>CAJGYO010000005.1:90091555-91291555 GCA_904845875.1 Miscanthus lutarioriparius | reverse complement strand
ATATATATATGTTGACTCTAGTTAATGTCGATCGTATTTGTGTATAAAAACATATGCAGCAATTACTGGATATTGATGGTCATCGATATGGCCAATAGTCGGTTGAGCATCTTAGACTCGTTAAGAAGAGAGCAAACAGAGTACCAAGATATGATAGATATTATCCAAGGGTAATTTGGTCTCTCTAGCAACTATATATACCCTGATCTCTTAACTGCAACAATTATTAAAGGTCAAATTAATTTTTTATTTTATTGGGCGCAGTGTTTGGAAAAATTTCATTGAGGAACACCACATGAAACATTGCAAAGCTCCACTAGATGTAATCGCACACAAAGTAAGTACTAGCTTCATTTATATATATATATAATTCAATTAACACCATGCATGCTTTCAATTCACCGGATCTTTTTTCTCGTAAAAGTGGGTTCTGAGGAAAGAACAGGGGACCAACTACTGCGGATACTATGTTTACGAGTTCATCATGGCGTACTAAAAAAGAACTCCTGAAGAGATCCTCAAAGTACGTTATATAAATATATTCATATATTCACAATTTCATTTATTGCTCATATATATAAGTAATCACGTGACCAACACACACACATATATATTAATACTTTTCCTTTAACTTTTATTGAAGACTCTATGGTTGAAGGAAAAAGTCATACGACGTGACCAACTGAAAGCAATTCAAGAGACCATAGCAAGATTTCTTAATGACCAGGTCTTAAACCCCGCCGGCGAGTTCTACAATGACATGAACGAAACATGGAAGCCAAACCAGATGGAATGAATTTGTTATCCCAAGGATATGATAGAATATACAATGCAAGCTTTATTTGTAATATATATACATATTATATGTACATAAAATAACGTACAATATATGTATATGCATGTAATATATACGTTAATTTCATACTTTAGTTTGTACAAAATGTTTGAACATTATAAGTATGTAGAATACGTATATTATTAGCAGCGTAGAATGCGTATTTGAAAACCTATTTGAAAACCAAAATGAATCATCAATTGAAAATAGAAACAAAAAAAAGAAAACATTTAGTCCCGGTTGGTAATACCAACCGGGACTAAAGGGCCGGCCCACGTGGCCAGGCCGGGAGGCCTCTTTAGCCCCGGTTGGTATTACCAACTAGGACTAAAGGTGGACCTTTAGTCCCGGGCGAGAAACCGGGACTAAAGGAGGGGCCCTTTAGTCCCGGATTCGTGCTCCCGGTTGGGAAACCGGGAATGAAGGGGTTTCTCAACCGGGAGTACAGCTTGTTTCTGTACTAGTGTAGAGGCCCCTTGAAATGCCTTCTATCGGTGTTTCGAGTTGCCATCAACTAGTAAATTTCTAATATTACGCGTCTGGCTCATATGGTGTGTTAAGAGGACACAAGGTTTATACTGGTTCAGGAAGAATGTCCCTACGTCCAGTTCGTTGTTGCTACTCGTGTTACTAGCACTGAAAGTTCGTAGTAGGGGTTACAAATAGTCGAGAGAGGGACATGTCCCAAGTCTCTGATGAGAGGAGCGAACGGGTGCTGAGAGCTCGGTCACTTCCTGGCTGTGTGCTTGTGTGTTTTGGTCGGTTCAGGGTTTGATGGATTCGAGTCCCAATTGATGCGATGTGTTGCGATGCCCTTTATGGGACACCCTGCTTTCCCTTTTATAGGCCAAGGGAAAGCACGGGTTACAGTGGAGGGAAAAGAGGAGGATGAGAAGGAGAAGAAGTCCTCCAAGATCGTCGGGTCCTTCTTTTCCTTCATGGGGGTCACGCCGACCCTATAGACGTCAATAGGGACAGCTCCACGTCGTGGCCTTAACCGTCATTGGCGCCATGCACAGGCGTCGTCTCCTAGTCATGGCGCTCCACTCTGTCCTGGCGGACGTTGTGGTGAACTGATGCACCTGTCAGTGCTCGTACGAGGGTTAGGCAGAACAGCACCGGTACGCCCGACGCTGTTCCTGATGTGAATCCCCAGGTTTGGCCCGTCACGGCCATGGTTTATATCGGGGCGTGCCGGTCACCTCCCTGGTGTCAGAGCTTTGACCCAGGCCCATTCGCTTGGACTTGAAGTGGTTGGCGATGGTATGGGTCTTCATTGGGCGAGACGGATCCCCCGGCCTCGGGGTCGGTCGAGGCGAAGTCCCCCCAGAGGCCAGGTGAGGCGGAGCCCACCCCTAGAGGGCGGGCGAGGTGGAGACAGCCCTCAGAGGTCGGACAAGGCAGAGCCCGTGGCCTCGGTGTCAGGTGAGGTGGAGCTAGCCCTTAGAGCTCGGACAAGGCGGAGCCTGTGGCCTTGGTGTTGGCCGAGGCGAAACCAGCCCTCAGAGGTCGGGCAAGGCGGAGCCCGTGGCCTTGGTGTCGGGCAAGGCAGAGCCCACCCTCAGAGGTCGAGCGAGGCCGAGCTAGCCCTCAGAGGTCAGGCGAGGCAGAGCCCATGGCCTCGGTGTTGGGCGAGGCAGAGCCAGCCCTCAGAGGTCAGGCGAGGTAGAGCCTATGGCCTCGGTATTGGGCGAGGTGGAGCCCGCCCTCAGAGGTCAGGCGAGGCGGATCCAACTCTTAGAGGTTAGGCGAGGCGGAGCCCGTGGCCTCGGTGTCGGGTGAGGCAGAGCCCGCCCCTAGAGGCCGGGCGAGGCAAAGCTAGCCCTTAGAGGTTGGGCGAGGCGGAGCCCATGGCCTCGGTGTCGGGTGAGGCGGAGCCAGCCCGTAGAGGTCGGGCGAGGCAGAGCCCGTGGCCTTGGTTCCGGGCAAGGCAGAGCCCGCACCTAGAGGCCGGGCGATGCAGAGCCAGCCCTTAGAGGTTAGGTGAGGCGAAGCACAAACCCAAGGGTTGGGTGAGGTGGAGCCATCCCTCAGAGGTCGGGCGAGGCGAAGCCCGTGGCCTTGGTGTCGGACGAGGCGGAGCCCGCCCCTAGAGGCCGAGCGAGGCGGAGCCAGCCCTTAGAGGTCGGGCAAGGCAGAGCGCAAACCCAAGGGTCGGGCGAGGTGGAGCCAGCCCCCAGAGGTCAGGCGAGGCGGAGCCCACCCTCAGAGGTCGAGCGAGGCAGAGCCCGCCCCTAGAGGCCGGGCAAGGTAGAGCTTGCGCACCTAGGGGTCGATTAGAGCTATAGTCGCGCTCTTGACTGCTTGGATGAATCAATGTTGATGGTTATTAGCTCTTCCTCTTTAGGTACCCTAGTATTGGTCCCCGACAGTAGCCCCTGAGCCTGCGGAGGAGTAGAATACTCATTCAGAGGCTTTTCCGAACAGGAGGACTCTGAAGGCCTCGACCTTCTTTTGTTGCCCACAGCGTGACCTGGGGGTGGTGATTCCCTTTCCTCGATTCCCCTCCCATAGCAGGGGCCCAGTCGAGGATCGGTTTGTCTTTGCGATTGTCTTCCCTCAAGCATTTTTTCGGATAAAAATGGAGGGGCCGAGCCGTGCCACGATTTTCCTTTAAGGATGAATTATGGCACCCGGTGAACTGTTAATGGGCTAGTCTGAGTGGGCCCCCTGGCATCCCATTCATGGGGATCCGGCTTAGGTTAGCTTGGTGACTGACCCTAGATTCTCAACGGTCAATCCATATAGTTCTCAGGTCCATTCGACCGGTCCCGAGGGCTAAGTACCTTTCTTCAAAAAAATACCATGGATCGTAACCGGCCAAGACTTGAACGTGGGCTGAGATGCCCGCGACGCTCGTGCGCCTAGGTGCTGGCCGCTAGCGGGCCCATCCCTTTCCACCTCTCACCCTAAACGCGCCTAGAGCGATTATCGATCCCGTCGATGGGCTGACCTGCAAACTCCTAGGCTTAGTCGGGCCGTAGAGGCGCTTTTAGATCCGTATTCCCCTTGCTCGTGACGAGTCATGGCCCGTCTAGAGAGGCGAAATGTCCAGTGAATTTTCTGAGGGAATGGACAGATATTGCGTGCGCACGTCCCACGGTGGGACGTTGTGGTAGATCATGGCAGGCGTGGAGATCTAGGTGGGCGATTGGTTTCCTCGCATCTATCGCCCCTATAAAACCAAAGGGTTCGCCCCCCGAATTCCATACCTTGCATCCTTGCCTTCGCATCCATGACCGTCGCCGCCAATCGCTCAGGTTTCCTATCTCTGCATCCCTGCCGCCGTCGAGCTCGCATCCACCCGCCCCCATCTCCAATGGATCTGTGGTGCCGCTCTGACATCACCTTCCAACGCATGGAGGGCCTCATCCGTCAAAGTCTTCTCCGCGCATGGACCACGGCCGAGGAGTGGCTGCTGCCCGGCGAGCAGGACGTGCCGTCGCCGCCCGACGGCTATATGGTGTCATTCGCCCACTTCCATGAGCATGGGTTTACGACCCCCGCCCATAGATTTCTTCGGGGGCTGCTGCACTACTACAAGATTGAAGTGCAGCATCTCAATCCCAACGGGTCCAGCACATGGCGGTGTTCATCGCCCTGTGCGAGGAGTTCCTGGGGATCAGCCCCCACTTCAATTTGTGGAGGTACTTCTTCGCCGTCACCCTCCAGAAGAAGAGGGAGAAGAGCGGCAGGCAGGAGCTGCACATGCTGATGGGGTGCGCCGGCATCCAGCTCCAGAACAATCGGGCCGGCGAGTACCCATCGATGCGGCTATCAACGTCCAACAAGGGGTGGCACTCACAATGGTTCTACCTCAAGAACGATGCCGCTGCCCCTCTGCCAGAGTTTACCGAGCACCTGATCAAAGAGGCCCTGGAGTCATGGAGGAAGTGGGGCATCCCGAAGAAGGACAAGAAGAAGATCCGAGACCACATCATCGCCATCCACATCCTCAAGGAGAATAGCTTGAAGGGGTTGGGCGTCATCGGGGCCTAACATGCAAGGAGGGTGGTGCCGTTGATGACGCACGTGCTCCCACTGTACGCAATGGCGCCCGAGGCATCGTTCGATGGAACGGTGCTCGCCGAGACAGCGCTCGCCAACTCTAAGATCATGCAACGCATCAAGGAGGCAATGAAGCTCTCACAAGATGACACGGGTGCCCCCTCGATTTCATCTACTCGGTGCCAGGACATCCTCCGATGTGGCCGGAACCAGGCCACGTCGTCTTCGTAAGTTTACCTTTCTCATGCCTTCTCTTCAATAGATTTTCCGACCTCTTGATACTAACTTTGAGAGGGGTGGGATCAACCGAGGGACCTCATCTTCATGGATCACCTGGCACTGTTGCTGAGGGATTCATTCGTGAGGGCGGTGAATTGCGCCAAGGGCAAGTGGCTGAGGAAGGCGAAGAAGGACAAGAAGAGGAAGAGGCAGCGGAAGCTGTAGGAGCAGGAACGGGGGGAGGACACCGACAGCGACGACGATGATGACGATGACGAGGTAGCCGATGATGTCGAGTGGGACATCCTAGAGAACGAGGATGCGCTGACAGGTATTGGTTCGTCCTTATAGGAGTCGGGACCCTTCCTGTTCCACGGATGAGAGGGTACGTTCGGGGAGCCAGTGGAGGCAGGACGTACCGTCAGCCTCCCTCAGAAGTCAACGAGGGCAGGCGGTGCTGCTGTCATGCCTGAGATGTAGGCGAAGGTGGGCAGCTCTGCCGTCGCGCCCCAAGAGTCAAGGGGAGTGAGCCCCTCCGCCTAGGAGTAGGGGGCGAGCTCGAAACAGCCTCGCCCCAACGAGGTGGAGCAGAGGCCGAGAGGTTCGCCCCCAAACGTATCTGCCTCCCGACGGCACGGAGGTAAGTTATCAGCTCCTCTGTTTTTCCCTATTTTGGTCGAATTTTATCGTGACTTATGTTTTTGGTCCCTTGCAGCATTGACAGGCAGCGGAATCCTTTGGCACTGGCGCCAAAGAAAAACATTGCCCTTCAGACAAGGAGGCAGCCGTCGGTTGGCACCATGCCCATTTCGGGCGGGAGCAGCCCCAATGCGACCGTGTTTCTGGCCGGATAGGCGCTACCCACGGTGGCGCCCGTGCCCTCGGTGGGACGGGCGGACACGGGGGCCCAAGGGAAGCCTTCGGAGGTCGCAGAGTAGCCGACGATGATGGCGATACCGCTGCCGACGATGGGGTGGATGGGGCTACCGACCGTATTCATGGCGCCAACCATGGCGCAGCCAGTCGGGGCCCCGCCGACATAGGTGGAGGTGGCGGCGGCTGTGACAAGCGGGCCATAGTCGGATGCAACTGTGGTGGCGCCTGAGGCACCGACGTGACCCACGCCATCGGTGGCCCAAGCGATGGCGCCTGGCGTGGGCTGGATGGAGGGGGATGCGGCCAAGGGGTCCTTGGACATCGTGGTGTTGGGAGAGGGGTCGGGGTCTGTACCATTGACCCCTTCCATCGTCGGAGGGAGTGTCCCAGCGGGGATGTCACGGCGAGAATGGTCGACGGCGCTTGGAGCTGGCGGGGAGCCATCCCTGGTGCTGACATTGGTAGGCAGCGACTCGCCCGCAAGGGGTGAGCCCCTGCTCCGGTGGATGAATCCATAGGATCTGGCGTCGATGCTCTTCACCCTCGATGATGCCGTTGAGAGCATGGAGCGGGAGAGCCTCAATGTGGGGATCGCGTCCGTGCTGGAAGCCATGCACCATGCTAGGGGTGCCTTGCACAACATTGTTGTTCTCTCCGGTCGGGTATTTGCTTGATCCTGCCTCTCGCCCTTTTCTTTCTCTATATATTTTTTGTATCCTAACCATCATCTCCCTTTAGTCCCTCATCGCTTGTAGTCGGGGGAAGTCTCGGTTCCTTTGTGAATAGAAGGAAACATTGGACCACCTCGTCGAGGAGGCACGGCTACATAGGGAGGTGACCGCTCAGTTTGTTGTTGCCCGGCCGAGGGTGGCCGAGTTGACTCCCCTCACCGAGGAAGCAGACAGTCTTTGATCGCGGGTGGCCGAGGCCCGTCGGGACGCCGACGAGGCCGAAAAGGCGTTTGAGGCCCTATCAATGAGGTCATAGAGGGACGAGGAGGAGGCCTCCTAGGTCAGGAAGGAGTGGGATGAGCTATTCCAGAAGGACGCCAAGACCCGCCAGCGAATCCTTGATCTTCTGGACGAGGTTGAGAAGGAAAAGGAGCTGAAGCTAGGGGCTAAGGAGAAGCTCGTGGCCCTAGAGAAGAGGGCAAGCCTGGATGCCATGGCAGTCGCTCGGCTACGCAAGGAGTGGGATGAGCTGCTCCAAACCGCGGAGAGGCTCCGCTCAAAACGCGATGTGGCTCATGAGGAGCGCGACTAGGACTTCTGAGAGCGTGACCAGGCCTACCTAGAGTGCAATGACACGTAGCAGAAGGTCGGCTCCCTCTAGGCCGAGCTTGGAAACACGACAGCCCAGAAGCTAGAGGGCAAAAGCATTTCTGCCAGGCTAGCCGTGGACCTCACCGAGGCGAGGAGGAATCTTCAGGCGGAGTGCGACGAGCTTGGTATCCTGAGCGTCACCCTCAGAGTGGTCTATGACAACCTTGAGGTGGTGTGGTCGGAGGGGACCAGTTCGCTCATGGCTCATGCCATTGAGATCATGGCGCGGGTGCGCCAGCTCGAGAGGAATGCCTTTCACGCTGGGTGTCGGGTCGAGATGGCGGACTAGAGGGGGGTGAATAGTCCTTTCTAAAATTAATCGCGCCGGCTAACCAAAACAAGTGCGTTATTAGAACTATCGGTCTAGCCAAGACTACACCCCTCTATCTATGTTCTCTAGCACCTTGAAAAGATCCTAATTAAGTAACAATGGTGCTGGGCTAGCTAGAGCTCACCTAACCAATTCTAGAAGTAAGGTCACACAAACCTATGCCACTGGTACTTCAAGCAACGAGGGAGCTCCTACACATGCTAGTAATAAAAAACACAATGCCACCTAAGCTCACTAGCAATGCTCAATAACAATGCAACCAATTCCAAATTAGAGAGCGCAAATACTTAGCTACACAAACTAAGCAATATGACTAACAAGGTTACACAATCCAAATTAGCCAAGCAAGGGAGCTACTTCTATGCTACACAAGCAATAAGGTAACTAGTGAGCTACACAAGCTAACTAATTACAAGAGCAACTACACAAGCACGATGTATATAAAAGTAACCACAAGCTTGTGTAAGGGGATTGCAAACCAACGGGAAGAACAATGTTGACACAGTGATTTTCTCCCGAGGTTCACGTGCTTGCCAACACGCTACGTCCCCGTTGTGTCGACTGCTCACTTGGTGGTTTGGCAACTAATTGTCATCTCCCACCAAGCCCGCACGTCGGGCACCACAAGAACCTACCCCGAAAGTGAGGGTAGCTCAATGACACGCTCAACTAGAGTTGCTCTTCGTGGCTCCCGCGGGACGAGCACAATGCCCCTCACAAAAGCTCTTCTCTAGAGCACCGCACAAGCTTCTTGCGGGCTTCGACGGAGAACACCACCAAGCCATCTAGGAGGTGGCAACCTCCTAGAGTAACAAGCACCACCAGCTTGCAAGACGACCACCTAGTGCCACTTGATGCAACCTCATGATGCAATCGCACTAGAATCGCTCACTCACTCGATCGGATGAACACTATCAAGCTCAAGTCAGTTAGAGGGCTCCCAAGCACTACCATATAAGCCACCAAGGCTCTAGTGTGCTCAGCAAGCAGCCCAATGCCGAGACCCCCTTCTATTTATAGCCCCCATGAAAATAGAGCCATTGTACCCCTTCACTGGGCACAGCACGGGGTGATCGGAAGCTCCGGTCAGATCGATCGGACGCACCCTGCCAGCGTCTAGTCAATAGATGCAGGCCACGTGTAGCCTCTGTTCAACCATAGTCGCTTGATCTCAACGGTCAGCTACCACGCGCCAATGGTCAAGTGATGACCGGACGCAACACAGTGCTAAGACCGGACGCACCTCTACCGAGTCCGGTCGTTTCCAGAGAGGTCCCATTCACGATCGGACGTGTTTGCTGCTTCACGACCGGACACAGACCCTAAGCGTCCAGTCACTCTTCATGCCAGCATCCGGTCACAAGACCGAGACCTGTGCACACAACTGCTGCCACTGACCGGACGTGCCGATCCTACCGAGGCCAACGTTCGGTCACTCATAGTGACCTCCTTTTCGCCTCTGTTTCTTCACCGAGTTGATCCGTTTCAACTCCAACTCCTTCTCCTTTGCAAATGTGCCAACACCACCAAGTGTTCAACACCTTGTGCACGTGTGTTAGCATTTCACAAACATTTTCCAAAGGATTAGCCACTCAACTTTCCACGCCACTCGATCCTAGCAACGATGCAAAGTTAGATCACTTGAGTGGCACTAGATGACCGATATGCAAACAAGTTTGCCCCTCTTGATAGTATGGCCATCTATCCTAAACCCGATCATAAACTTCTCTACTCACCTATGACCGGTGAAATAAAATACCCTAGGTTATACCTTTGCCTTGCGCATTCCATTCCATCTCCTCCATTTTTGATGCAACACATGCACCAACCAACCACCAAATGATATGATCCACTTCATATCATCACATGACCGTATTGGTTCATCGATCTTGACTTCACTTGCATTTCACCATTGCCTTCGTCCATCGGTGCCAAGTCTTGCTCAAGCTTCACCGCCACACAGTCCATCACTCCAAAGCCTCTGACTTGCCCTTCACGCTTGCAACCGGTCCATCAAGCCAAGTCATGTCTTGATCTTCTCCACCTCGATCACATGACTCAATGTCATGTCTCATGTGCAACGAGCTCCTTCATCATCACATGTGTGAGCTTTGCAATATTTCCGAGCCATTTTCACCTTCATGGCATATGTTGCTCACACACATGTACCTGTGGACTAATCACCTGTGTATCTCACATAAACATAATTAGTTCACCTAGGTTGTCACTCAATTACCAAAACCACACAAGGACCTTTCACCGGGGTCAATCAATCCTTCGCGATTGCTAGTTCTCACTATGGGGACAACATCGATCTAGAGACGATGAGCCATGGCTTCACGCCTGGTTATGAAGTCCATGAGCTGGAGGAGATGGAAGCGGCGGTGGCTCCTCTTTCGTAGGACCTGGAGGACAGGATTGAAGGCATAGTTCTCCCCTAGAGGGGTTAGTTAGTTCAATAGGTTGGTCGATCATTCTTGTAATCAGCGGACAATTGCTGACCCTTGTGTATCATTTAAACAAACTTGTTATTTTGTTTCATTTGACCAAGTCTGTTCTTTAGTTTTGGTGCAAACGGATTTGTATTTCCTCCCTTTTTATGTGTGAAAAGGGGTTCGTGCGTTCCGACCCTTTCGTTTATTAAGATCGTAGTGCTCAAGGTGTAGGAGAGAAACTTTGATCACGCTGGTAAGCAAGAGTGCCGTAGCCACTGGGGTGTAGGTTTCTCGTAGTCCGACCAGCCTTGCTGAAAGCTCTAGTTTGATTTTGGTGAATTGATGAAACCCTAAGTGCTAACCTAGTTTATCAAGTGATCATGAGATAGGTAGCACATTCCAAGTGGTGAAGCAAATGAAGATCATGACATGATGATGACGATGCCACGGTGATGATCAAGTGCTTGGACTTGAAAAGAAGAAAGAGAAAAACAAAAGGCTCAAGGCAAAGGTATAAATGGTAGGAGCCATTTTGTTTTGGTGATCAAGACACTTAGTGAGTGTGATCACATTTAGGATCGATAGCCATACTATTAAGAGGGGTGAAACTCGTATCGAAATGCGGTTATCAAAGTGCCACTAGATGCTCTAACTCATTGCATATGCATTTAGGATCTAGTGGAGTGCTAACACCCTTGAAAATTTTTGTGAAAATATGCTAACACATGTGCACAAGGTGATACACTTGGTGGTTGGAACATTTGAGCAAGGGTAGAAAACTTCACCGACGCCCTATACAAAAAAGACGGAGGTCACTATAAGTGACCGGACGCTGGCCTCGGTTGGACCGGCGTGTCCGGTCAGTAGAAGCTGCAGAGACGATGGCGTCGGTCTCTGACAGGACGCTGGGTCACTTAGTGATCGGACGCTAGAAAGTTGCGTCTGGTCTAGCTGACATGGCAGTGCACAGGGGAGACGCCGAGTGACCGGACGCTGAGTGAGTCTGGTCGAGGCTGACCGGACACGTCCGGTCGTGAAAAATCGTTTCTGCATGCTTACTGGAAACGACCGAACACTGAGGTCTAGCGTTCGATCACTTCACAGCAGTGCATCCGGTCATCTCTTGACCATTGGGATTGGGCACTCAGTATTTGAAGAGAGGGGACACGTGGCGTGCATCGCGCGACCGAACGCTGAGGTCCAGCGTCCGGTCAATCTGATCGGTGTGTCCGGTCGGCCCATGTTCAGTGCAGTGAGGAGCCCAACGGCTCTATTTTGTGGGGGCTTCGATTTAAGCCCCATAGCCAGCTCAAGCTCACTTTCTTGGCCATTTGCATTGACATAGCAACCTTGTGAGCTTAGCCAAAGCCCTCCCACTCATCTCCATCATAGATTCATCATCTTTGTGAGATTAGGAGTGAATCCAAGTGCATTGCTTGAGTGTTTACATCTAGAGGCACTTAGTGTTCGTGTTTCACTGTGGGATTCACTTGTTACACTTGGTGGTTGCCGCCACCTAGATGGCTTGGAGCAGTGAGGATCGTCGAGCGGAGGTTGGTGATTGTCTCCGACTCCAATCGTGGTGATTGTGAGGGGTTCTTGACCTTTCCCCGGCGGAGAGCTAAAAGGTACTCTAGTGAATTGCTCGTGGCTTGTGTGATTTTCATCTTGTGTTGGTTGTGCGGCACCCTATTGAGGGTTTGGCATGTGATGCCAATTAGCGCGTGAACCTCCAAGTGAGTGAATCGCCACAACGAGGAGTAGCTTATCGGCAAGCAAGTGAACCTCGGTAAAAAATCATTGTGTTTATCATTTGATTCTGAGGTGATTGGTCTTCATTGATATTGATTCTTGTGATTGATTGGTTCACTCCTTGACACGGCGGTATAACTATCTTGCTCTCTCTCTTTACATTACCGCAAACTAGTTATCAAGCTCTTTAGTGCAGCTAGTTGTGAGAGCTTGTTAGTTTGGTTACTGTGGCTCTTTAGTTAGTCTTTGAGAGCACACTAACTTAGTGTAGTGCCATAGCTATTGTGTGGTTAGAGACAATCAAAACTAAAATTGTGGTAGATGGCTTGCATTTTTAGTAGGCTAGCGCAACACTTGCTTCGCCTTATAATTGTCTAACTGGTTTGTTAAGTGTTGTTGTAGAAATTTTTATTAGGCTATTCACCCCCCTCTAGCCATTAGGACCTTTCACTTGCTCAGTCATTCGTTTCCGTAGACCTTGCTACTAGGTTTAATGTGAGGAAGGGTGCCGAGCGCGGTGACTATTTTAGAAAGGGTGTATGTATACCCTTATTAGCCCCCGAGTGAGACCCGACCCCTTGTCGTTGCTGGGGTCGGGTGTCACTAAAGATCGAAAAGAGGATAGCGAAACTAGTAGGAGAAAGCGTCTCTTGTTTTCGTGCGTACCCCCTCCTTAGGATCTGAGCCATCGTTCTACGACTGCGCATTCGGTCTCCTTGCGAGTCCAACTTTCCTTGAGCCCCCACACGTAGTAGGGGTCCAGTCGAGGGTCAGCTTGTCTTTGTGATCGTCGCCCCATCTATGGTTTCTGCAACTGGAGGGGTTGAGCTAACGTCGCTTGCCTCGATGGCTCGAGTGACGCGCTCGGTGAGCTCGTTATCGGGCATGTTCGAGTAGAATCTGGGTCTATAGTTCATGATAGGATCGGTATAGCCCTCATATGGCATTCCACTGCTCCTTAACTTGCCTCTCGATAGATGCCCGTGTTGCTCCAGAGAGTGACTCAGGTGGCCAGCTGACCTCTCCTCGATGGAGATTCTGCGGGCTCGGCTCGAGGTAAGGATCGAATGAGAAGGCCGAGATGACCCTATCCACTTCTGAGCGGGTCAGGCAAACACCATTGGCGCTCATCTGCATTTTCTCCCCTGGCTCTGTTCAACGCGAGGTGGACTCGAGCCCTTAGCGGTCCGGCCTTCGAACCCCGGTCAGGTGAATTCCTGAGTTCGGGTTGGGCGGCTCAAGCCTCCGAGCCCCGTGGGGCTCGGTGGGGGTCGGCCATGTTTCATGCGTCACCCCATCCATGGTTTTCACAACTAGAGGGGCTGAGCTAATGACACTTGCCTCGATGGCTCGAGTGTCGCGCTCGGAGAGCTCGCTAACGGGCATGTCCGAGTGGAATCCGAGTCCATCATTCGCTGACGGGGTAGGCATAGCCCTCATGCAGCAATTGCATATGCAATGCTTGGATGTATGGGATGAATGTATGGATGAATGGATGACTGAATGAATGTATGAATGCATGCATGAGAATGGATGAATGAATGATCATGCAATGGAAAAGGAAAGTGGGGGTCGGTAAAGTTACCTCGATAGCTCGAGTGATGGGTTCGGGGTGATGAAAGATGTCGTGAGCTAGTTGGACTCTTTCATCGCAATTTGATGGTACTCAGAGTACGCATCAAGGAAGCAAAGGGTTTCGCACCCTGAGGTAGAGTCAACTACTTGGTCTATGCGTGGCAAAGGAAACAGATCCTTTGGACACGCTTTGTTGAGACCCATGTAGTCAACACACATTCTCCGTTTCCCACTCTTCTTTCCTACAAGGACGGGATTGGCTAACCACTCTGGGTGGTATACTTCCCAGATGAACCCTGCCACCAATAGCTTCGTGATCTCTCGCCAATGGCCCTATGTTTCTCCTCGTCGAAGCGATGATTGCCGCGGCGTGATCATAGCACTTCACCTCGCATCCATAGGCGTGTTGGAAGGAGGTGCCGATGGTGATGACCTCACATGGTCCCGACATCTTTAGCTTTAGATAGGTGTAGTTGGGGACGGATATGAACTTTGCATAGCATGGATGTCCCAGGATGGCGTGGTAGGTTCCCTGGAACCCGACCACCTCGAAGGTGAGGGTCTCCGTCCAATAATTTGATGGATCCCCAAAGGTGACAGCAAATCGATCTGCCCAAGTGGTACGGCCTGCTTTCTAGGCACGATGCCATGGAAAGGCGCTCCGGTCGGTCGGACGTGTGATCGGTCGATGCCCATAGCGTCAAGCGTTTCGGCATACATGATGTTGAGGCCGCTGCCTCCATCCATCAGTACCTTGGTGAGCCGCTTCGTGCCAATGATCGGGTCAACCATGAGCAGATATCTCCTAGGTTGTGGGACGCTCTTCGGGTGGTCGGTCCGATCAAAGGTTATGGCAGACTCCGACCACTAGCGGAAGACAGGCGTAGCCGGTTTGGCCGTATAGACCTCACAGTGCGCAAGCTTCTAGCGGCGCTTGCAGTCATAGGCCGCCGACCCTCCGAAGATCATAAGGCAACTATCCAGCGTCGGAAAGCCACCGTCCCTCCCCTCGGCATCGTCCACGGTAGGCTCAGGGTCCTTCCCATGCCCTCCCTTGTTGAAGCCTCCGGACAAGAACTGCTTCATGAGGCCGCAGTCCTTGTATAGATGCTTGATGGGGAAGGAATGGTTCGGGCATAGCCCTTCAAGCAGCTTCTCAAAGTGGTCCGGGATACCCTTCATGGGCTTTCGGCCCCCCTTGCGGTCGGTGGCAGCCACGAGCAAGCCCTCGCGCCGCTGCTTGTTCTTCTTCTTGATGGGATGGTTGGAGGCGCCTTCACCGATGTCCTCGTCCCGCTTTGCCTTGCCTTTGAGGCGGTCGAAGATCTCTCTGACCGCCTCCTCGCCTAAGGCGTGGCTAGTGGCAATGTCGAGGAGCTCCTTGGTGGTTCGCGGGTCCTTACGTCCTAGCTTGTGAACTAGGGACTCACAGGTGGTCCCTAACAGAAAAGCTCCTATAACATCGGCGTCGGCGACGTTAGGCAGCTCGTTGCACTGCCGAAAGAAGCGCCGGATGTATCCACGGAGGGTTTCTCTGACCTTCTATCGACAGTTTTTGAGATCCCATGGGTTCCCAGGGCGCTTGTACGTGCCCTGGAAGTTCCCCACGAAGATCTCTTTTAGGTTCGCCCAACTTTGGATTCTGTTGGACGGAAGGTGTTCCAACCATGTTCATGCCGAATCGGCTAGGAACAATGGAAGGTTGCGAATAATGAAGTCATCATTATCCGCTCCACCGGCTTGGCAAGCAAGCCGATAATCCTCGAGCAATAGTTCAAGGTTCGTTTCCCCAGAGTATTTTGGGATGTTGGTTGGTGGTCAAAACCATGGTGGGAAGGCGGCGTTGAGGATGTATCAGCCAAAGGCCTAAGGTCCCAGCAGGTCAGGGCTTGGGCTTTGGTCCTCGCCGCTGTCATAGCGCCCGCCACGATGAGGGTGGTAGCCGCGGCTAGCCCCTCCCCCGCATAGCCACGGGTACACCTACGGGCATCGAGGGTGTCACGCGCGTCACGGTTGTGGCCAAGACGCTCATGCACCGGGACCACGTGTGCAGCCTATAGCCTTGCGGTGCCTAGTGGACTGATGCGTCCTTGTCAGGTCGCTCCGAGGGCATGCGCTAGCTGGCGTCGAGTTCACGTCGTCGAGACAACAAACTTTTGGCTTGCTGCGCCTCTGCACGCTCGAGTAGCGTGCAAATCTCACGATGGGCCCGATGATCCTCAGGCGTTGCGGGCCCCAGAAGCCCACGAAGCAAGGCCGCCACAGCAGCGATGTTCTGGCTTGCCCGAGCAAAGTGTCAGAGGGCTTCATCGTCCCCGATAATCCTCTGGTTCACATCACGGGCCATGGCGTGCGTGCACCCACCGTGTCCGTGGTGCTTGATCTCTCGATCGAGCTTCGCGCATTCCTACTCGAGCTAGAGTTTTGCTTACTCGAGCTCTTGGTGTCGGGCCTTCAGTTGCTCCATCCGCAAGCGGGGTGGAGCCCATGTATCCCCCTCGACCTCGTCGTTGAGGTCATTTGTCAGGGTAGCCTCCTCCTCGTGGATGCTTTCGATGTGTCCCTCGAGGGTACCTGCCATAAAACATTCACAAGAGGGGTGATGGCTCTCCTTGCTGGAGTCAGAGGCGGAGGGCGACTCCATTTCTTCCATGAGGAGGTCGTGGAAAGACTCCATGACATATTCGGTCATCCCTACGAACTCATCGTTCACAGGGAAAGGAGGCACGTGTTGCGCCACAAGGTGGCCAACGGTCTCTGTGGCGTTGCGGAGACCGAACGGGAGCGCTGTCGGGGCGCTCTGGATGGGGTATTCCGGAGAGAGCGGCTGCCCTTCGACAAGCTATGCCATGACATTGGTGAACGAGAAGGTGAGGTGGCGCAGGTCCTCCCAGGACGGTCGGGGTCCCAGGAAGGCGCCAAGCTGGCGCTCTAACCTCCCATAATCGAACTCGAGGAGCTGGTCGCTTTCGGGGGCGTGGGCCTCTGGTGCGTGCAGCTGTAGCTCCTCAAGTGCCTCGGTGATCGCATCGAGGCCGACGGAGTAGAGAGGTCGGACAGCGGCAGGAGCCATTGCCAACTCTCCCTCCGTCGTGACGATGAAGTCTAGGTCCCCGAAGCGCACGTGCGTGCCCAGGACCTAGCTGAGGTTGTGACTAGCCATCCAAGGCCTGGTGTGGATGTCGAGACACGCAAAAGGCCCCTACCTGGCGCGCCAACTGTCGGTGTTTCGTGTTGCCACCGATTAGTAAATTTCTAATATTGCGCGTCTGGCTCGGATGGTGTGCTAAGAGGACACGAGGTTTATACTGGTTCAGGCAGAATGTCCCTACATCCAGTTCGTTGCTACTGCTAGTGTTACTAGCACTGAAAGTTCATAGTAGGGGTTACAAGCGGTCGAGAGAGAGACAGGTCTCAAGTCTCTGATGAGAGGAGCGAACAGGTGCTGAGAGCTCGATTGATCCCCGGTTGTGTGCTTGTGTGTTCTGGTCGGTTCGAGGTTCAATGGATTCGAGTCCCAATTGATACGATGTGTTGCGATGCCCTTTATGGGACACCCTGTTTCCCTTTTATAGGCCAAGGGAAAGCACGGGTTACAATGGAGGGAAAAGAGGAGGATGAGAAGGAGAAGAAGTCCTCCAGGATCGTCGGGTACTTCTTTTCCTTTACGAGGGTCCCACCGACCCTGTAGACGTCAACAGGGATAGCTCCACGTCGTGGCCCTGTCCGTCATTGGCGCCATGCGCAGGCGTCATCTCCTGGTCGTAGCACTCTACTCTATCTTGGCGGACGTCGTGGTGAACTGACGCGCCTGTCAGTGCTCGTACGCCCGACGTTGTTCCTGATGTGAATCCCTAGGTATGGCCCATCATGGCCATGGGTTATATCGGGGCATGCCGGTCACCTCCTTGGTGTCAGAGCTTTGACCCAGACCCATTCGCTTGGACCTAGAATGGTTGGCGGCGGTATGGGTCTTCGTCGAGTGAGACGGATCCCCTGGCCTCAGGGCCGGTCGAGGCGGAGTCCCCCCCAGAGGCCGGGTGAGGCGGAGCCTGCTCCCAGAGGTCGGGCGAGGCGGAGCCAGTCCTCAAAGGTCAAACGAGGCGGAGCCCACGGCCTCGGTGTTGGGCGAGGCGGAGCTAGCCCTCAGAGGTCGGGCGAGGCGGAGCCCGTGGCCTTGGTGTCGAACGAGGCGGAGCCAGCCCTCAGAGGTCAGGCGAGGCAGAGCCTGCGGCCTTGGTGTTGGGCGAGGCAGAGCCATCCCTCAGAGGTCGAGCGAGGCGGAGCCCGTGGCCTCGGTGTCGGGCAAGGTGGAGCCCGCCCTCAGAGGTCGGGCGAGGCGGAGCCAGCCCTTAGAGGTTAGGCGAGGTGGAGCCCGTGGCCTCGGTGTCGGGCGAGGCGGAGCCCGCCCCCAAAGGATGGGCAAAGCGGAGCCAGCCCTCAGAGGTCGGGCGAGGCGGAGACCGCGGCCTCGGTGTCGGGCGAGGCAGAGCCGCGGCCTCGGTGTCAGGTGAGGCAGAGCTCGTGGCCTCGGTGTTGGGCGAGGCGGAGCCAGCCCTCAGAGGTCGGGCGAGGCGGAGCCCGTGGCCTCGGTGTTGGGCGAGGCAGAGCCTGCGGCCTCGGTGTTGGGTGAGGCGGAGCCAGCCCTCAAAGGTCGAGCGAGACGGAGCCCGCGGCCTTGGTGTCGGGCGAGGAGGAGCCTGCCCTCGGAGGTCGGGCGAGGTGGAGCACAAACCCAAGGGTTGGGCGAGGCGGAGCCAGCCCTCAAAGATCGAGCGAAGCGAAGCCCGCGGCCTCGGTGTCGGGTGAGGCGGAGCCCGTCCTTCAGAGGTCGGGTGATGCGGAGCCCGCCCCCAGAGGCCGGGCGAGGCGGAGCTTGCGCACCTAGGGGTCGGTTGGAGCTGTAGTCGCGCTCTTGACTGCTCGGATGAATCAATGTTGATGGTTATTAGCTTCTACTCTTCGGGTACCCTAGTATTGGTCCCCGACACCTTTTATTGTTAGGGTTGGTTGGTAATATCTGACACCTCTAGAAATGGAGACATTTCTAAAGAAAGTTGCCAGTAAGCGTCTCTATAAATCTATTTTCAGCTGGGGTTGGTAATTTGACTTCTCTCTAAAAATATTTGTAGCATAAAGAAATTATAACTTTTCTAAAATGAATTCAGATGGTGATGAACTTTATATCATAGTGGTAGAGCTTGAAGAGATCTAAGATTTAATAGTTGATGACTTTTTCATTTGAAAACATTTAGAGTGTCAAAATATATTTTGAGTTCTCAATTTTTGAAATTCATTTTTTTATTTTTCAAACTATCTCAGATGAACATACACTCTATAACGAAGTTGTAGTGGTTGATTCCAGCTGGTGGGTTGGTTCCAGCTTGGTTGGTTGGTGTCTAGCCATGGAATGGAAAAGGTCAATCGGCCATCATTCTACTCCAACTGGTTAAAGTTGGTTGGTTAGGCAGTTAGTTATCATGTAACTATATATAACCACGTGCACAGACTATATAGCTAGTAGTACTAGTGGGTCACTTTTGGTCAACCGATCATCACTGATGTAGCTAGTCGGTTCATGGCCGTGCATCGGTCGCTGTCAACAACAAAGAAAGGCAATATAGACCCAGCAAGTACGAACGCGGTTATGTCTCTTCGTGACTTTATCCATCCATGGAGCTGATCAGCAAGCTTAACATAACCACCGTCATAATGCTGAGGAATCACCAAGTACGTACTAATAAAGAAAGGCTATAGCTCTCGCAGCTAGGTCATCATCGCCCCGTTTGTTTGGCTTGTTTGACTTGTTTTTTTGCTTGTTTTCAGCCAATAAATAGTATTTTTCTCTCACACTAAAGTAGTCAGTGGTACTTTCAGCCATGGCTTATAAGTCAAACACGACCAAGCGAACGGGCTGCATATCCTCGTGACCTGGCCTAGCCCAGCCCCTCTGATCTGAAAAGTAAATGATGTGCTCCTCTCCCTACTTGTAAAATCTACCCAATTTTCCTATGCACAATCAGTATGGCATGCATTGGTTTCGCATTTGAAGCACTTTCATGTGTGGCATGTGATGGGGCCATGATTTTCTGGGTAATAGAGTTCTGTTGCAAAACGAAATGAAGGGTAAATGCGTTAACTTTTAGAGACGGTGTCACAAGTCATCTCTCATCTTTGGACAATGAATCAATGATCTTTGTTATATTTACATATGGGAGAAGAAGAAGAAGAAGACGACGACGACGACGACGACGACGACCACCAACTACTATATTTGGCGCTCATTAAAGGGGGGAAACCCCCATAAAGGTGCTACTCTACACAGTTTGAAGATAGGAGTAGTACACGAAACCTACTAGCAACCGAGCAGTGCATGCTTAGCTCCTTCAGTCCTTCTGGTTATACGCTATATATGTTAGAAAAGCTGAAGAAGATGTTGACTAATGAATGGAGTATTAACCAACGAGATGTTGACTTGCTACTTCCCATTCATAATGTCAAGCTCATCTTTCAGCCATTGTTTGCAGAAAGTGATTTTCTCATGCGGACGTGAAATGGGTAAGATCAGATTAGGAAGAGCTGAACAAGATAAGATGGACCTAAGATAATGTGGGAGACATGCAAGTATTAAGTATATGTAGTATATACCCCTAGCTAAGCTAAGCTAAGCTAGCTAGGTCTGGGTCATATGTAGATACAGTACATGATTGACGCCCACCTCCATCAGAGTCTCAGACGTCAAGCGTGGTCACCCAGATTCCATGGCCAATAATGCTCATCAGTTGCCGGTGGAGCAGGTAAAAAGACCGTACCAGCCAGACGGAAGCAGACGCACAGGTTGGTTATATATGATAGTCAGGCCACATGCATGTATGTAGTTGGTACACTGATATGCTTATATACTTACTTCTATTCTATATAGACCAGCCCTTTGAGCTTACATGATTGTGTACCTAAAAAATACTTCATTCCCAAATTTAGGGCTGTGGAAATTTTGGATTTATTGTGTATATGGAGTAGCTAGCTAGCTAGATGTGATGTTACTAATTAATTATGATGATGAGATTAGCCCACCTGTTTTCTTGGCTCAATAATGTTTTGAGTTTGTCTTGCCGGCCTTTCTTTCAGTTTTAACAAATTGGAGTAGGGATTGACTGAGATAAATAAAGCAAAACCGCTGGTCTGTGTTGTTGCATCCAAGCCTTGAGGACAATTAATTACTGCATAAATGATTTAACTACCATGATGAATAATTCTGATTAAGGATATTTGTTAGCAATATATATAATGAAAGAGTGATTGATCTTCGGCTTTCTACTGTTATGTAAGCTTGAGCCTCTATTTTTCCCTTGAACTCTATTTATGTAAGCTTGAACTCTTTTTTTTCCCCTACTACGCATAAATATGCTTAAAAACAAGGTATCCATATTAATTCAGTTGTCTATCTGTAGATGTGCATTTGTAGCTTAGAATAGTATGTTTCCATTGAAGATGTGCGTTTGTAGCTTAGAACAATATAATGTGATGGTAGTGGTGAGTGTGCATGCAAATATATATGCTCCTTCTCCTCAATCTTGCATATCATTATTGCAAAACAAATGCCTTTATTTTGTTATAATTAAAGCTAGTGAGGTCGAACCCATGTCGTTTTATGTCGCTGTTTCATTCATCCTAGATAGCTAGCTAGCTTAAAAGCACGGTTTCATGTATATGTTCATCACACGTCAGCTTATATTACGTAAACAGTCATCTCTTGGAAGCTAAGGGCAGTCTCCAACAGTCAATAAAGCAGCGATCTGCGATCGGCTTGTAGTTCTCCCTTCCACGATCAGCTAAGTGTAACTGGCATCATGACGTTTGTTACTTATTATGTCTAATCAATTGTTGTTAGCTTAACCTTTCTAGCCTTCTATGCTAAGGGAGTTCATTAACTACTCGTGAAGGGACCTTGACGTCTAAGAGAGGGTGGATTAGGCAACTTAAAATTCTAACAATAAACTATGGTCTCTTTTTCTACCCCTAGCAAAACCTATGCAAAAGATAAACTATCTAAATATGCAACTACGGTTTTGCTAGTGTGTTGCTATCTCTACCGCAAAAGGAGTAATACAATCAATGTAAATGCGGAAGCTAAAGAGCAATGTAGAGATATACAAACTCCCGTCGACGACTCCGGTATTTTTACCGAGATATCGAGAAGCGCGTAAGCTTCCGCGTAGTCCTCATTGGAGCCCCTCGCAAGGGCCAAGCTCCCGGTCGGGTAACTCCGTGGGTAGCCTCGGGCCTTTCCCACGCGTAAGTGGGTCTCCGACGTGCCTTCCGGCAAACCTCTCCTGGATGCTCCCCGCCGTCTTCACTATCAAGCTTCCGGCCGAAACGCCGCGGGCCTTGTTCCCTCCGGTACACGGTGGCGGCCACACCACAAACGCGGTTGGTGTGATCTCGTAAGACTACAAGCCCCTCCGATGTACAACAATGGTGCGCGCAAGCACCGAGTGGTAAGAGGTATGCAAACCTCACTAAACACTAGGCCTAAACCTAGAGCAAGCGCATAAGCGGTGGTCTAATCAACCTAAGCACTTCGCAAAGCACCTACGCTAATCACCTAATAAAACACTAAGCACTATGCAAGTGGAGATCACTAAAATGGTGTATCAACACCCTTGGTATGTTTCCTCAGCTCCACCGCCTTTAAATGGCCGGTTGAGGGTCTATTTATAAGCCCCACTGAGAAAGTAGCCGTTGGGGACGAAATCCCGCTTTTCTGCTACTGACCGGACGCTGATCACGTCCTGATCGGACGCGTCCGGTCGTCCCAACCGTTGGAGCCGCGATCCACTGATCGGACGCTGCCAGCGTCCGGTCACATGCCACCGGACGCGTCCGGTCGCATTTTCGCCGCTCTAGAACCTCTCTGTACTCGACCGGACTCTGCTGTCCTACGTCCGGTCGACTTGCCGCTAGCGTCCGGTTCAGCGTCCGGTCGCTGCTGCTGACATCTGTTTGCTGAGCCTCTTGATCGGAGCATCTGGTCACTTCCCCAGCGTCCGGTCCAGTGTCCGGTCACCTCTATGAGCTCGTTTCTTCGCGATCTTGCGTACGGCTTGGTTCCTATATTCATGCTTAGACTTTGCTTGATATCTTGGGTCTTCTCTTGTGCTTCTAAGGTCTTGCTTATGGTGTTAATCATCGGATCATCACGTTGCCTTCGTCCAAGTCACGTTTTGCATCCTATTGAACTACAAAACAATCACTTGCAAATTCATTAGTCCAATTTAGTTGTGTTGGTCATTAAACACCAAAATCCAAAGTAAATAGGCCTAGGGTCTATTTTCTTTACAATCTCCCCCTTTTTGGTGATTGATGACAACATGACCAAAGCAAGGAAATAATAAAAATTTAGAATTTAAAAACTATCTACTTCCTAGGATGCAATGCAAGGGGCAAGGTTATATGATGCTAAAAGAGACTACTTGTAAGATTAAAAGATACTACATAAAAACTTATCTTCCTCTTGCAAAATGTCCCCATGTGGCGTTATGGATTTAAGCCTTGCTTCCTACAAATTCTCCTCATTATATAGACTAATCCATAATTCACTATCCTCCCTTTCTCGGACCATTACCACTTGTAAATTATCTAGCTTATGGCCCTACAAATTAATGCTTGCGTTTGGTCCTCTAAATTCTCCCCCTTTGGAATCAAACACCAAAAAGGAAGACAGTAGCACAAGGGAGGGTCAAACTTTGTGATCCTTTGTGTGTAGAGTGGAATATGTCATAAAATTTGACTATCACAATATATAGATTAAGCTCCCCCTAAATATATGCATACATATGGTAGAAAACAAGGCATATGCATATTTGATAAATTATTGCTCAAGGGAATTTAATCTATATAATGAATGGAGAAAGCATATAAATATCAAAATAAAATCAACATGATGATATCGGTTTAGAAATACCACATGTGGAAACCAATTTAATTTCTACCACTTGCAATAGGTGGTGGATATTTGAAGTATGATGCTTAACTCCGGAGACTCCATTTTCCTTGCAATGAGACTACTACACACATGATAAGCTTGAAAAAGGTGTTAGTCTCAAAGCATCCAACTTGTAGAGTAACCTCCCCCTAAATTTGTGCACACAAGTGTGGAATACTTGTACAAGTGATGCACATTGATTTTAGAATCAATAATACCACTTGAAAGATGACATCTCATGAATGTGATAATCATTTTCGAAGATGATATTCGGGAGAAATTATCTACAATTTAGACTTTGGCACATATTAGATGAACAATCAAAAGACAAGCTATGTGCCGTGGTCCTAAACAATTTTAAACCATGTAGGTTTGCTCCAAGGTTTAAGAATGAAACCGAGCAAGCCTACCATAAGATATACCTAGTGTATACATGACAAAAGATATAAGCATGCAAATGCAAATATAGGCATGAAAAGTAACTAGATGCTTAAAGATACCAATTTATAAGAAATACCACTTGTAGGAAATGCAAATTGATACTACTTGAAGGAAATTGAATCTAGTTACCTAACATGGGAAGGGAAATTTGGGTCTATAGTATTCACTAACCCACTTGACAATGATTTTGTCCATCATGATGCGCCCCATGAAATACACCCATACTTTGCCAAGTCTCCAAATTCCCCGAAGTCCAACAGACTTCTCACTTTCCTTTCGGGATCCAAACCTTCTTGGTGCTCTTCATGTTGGAAATGATTTCCTTTGACACCCAAAAGCGTTTGACCCTATTATTGGCTTGCTTGTTTACCTTGATGGCCACCACCTTGCCATTTTTCTTCTTCTTTAACAAGTATGGTGTGGAGGCCTTCTTGTCCACCTTATTGGTGTAGGTGTTGGAGAGCTTGCTTGTTTGCTTCTTCTCTTTCTTCTTTGCTCCTCCCCCATTCTTCACCTTGCACTCATAGGACTTGTGACCTTCCTTGTGGCACATATAGCAAACCACGGTTTGTCCTTCATCAAGCTTCTTCACTCCCTTGACGGTGTTATCTTGATGAAGTTGGACTTACTTCGCCTTGCCTTTTACTTGAGTCAAATCCTTGGTGAGGCGAGCTACTTCTTGCTTGAGTTGCTCATTTTCCTTTGCAACCTCTTGTGTGCATGTATCTACAACAACTTTCTCAACACAAACTTGGTTGCACAAAAATGAGTCTAAACATAAATCATTACAAGAAGTAGAGGCATCCTTTTTAGACATGTTAAAGATATAACTTTTCTTTTTAGATGCCTTAGAGGAGGTTGTATTAACGGCTTCAAGATTAGCAACTTTATTAGTTAGCTCATCACAATGTTTGCACATGGTTTCTATTTTAGTAAGCAAACTTTTATAAGCATCTTGTGAGCTAGCTAATTTTTCTTTTAATTTTTTATTTTTCTTTACAAGTTGCTCATCATTGATTGTGCATGCATTTGTTGTTGCACTAGCCTCAAGTTTCTCAATTTTAGTATATAGTTCAACATTGAGATTTGCAAAGTTCTCATATTGTTCAAGCAAAGTTTTATATGCTTCTTGTGAACTATCTAGCTTCCCTTTTAATTTTTTGAGTTTCTTTTGTTGACTAGTGTAAACTTTAGCATAATTAAGATTTTGTTGCACAATTTCATCATAAGAAGTTATTTCATCATCACTATCACTCTCACTAGAGGATGAGCTTCCGTTATCTCGTGCCATAAGGCACACACGAGAAGAGCTTGATGATGAGTGCTTGCGGCCTCACCTCTTGGGATGGTGTTCTTCTTCACTTAAAGAATCATCCCATGACCTTATTGATGTGAGGGCTTGGTTCTTGCATGCCTTCTTCTTTGTCTTAGGTGTGGGCTTGTTTGGACAAACTTCCACAAAGTGCCCCAACTTACCGCATCCATAGCATCCCCTCTTTTTTTGCTCATTTCTTTGATTGGTAAAAATGAGATCTTGAATTTGGATGGGCACACCCTTGACATTGAGCCCTTTGGATCATTTTCTCCACCTTGTTGATTAGTTTGATTGATTCTTCATCAAGGTCGGAGGTGGATGAGGAAGATTGATCATCTTCACTTGAATCTTCATCATCATCGTCGTCGTCCTCATCTTCTTCTTCTTCTTCTTCACTTGAGGAGCTTGAGCTTGAGCTTGTCTCAACTTGCTTGTCCTTCATCTTCTTTTTCTCGCTACATGCGAGAGCTTTGCCTTTGCTCGATGAAGAAGCTTCTTCTTGACCCATCTTATGTGACATTTCAAATGCCACTATCTTGCCAATGACTATGCCCGGAGTCATGGTGCTCAAGTTCTCCATGTTGTGAAGAATGGTGATGATGCTTGCATATTTCTTTTGTGGTTGCACGGAGATGATCTTCCTCATGATGTCCGCATCATCTAGCTTTGTTAATCCTATTGAATGGAGCTCATTGACAATTAGATTCAAACGAGAATACATATCACGAACAAGTTCATCATCATTCATTGTAAAGGAATTATAATTTTGTTTAGCTAGACAATATTTTTGCTCACGGACATTAGATGTGCCGTCATGGAGCTCTTGAAGTTTCCATACTAAATGATTCAAACAAGCAATTTTTAGCTCTAGCATTGAAATGCATTTCTTTTACATCACTCTTTGTGGGTTTTTCGGGATTCTTAATGGGTTTCATCCCGTCACGAGTGACTCTCCAAACACCCAAATCAACCGCCTCAAGGTAGCAAGCCATTCTAGCTTTATAATAGGGGAAGTTAGTGCCGTCAAAGTACGGAGGCCTAGAGGTATCCATCCCAACCACTCTAAATAACGTCGGCTCAACGGCGGTTAAGCCAAAGGTCCAAATTGAGCCAACCGGCTCTGATACCAATTGAAGGGACCTTGACGCCTAAGAGGGGGGTGAATTAGGCAACTTAAAATTCTAACTCTAAACTATGGCCTCTTTTTCTACCCCTAGCAAAACCTATGCAAAAGATAAACTATCTAAATGTGCAACTACGGTTTTGCTAGTGTGTTGCTATCTCTACCGCAAAAGGAGTAATACAATCAATGTAAATGCGGAAGCTAAAGAGCAAGGTAGAGATATGCAAACTCCTGTCGACGACTCCGGTATTTTTATCGAGGTATTGAAAAGCACGTAAGCTTCCCCCTAGTCCTCGTTAGAGCCCCTCGCAAGGAATCCCTCGCAAGGGTCAAGGTCCTGGTCGGGTAACTCTGTGGATAGCCTCGGGCCTTCCCCACGCGCAAGTGGGTCTCCAACGTGCCTTCCGGTAAGCCTCTCCTGGATGCTCCCCGCCGTCTTCACTATCAAGCTTCCGGCCGAAACGCCGCGGGCCTTGTTCCCTCCGGTACACGATGGCGGCCACACCACAAACACGGTTGGTGTGATCTCGCAAGACTACAGACCCCTCCGATGTACAACAATGGTGCGCGCAAGCACCGAGTGGTAAGAGGTATGCAAACCTTACTAAACACTAAGCCTAAACCCAGAGCAAATGCATAAGCGGTGGTCTAATCAACCTAAGCACTTCGCAAAACACCTACACTAATCACCTAATAAAATACTAAGCACTATGCAAGTGGAGATCACTAAAATGGTGTATCAACACCCTTGGTATATTTCCTCAGCTCCACCGCCTTCAAATGGCCGGTTGGGGTCTATTTATAAGCCCCACTGAGAAAGTAGCCGTTGGGGACGAAATCCCGCTTTCTGCTACTGACCGAACGCTGATCACGTCCTGACCGGACGCGTCTGGTCGTCCCGACCATTGGAGCCGCGATCCACTGATTGAACGCTGCTAGCATCCGGTCACATGCCACCGGACGCGTCCGGTCGCATTTTCGCCGCTCTAGAACCTCTTTGTACTCGACCGGACTCTGTTGTCCTGCGTCCGATCGACTTGCTGCCAGCGTTCGGTCTAGCGTCCGGTCGCTGCTGCTGACGCCTGTTTGCCGAGCCTCTTGATCGGAGCGTCCGATCACTTTCCCAGCGTCTGGTCCAGCGTCCGATCACCTCTGTTAGCTCGTTTCTTCGCGATCTTGCGTACGGCTTGGTTCCTATCTTCATGCTTGGACTTTGCTTGATATCTTGGGTCTTCTCTTGTGCTTCTAAGGTCTTGCTTATGGTGTTGATCATCAGATCATCACGTTGCCTTCGTCCAAGTCACGTCTTGCATTCTATTGAACTACAAAAAATCACTTGCAAATTCATTAGTCTAATTTAGTTGTGTTGATCATTAAACACCAAAATCCAAAGTGAATGGGCCTAGGGTATATTTTCCTTACAACTCGCTAATTCTACTCGTGATAAATTGATAAGGTTATAACTTAATTAGGAATCTTCTAGGCATCTCAAAATAAACATCATTCAATCAACAGACAAAACAACGGTAAGATTCGACCCAGTAAAAGTAATAACATTAACGTAAGTTATCCTGGATGACCACGCATGGTAATTAAAAATACTTTTTGCCTCCTAAAACCTTTTTTTAATTAATTCTTGCTTACAAATCACCAGCAAATCCATATGAAGGATGCTCAAAATCTGGCCACCACATCAAGGTTGGTGAAAACAACATCAAAATAATACATGAATCAGCTCTCTGATCAGTTATATAATTGTGACATTTAATTATTCATACCAACTTTCGCTGACTCATGAAATCATTGATAAATTATTTTTCAGCTGTATTAGAAAAACTAGTGTTAGTTAACTTGGAAGTAATGTGGAGGCTTGTTCAAACTTTGACTTTTTTTCCTCCACAGGAAGCGTGATTGCGGCGTAGTTAAGCGTGAATTACAGTTATAGGAGTAAAATGAGAAGGGAGGAACAGTAAAAAAAATAATTGGCGTGTTCGCTGGTTAGTTTCTAGGCTAGTTTAGGCTGACTGGTACTGGTTTGTTGGTACTGGTTTATTGTGAGAAAAAAACACTGTTGACTGGTTAAATAAGCAAACCAACAAGCGAACGGGGTGAATAAATCTGGATCCTAACACATGAGAAGTCAAGAGCAGGTACTTTGGCTGTCTTGCACATGTCGTTTTTTTTTTGTCTCCCCTAGGTGAGAGTAGTAGGGATGCTAAAGTTTGATTTCTCTTTTGAGGCATGTGGCATGCTCTTGTTAGTTGCTAGGGCTATATTATATAGTTTTTGCGCTTTTACCTATGCAAGAACATGATGGAATAATGCAGTAACCAATCATTATGCTCAGTAGCTGCCCCATTTCACAATGTTTTTCCTGTTCATGTACTTAGGTGGTGACTCTAATGAATACAATAATACAATGGTCCAATCACGTAAAAATTCGCTAACGTTTGTGCCTCCTAGCCTAGGTGTGTAGAGTGGACAAACATCGCAATACAGAGGTATAGTATTTGTCTAGCAAAAATATACATAGATAAATCACCCGTTGTCCACCACTAGCCAACTTCCTCCATGAATTCTCTGTTGTTTCCTCCTCTGTATGTAGTTAAGTGCTATGATTATGATATGACATCGTATAAAAAATTCAAATTTCCAATTATTTCCTTTTTTTCCGCATGAACCAAATATTTGACAGTAGCAACCAACGCTGATGTTTCCTTCAAGAAACGGCCACTGATATGTGGTGTGCAGAAGAACAAATAAGCAGCTCCTACCGGTACCAGTGTCAGTACGTGTGGAAGCTTTCCAAAACGCTCCTTCGAGGAACCAGCTCGTGACACGAATGTAGGCCATGCAAGCACCTAACACGAATCATCACGTGCCGTGTACTAGGCGTTGGTACATCACACGTCGCGCTTGACCTGATCGGACGCATGTGTGTTGGCTGCGGAACCGGCTAGTCGGTTTCCTGCATTGCACAACAGAAGCCAGTCATGTTAGGCACGCATGCTCCAGCCGTTTGATGAATCATCCGGTCTTTCGTATTGATCACTACACTGGTATAGCCAAAGGACCCTAATTTTAAGGTGTTAAACTGGAAGCACGAGATGTTCGATAAATCTTAGACGTCACCTGTTATTGATATGAAGCTTGTGCGAAAAAAGGCGTGCTGCTGTAGCATCATATATACTTTTGTCCCTAAAGACAGGGATACGAATCCATGTTCGATAAAAGAACCCTCGCTCCAGATAATCCTGCCACATGTAGTCTTGATCAATAAAAATACCAAACGACCTGTAACGACACTTAAGTATGACAAAAGTAGTTGGATTATTTCAGAAGCAAAATCTCACTTTTAGCTAAGCTTTTTGTACTTTGGTTACTTGAGTTCATACAGTGTATGCTATATTGTCATGTGCTGTGTAAGGTTAAATATGGTTGGAAAAATATATTATTATTAGTACTTGTTATATGGGTGGGCGTAGCCCGAACTTGATATACAACTAGGATAAAGTTAGAACAATGACTGATCTACCTGCTACACCTGTCCTATTGAGGTAGTTTAAGTCCATTCCTGGAAGACTCCAGATCCAGGATATGATGCTGTTACATAATGCGATTGTTTACAATAAAATTACATTTTGTTGTACTGTTTAGGTAGTTTTGTTCAAAAGACGAGTTGCTTATGCATATGCGTATATGAGCAGCATAATCATCAATTAATCATAGACTCCTCATTTCAGTTTCACTCTCACACACTATTCCAGTCCTTTGGGAAAACTGCAGCAATGCCTGTTGTTTAATAAGTGGCAGAGTTGTTTCCACTCCACCTACGCTTGTCTAGGACCAAAATTTTTAATCTCTGTCACTTTGAGCTAAAACTGAAGCACCAAACAGCAACTAAGAACGTTAGAGCTGAATTGTAACTTGATGCAATCACTATAGCAGTTGCCACAGTGTCTAGGCAGTCTAGCTAGCTCGCTTATTCTATACGCATCACCCCCTGATCACCCTAACAACCCAGCAGCCAGCTGCATCTGATCCCACCGTCCCCTGCTCCAAACCAACCCTACTTTTCTTACATGCACTACACCCACTTCCTGCAGCTATATATACCACCATATGCCCATCTTATGAAACCATCCACAAGGGAAGAAGAAACAAGCAAGTAGCAACACTCTCTTCTCTTATAACGTAGTACAGCAAAGGTCACTCACATGGCAACTTCCATGGGTTCTCTCGTCTTGCTCTGCCTTGTTTCTCCTCTCCTCCTTCCCAGTGTCGTCCTTGGCCACCCATGGGGTGGCTTGTTCCCACAGTTCTATGACCATTCGTGCCCCAAGGCGAAGGAGATTGTGCAGTCCATTGTGGCACAGGCTGTGGCCAAGGAGACCAGGATGGCGGCATCCTTGGTCAGATTGCATTTCCATGACTGCTTTGTCAAGGTAAACTCTGCTTCCTCTGTTATGTTCTTTGTTACATGCTCTGACACAGCTATGACACTTGATACTGCAGTACACTATAACAAGTTAGCGATACAAGTTTTGTACTTCAAGTCTTTTAACTATATGTTGGTACAATAAGATTATGAGTAATCCATATAAAGGTGTTGCAAACAAACATGAAAAGCAAAGGTAAATGGATGAATTCATTACTAGCTTTGGCTGTATAAACCAATAACTTGAAATGCGCTTGTGCAACATGCGTGCCTAAGTATTAGAAAAGCTAGCATGGGAGAATCTATATTATTTTGGCTAACTTCTTTAATTACTATTGATTGATGAGAAAGCCTACCATTGCCCATGCCAGCACTACTTTATGTCCGGGTGACATGATCGAGCCAGTACTATGATTGATTAACTCTATTGTTCTCCTTTTTTGAGTGCTATATAAGATAGTCTTTTTTTTGTGAGCCACACGAGAAGATGTTTACTCAACTCTAGTGCACAATGATTGAAGCTCTCTGTGCAACGTTTGTCATCTCTTACTCAACGCATGTGCCCGATGAATCTACTGTCACCACTACTCTGTAGCATGCGCCAAATCTCTAAACTATTCCATGTGGCTAGTAATTACCAATCTTTTACAACATTGTTACATGTGTAGGGCTGCGATGCTTCGGTGCTGTTGGACAACAGCAGCAGCATAGTTAGTGAGAAAGGGTCCAACCCGAACAGGAACTCCCTCAGAGGGTTTGAGGTGGTCGACCAGATTAAGGCTGCTCTAGAGGCTGCCTGCCCAGGCACTGTCTCCTGTGCCGACATTCTTGCCCTCGCGGCTCGTGATTCCACTGCCCTGGTACGTTCCACTATCAACAACCCTGTCCAACCTTAAGGAAGAGACATGATATTTGTATATATAGCGACAGCTTTGGCAAAGTTAGATTTTTCTGAACTCTAACCCGTAGGTTGGTGGCCCATACTGGGACGTGCCACTTGGCCGGAGGGACTCGCTCGGCGCAAGCATCCAGGGCTCCAACAATGACATCCCAGCCCCCAACAACACACTCCCCACTATCATCACCAAGTTCAAGCGCCTGGGCCTCAATGTTGTTGATGTTGTTGCCCTCTCAGGTGACTTTTCGTGTATTTCTTAGTATCATCTGTCCTTCGTTATTGACCAACTTAACGCACACTCATATTACACAACATGGATACAATATCATGTGCATATACAGGTGGTCACACCATAGGTATGTCTCGGTGCACTAGTTTCCGGCAGAGGCTGTACAACCAGACAGGCAATGGCATGGCTGACAGCACGCTGGATGTATCCTACGCCGCGCAGCTGAGGCAGGGGTGTCCCCGCTCTGGTGGTGACAATAACCTCTTCCCCTTGGACTTTGTCACCCCAGCCAAGTTTGACAATTTTTACTACAAGAACCTCCTGGCCGGAAAGGGCCTTCTAAGCTCTGATGAGGTTCTGTTAACTAAGAGGGCTGAGACAGCGGCCCTCGTGAAGGCATATGCTGCTGATGTCAATCTCTTCTTCCAGCACTTTGCACAGTCAATGGTGAATATGGGCAACATCTCACCACAGACAGGGTCACAAGGTGAGATCAGGAAGAATTGCAGGAAGCTCAACAACGGCCACTGAGGGCACTGAGGTCACTTTATGTGCTGAATTGTACGTGATGGTGGTGGCGTGTTTTGTTTAAATAAGTAAGCATGGCTGTGATTTTATCATATGTTCGATCTTTTGTGTTTTATTTAAACACATTGTAAAATGTATCTATTAATAACTCAATATAAGATGAGTTCATTCTTCGGTTGCCATAGATCTGCTTATTTGACTTGTCATGTTTTGACTCCAAAGACCAAAATCACAACTCAATAACAGTGTTGCGGCGGCGCTGTGCTGTGTAACATGGTGAGAGATGAAAGGTGTGAGTGGCCAAGTGGAAGATGCAACAACTTCCTATTGTCTTGCTTAAAACCAAATGATAACAATTGTCCAAATCTAGAGGCCTAACAAAATGAGGTAACAAGCCAACTAATCTGCTGGGAAATAGCTAACAAATCGTTAACAAGATCTTGAGCTTATCCTGAGATGACGTCGAGATCGATGCCTTTGGCTGTCGCACCACGCCTCTTGTTGCCACACTGGTAAGTTGCTGCCTCTTGTTGAGAGCAAGCTGCTTATCAAGGCGGGAATGCGGATGAAGTGTTATGGACGCAGGCATGGTGCTGCTAGCTTGGCATCCAGGGCTCAAGGATAACCCATCTACTTGCATTAGTTTGTTAATTGTTAATTATCAGATCAGGTTGGTTACATAAGAATAAGATTGTTAGTTTGCTGATTGGTTCGTTAGTAGATCGTGTACTAAGGCCAGGCTATGTAATGCAGGCGTGTTATTGATTGAATTAAGCAGGAATTAAGAAGGAAAAGCCTTCTTCTTGCTCGGCAGTGGGCAGAGGTCCCTGGTCAGCAATCTCGCTCCCCCTTAACCCTAGCTCTCCTACCATATTGGAATCAAGTATGGACAAAAGTTACTCCCCCAGATTCCAAATTTTGGTCTCTTTAGACTTTTCAACTTTTCTCCAAATGTAGGTCGTTCCATGCATCTTTACCCTTTCTTCCATCCTTGCCCCTACTTAATAAATGCTACCACTCTCACAAATGAATGTGTCATCTTTTCCAATACATGATAAACGAAGGGCACCAAGGTCATTTGATCTACTTTCTTAATTCATATGCACAAATCTAGTACCTACACATGGAATCAGAGAAGTGGTTTGTAAAGGAAAAACTTCAATCATCATACGAAAGGTCCAAAGATACATTCATGCGACCTATGTAGTCAGGTTGCCATGCCTAACAGAAATCTTTAGGATTCCCATGCAAGCATTCAAACTAATGGCATAACGACGTCAATATCAATGGATGCTATTTCACATGCAATGCTAGAAGGTACCTCGTTGTGTCAGCCTCATATCTGTTGGTGTTATTCAGATTCTTGAACAGAGATACGAGCAAAATCATAGCACAGCTTCTGCTTTAATGTATTTAAAGAACAAGCATCTGAAATGGAAGATAAATACAGTTCAAGGATCCAGAAAGCAATTACACTTGGAAATGGAGCTAATAGTGAGAAAATAAGTAATAGAGTAAGTACGAGTTAAAGAAGCTATTTACTTGCAGAACCCGCTGCTGTATTGGCTTTCTCTTTTCCTCATGTCCTACAGTTCAACATTTACACCAGAGGCCTGGTAAATGTCTAGAAGAATATGGTCAGTCAATGCAGGGAAGATTGAAAACAAAAAGAAATCACTGGAACTCATCCAGCAGAAAACATACCTAAAAGACAAAGGATATCAGCTGAGGGGTGTAAACTGGTTGAATCTAACAAGATGTATCCTCAACCTCAAGGACTTTCAGAACCTTAAACCATATTGAAGATCAAATATTCACAACCATATGGGTGGGTGCCATGGGTCAACCAGCAGACGCTCTATCAACTCCTGTGGAAAGTGGGATCTGTTTTGATATGGCGTCTGTTTCAGGAAGAAAAAGAAGAGACAAAAAGTTATAATAAAGAGTGCATGAGATCGTGTGATGAACCCAAAGCACAGTTTTGCTTTTCTAAACAAGACAGGCTAAAATGCAAAAAAAAGGTAATTACAACTTTTGTGAACCCCAATGCTGTGACATCAAGTCTCAACTGTATCAAAAAAAAAACATGTTGTACTTACGAGTTAACATGTTTGCAGATGTTGACACTGCAGCAAGAAAGGTTTCCCTAACAAGTTGGACAGGTCACCAAATTTAACCACAATTCTGAATCATTGCTTCAACTGCCTTGTTGGCCTTAAGAACCTCCCCTTTCGAGCAAAGTGAAGCAATAGCAGCATAGTATGACTCGAAATGATCATTGAAAGACTTTCCAAGCAACTTTTGGTAGTCAATATCAGTGTCACCACTCAGTTTTGATAAACTATCATCTCCATCTATCATGGGTTGAACTATGCCATCAGAACTCCTAAGGAGACTATTGCTAGAAATATCATAAGCGACTGGACTTGCTTGTCCTGAATTTGTCATGGAATCATAAGCATCCTCAGGTTTCTGTACCTTCTTGAGGTGGGCAAGCGCATTATAGCGGACAGAATTTGAAGAGGATAAAAGCAAGAGTCCCACTTCATTTAGGATAGTTACAACCTCATCAATCCTCCCTTGATCACATGCAGAAGATAGGAGATCAACAAGAGGCTCCGCTTCAATCTTATCTCCAACACTGTTTATTAACTCCACGACTTCTTTGCACTGAAACATCTCCCTCAAGATGCCCCTGGATTCTTCCATCCTTCCTTTTGCATAGAGTCCTTTGACAAGGCTCATGAAACCAACGAAATCAGGTTCCATATCCCTATGATGGTATTCATTAAAGAAGCCTAATGCAGCTTCAGTCTCACCTTTCAGACAGAGTCCATTGATAATTGCACCAAGTGTAAAACAATCTGGCAAAAGAAAGATTTCCTCCAAATGAGACATAAGCTCAAGGGCCTTTTCAGTTAATCCAAAGTTACAATAACCACTTATCAGCAAGTTGTAAACACGGGTAGTGGGTTTGATACCCTTGGTGGACATTTTTTGGAATAACTGATCCGCATCATCTAACAAACCTTCTCTGCACAAAGCACCTATAAGAATGGTATAGGTGATTATCGTTGGAAGCATCTTGCTGTTTTCTATGTAGTCAAAGAGCCTGAAAGCTTCAGTAAGGCATCCTTGATGACACAAACCATTGAGAACTGAGTTATGAATGATAATGTTCGGATGAAATCCCTCTTTTTTCATGCTTCCACAAAGGTCCAGTGCTTTTCCAAGATACCCACCCTTACAAAGGCCATCCACCACTATGGAGTACATGGCTAGATCTACTGAAAACCCACTTTGTTCAGCTACCTTCAAAAAGTTACATGCATCTAGAACTTCACCTTGCTTCTTTAGGGCAAAGACAGCTCCTCTCAGAACACTGATAGGAACACTGCCTTTGTCCATGTAATTAGAAAACCAAATAGCTTTGCTAACACATTTTTTGCTGAGATAACAAGACATCATATTTATCATTGTCGGATCAAGCAGGCCATGAATTTTAATGAAATCACATAGCAATGGCTGTATGACCTCTTCACTTCCATTTCGGTGTAAGCTCTTGAGCAGCTTGTAGCATGTTTTACTAGTTACAGCAATGGCTTGCATTCTGAGTAACTTGTAAGCATCCATTGCTGCTTGCCAACAATTTCTGTTGCTTAAGAAAGCAGAAGCATAATTACAAACAGATGAAAATAAGTCAATATCTAATTCACCAACCTTACAAATGAAATCCAGCACACCATGTTCACCGTGTCCTTTGAAGTGTGCATGAATCAACTTCCTGCAGTTAAAGAAATTGGGCCTTATTTTTTTCTGAACAAGATCATAAAATATTTGGTCAGCCATGTCAACTTTTCCTCCATTACACAGTGCTTTAATCAGACACTCATGAACAACTGCAGTGGAGAATCCTGAATCTTTCCTGTATTCATCAAACAACTCCAGTGCCTTGTCCACTTCCTCAGCTTTACACAGTTTGTCTATGATTGTATGGTAGGTGATAGTATTAGGTCTTAAGCCCATCTCAGGCATTTTATGAAACAAGCTCCAGGCATCATTCACCTTGTTAATCATAAACGATGCTTTGATAAGAACATTGCATGTGACAACATCCATAGAAATACCACTACCTTCAAGCCTATCCTTTATTGCCATAACACCGGTTATGTCACCTCTTTTGATGTAACCATGTAACAGTGTGCTATATGTGAAATTATCAGCAGCAACACCTTCAGAAATTTCAAGAGCCTTTTCAGTGTGACCAGCTTTACACAGACCATTTATTATCGTGTTGTATGTTATGATGCTAGCCTTTATTCCCTTATTCTCCATCTCCGTGAGCAACGAGAAAGCCCTGTCTAAATCTTCCATTTTGCACAAACTGTCAATCAAAATCGAATATACATACTCGTCCACCACCACGCCTGTTTGTTCCAGTTTCCTCACGATAGAGAAAGCATCTTCCAACCTGTCTCTCTTACAGAAGCCACCAACCAGTGATGTATAAGTAATCAAATTTGGCTTAGCATCCACTCGCTCCATCTCATCCAAGAACCCCATTACTTTCTCCACACTACCTTCTCTGCAGAGTCCATCAATAACAGTAGTATAGTTAATCACATCGGCTTCGATTCCCTTCTCTAGCATGGATCGATGCTCCCGAAGACCTTCCATCAAGAACCCACGACTCATGTATCCATGAACCATGCTGTCGTAAAACACAGCATCAGCATTCATGCCTTTACACTCCATCTCCCGCATAAGCTCCGCCATCTCACCAGTTCTCCCCTCCAACCCAAGAGCATGGACAACTGATGTCAGTGTCACAAGGCCCGGATCAAATCCACTGAACTGACTCTTCACCTTCTCATAGAAATCCAGCCCTGCTCCGGCCTTCCCAGTTCTGGATAACCCAGAAACGATCGAGCTGCAAACGCGATCCTCTACCTGACACCCCCTCCTGGTCATTAAGTCGAACACCCTAAGCGCGCAATCCACCTCCCCGTGGGCACACAACAACACCACCATCTCGCGGTACGTGGAAGGCGACAGCACCATGCCGTGGTCTTCGATGGCAGCGGAGAGTAGCTCCAGTGCGTGGCGCGGGTCGCCGCCCCCGGCGCAGGCCCGGCGGAGCAGTGCATCCCAGAGGCGGCGACTGGCGGTGCGGGAGGCAAGCGCGAGGCGCTGTGCGGCGTCACGCGGCCGCGCGGAGTCGAGCAGGGCGGAGGCGGCAAGGAGGTGCGTGCGCGGAGTAGGGGCGATGGCGTTGGCAAGCGCCTGGGAGGCGAGCGCGGCGAGGAGGCGGTGCCTGCGGCGGCGGAGGAGCACTGTCAGGAAGCGGTCGACGTGTCGCGCGGTGACCGCGCGGCCGAGCTTGATGAGTGAGGGGAACGGCGGTGGAGGGGGAGGGGGCTCGCCGTTGCCGCCGGGGAGGGACATGGCCGCTGGCCGGCCGGGCGGGGGTGTGGAACTTTCGAAACGCCGGTGCTGAAATGCTATTTTTTTCCCCCTAAATACTCCTAGGGTGTTTAGATTGTAAATTTTTATATTTTATAATCTGAACACTGTAGCACATTTCATTTTTATTTGACAAATTTTATCCGATTATAAATTAACTAAACTTAAAAAATTCATTTACAACCAAACTGTATAATTAGTTACTTTTTTTAACTACATTGATATGATCAAGAAAAAATGAAAAAAACTTAACTTTGATGTCGTCTGCCAAGGCCTAGTTTACGAGCGCACGCACGTTAGCCTTGGGAATGCGCACCGTTGGTACCGTCTGATTTCTCCGTGCACGGCCACGAGCCCACAACGAAGCAGACATGGCCCACAAGCCACGTATCAACGTTTTTTTTTCCTCACAGATATCGATTCCCCATTTCCTCTCTGTTCTCCCCGCGCCCCCCCCCCTCCTTTTTTCGTTCTTCTGTCTTCCCATTTCATTTCCAATCCCATACAGAATTCAAAGGTGAATCCACCAGCCGGAGCTACGCCAGTGCAATAACCCGACGAATCTAGCAGGAGCCGGCGACGAGGGGGAAAAAGCCCTTCGAATCTGGGTGGACGCCGGTGACGACCGCTCGTGGACGGAGGTAACAGGGAGGATTTCGCCCATGATTCAGGCCCCGTTCTCGTGCCCTCGAACCCGGCCTTGATCCACTTCTTTTTTTCATCCTATTTTTCTCTCGCAAATTCCTCACCATCCAAATTCCTCCAGCCGAACACCCGCTCAAGGAGAAGGAACCTCGATGGTTCGAGAAGGGTGGAGGTCTGGTGGATTCCGGCATTCCGCTGCCAACGATGATCCACCTCCCATAGACTCCCATGGTTTGTAAGGTGCGTTAACATTTCCATCCCATTTTTCTTCAACTCGCCCATTCTAATCCCAGTGAATCTCGCATCAATGGGGCTCCGATCCCTAGTGAATCTTGTAGCAGCTAGGTTTCAAATCACTGTCAATTTCACAGCAGACTGTGAACTGGCCCTTCGAATCTGGCCGGATGAACGATTTGTGGCTTCGAATTGAGCCGTGTTTGGTGTTCCAGATCCTGTGATGAGCTGCGACGGGAGGTTGCTTTGCCGGCTGTGGTTTCCGCGGCGGTGGATATGTTCATTTTTGGGTCCGTCATCATCCTTCCCCTTCCTCCATTCGCATCCGTTTGTTGTTCTTCGCCGTTTAGGTTTCATATGCCTTTCTAATCCTCCATGTTCTCCATACTGTATCTCACTTTACGAATCCATGGTAGATCTGTCACTATTGGTGAATCTCGCCTCTGTTGAGTTCGTCTCCTCCACGAATCAGTCGCTGCTAGGCTTCAATCGGAGTGATGGATCTCCAGTTTGGGCGCCACAAAATGTAGGTTCATTAGCATTTCCTAAGCATTTAGGTTCATTTTGGGAATATCCCTACCATTTTGTATGCATTCCTCCTGAATTTCACTCTCAGTCTAGCTTCAGTACTAAATGTGTTTTGGTGCTCTGTACTATGTACTTAGATTTTTCATTCGGTGTGTACTTATATTTGATAAAACAGATGGTAGATGTGGTCTAAGTGATCTTTCATGTGGTGTGTTTGGAGGCATGAGCTTTGCCATATGTGCAGTAGCTATTATGCCTTTTTTTAGATTTTGTAATAAAATGTGAATATGGCTATTATTCATGTAATGATGTGGTTATTCATGACAAGTGTGTATTCCTTGGTTGCTTCTCCTACTGTTAGTATTTATCTTCTTCCCTGACATTTCAAATCTGCATCTAAAATCTTTTTCAAAACTCATGTAGTGATGTGCCTAGATTTTTTTCTCATAAGTGATTCCGTTTTGATAACTACAAGTGTGCATTATGTGCTCTCCTACCTGTTAGTATTCATGCCTGTTCACCGTTATTTGCCTGTGCGCTTTTCTGTCATTGTAAATGACTATGCAATGTACCCTGAAGATTTATATGTGTTTTTTCTTTTTTCTTAAAAAACTCGTGTATTGAGGAGCCTAGTGCACTTGAGAACTTTGCATTCTTGGAATTGCTAGTTGTTCACTGCTTTCAACTATATCCACTGGTATGTAAGGTGTACCTATCTCCATGCTATGTTCATAAAAATTTTACTTGTTTTAGATCAATATGGTGAAGTTGGGATCATTTTTAATCACAAAGTTTTTAGAACCGACTAAATTTCCACCAGAGTAGTATGTAGATTCTGTAAGAAACCAGGGGTGCTTTCCCCTCCATTTCTCTTGGAATCTCTAATTCGCAATTCCAGTGGTTTAGAATAATGTGGTTGGACTTGATCTTGGCTTCATCATGCACTTACGGTTCATTTCCTTCCTTTTCCAGGTGCTACATTTATTTGCTCTCATCTGGTGCTTTGTGTTTCATCTACAGATCTTTTGTGTCACGTCAAGTATGCTTTTTTTTCCTTTCTCTACCTATTATTGATTGTTAATACTTGTTAGTGTATACAATATGCACACTTATTAGTATGCCATGGAGTCATTAGTACTGGTATTCCCTTTTTCTAACAATGCTTCTAGTATGACGGCAAACCTTCCTTTGATTAAATGGTTGCTGTATTTTTTAAAAAAAAATCTGATCACTATTGGATTAGTATGACACAATCTATTCACTCTTATTTCTAACAATGCTTCAAGGCCTACCTACAATATATAGATTCAAAGTTACTTTTCTTCTATAGATAAATACACGCACTGCACATCAGAAATGCTTTTTGTTTCATACATAAATGCCTGCCGTACCAGACTAAATTTCAAATATTTAGGCACACGTACCTTGATTCTGTTGCTCCTTAGGTTTAGAACCAACAAGTAGTAGTGTCCCATTGATTCTGATCCTTTATTTTTTATGGCCTGAAGCATAGGGAACATTACCTGTGTTGCTTTTGTTTACATCGTTAGTACTAATGTGCCTAAAGCACATACCAAATTTGAACATGCTTAATATATAAACAAATTCATATATGAACACCATCTAACGATTGCGATTAGGGGTGGCCACGGGCGTCTTTAGATAGAGCTTCCCTATATGATGTCTGCCATTGAAGAGACCCAAGGATCAAAACAATGTGATGAGCATGTGGGCAGTGCATCGCGTGGTGCTTTCCCATCATTGCTCGAGGCATTATTAAAACCATTACCTCTTTCACTCATCAGAATAGAGGTAAGCCCATGGATCCTAGCTTTCTTCATCATGCCAGTGCAATGCCTAATCCTAACAACTGTGGTGAGCCCACATATTTCATTTTAGAGCCAACTTATGCTAAATGAACAAGCAATTTGTTCATTCTAGTTAAGCATTTTTCTGTTTTAGTTTTAGCATTTCTTAGTGTTGTAATGATCTGGCATTGATGATGATGCCAATCCATGCTTTTGTACTAGAGCGTAGGGCTTAAAGAGACTACTTTGTGTATCTTTAGATGATAGATTGTTAGTTAAAGACTGCCTCATGTGATAATGACTTCATTTAGCCAGGCGGTAATTTTATCTTTGCACGCACACGCACCCATCCGCCGTTAATGGATGATCCAATGCACCTGTGCGGATGGAAGCCAGCCTTATCACAAGCCCCCTCTGCATTATCTCTCATTTATCTCCTCCCTTTCTCTCCCCTGCCATGCGCTCGCCGACACCCTCTCCCCCTCCGTCTCCGCCGTGGTGGACGGCGAGGACGGGAGCGTCGTCCGTGTCTATGGCTCCGATGGCTGCCCCATCGGGTGGTGCATCCACGTCTCCCTCTTCTACAAGGCTGCGATGCCCTTCCACTTCAGGCCCCCGGAGCCGGCACCACTTAGTCATCCTGTGCTCCGCCTCTCCGTTGTCAGCGTGGAGATCTAAGGCACCGCTGACGAGCTGCTGGGCCAGGTGGACGCACAGTTCGAGTGCAAGCCTCGCGTCGCGCTGCAGGAGTAGCCTTGCACGGCGTTGCTGTGCGGTTTGGGCCACCCCACGACCTTGGATCCGGCTGGCGTGGTGCTCCTCACCATGTCACCATCCCAAGTCCTTCTCCAATCGGGGCCACATAGGCACTCGCTGATCTCGCCATTACAGCTAACCTTGCTCGCCTAAATTTTAGAGCTATGTGCACCCATTTCTCCTCATGCCTGAGCTATCGGCCTTCATTTCTGGTTATCTCACTATTATTGCTTTATCAACCACACTGTTTTGCCTAATTTATAACCATATAATTGCTTAACTCTTAACACTATTTTGCCTAACAGATGGAATAAAGGCTTGCCTGAACACTTCAACCCCTACAAAGCATCTTCTTCAAAAGTTACAAGCAATTTAGTTTCCCTATTGAAGCAGTTTTAGTTAGCTCATATCCAAAACGAAAATTAAATGCATTTTTTGGTCAACTCTGCATGTTGCGGTACTGCCCATGCAACCAAAACTGAATAAGATACAACTTCTACATATTCAGATTTTATACATGATAGTCGTGTATCGCCTATCAAGAAAGATTATTGGTGCTATAGAATATCATGTAGTCAAATGGCAGCATTATTCAGATTCCCAGCTCACTTTAATCATAGCTCTAAATATCCACTTATGCTCTTTTTTGTTTTTTCCTACAGGTTGGACAATGACGACAAGGCACCAGCAGATCCATTCCATATACTCAGCAGAGATGAAGATGTGAAGAAATCTAATAATTTGTGACTTTCTGGATGTATTAAAATACCTAGCAGAAGATTTGAAGGGAACCGTAAGAATGGAAACATGAAGAATCCTGGGGAAAAGATATGAAGGGAAGAATAGAAAATGCATTAATCAGACTTCAAATACCTGTTCATGTTGATACTTTTGCCTCAATACTTGCTTGAATCTTGGATGTATGCGATTTTCTTAATCATCTTGGGTTCTGTGATTTTCTGGATGATGTATGTGATTATCTAGATCCAAACTGGTATTCCCTACAATTTACAAAAAAGAAGGGATGTTTCGGATTCCCTACAATCTAGATCCAAACTGGTATTCCCTACAATTTACTGGAAATATAAAAGCACGGGAGACCTTTTGTCAAAAAAAAAAACTGGTATTCCCTACCTGTTACTGTGTGAAAGTTATAAAATGCTTAGGCTAGAAGAAGATGGTCCAGGGAATCTGCCGTTTCTGGTGGGTCTGACTTTGGGAGCTGCATCCGTTCGGCAGGCGTGCTCCGTCCGGCGGGCGCGCGGAGCCCTCCCGCACACGATTCTTTCCTTTTTTGGCCAGCAGGTTGGTTGGTTTTCTAAAATAGAGAGTGCAGTCGGATGGTGAATTTCCACGCCCAGGCTGTAGTAAAATTCTTTTTCTATTTTATTTAGGGGGCCGAGGTCAGCCCAACAAAAACAAATCGGCGTCGATCATGGGCCTATACGGCCTACTACTTTAATTACTACGGGGCCGGCCGGCAACACTCCCGCAGCTCTGGCATTCGGAGGCCCAGGAATCATGATGCAGCAGCCTCAGGCGCACGCGTCGGCACTTGCGGTGGCGCCGTCGGCGTCGGCGGTGGCGCAGACGGTGGCTCACCCGCAGGATCCGGCGGGCGGGGACGCGCCGCCGAAGCAGGTGGCTCAGGCGATGGAGCGACTGGGCCGTGCGGGCCGGCTCATCGCGGACATCCGGCTCGGCGCGGACCGCCTCCTCGAGGCCCTCTTCGTCGCCGGCGGCGCTCCCCCGTACAGTGTGCACCAGCACGTCGACAGGATGGAGCGCGTTATCGTCAAGGAGGAGGCTGCCATGCGCCTCCACTTCCAGGACCTCCGCGCCCTCGGCAGGTACCAGCCCCCAGCATCTCCTCCTGCCCTAACACCTCCGTTCTCCCTTCCCTCTCGATCTGGGAGGTTAGGTACAGTTCACCTGGCTTTCTATACAGAAAACTCGGTTGCGTTTTACTGACTGCATACAAATGTAAAATTTTACTGAAAAGAACACTACACTTCTTCTGCTTATGAGAGATTCAACGTAGCACCTCTGATATTGTCTAACAGATATTCAGGAAATTGGTAACTGTGGTTCGGAATTGCTTTGCTTTAGGTCTTGGGTTGGTCACTCACACACTAAAATATTTCATAGTTTTTTCAGTTATGCCGACTTTACTAGTGTTATGTCGGAACTTGGACCTACTTTGTGGTTGTTCTTAGTTTTGGGGCTTACTGTTGTCTTATACATTACTTAGGCTTTCAACTGTTGAGGTACTGTGAAGATTGGACATCAGTGGTTCTATTTACACATGCTGCCCTGTTGAGTGTGTACCTGTTATTTGGACTTGTTGGATGAATATCTTTTGCAAAATATATTTTGCCAAGATGGGTGAACTTGGTTCTATTTTGCATTTCTGGAACTCATGTTACATGTCAACAGAACTATAGAACTGTGAAGTCTATAAAGCTGATGAAATATTCCAGAAACTTAAGTTTTCGGAAAAAAAACTGGACTTACTAGGGTTTTTTCTTGGGGGGGGAAGAACTTACTAGTTATGGCTAGGCTAATACACCATCCTAGCCATGACTCAGGGTATTTTGAAGCCATGAAGAGATCTTCAGCCATAGTTGCCTTTTTGCCATTATTCTCCTAGTAAACTACTTCCTCAGATTGTATATATAGGTCCATCTAGGTTTGTTCGAAGTCAATATTTTTAACTGTGACCATCAATATAATATTTTTATATATGTATATGCACTTCACAAGATTGACATTACCAGATTTATTATGAAAATACTTTCGTAGTATATAACCCTTTAAAAAAACTCGACCTGCGGGGGGGTAAGACGGCCCCTAGGCATTGCATTAAGAAGAAGACCTTCTCACGTAGATCGAGAAAACCCCCGAACCCCTGCCCCACCCATACACGGCGGCACCGTAGTCCATGTGAGAACGACCATGACCGGGGCCGGGCCTTAGACATGTGGTTTGACTTGGGATAAACGATGGGATTTTTTTTTAACCCAGCCTAAAATTTGCTCCCACAAGGAGTCAAACCCAGGACCTGAGGAGTGTTACTAGCGCCACCTAACCAACTCAGCTAGTGGTCCGTTCGCGTATATAACCCTTTTCATATATCATATAATTATATTTTGTAAATATTGCTAGTAAAAGCTAAAAAATGTCTTAGGAAAAACCTAGATGGATGTTAGTTGTAATCAGAGGAAGTAGCTTCAGAATTAAGATGCTGAATGGCATCATTTTTCACTTTTTGGTCCATGGATAAATTGTAGCTTTGCAGTTTTATTATACTCTCACTTTTACTTTTTCACTACTCTATTTGTAGATTTTATGCAGTTTTCGTTTTTTAAACCTTCATGTAGAATGGAACTATTTCTTTATTATCATTAATCAGGCTTAGCATTTGAATTGTCAAACTTTCTCAGGTTTTTTTAGTGTAGATGTAGACTAACAAATATCTTGTCTTCCTTTTAGCCATTCTTTTTCATCTGTGAATAATTCCTTGTTTTAATGTTAGGAAGGCAATTAGAGGAGTCTGGAGTCCTTAATGGGGCCCTTAAAGCTCGAGGCAATTCATGGGGATTGCACATGCCACTCGTTTGTCCAGATGGTGCTGTTGTAGCTTATGCTTGGAAGCGTCAACTGGCAGGTCAGGCTGGTGCATCTGCTGTGGACAGGACTAGGTAAAATTCATTACTTGGTATATTGTGTTGGCTTGTTTAGTTATTTAGTTAATACTCCAAATAATATGCTTCTCCCTATGAACTTACTTTTCTTTGCGACATTTTCACTAGCCTATGTTAACAGAATGCGGTTTCGTAATGTTTATTTCATGGTAATATAATTCTTTGTGACAGCTGAATTTGTGCAATCACGGTCATATTCAGTTCTGGACATCACTATGACTTGCAAGTGCATAAGTGCTTTCCTGGCTGAATTTTATGAGAAAATCTATGGCCTGTTCCTCCCTTTTCTCATTGTGTTTTTGTTTTGAACCTTGCTTTCTCTAATTGAGAATTTTCGCTCCATCTGCAAGAATTTGTCTTCCTCATTCATCTAAAACCACTACTTTTGTCTTTTCAATCAGGGTCATTTTTAATTACTGTGCTGAACAGAATTCATCCTTTTTCAAATGCACCTGACTTAGAATGGCATTGGAAATGTCACAATTTTTTTTTAATTCGTAAGCATGTTTGGATGTTAGTACTTTGTGGTGCTTGCAATCACCCACCAGTCTATAGGGAGAGGACAAGAGTTCAGCACAAGTGTGTTCCTGTTCACTTCTGTATAGCAAACTAAAAGTATCTAGAAATTATACACCATTTATGGTTATTCCATTTTGGGATAAGGAAAAATTACAGGTTACGGCTCTCAACTATCACTTTTGTTTAATTTTGATTCCATCAACCAAATGAAAACAGTTAATCAATTAACACCCCAGTGAGACAGTGACCACTGCCACCCCTCTACCCAACACACACACGCACGCACGCACGCACATACACACACCCCAACTGGTGTCCTATCTGGGTGGTCCTCCAATCACAATCATGGCCTCCAGCCATCCCTACTGGCTGTGATGAATAGCGGTGGTGTGCGTGGCGATTTTGGATGCCACCCAATCATCTCCTACTATTTTGGAGACTTGGCAGAAAACTGGAGAAATGATTATGTAGTTTTGCATTATTCATTTAAGATACGCTCAATTTTTTTTACGATTTTGATCTTACCCATGTTGTTTTCAGGTTAGCTCTCAAGGCCTTCACTGACCAGAAAAGAAGATTCTTTCCTCATCTAGAAGACGAAGTCCTTAGCCATCTCCATGATGGTGAACCTGGTGTCACCAAAAAGCCAAAGTTGATTGCCAGCAACGGAGATCTAGAGGAAAAATCTTTATCTGAAATACTGAAAAATTTAGAAAATGAAGTACCTAACATGAAAATATTCACATACTGGCATCTGGATTGGTCAAAAAGAGCTTCATCATTAGCATCCCTGATGGATGATGACTTTGTGGATCCATCTAAAGAGCTGAACCTGCAAAATATGGGCAAATCGAGATCTGGTGCTCTGACAACTGCCATAGACCAAGTTGCAGTAATTGAATTGCTGGTTCCTTCAATATTTAGAGCTGTAGTGTCATTGCATCCTGCTGGATCTACTGATCCTGATGCAGTGGCATTCTTCTCTTCCACTGAGGTAATGAATTTTTCTAAATGTTGACTCTGTCCACCTCAGTTGTGAACATTGCATGAGCAGCTATGCAGCCATGCGCTGATGTTTCACAGTATGTCTGATTATTAATTTCTTACGTACCAAGATCACTTCATTGTTGTAGCATGTTTCTATGATACTCTTAATGGGCAAACTCAGTCACCCAGTTGATAAATTTGGTAGATATCCTTTTTTACACATTATGTGAATATTTTGCTAGGGAGGAAGCTATCTTCATGCGAGGGGCACGTCGGTGCATCATGTGTTTAAGCATGTAAAGGTAAGTATGTGTTTTTATATTTTTATTTTAAATTTTGTTCTCATAAGAGGCACTAGGGGCCTGTTTGCTTTGAACCTAGCCAGATTTGCCTGGCCCTCCATGCATTCCCAGGCGTTGGATTTTGTGAGCCTAGGGTGGAGATTGCTGTCTGACAGGCCTTAAAGCAAACAAGCCCTAGAAGCGAAAAGGTGGGTGAGATTAATAGAATGTTTTGATTATGAAGGAGCATGCTGACAAGGCCTTGCAGTACTTCATCAGTGTGGAGCCGAGTAAAGCACTTTCTCTGCTTTTGGTACGTTGCATGAATTTCCAGTTCCTTCACATTAGTAATCCAGTCATTGAGATTTTTCCTCGAACTAGTCATTGAGATTTTTTTTATGGGGGAAATCATTGCAAAAGCTTTGATCGATGCTATCATAGTTCCTACACTTTTGTTGTTTGTCATTTCAGACATTTTCTGTTACTAAAAACATTTTATTGTCTTGCAGCGTTGGATTGCCAGCTATCAGACTCTGTTTACAAAGGTTTGCAGGTACTACTCCTAGATGTCAAACTCCATTCCCATAGCATTATTTGCATTTCTGCTGGTCTAATAAGCAATTCTTGGATTAATATAAGTGCAGCAAATGCGGACGGCTTTTGATGATGGACAAGTCCTTGGCTTTGCTATTGCCTCCTGTCCACCGCCCCTATCACCAGACTTCTAATATTGGACCAGATCTTCAAGAGGCCTATCACATTGGATGTTCTTCCTATGATGGCTAGCTGATGCTTCTAAGAAACACCCGAGACTATTTAGATAGCACAGGATGTTTCTGACATTGTCACTGACAAAGTACGTGTACAACAGTCTTTCTGTGTAAAACAGTGTTCTTTTTCTGGAATGTATGCAACCCATCAGGTGACTTACGTACAGAAACGTTACTGATTGCTTAGGTACTTGATCTTCTACGCTCTTGCCCAGATTAACCTACGGATTAATTCAAATTTAAAAATAGAAATCCAGAGCTGGTCTAAACAACCCAGATTCTTGTACAGGTTATACAATCGGTCCACCTAGATTCTTATAATTCTGCTATCTGATTTCACTTAGCTTTTGGGCATGTTTGCTATAGCTCTAGCTCCAATGTTGGGTCTGCAATTTGCAGATTAAATTAGAGGGGTTTAAATAATTATATATCTTGCCAAACTATAAATAAAATGAATCATATTAGTGTTCCCAACATCTCTCTATTTTCGGATCCAAGATTTTTTGTAACTACAAATACCTAACTAGTTAGCTCTAGAGCTTTACCAAACAGGGTCACAGACACAATCAACAGCCCAACTATGGACCCAATATAGCTATTTGTAATGACTATAAATGTATAATCCAGATGCTTATAATCTATAGCCACTATCAAGATTCTTAAAATATGCATGAGATCCAGACAAGGCCTGTATCATTTGAGGCGTTACAGAATCAGTGCAGCAATGTAATTCCTGCTGATATTGTACTCGATTTGCATTAAGGAACTGGCATAATTCACGTTGATCACTTGATACCCTTTCCTAGGTTTGAGAATTGCTCATAGAGGTGAAATCTGAATATGCCCAAGTCAGTGAAGTGAAACAAAACACAATCTGACAGTTAAAACGATTCACTTGAGAGTATATTTAGTTCATCCACTACAACATTATCTACTACATGTTAATTGTTTACAGCATAAACCAGAGCCAAACCAGGTGAGAGGTGGGTCTATTCCTGAGTCCTGCTTAATACTGAATATACAACACCAGTATGTCGAGTATTTACAATACATACATATCTCGAAAGGAGTTCTCATGGAAGCTCTTTGCAAGAGCCACTACGTGGCTATACAAGAAGCTCTCTGCTGATCTTTTCACATACCGCAAAACTCTACTAGCATGTAAGGATTACAATACCAAAACTATAAGGTAGACTGCAGGTATGAAGTCAAGAGCTCTCCTGGAACGATTGCGAGCGTGATAATGCTGCTGGATTCGCCTGCAAAACCTGAGCAGCATCTGATCTCTGTCCCTTGCTCTCGACCTTGGACTGGAAAGGCTTGAAAGTGCCAGGGTCTCCGGGTTTGATGCCAAGGGTGGCCCATATTGAACTCTTTGCAGCTTCATCAGGATCATCGATCCGTAGTGTCTTGGGAACCCACAGTGATTTCTCTCTCTTCTCCTCTTTCAGTGGATTAGAGTCCCTGGAATGTTTACCCAGAGTAGGAGACCCATTGCCCGAGCAGCTGCTGTTGCTTGATGACGACGGGGACATGCAACCGTTAGTTCTGATCCATGGTATGTTCCAAGTCGTGGCTGGCCATCCAGACAAACAGCCCCAAACCGCAGGTGGCACAAGTGGGTATGGAAATGCTGGACTAGGAAGTCTTGAGGCTGGCATCATGGGAGAGTTCATCCATAGAGCTGAACTAGTACTGCAGCTCTCTGAAGCTGAAGCAGAAGCAGAAGCAGACTCGGGAATACTTATACCTGGCACCATCACAGGGACATTGTTCCATCCTACATTCCAAGGGTACATGAAAGGGGTTCCAAGGTAATACTGAGGCACTGGTGCAACTCCGTTACAATGAACTAGTGCTCCGTTCTTATCGACGGAAACCATGTTTTCAGGCACACCATTGTATGATGTGCCAGATCCAGGGTTATCTTCACTATTTTCACCTCTTGGTGCTGATCCAGGGTTGTTTACACTCTGCTCATCAATGTTCAGTGCTGACACCATTGATTCACAAAGTGGTACCTCAGGCCCAAATTTTAGAACTGTTTCATTTCGACTGGTTGGCTGTATCGGGGCAGGTGGAGATACAAGATCTTCAGGGAGCACTGACTTTGATATATCCACTCTAGACCCCAGCATACAATCAGGGGCCATCAGTAATTGACGGTAGTGCAATGATGCATTCTTACTTTTGCGCCGCCCAGCACCAACAGGTACATTCCTCATAGTGCCCCCTGCAGTCCAGTACCGCTGGCAATTCTTACAGAAGTGCCTTGGTTGATTAACATTGTAATTGTTGTAATAGCAGAACTTTGTATCCATGCTGCTGCACCGAGGACAAGGTAGAATCTTATCTGGCTTCTTAAGTGCCTTGTCCTGGCCTGATTCCTCATTTGATGTCTTCTCATTCTCCCCCTTTGGATCTGATGCTGCTTTATCTTCAGTACTGTTCATCAGGCCCTCTTCTTGTTTCTTATGCTCTGAGGGAGGTAAATTGGCTGGTTCGATATTTTCATGCATTTGTGATGCATTGACTTCCATTTGTTCATCTTTTTTCTCTTGTTGTGCATCAATTTTCATTTCATCATCATGTTCCTTTTGTGGCGCATCAACCTTCATTTCGTTATCCTTCTCCTCTTGTGGTGTGTAAACCTTGATTTCTTTACCCTTCTCTTGTGGCACGTCAACCATTTCATTAGCATGTTTCTCTTCTTTCTCATTGTGTTGATCCTACAAGATTAGAGCAAGAAACTCTTATCCAAGATTTTCAATAGCGCAGTGTAGCAGCAGGCCAAAGAAAAAGGCTACCAGCAGATATAGACAGTCATAGTGGAAGTTATGATTTGTAGAATTTTAGTATTAAAATAACAGAAAATAACAAACATGTATAGAAAATAAGTAAGAATCAACAAGAAAGGAGAAAAAAACAAAGTAGAACCACTAATAATGTACTCGTAAGCTCACCATAGGTATAGTCTTAGAATCCAGGATATAAAATATGAAGGGCAGGGTATTGAAAATGATAAAGGCTAGATGTCTTCTCTCATGGTTGAACCTTAGGAGATACATCAAGAACTTCTCAATGATAAATGCACGATAGATGAGTTATTTCTAAGCTATGAGTTACAGTAAATAGCGGAGCTATTCAGAGCTACAGTGTTCAGAGCTAACATAGCGAGACATCGACTCATAGCTTAGCATTTGGAGGTCTAAAACAGCTATAGCTGGATGTTTAAAAGATTGCTCTTATCAAAAGGTATCTTGAATTCAAAGAAAATTGCAGTTGGATTTTTAAACGTAACAATGGCATAGAACATTTTGTTTGTGCCTATGTTCAACAAGACAGAGCAAGGAACCAATACTTGCATCAATTGTATTTGTAGTCATATTATTGAGCTTTAATTGTTATATGGATGAAGTTTATGAATTTCCCTGAAAAAGGATTTCATTTTGTTAATCAAGGAACAGAAAACATGGAAGCATCAGATCACTAACTAATCTGCAATGAACATGCCATGCAAGTTCAAATTAAGTCAGATGGGATAGAGAAATCCGCATGAATCCACAATGTTCTTCAAGTGCGGCAGCTCATATACAAATTTTATCAGCTGTAGCAGTGTGGCCTCTTCCATACACAATGCAATGGTACATGAAGCGGAGAAAAATGCACACCCAAACATCGATGAACTGAAATAAGGGATGATTCAAACCTCCTCCCTTAATCCTGTTTCTCATGCACTCCTAGGCGGCCTTGTTTAGTGTCACTTTCCTGATCATACAAATCTATACACATCTCTGTTAACCAAATCAAGACATCTTTTTGTCAGGATGAAAAGCCAAGCGCCTAAGCGGCCACTCTTGGACAGTGACAAGGCCATGGTCCTGGTCCATGGAATGGAAGGACCACTCCACCACAAAAGGGAGCTACACCTTGCACTGATTTCTACCTTTGGACTCCTCAGGAATAACTACTTTGAGGAAGCAAGGCAAGGAGGACAACACCCTACCAACTATACGCCATGTTCGCTTGGCTGATAAGCCATGGCTGACTGATTTGTTGTGAGAAAAAAATATTATTCGTTGACTAAAAAAGTACCGCTTATAAGCCAAACGACCAGGGCGTATGCCTATTGCTACTGTAGCATGGCTGCCCCATCTGCACCCCCAGGGAGCCAACAGCTACAGTCTCTTTTGTGGCGGCTTACATGGATTTTGGACACAAAAGTTTGAGCTCGAACTGAGACTGAGATCAAGCCATCAAGGTGCCACTGCCACTGGCCCCGTCTGGAACGAGGAATGGAAGCCAGTTTCTGCAGAGTGCAGGAACTGAATGCCTCTGCCTGCTCAGGTATTCATTCACGCCAGAAGGAGAGAAAAAAAATGTGGTCCGGAATTCCAGGCACAAACTGTGTACGGGCAGTTAGTGCTTTTTTGGACGCTATTCCAACCCAATTCAGGTCTATCCATTCTACTCAAAAATCCAAATCGAATTTCGCGCTGATCTTGATCGGCCTGCACCTCGTAGCGCCCGCCCACACAAACGAATTCGCCCTGTTCTTAGCTTGGACTTCCAAATTCTAAATAACCTCAGACGAGATTCCCGACACTAAATGTAACCGCGAACGGAAAAAAGAAACTTGAAAAAGAGCGCGTAACATAAATTGAACCGCTGATCACAAAAATCGCATCTCCTCATCCTTCCTTCCATCCACAACGGTAGTGACATGACAACTCTGCCACTCGCTGGAGTGACAACGTGAAAGAGATCATATATACTGACCTCATCCGCCGCCGCCGCAACCTCCGGCGCCCGTGGCTGCAGCAGCTCATCCGGCGGCTGGTCGTGGCGGGGCGGCGGGTCCTCCGCTTCCGTGGTTCCCGGCGCGGGTTCCGGCTCCAACGGGATCACCCGGCCGAAGAGCTTGATCCCAGGATCCTTCTGATCCGACATCCTCGTCCTCCTGCTCCTGCCTGCGAGACCGACAGGAACGCAAGCCACGCGCTGCTGCTTACGCGCTCTCGAAGCGGCGAGAGAGAGGAACCAAGCTGGAGGAGAGAGAGAGAGAGAGAGAGAGAGAGAGAGGCTGAGGCTCTAATGGATATAGTAGCTCTTACTCTACATGGCCTCGCTCTTAAAAGCGTGTCATCCAAACCAAAAGTTCGCGAGGAGTTGCAAATACATCCCCACAGAATGCAAAAAATGGTATGTGTGTGTTTTAATACTGACATCGTGCGAGAGGTCTAATGATCCTTTCAAATCTAGCTTAAACAGTTTTCCATTCAAATTTAACCATAGCTCAAATTTTCTGATTCCTTTAATTTTTTTAGATAATATCTATTTTTTGATCTTTCATCTCTCGTGATAGTTCGATTTTTAACCTTAAATTATAAAACCAAACAGTGATTATTGCTAAACTACCGAAGCTGGACAAAACACAACCCCACAGGCACAGCAATATTGCCGTGGTTCTCATCCCATGTGGCGTCTATATAAAGTCGTTGACGCAGCTAAGGCACTGTTTGGATGCAATTGTGTTCAACTTAGGGCGCGTTTAGTTTCAAAAAAATTTGGTTTTTGTTCATCACATCAAATTTTTTGACGCATGTATAGAGCATTAAATATAGACGAAAAAAAACTAATTGCATAGTTGGGTGAGAAATCGCGAGACGAAACTTTCGAACCTAATTAGTCCATAATTAGACACTAATTGCCAAATACAAACGAAAGTGCTACAGTAGCCAAACACAAAAAATTTCGCGAACTAAACGTGCCCTTAATCCAAGTGTATTGAAATAGATTGGGGTAGAACTTAGTTTAATTTTCACTCTAAACCACTTCTAACACATGTGGATTAAGGTGAATACGTATGCATCCAAACATACCCTAATAGTTTTTAAAATTTAATATTTAAAAATGTGCCACATGGAATGAAAACCAAGGTAGAATTATTGTGGTTTTGCACGGTTTCAATAGTTAGTAAGCATTTCTAGAGGTGTTTAGGACTGCTCCACAAACTTTGCTCTATAAACTCCACCGTGAAGCAGTTTCACAAAACACTGAAATTTGTGGAGTACCTATTTAGATGTTCTCACAACTCCAACATTTTTCTTCGGACATAATGCGTGGAGCTGAAATTGTTTGGCTAAAAAATCATGGAGCGGAGCTGAAAACATGGAGCGGACACTCGACAAAACCCCTGCTACGCGCGGGGGCTCGAGAAAAGTTGGACTCGCAAAGAGACCGACCGCTGAAAGGTCATAATGGCTAGAGGGACTGAATAGCCTATTAAAAATTTCTACACAACACTTAACAAACTGGTTAGACAATTATAAGGCGAAGCAAGTGTTGTGCTAGCCTACTAAAAATGAAAGCCACCTACCATAATTCTAGTTTCTATCTACACAATGGCTATGTCACTACACTAAGTTAGTGTGCTCTCAAAGACTAACTAAAGAGCCACACTAACCAAACTAACAAGCTCTCACAACTGGCTACACTAAAGAGCTTGATGACTGATTTGCAATAATATAAAGAGAGAGAGCAAGATAGTTATACCACCGTGTCGAGGAGTCAACCAATCAATCACAAGGATGAATACCAATGAAGACCACTCACCTTGGAATCAAATGATGACACAATGATTTTTTACCGAGGTTCACCTGCTTGCCGGCAAGCTAGTCCTCGTTGTGGTGATTCACTCACTTGGAGGTTCACACGCTAATTAGCATCACACGCCAAACCCTCAATAGGGTGCCGCACAACCAACACAAGATGAGGATCACACAAGCCACAAGCAATCCACTAGAGTACATTTTGGCTCTCCGCCGGAAAAAGGTCAAGAACCCCTCACAATCACCACGATCGGAGCCGGAGACAATCACCAACCTTCGCTCGACGATCCTCGCTGCTCCAAGCCGCCTAGGTGGCGGCAACCACCAAGAGTAACAAGCGAATCCCGCAGCGAAACATGAATACCAAGTGCCTCTAGATGCAAACACTCAAGCAATGCACTTGGATTCACTCCCAATCTCACAAAGATGTTGAATCTATGATGAAGATGAGTGTGAGGACTTTGGCTAAGCTCACAAGGTTGCTATGTCAATGCAAATGGCCAAGAGAGTGAGCTTGAGCCGGCCATGGGACTTAAATAGAAGCCCCCACGAAATAGAGCCGTTGTACCCCTTCACTAGGCACAACACGGGGTGACCGGACGCTCCGGTCAGATCGACCGGACGCAGGACCCCAGCGTCCGGTCAACGGATGGCTGCCATGTCATCCCTCTCTTCAAATACTGAGCGTCCGATCCCAACAGTCAAGTGATGACCGGACGTAGCACAGTGCCACAACCGGACACAGGACCCCAGCGTCCGGTCACTTCCAGTAAGGTTCCAGCTGCGAAAAATCACGACCGGGCGCGTCCAGTCATGCCCGACCGGACTCACCCAGCGTCCGGTCACTCAACGTCTCCCCTGTGCGCTGCATATGTCATCATACGTCATACTGACCGGACTTAGGCCCTGAGCGTCCGATCATTTCCCGCGCCAGCGTTCGGTCATGAGACCGAAACCGCACGCTCACTGCTGCCACTGATCGGACGCGCCGGTTCTACCGAGACCAGCGTCCGGTCATGGGGCACGACGGTGGAGCCAGCCACCTCCCTCGGCATCTCAGGCACGATAGCAGAGCCGCCTGCCTCCGTTGACTCCTGCGGGAGGCCGATGATACATCCCACCTCTACCGGTTCCCCGGATGTACCCTCCCCTCCGTGGAACGGGAAGGGTCCTGACTCCTACAAGGACGAACCGATACCTATCAGTGCATCCTCGTTCTCCAGGACGTCCCACTCAACATCGTCGACTACCTCGTCGTCATCACCATCATCATCGTCGTTGTCGGTGTCCTCCCCCCGTTCCCGCGCCTGCAGCTTCCGCTACCTATTCCTCCTCTTGTCCTCCTACGCTTTCCTCAGCCGCTCGCCCTCGACGTGATTCGTCGCCCTCACGAACGAATCCCTCGGCAACGGCGCCGGGTGATTCGTGAAGATGAGGTCCCTCGGCTGATCCCGCCCCTCTCAAAGTCCTTAGACGTCGGAAAATCAATTAGAAGGCAAGAGAAGGAGAAACTTACGAAGACGACGTGGCCTGGCTCCGGTCGCATCGGAGGATGCCCAGGCACCGGATAGATGAAGTCGACGGGGGCACCCGCATCATCTCCTGAAGGCTCCATCATCTTCTTGATGCGTTGTGCGATCTCGGAGTTGGGGAGCACCCCTCGGCAAGCGCCGTTCCATCGAATGATGCCTCGGGCGCCATCGCATAAAGCGGAGCACGCGCGTCATCAACAGCGCCACGTTCCCTCAGAAAACTCGCTGGAGATCAGCACCTAGGCGCACAAGCGCTGCGGGCATCCTGGCTCACGTTCGAATCTCGACCGGATACGATCCATGGTTTTTCCTCGAAGAAAAGTAGAGAGCCCTCGGGACCGATCGAACGGACCCGAGAACTACATGGATTGACCGCTGAGAATCTGGGATCGGTCACCAGCTGACCCTAGCCGGATCCCCGCGAACGGGACATCGGGACCCCAATCAGGAAAGACCTTATCCAAATCTCACAGCCGTACCCACAAAGGGTCCGATCTCAATGAAAGGGAATCACTGTCCCCAGGTCACACCGTAGGCGACAAAAGAAGGCAAAGGCCCTCAGAGTCCTCCCATTCGAAAAAGCCTCCGAAAAAGTATTCTACTCCTCCGAAGGCTCGGGGGCTACTATCGGGGACTAATACTAGGGTACCCGAAGAGGAGGGGCTAAAGGTCGTTAAACATTAATTCGTCCTAGTAATCAAGGGCGCGACTACATATCCAACCGACCTCTAGGTACATAGGCTTCGCCTCGCCCGACCTCTAGCCTCGGGCTCCACCTCGCCCGACCCCAAGGTTGTGCGATCCGCCTCGCCTGACCTCTGGGGGCAGGTCCCACCTCGATCGACACCGAGGTCACGGGCTCCATCTCGCCTGACCTCGAAGGGCTGGCTCCGCCTCACTCGACGTCTGAGGGACAGCTCCGCCTCACCCGACCTCTGAGGGCTAGCTCCGCCTCGCCCGACGTCTGAGGGCGAGCTCTACCTCGCCCGACGTCTGAGGGCTGACTTCGCCTCGCCCGACCTCCGAGGGCAGGCTCCGCCTCGCCCGACGTCTGAGGGCTGGCACCACCTTGCCCGAAGTCTAAGGACGAGCTCCACCTCGCCCGATGTCTGAGGGCGGGCTCTGCCTCGCTCGACGTCTGAGGGTTGGCTCCGCCTCGCCCGGCCTCCGGGGGAGACTCCGCCGCGCCCGACCCCGAGGTCGGGGGATCCATCTTGTTCGACGAAGACCCATACCGCCGCCAACCACTCCAGGTCCCAGCGAATGGGCCTGGATCAAAGCTCTAACACCAGAGAGATGACCGGCACACCCTGGCACAACCCGTGGCCATGACGGGCCATACTTGGGGATTCGCATCTAGAACAGCGTCAGGCGTACCGATGCAGTTCTGCCTAATCCTCGTACGAACACTAACGGGCATGACCGACGGACGACGTCTACGCGTAGCGCCGGTTACGGACAGGGCCATGACGTGGAGCTATCCCTGTTAACGTCTACAGGGTCGGTGGAACCCGCATGGAGGAGAAGAATGACTCGGCGATCCTAGGGGACTTCTCCATCTCGTTCCCCTCTCTTCCTCCGCTGTAACCCCTACTTTCCCTTGGCCTATAAAAAGGAAAAGCGGGGCGTCCCATAAGGGGACACATTCTCTAGATCGACTGGAGGCATCACATTCGCACCCAATCGAAACCATGAGGATCGGAACTCATCGCAACACACCACAGGAGACTCGAATCCGACCAATTCATCGAACCCCGAACATACGACCGAGCAGTGACCGAGCTCTGGACACCCATTTATTTTTTCCACTAGAGACTTGGGACATATCCCTCTCTCGCTCGTTTGTAACCTCTACTATGAACTTTCAGTGTTAGTAACACGAGCAGCAGCAACGAACTGGACGTATGGACATTCTGCCCGAACCATTATAAACCTCGTGTCCTCTTAGCACACCATACGAGCCAGACGTGTAATATTAGAAATTTAATTGTTGGTGTTTACTTAAAACACCGACCGTGGGTGTGAGACTAAAACATCAAATTTTATGTAAAAACAATCAAATTTTCTAAACAAAACTCAGCAGTTCTGTCAGGTGCGTATTATGCTATCATTCTCGTATATTAAGGGCCTAGCATGCATATGTTGTCCCATAAGTTTGTTATATCGTTCATTCATATATCCTCCTATATATTTATTCTACGGTACAAATGAGAAGTTGACAAAGACATACAAGGAGACCAGGCTTTGTTCGCTTGAACTTATCAGCCTGACTTATCAATCATGGAACAATATTTTTCTCTCACAACAAAGCAGCATCAGCCGCAGAAACCATCAACCGACGGGCACATCCACTAGCAAAACATAAGCACATCCACTAGCAACCACATCAGCATCCGCTGTCACATGCTACTATCTCGTCATATAAATTGTCCACATCAGCATCACTGGCACATCCAACTAGCACATGTCAATATGTCTTCGCTCAGGCTATTTACATTAGCAAACCACATCATTTATATTTATATATCTTATATTTTCAATCCACTAGCAATCTATCTCGCTACGCAACGTGCCCACATCAGCATCCACTAGTACATGCAACAATCTCGTCATGTAAAATGTCTACATCAGCATCCACTAGCACGTGCTATTATGCTTCGTTCAAGCTATTTACATTAGCAAACCACATTATTTTACTAACATATATTTAGTTGTCTATATCACAATGCTAAAAATCATCCATTAATATGTAATGATATTTATTCGTTCATACAAGTAATATAAATAGTATGATTTCACCTGTGATTCTTGCAGCAACACGCAGGGCATTCTTCTAGTATCAACATCATCTAATAAAAGAATCCTTGTATATTTAAAAACAAGAACAAATAAAAGAGAGCCCACCCGTTACAAAATCCTCCGGCTCCGGGGTCCAGGGGTGTATATGCGACTCGGTAGTTTCTCTGGGGGCACACACGCAACGCAAAAAGGACCGCAGCGCAGAACCCGGTCCCGTCTGCGACCGGGAGACGCCGTGCGCGGGAGGCGTGACAGCTGGCGTCCAGGTCAGCGGCGCGGGCGCCCGTCAGCCACGAGTTTTCGTGGCTGGGAGGCCGCGCGTGTGACGTCAGCGCCCGGGGGTGCGAATCTTGCGAAAAGCGGAGCGCGAAGGGACGGCCACCAGCCCCCCGCTTTTCCTACTCTTTTCGTCTTTCTTTTTGCGCCCTTTTTCGCCGAAAAACAGCGCGCTGCCCCTGCCCAGCTGCTGCTCGCAAGTCGCATCACGTTTCACGTGCCGTTGTGCCTTTTGTCTCCTGTTCTGGTGGGCCCCGAGTGGCCTGGGTGACTTGGTGTGGTGTGGCATTTAGCTAGCTGCCTACTAGCTTGGCAAATGGCACCGCTTCCAGCCTCCAGGCTTCGACGTCCCGATAATTCACCCATTAGAGTAATCCGCGGGTGCGGTCAGCTAGGGTCCCTTAATTATTTTAAAAAGTAGTTTCTACTATAGCATTTAACTACGTACGGCCACTGCGGCAGTCAAAAGAATCACACACAATCAGAATGAACATGTTTTGCGAATTGGTGATCTTTCAAAAAAAAAAATACGAATTGATGCATTTCCTATTGTTGTAGCCTTGTAGGCTGTGCAACAAGCTATCCTTGGAGGGTCTAGGGTTCCAGAGTTACACGTTAGAGAGACACTCATCGAGTAAGCATGACGAATCAACAAGAAGAAGAAGACTAGCTTATCAGTCATGGTATAATGTTTTTCTTACAACAAATCAGCGAATAGTACTTTTCAACCTGGCTTTTCAGTGAAACGAACAGGGCCTATGGGTCAGACCTGTTTGGATTCATTAGTCCTAATAGTTAATTGGCTAGTAGCTAAAAAGCTACTAAAACTAACTTTATTACTAGTCCCTGCTAATAGGTAGTTGGATATCAATGGCGGATCAACAGGGGGCTAAATAATAGAAGGCTAAAAATCTTACTAGTCGTAAACTAATGGATATAACAAAGAACACAAATAATGATATCATTTGAAGTGGTTAAGCAATATGTAGAGCATTTAAGATAGAAAAATACTAAATAAAGAGCATAATCAAAAGTCACGCAGATGAGGGGCAGTGAGCCAACAGGGGCCGAGGGATGCCTCTAGCTTTAGCACTCCGTAGCTTGGGCGTGGTTGGCCTGTTGCGGTCTCGCGCAGCCGCGCCTCTGGAGACTCGCAGAGTTATGGATGTAGACATGGAGCTACGGTGTAGACTCGCAGGCGGTGAGCATAAGGCGACTAGGGAGAAACGTGGAATGAACTAAACTTCGGCTGAGCAGAAGAAGCTACATATTGGGTTGTTTAATAGACTTATCTGGATACTTGTCCCGAACACGGTGGTGGAGTGGGGCCCCGCCAAGGACACCCCAGTCGAACCCCTCGATGGTGGTGGCCTGGACGATTGCGGACACCACGTCGGTGTACAACAACAGCCTGCTCGAGTCGCCCTTGCGGGGGTAGGTGGTCGGAGAAGAACGACAGTGAATCGGTGGCGTGCATGTGTTACGGCAAAAATCGATGGACAGGTGGAGGTTGAAGACGAGGGCAAGAAAGTCATTTCTTCTACCTTCTTTCTCCGCGAATACGAGAAAATAAAAAAAAGACGTTGTGTGTTACGGTAAAGAACCCCAACTTTGTCATGGTACTGGGCAAATTCCACTTGTTGCGGTGTCCATCAGCATATTACACATTTTTGCGATGTCCTGCAACAAATTTTCCCTTTTTTGTTATTACATAGTAAAATGTAGGGACTCACGGCGCGCGTACACTCACCCCTAATAAGTATGTTTGAATCACTACCTGCTAGTTTTAACTGGTAACTATTAGATCTAAAATGGACCAATAGCTAAACGACCTAAGTTTGACTTCTTGAAATCATTATAGGCCTGATAATTTCAATTGAATATGCGGTTGAGCTACGACTACGAAACAACGAGCGAGCGTAGCGGGTAACCGGATGCGCGTGTGGACAAGGCCACACAGGAAAAAAAAAACTCCAAATTAGCTCGACCACATATGTAATCAAGTGGATTTCCACGTATCAAAATCCAATAGCACAGGAGGTGGTCCCTCCCGTCCCCACGACACGTGGCACCCCCACGACCTGGCACAGAGGATCTTCCGACGAACGCAATTCCAGCCACCATTTTTTCTTCCAAATTACAGTAGCGTTTATTTGGTTGATGGCGGCATGGCGCCCCTGCTCGCTCGATCTTTACAACAAGACGGTGACACAGCTTTTGTCGCCCGGAGTCACTTCTTCCACGTGGTGCCGTGGGCCTGGGCCAGGCCACGAAAAGGACGATGGCCTTTTTTGGTTGTATTTCCCTTTTTGCCCTTGCTGCCGCTGTTTTGCGTTTCCAGTTTCCGCACCCGCGACTGCGACCTGCGAGGGTGCGAGGCGAAGGCTTTTGCAGCCCGGGAAAACCGAGGGAATTTTCGCTTTCGGAGGAGTTCCCGTCTTCCCGAGCTGTGCGTTGCGTTGCGCCGCATGTGCTGGCCTTGACCACTGCGTCTAGTGCTGACGAGGCATTTTCCGAGGCTGTCTAAAGTCTAAACCGTGAACTGATGTGCATGCGCTGCACTGCTGATGATGCACGGACCAGTGGAGTGGAGCAGTACGTTGCCTTGGTCTCCGTGGCTGCAAACACCATTGGTCCGACCTCCGACGGGTCTGCAGCGCATCGGAGGCGTGCGCGCCTACAGCCTAAGTAGGCCTAGTGCTTGCGCTAGTCGCAGTGAGCGGGCGAGGAGAGGCGCCGCGCCACGCAACGCTTGCCGGAGAAGGCGGAGAGTGCTCGACTGCCCGGCCACCGGCCAGTCAGCGACCTTTTTCCATCTTCCGGATCAGGACGGGCCCACCGCCCGTGCATGCAAGGACGGAAAAGGGCGAGGCCACTGGGCACGGCCACTTGTCTTGTCCGCTGTGTCCGGACCCCAGAACTCCCGAGCCGTAGCCATCGTGTCCCTGCTACCGGATGCCTTTTCGCTGGGGAGGCCCCACCTTATGTCTATCTGCCGCGGAGTGAGCAGTCAAGTAGCAGGCCCTAGTTCTACACTTTTGCGCGTGTTTAGTTCCATGAATTTGAAATTTGGAGCTACCGTAGCACGTTTATTTTTATTTGGTAATTAGTGTTCAAACATGGACTAATTAGGTTCAAAACGTTCGTATCGTAATTTCCCACCAAACTGTGCAATTAGTTTTTTTTCGTCTACATTTAATACTCCATGCATAGGCCGCAAACATTCGATGCGACAGGTACTGTAGCACTTTTTGGGATTTTGGGATAGAACTAAAAGGTGTAAAGTTTGTACGGTATAAGATTCTCCATCACATCACGTCATATTAAACTTTGACACATGCGTGGAGTATTAAATGTAGGTAAAAAAAATAATTAATTACATAGTTTTATTGTACTTTACGAGACGAACATTTTAAGCCTAATTAGTCAACGGTTGGACAATTATTATCAAATACAAACGAAATGCTACCGTACCGCTACAGTGCACATTGCTTTTTGGATGTGCAAAGTTTGGGCAACTAAACGCACCCCAAAGCTAACAGTCCAGGTGTGCCAAGAGCTAGATTAGATTAGGCTTGTTCGAGACTGTTTCGCTCCATTAGGCCGGACGCACGTGTATCCACTTTAATATACGTATATTACAGTGAATTAAAATAAAATTTAGTTTAATTCTATTTTAATATATGTGAATTGAGATTAATATATATGCATCCAAACAAGACCTTAATATTAAATCTATTCCACAAACTTTATCAAGGAGCAGTTTTCAAAAAAAAACTTAGAAGCTTTTAAAGTATGTCTTTAGATGCTCCATAAATAGCTGGTGTTGGCCTTCAACTCTTTTTTTTTTCTAGAGCAGAGTTCATGGAGTTTTCCATGTTTGGCCACTAAAATTGGAAGCCCTTATATTTGTTTGGAACACGTGAAAATTTTCCTATTTCTATGTTTTTTCCGTGAAATTAAATTGATTTCTATGAAATTCCTTCACTATTCATATAAAATTCATGGGTTCCAAACAACCTGATACTACTACTGTTTTTAACTTCACGCTCCGATTCCTTTACACGCTGTAGGAAGTTGAGTTAAAGTTGTGCCAGAAAAGATTCATTTAGATTTCTTTTAGTCAGCAGAGGCTATACTGTGTGGCTAGACGGAGCATGGACGGATAGGCATGAAATGGGTCCAAGTGTCTCGTGTCTCGGCGGAGGACGACAAGAGCATGAACGGATAGGCGTGAAATGGATCCAATTGTCTCATGTCTCGGCGGAGGACAAGAGCATGGGTGGGTAGGGGTGAAATTGTACATATAATTTTTGAATCTGAATAATATCTTTCCCACCAGTTTTTTTTAGCATGGACAACATTTTTTTTTTTTGGAATCTGAACAAACGGGCCGAATAACCCCTGAGAGATGTATGTCACATTCTGTTTTTTTTTTTTTGTTTTAATTTTGTTTCCCAAGATGCAGGGGTCGATTACGGCAAACGAATACCGCGTCTGCTACTCGGAACATCACTGCAGCCTGCAGGAACGCCGAATGCCCAAGGCTTGGCGATCTAACTCTTTAATAACAAAGCTGGTGATGATGTGCTGCTAATGCTGGAGTTCAATCTGAATCTAACCGTGTTGTCCGTTGACATCACTCATAACACCAGATGTCTGACTATTCTTCAGTGAGAACTAAATTAATGGTGATGTCAATGGTTTATGCAGCATCCAGGTGCGATCGGCGTCAGTGTTTGGGAGAGTTACAGACTTACAATTCGCAACCACCTAACTAGGTGCCAGGAATCGATGCTGTGTCCGGTGACTGGATCTGTGGAAAAACAATTTAATGGTACTGAGGATGTTTTGACTGGATTGGCTAGGTAGGAGGCACCAACATTCAAAATGGTAAGTTTTTTTAAATAAAAATAATGTTCAGTAGAACTTGGTAGGGAAAAAAATCACACTTAAACGAGAGAAGGGAGTTAACTGATGCACTTTTCCGGTCACAATATTTTTTTAAGTGGCATGGTTTGAGCAGAAAACTTCTTACACGTTTCTTGTTCTCAAGAAATGCCAAGCATTTTATTTTAATAGATACTGTATATTCGCCTCACAAATTCATATCTACATACAACAGCATCGGGTATATGGTTTTGTTCCGGTACAACTAGCCCGTTTTCTGGGCCCATCTCTTGGGAGGCCTGTCCTCTCGTGATAGCAGTCTAGTCATGTTTTTGTATATATCATCAGCCAAAATATCTGAATTCTGAGCACCTGAACTCAAGTTTCTAATTTCTTTTGAGTATGCCAATACTTGAACCTTGTTCTGAATGGAACCCTTGCAAGGGAGCCGTACAAAGCATGGGACCTCCTTTGGCAGTCCAACCATGCTGATTGAAGTTTGAACTAAGTAATCAGATGTTATAGACAGGCTTCTTATAGTATTTCCAGTTCAAGAATCCGAACTTGCCTTGTGCAGTTTAGCTTATTACCTGAAGATCTTGAATCTGTCCAGTTAAGCTCAGTCCCCAGATCCATCTTATCTTGCCTCTTCAAATCACTTTGCATGGGTTTGAATGCTGCCAGAAGAACGACAACCTTGTTTGCCAGAAACTCTGCCAGAAGAACTTGAGTAAGCTCGAAGCTGTCACCCCCAGCACCATACTTCAATGCAACAGCTCCCACAACCATTACAAGCGATAATATCAACCATGGCCTTCTTATGCCACTGAAACCACTTACACAGGGTTGTGCACTACCAGCTTCTCGGGAGGCAATCCATCAACGGTGTGAATAGAATGGTTAAGAGAAACAAACTGAGCTTAAGGAACAATAATCGCTCAATGGTGTGAATAGAATGGTAAATTTTCATTAAGACAAAGAAACTGAGCTTTCATGTTGTTGATAATAAGAGAAAAGAATCATCCACTAGTAGGATCCCACATAATAGGATAACAGGATGAAATAGCTGCACCCACATTACAGGGATGCTAGCTGAAGATTTTTCACTCTTCGGTAAAGTGAAAACCTAGTAGTCTGATAGAATAGATTGTGACAAGTCAAAAGTACAGTCAGAACAATCGTAATCTACCTTGTAACAAAGACCCTTTGGTGAAACAAGTCATCAACTGATGTTTGCTTCGTCTTTTGAGTTTCGTTATATCCGAAAAGACATGGTAATACATTCTTTGGCTGTTAGTCAGTAGTAACCATCCTGGCAGTAAATTGTGATGAACTGATAGAGCAACACAGCCTGCACAGAGGGTTGCCATTTTCTGTAGTAACAATAGCAAACAGAGCATATTAGGCGTGCAACATTTCGTGACATGGTTATCATACAACATGATTCAATTACAAAACAGAAGGCACAAATAGACATGATATACTCGTTACCATCTTGTTTTTTCAGCAATTTCAGTTCTTCTATACTCCTATTTTGTTTTCTTTCTTTCCTTTGGCCTAGGCCTTGTTACTTCCCTTATATTTTTAATAAAGGGCAGATCCTGCCAGTTTATCTTAAAAAAAGGAAATCAAAGACCTCATTTGTTCCATCTACAAGAGAACAGAGAACCGTGAGAACAACAGGGGCGGACCCAATAAGGACATGGGTGTACACTTGTACACCCAATATTTTTTGCAAAAAAAATCGAAGTTAGCATGTAGTATACACTTGTACTTAGATAAGATCCGAATACAAATAGCCAATTAGCTTAAGTTAGGGTTCCGGTGCCAGTTTCGCTCAGCAGTAACGGAAGAGAAAGGGTGGGCATACCTGGTGGCTGCTCGTCGCCGGCGAAAGACGCGACGAAGGCCTAGTAAGGGACTGGCAGTGGGCACTGGCGTAGGGCGTCGGCGGTTGCCCAGTTGCTGCACGAGAGAGAGCATGCCGGGTAAATGGCAGAAGAAGTTGAGTGCTTTTTCTTTCAATTCGTAAACTTTTTAATTACAAATAGACCCGGCTGAACTATTTTCTAAAAATGGACCACGAACTCGTTAAAAAAAACAAATGGACTAGAAATTCGTTTAGAAAAACAAATAGGCTAGAAATTGACCCATTGTTGTTCGTTCTAAAGTCAAACTGGGATTAGTCTAGGTCAAATTAATCCAACTTTGATGAATTAATAGTACCGATCTATACCTAATAATAAAAAGATAAAATTTTCGTCGTATTTTTTTTTCCTGCCTCTTCCTCCCCCAATCTGTCTCGGTCTCGGTCTCATTGCAGATTAGGAGTAGAGAAGAGAATAGAAAGAAATATGTGGTTTCAGATGTAAAGATATTAGAGAGAGAGAAAAGTTGAGAGGGCATTAATAGTTTTTGAAATATATCAGGGCTCCTGATGTAAAATGTCCAGATCAGAGTGGACCTCTCCTGGTGGGCTTCTTTTTCAACCTGGGTTGAATCCTTGCAGTTGGACCGGCTTCGTTGTGGGCTGGACCAAGCCTTTTTCTTTTCTTTTCTTTTGTTTTTCTCTTTTTCTATAAAAACAGAGATATTGCAAAATTCGTCAAAATCATAGAAAAATCATAAAAATGCCAAACCATTCGACCTAGGTTGAATCCTTGCAGTTGGGCAGGTTTCGTTGTGGGCTGGACCAAACCTATGCAAGCCTTTTTTCCTTTTCTTTTGTTTTTCTCTTTTTCTATTAAAATAGAGATATTGCAAAATTCGCCAAAATCATAGAAAAATTATAAAAATGCCAAATCAGTTTTGCGACACAACTAAATATTTCATGAAACAGAAATTTCACAGGTTATTATCTAATAAAATATATACAAATGTATTTATGTAATTCCTAACGAGGATTGTCGTCTGAAAATTCAAGAGAGGTCTCAATCACTGGTGGGCAGACAAATCCTTGACACGTTGACAAAAAAAATTACAGAGGTTGATATGATACATCAAAAAAGCTACAAAGGTCGATATTGAGTCATAGAAACACATGGGTATTATGAAAAATTAAAGTTATGATATACTTATAGCTAAATAATTATGTGCTTTGCAATGAAAGGAAAAATATACCAAGGTGTATTTCAATTTGATACAGGTTTAGTAAGACATTGTTATTTATTGTTAACATTAACTTATATTATGGATGTCACGGTCATCATAAAATAAATTATAAAAGGATAAAACATAAGTAGATATGTACCATTCACGTCATCGTTTTGCATGAATGCTTGATAGTTTTTTTTCTCCCATTGCAACGCACGAACATATTTGCTAGTAGTTATAATTTGAAAAATCATGCTACAAAAGTATATTCTATGATGAATTTAATGATATTTGTTTTATATCATAATATTAGTAGTTTATTTTTTATAAAGAAGTTCATTAATCTGGAAATTGTTTGATTTAATATTGCAGCTAGAAGTGCATTCTTTCTAGGACGGAGAGAGTATCAAGCAAGCAAGCAAATATGCATACTTGTCTATTTAAATTTTTATAAAGCTTACAAAAAAATAAATAGATATCTCACAGCCATGAGACCAATTTGATTAGATTTATACTACTTTTTGAGTGTAAAAGTACATGGACTCAAATCTCTATCGAAATATCTAGAAATAAATGATTGTGTGTATTGTTTAATTCATGTTAAGTAAAAAAAAACATAAAATCAATTTTGATAGATCTAGATTGCCTTAATATCTCATTGTGCAATCAAATATACCGGTGCATTTTCTAACTTACCTTATGTTTGCCAATCTTATAAAAAATGCATAATAAATTCATATGAACTCCTATATCATTAATCAAATTATGTTAGCTTGATGTGTCTATGTCACTATGCTTCACTGTAGCTAGAATCTGCGGGCTCTACTGAACATCTTAGGTAGCATTTGAATCCTAAGAGATTAGATTCTAGAATCTAGTTGGATAATAAAAATCTTGTCTATTTGGATCTTTGGATTCTACCTATAGATTATAGGTATTTCAAAATATCTTTCTCCAGAATACCCTCAGCCTTGCATCTCCTCATGTATAAGGTGAGGTCAAATTTGTCTTTTAACGATAGAGAAAAGAATCCTGAAATAGTTGGGGGCTAATGGATTATGTGATTGTAAGAATCTGGCCATAGGATTTTTCTCATTCCTTCTGGAATCTCCATTCTTTGTACATCTTGCAAAAAAAAAAAATTTATCTGATTTTCAAAATCTCAAGGGTATTCAGACATGCCCTTAAGGCAGGTAGGATTTCATCCCAGATTCCTACGTTGAGAGATCATGTATTGGCCTTAAGGAGATTAGAGTCAAATGCCTTGGGACAACTATCTGGGACATGGAATGGTCGATAAAGAGATACGCCATGAGTCCATGTTAAAGATTATATTTTGGTCATCTAGGAATAAAGGAGCTTCTTCAGGATTACGCCTAGAGTTGTGACTTGAGAAGTCAGAGCGAATGCACCATTAGACTTAATAAGGGTGTTAGCAAAAAATTTACAAAGGGTGAATCTTGGGTCATGACAGCAGTGATGTTTATCATGGAATAAGTGCGCGCTAAAGAAGTGGTGACCCTAGCCCTTGCCGCCCTTCCCTTGCTCATACACAGGGCCAAAGAAATTGGGTCGACAGACGCGTCATCGGCATCGAACAAGCTAGACTGAGGGCTTGTTTAGATGCAAAAAAGCTAAAATGACTGAGTGAAAATGAATCTCGATTTCATTTCCCAGGAGCCAGTTTATTTTTTATTTATATTTAATGCATCCATGTAGGTTGATGTTGAAATGTGACAAATTTTGCAAATTTTTTTGCAACCAATCACCTGAGAAAATGAATGATTTCATTTCCCAGGGCTCGGGCCTTTTTTGCATCCCGAGGTTGGGTTCTCGCACCCGTAACCAATCACCTGAGAGCTCAACTTTCAACTCATCTATTGTTCATAAAATACCGGAGCTCAACTTTTAACTATCTATTGTTCATATGGTGATAACACATTATATACGTAGAGGGCTAGTGTGGTTTACTGTTGTGGCGGGTGCCCTAAGAGCAAGTATAGTAAGAGATTTTAGGTAGTCTGTAGGCTGTTTGCTTATGTTGAAAAGAGAGAAGAGAAGCGGACTATAAATATTGTAAGAAAAATAAGTAGCAACCAACATTAGGATGTATTATTAGCCTTGCTGACGGCTAGAGCACGCTAATCCTTGCCACCGGCCAGTTAACCCCGGGGACACGAGACAAATCTCGAAGCACGGAACGGGGCATATGGATGGCAAAAGTTCTGAATATTTCTTGTCTGCCCGGCCTGTGACCCCGCGAGATGCCGATTTCGATGTGCGCAGCTGAGCGAGATCCAAAGCTGGGATTAGCATATTCAAATGCTTAAATAACGCGAGCGGTCAGTGGTTAGCTGAGCGTTTAGCTCTCTGTCTCTCTCTGCGACAGCTAATCCTGATCGATGTGCCCAGCCCTGGCAATGCATCGGGAAGAAGAATCTCAGGCTGGTGCTCGCGAACAAAAGTCCGGGCATGTTCGTTTAGCCGTGGCTCATCGTAAACGATCGTAAATTTTTAGACGGAATATTATTTTTTCTCGCACAAACCAACCAACACTATTTCTTTACGAACCAGCAACGATACGAAATAGCCAACCGAACCGGCTAAGTCGGGCGGCAGGGTTTCGCGGAGCAGACTAATGCGGTGGTTGACCCGCTGGGCGTGGTCCGTGTGAGCGCGGTCGCCGCAGTCGCAACGCCGTGGCTGGGCGGATCCTCTGCGTCCGTGAAACCGTGACCGGGGCTTTGTTTAGATTGCTTCAAAATTCCAAGTTTTTTCATTCTCTCCATCACATTAATTTTTGACGCATGCATGGAGCATTAAATGTAGGTAAAAAAAACTAATTATACAGTTTGGTTGTAAATCACGAGACGAATCTTTTGAGTCTAGTTAGTCTATAATCAAATAAAGTTTGTCAAATACAAACGAAATATGCTACGGTGTCCGGATTACAAAAATTTGCAATCTAAGGGCCGGAATGTGAACGCTGCGGTGGTCAGTGGCCGTTGGAGTCGGTTTCCGACGAGAATCCATCGTGTCCTTTCCCCTGGAAGGACGAGGAGGCCTTTCCTGGGAGACGCAGAGGATCTCGTTCTCGTCAGACCAACCGTGCTACTGGCGTCCTGCTGCCGCAGCACGCACCGCCAGACAGACACAGACAGCTAGCCATCACTTGTCGAACGCATGGCGTGGCCACGGTAGGGCAGTCGCACGACGCCGCCAGCTTGCTTTATAAAAAAGCGGCCACTGTGCGCAGTCGCAGGTCAAAGCTTCTCCGGCCCTCACGGCCTCACTGTTATCAAACTTGTACCGTGAGAGCCGGGTTAGTTGTTGATGAGGATACGCTGTTATCTTTCTGTTGTAGCATATTGTATATGTTGTTATTTGTTTTGTAGTTATCCTCATATCTCAATAAATCCGGGTTCATGCAAGGGGCAATTCCTTGCCTATATAACAAAGGTGCGGCCTCCTACGGGCTGGCAATGTGATGGCGCAACAGCGGCAGCAACGCAGGCACGGGAGCGGCGTTGGCGTCCTCCGCCTCGTCGCGGTGCTCCTCCTGCTCTCACTCTGCCTCGCTCGCGCCAACGCCGTGGCACGCCTTGGGCTCCTCTCGGTATATGTTACTCCATCCGTTTCAAATTATATATTACTCCATCCATTCCAAATTATAAGATGCTTTGTTTTTTTTTCTAGATGTACTATTTTCACTATGTATATATACATAGTGTATATATTTAAGTATATAGAAAACACTATGTATCAAGAAAAAACAAAATATCTTATAGTTTACTATGGAGAAAGTATATTTGAGATAGAAGAACCGTAGGGGAGAGAACTAATTTTATTATTTTTTTGGTTCGGATGCACCCTATAAGAGGATGTAAGGGAATCAAGTTCAAGAGGACTCTTGAAGACGCTCAACACGGATCCTGCACGGAGGCTTATGTTTGAGTGCAGACATGGACGGTCTCTGTGCTGGCGCGGCTCATCTTATGAATCGTCCAGGATAGTGATTATTTGTGTAAACTTTAGGCCCGGCCACTAATGGCCCATCGGTAGATACTAGCAGCTTGTTCGCTTGGTCGTAAACGATCGTAAATTTTCAGCCAGAACAATATTTTTCTCTCACACCAAATCAGTCAGCAGTAATAATCAACGATCGTATACGATCGTTTCAGCCCCCAGCCGAACAGGCTATAGAGCGGTCCGAATGGGCACTTGATACCAGGCGACCTGCATCGATAATGCTAGGAAGCAGACGTTCGTCCATCCCGACGCCTCGCTCCGCTCGCTTCCGCCCACGTCGTGCGCCCTCACCCATGTGGTTGCCCGCGCCGCACGCCTTGATCAGTGATCGCCACGGTCGTCTCCATTTGCCCGCGCGGCCCGACCCCGCCCGCTCGCATTTGCAGCCTCCACTGCGCCGCGCGGACTCGTTTTGCCCGCCATGGCTACTCCGTCTGCCTACTGCGGGCGACTCCATCACGGTGGGGCACCTCCATCCGCCAGCCGCGGCCGCCTCCACCGCGTCGGGAGCCTCCACCGCACCAGGGGCCGCAATCCGCTGTCGCGGACGCCTCCACCGCGTCGCTTGCGCCATGTTGCGCTGAAAACATGTGTTGCAAACGTATGTTCCAGGTGTTTCAGATGTTTCAGAGGTATTGTTGAAAGTGTTTCATATAGATGTTGCACATGTTGCAATGTCTATACACGTATGTTTCAAGAGTTTGTTCAAAATATTTCATATGTTTCCAACGTATGTTGCAAGTGTTTTATCTGGATGTTGCATATGTTGCAAATAATAATTATGTTGCAAGTATTTTATCTGGATGTTGCATATGTTGCAAATAACTATGTTACAAATGTATGTTTCAAATGTTTCATCTGTTTCAGACATATGTTGCAATTGTTTCATCTAAGCGTTGCAAAAATAGATATGGATATAGATCTGGAGGAAGCCCAAGCCCTCGGTGGTCCAGCCATTGCGGCTCCCTGGTGTGGCAAAGATGGATGCCACGGACACGGGAGCGGCGGGGATAGGATGCCACGGCGGATCACGTGGGATGGGCGCGGGCACAGCGCATCAGGCGGGATGAGGAACTGGATGGGCGCAGGCAAGGGAGCTGTGTGTTGGGCGCAGGCGCAGGAGTTCCATCCAGACAAACGTGGCCTCCGGAGCAGTATGGACGTGGGGCGAGGGAGCTCGTGCGTCGGACGTGGGCGTGTGAGCTGCGTCCGGGCGCTACTTCAGGAGTGTTTCTGCAGTAGTGTTTATTTCCCTCCTTTCTGTTTACCGTCATCTGGCCACCAGGAGGGTAGTGCTACAAAATTATGAGTTGGTTTGCGTTCAAATAACAAAATTATGAGTTGGTTGCATTAGAGTGACACAATGGACGCCACGGAGATGCCAAATTAGAATATCAACAGTAACTAGAGTTATTTGGACCTCTCACAAATCACTTAGGAAGCTCAACATAGAACTAATGGACCTAAAGGCAGCTCCAACAGTATTAAAAGAGCTAGCTTATACAATATTTCATATTTTTAATGAAAAAGAATAGAGAATGATAAACAGCTTTCATTAAGAGCTAAGTTCACATTTTTCTATGGATTATGTGTCTATGTTTACATATTTTTTATGCTAGCATGTTAATAAGTTACTCTATTTTTTTCTAAAGTTATATGAGCTAGCAAGTTGATCCTATTTTTAATATTATTAAGATGCACTTGAACAAATACATGGACCGTTGGTATATTTGTCCCCTCGTGCTAATAGTATCTTCTTCGTCTAATAGGCCGATGCGAGTGTCAATTAAGAGTCCGTCTAGCCTACGTTTCAGTGTTGCAGCACTCGATTTTTTCCTTCACTGTTCATCTTCTTCCTCGCCCCTGTCGTCGCTCACTGCCCCGCCGTGGCCTCCTTTTCCCTCCCCCCTCCTTCCGTGGCGAGCTGTGGCCACGGGTGCCCCCGCCCCGACCTGGTCCGGTTGCCTTCGCCGCCGCCGCCGGGACCCGAATGTTGTCGGGTCGCTATCCCCATCGCCTGGGCAGCCTGCCTTCCCCAATTTTTCCTTCTAAGGCCATCGGATTTGGAGATGAAGAGGGGGAGAGTCGCCGGACTTAAAGAAAAAAATGAGATGGAGAGGAATGAGTGTTGAGAGGGAGAGAAAAAACTTTGAGGCTTTGTTTGGCTGCACACAAAAGCCCTAAGTGTTGTTTAGCCTTTTCTCTTAATTAAAGTAACTTAAAAACAAACACCAACAAACAGTACTGGCCATTGAGGGCCCTCGTGGGGTGGATGTGGATCGGATCGGATCGGATCTCCTGATCGTCTTGCTCCCATCGCCGATATATAAAAATAAAAAAAAACAAATCTCACTCTGGAACGCTGAGAAAGGAAAATGCACGTTTGTGCGAGCCATGATTTCAACAAAGAGTGAACATGTTCTGATTTCAAAGTAGTGGATAAAAGGTGATCAAATCAATCAATCAAGAAAAAAAACAAGAAATCCACCAAGAATAATCAAACCATCGTAATCAAGAAAATAAATGACACCAACAAGAAAGAAGAAAAGCAAAGCCATCCAAGTGGCAGGCAACACACCATGATTGGTCCTCCGACAGCCAGCCAGGCCAGGTCACCCCTCACCCGTCCTACTCCGAGTCCATGTGCTGGACAACGAAGCGGCGCACGACGCGGACGAGCTCGTCGGCGCGCTGCGACCACGGGTCCTGTTGTTGCCAAGTGTCGTTGTTGGAGATAGTCTAACAAAGGTGCCTACGGGAGGTTCAACGCTTCCTATTTTGTGATGGCGCAACAGCGGCAGCAAAGCAGGCACGGGAGCGGCGGCGGCGGCGTCCTCCGCCTCGTCGCGGTGCTGCTCCTGCTCTCGCTCTGCCTCGCTCGCGCCGACGCCGTGGCCGCGCCTTCGGCTCCTCTCGGTATATGTTCCTGGGTGTCCCACGTCGGCCAGTTCCGGATTGGGGTCCTTCCCGACTTTGATTTGAACGGCTTGGTCTCTGTGCTCTCTTCTCTTTGCAGCGGGTGCTGTGCTGCCTCAGAGTCGGAGCATGGCGTGGCGACCGCACTGGAGAATGCTCTAGCACAGGTCAGTGATTCACCCCCAAAATGAAGCTTCAATTGTTGCCTGCCCTTTTTACATAGCTTTCGAAACCCGTTAGCTATTACAGTGTTCAAATGCAAAGGTAAGATCAGTTGCAAATGCGATTTGATTGATACTAGATCAAAGGAATGGATATGCATCTGGCCGCCGGCCGGAGACAATAGCATGATGTGCAATCGTAAGTATCATACAGTTTTTTTTATTTTCCTATATAATGGCAGCTGGTAGGCTGCCATTTTTTTGTGAGAGCAGATTTCTCAACTAACAAGATTACAACTCTATAAACAATCATAGGGTTGCTTTGTTTGTCAATTGCTAGTTCATCTGATCGATTAAACAGGACGTGCCTAAACTGATGATTCTGGTTAACTGAATAACAATGGTGCACGTGTCCAGGAGGAGGTGGCCCGCGGGCACTCCACGGCCTCGACGGCGGCGGCAGAGGAGGACGACGGCGACGGAGCGGTGGTGCTAGAGAGGGTGGCGATGGAGTCGACCGAGAACTACGGCTTCCCCAGCGCCAATAGCCGGCACGTCCCGCACCCGTGATTGGCGACCACAGCCGCCGCCGCCGGCTGGATCGCCGCCGGCCGCATGGGACCCAGACCAATCAATCACAGCTGCTGCTGCTAACCTGTGGCATGCAGCGGGATGCCGGGATCGGGGGCAGGGGCAGGGACAGCTGGAAGAACAGTGTAGTGTGGTCGCAGTAATTGTAGTTCGCGCGTGGCTACTCAGCAATCACTTTGTCTTGTAAACCTTTTTATGTGCTTCGTTTGCATGCACTGCACTGCACGAGCACGGCCATCTGCCCATCTAGTCGTCAAAGTGGCTGTGATTATATTCGCCTCTGATCGATGTCTCTGTCAGTGCCGGTCCATTTTGATGGCTGTCGGTCGAACTCGTCGCGATGGCCTCTCTAAACCGTGTATAAAATATTATAATATATAGACGTCAATTTTATTTATAAGATAAAAATAAATTCAATGATATATTTTTAAATTTAACATAAGTTTTAGGTGCATTTTTAGTCTTTTTGTTTTCTTTTCTCAGCCCCCGATAAATATTTATTAGGTAATATTCTAAAATTCTAACATCTAAATTAGAAGAAAAACACGACTATATTAGTACAGAGTACTGGTAGAAGTTTGAAATACTATAAAAATAATTAATTTGGATTAAAAAATGAACAAGTAAAAAAATATCTAGGGCATGATCCTAGTGAACTAAAACTGATCGGCTGATGCTGAATTGCTGATTGCAAAACTGATCGTCGTCGTTCATCGGTGGATCCATGGACATGGAGGCCTCGACGCCTGGTCGCCGCTGCCGGGCGCTGTGTCCGTCCGATGTCTGTCTCCCCACGTCTGCGGCGGCGCACGCACAACTCCTCGTATCGCTCGTCGCTCGCTGACGTCGCGGTCTCTGCTCGGCTGCTTGCGAGGTCATTAATTCGCTAATGGACTATAAGGCCGAGGGTTCTGTATACCTGAGCTTGGACCCCTCCCTCGTCTGGGCCCTCGACCGTCGCACCCCGTGACTCTCCCCTAGGGCCGGCACTGGTCTCTGTCTGCATGGCTCGCACTAGAGCTTCCCTTTTGCTTTGTTCTTGTAGTGTCGGTGACTAGCTCCTCAGTGTGATCCTAGCTGGTTAACATGTGCTGCAAACCTTGTTTAATCTGCTCCTGTGTCCTGTCCATCTGTGCTCTGTGCAGTGCAGAGAATGCCTGCCGAATTACTAATTTCTTTTCCGTGTTCCTACATGCATGATGATTGCTTCTATTTGAATACGATGGATTGTGAGGATGGCCGGCGGGCAGTCAAAAGTGTTTCGATCCGTCGAGCGAATATGTCTGTCTCTAATCGATACTAGGGATACGCGGAAGAAAGTTAATAGCCGCGAACGTTAATTCATTCGGATGGTCCAAGACGCATTTAAGGACTCACCTAACTCTGAGGGAGCAGGCTCCGTCTCGCCAGACCCCTCGGGCGCGGGTTCCGTCTCGCCCGACCCTAAGGACGAGGGCTCCGTCTCGTCAGAATCCCTCGACGCGGGTTCCGTCTTGTCCGACGGGGATCTATACTGCCTCCAACCACTACGGGTCTAAGAGTACGACCCCAGGGTTAAACTTCTGACACCAGGAGAAAAGCGAGCACGTCTCGACGTGACACGTGGCCACGATGGACCATACCTAGGGCTCACGTCGCCAACATGTTCGGGCGTGCCGGCGCTGTGATGCCTAATCCCGTACGGCTTCTAACAGGAGTACATGTTGACCACGCCGCCTGCCGGAAGGGAGTGGAGCGCCGCGACCGGCTAACGACGCCTGTGTATAGCGCCATTGACGAATAGGGCCGCGATATGGAACCGTCCCCATCATCAGCTACAGGACCGGTGGGACCCGCATAAAGGAGATGAATGACGCCGCGACCCTAGAGGCCTTCTTCTCCCTCGTTTTTCTCCTTTTTTCTCTCTTTCTCTCTGTAACCTGCGCCTTTCCCTTCACCTATAAAAGGGTAAGCAGGACGCCCCATGAAGGGGAGAGGCACGAGCGCATGGCTGAGCAGCTGAACAAACTCTCAGCATCTTTCAATCCTTCCACCAGAGACATGGGATCCGCTTCCTCTCTCGCTCATCTGTAACCCCTACTACAGACAGTGCCGGTAAAACGAGCAGCAGCAGACTAGACGTAGGGACGTTTTGCTCGATCCAGTATAATTCTTATGTCCACCGAGCACACCATCCGGGACAGACGTGCAAACTAGAAATTTATTAGCCGGTGATTCGAAACACCGACAGTTGGCACGCCAGGTAGGGGGTTTTTGCGTGTCTCGACATCCTCATCAGGCCTTGGATGGCTAGTCACGGCGTCAGCTGAGTCCCGGACACGCACGTGCGCTTCGGGAGCCTCTACTTCATCGTCACGATGGTGGGAGAGTTGGCGTAGGCTCCTGCCGCTGTCTAGCCTCTCCACTCCGCGGTCTCGACGCGATCGTCGAGGCGCTTGAGGAGCTATAGCTGCATGCGCTGGAGGCCTATGTCCTCGGGAGCGACCGGCTCCTCGGCTTCGACTACGGGAGGCTGGAGCGCCAACTCGACGCCTTCCTAGGACCCCGACCGTCCCGAGAGGAGCTGCGCTATCTTATTTTCTCCTTCGCCAATGCCATGATGCAACTCGCCGGAGGGGAACCACTCTCCCCGGAACACCTCATCCGGGGCGCCCCAGCAGCATTCCCGTTCAGCCTACGCAATGCTGTGGGGATCGTTGGCCACCTCGTTGTGGCAGAACCTCCTAAGAAATCGGGCCCACGTGCACCTATTGATGTCTCAACAGATCTCAGATAGGGTACACAAGTTTCCAACAACTTAACAGGTCTGTCGGGTGTCCTCGGGAAACCCGAATCATCCACGAATCTCTTCCAAACAGTATCCCAATCACAGTCATTGCAGATTACAACAGTTTTCAATATACATATCAGAGATTATAAAGCGGAAGACTTAAGTTTTAATATTACAAACCAGTTGTTTCAAACTTACAAAACCATAAGTATCATACAACCATAGTAGCGGGATAATATTATATTAACATTATTTATTTCACACAAACTAGTGCCTTGTCCAAAGGCCATTCATCATTCCTCTTCGTCATCGACTTCAAACACTGACATGCAGCAGGGACCAAAATAAGCCTGCGCATGCGACTCACCTGCAATAAGGGTTAACAAACCTTGAGTACAAAAGTACTCAACAAGACTGACCTGACGTAAAAGGGGCGAAGGTCTTAGGGATGCAGGTGTTGGGTCAAGGTAAGGATGTAGCAAAATTCAAAAGTTCTTTGCCAAAAGCTTACTATTCTTGATCCTAGTTTCAAGTTTTACCCCTAAGTACTTTAGTTCATTATCTCAAACCAAGTATTCATATCACATATTCCAATCCTTCTCATTCCATTCTTTTTCTCATGTTTTAGTAATTCACCAGTCCTGCATTGCTTCTGTAATAAATCGAGTCTCCATATCCGTGGAGCACCGGCAATTCGAATTGATTCAAGTCCCAGCTGGGGATTCCTTATCACACGACATGTGTAGAACTTAATCTTGCATATATCAACCTCACTACCGGATCTTCCCATACTAAGCCATCTCCACGCCACCCGAGAGCACAGCACGCCTCAAATCCAGCCACATTCAAGCCACAAGGGTACACGCTACTCCCGCCATCTCACCACTCCCAGTGCGTGGGCATTCGTCTTAGTATCGGGTTAGCCGAAGTAGGCTTACCGGAGTATGTGACCAGTACTACAAAGTGTCTCGTTCAGAAGATCCACAATGAGTGGCCTTTAAGCGACATAGTCGGCAACATTACCCAACATTGAAGATAAGTCACTCGACTAGTCTCTAGTTCATTCTCTCTTCTTTCTTTCTTTCTTTGGCCAGTATGCCATCTTTGATTGTATCAAAACTTTTACTTTGAAAGCCTACCACAAAGCATACTAAGTAATTCTACGCCTTTGTAAATGAAATCATCTTCAAGGATGGTAAACAATTAACAAGGTAGGCAATGCATCAAATAGATAACATTTGAATTAATCAACTTAATGCAATAAGTAACATAGGTGATAAACTTTTCAAAGTAAACAAGGTAATGGTTTAATGCATAAACCGGGGCTTGCCTTCGTTGACGATCTCTGGTTCCGGATTAGTACCACAATTATTGAATCCCGTGACAACCGAGGATTCTTCCACAACTTGCTCAACTAGAATCGTTTCACTCTCGGATTCTACATGAAATAATAACATATGCTTCAATATGATGATAATGTAAATATGATGCTTTCATGGTACATGAAATATAATCACACCTTGAATACAACTTTCCTTCGCGATACAGTTGTAAGTCACAAAAACTACTTGACACTAACATCTAGGGTTTATGACCGAAGTGACTTGACCAAATTGATCTTGAAACCATACTGGTCACACAACATGACCCAAACAAGATCAAACCCTAACCCTAACAATTAGGGTTTGATTTTATTCAATTTTGAATTAATTTGGAAATAAGCCCAAAAATAAACTTGTTCCAAATGACCTCAAAATTTTATGTAAGCTTCCTCATAACAAATTAGTGTACCAAATAAATTTCATAATTTTTGGAGCTATACAGTGACCTACAAAAATTATGAAAATTGCATTTATCAATTAATTGACTGAATTTTTGAACATTAAAAATTTATTCAAATTTCAAGTTTCAAATTTTTAAACCATAATAGAACATGTACAGAAGCTACACACAAATTTTCAGAATTTTTAGAGCTGTAATTAATTTCCTATAAATTTTTAAATTTACTGCACTATTCAAAATCCAGAAATAACAAAATTCCACTATTCTCTCTCTCTTTCACTGACAGCCCGACCCCACTCATCAGTGACACATAACATAACACGGCGGCGCTGCCATCACTGGCCGGCCCAAAACGCGCCGACGGCGAGTCTCCGGCGAGGCAGACCGCACCTACATGATCTACACCATCCCACGAATCCATCCCAGTCCTCAGAACGGCAGCAGGCGCACCGGAGGGAGCTCCACGTCGGCCATGGCGGCGCAGTCACGACGGCGCACAGCGTAACCCCAGCAATGATGCAGTAGAGTCTAAAATGAAGATAGCATCACGTTCAGTAGATCACCATGATCACGCCGGTGTGCTTGATGAAGACGGAGATGGGCTGGAACGTCCTGGCCACAGCGAGGTCGATGGTGGCGGTACTTCTGCCGGCTCCGAGGAAGAAGGTGTTGCGCCGGGCGATTCCGGCCAACCCAAGCAACGCGAGCAAGCCGAAGAGGAGCGCAAGACTAAGGCGATCATGTTGGCATAACTGGGCACGACGGACGCGACTCGACGGTGGCTACGGCGAGCGGCGGAGCTAACTGACGGCGGAGCAGAGCAGAGGGGGAAAACGGAGAGCGACGGCGGTGGTTGCTGCTATTTATAGGCGGGAAGGAGACGCCCGGCATCGACAGCGCACGAACGGACTCGCCACGGTACCGGCTGCATGTCAACGCGCGAGGAAGCGGCGCAAACCGATCGGCGGTGACAACTACGTGGCGCCGGCGGCAAGTAGAGAGGTGGCGCTCGGCTGATTTTCAATTTTGAAGTATTTACAGAATTGCCACTGCATTAATTTTGCAAATTACTCACAAATTTTCTAAAGAAGTTGAAAATCTCCAAAAATGAAAGTTTCTCAACTTTTCAAACTCTACAACTTTTCTTCAAGGCACATTTTCAAATTCTGCCCCCATTTTGAAATTTGAATTTGGGGTGCATTTGAGTATTTGAATCATTTCAAAATTACTCCAAATTTTATATGTAAACTTGAAAAACTTTGAATACCAAAGTTGATCCTTATTAAATAAGCTTCAACTTTGCTTTTTGTCACAACCCCAAATTTCAAATGGATTTTAAAATAGACAAAAGGGGCAAAAAGGACCTTTATAATTGGAATTTGAATTCAAATTTGATTTGTTTACCTTTTGACTTAACTTTGATTTTTGACCAGTAACATGGCCCATTAGGGTTATTTGAGTCAATTAACACATGGTCTCACATGATCACATAAATTTTGACTCTTGTGGTCATGATCTTTATTTAGGGTTTTGAATCACATCACATAAAATAACAACATTATGAAATAAAGCTTATTTAGTGAATGCATTCAATATTTTCTACTTTATGAATGCTTCGCAATGCATATGATGACATGTCAAATTTTAATAATAGGTCAAAACACCAGAGGTGTTACACTCGTGGCGCCACACATGCACCCATCCCTACGAATGATGAGTTCATGGGGATGACCGAATACGTCGCGGAATCTTTTTATGACCTTCTCGTGGGAGATTCAGAGTCGCTCTCTGACTCCAACTCCAGCAGGGAGAGTCATCACCCCTCGCAAGAATGTTTTATTGCAGGTACCCCTGAGGAACGCGTCGAAAGCATCCACGAGGGAGGGGTTACCCAACCAAATGACCTCAACGACGAGGTCGAGGAAGATGCAGGGGCTCTTCCTCGCATGTGGGCAGAACAACAAAGGGCACGACACCAGGAGCTCGAGGATGCACGACTCCAACTCGAGCAGGAGCGCGCAGAGCTCGAGCGCCGCTGAGACGGTGGGCGTGCACACGCCATGGCCCGTGACGTGAACCGAAGGATCATCTAAGACGATGGAGCCCTCCAACACTTTGCTCGGGCAAGATAGAACATCGCTGCTGCGGCGGCCTTGCTCTGAGGGCTCCTAGAGCTCGCAACACCCGAGGATCGTTGGGCCCATCGCAAGATCCGCACGCTGCTCGAGTGCGCGGTGGTGCAGCAGGCAGAGAGCTCGCTGTCTCGGCGACGTGAGCTCGACGCCAGTCAGCTCACGCCCTCAGGATGACATGCCAGGGACATGTCTGTCCACCAGGCATCACGCGGTGGTGGGGGGCACACCGAGGCCCAGGTGCATGCGCATCCTGGCCTTCACCATGACGCACATAACACCCTGGATGCCCATAGGCGTGGATGAAACGATGAGAGAGGAAGCCGGTCGTGGCTACCACCCTCGTCGCGGTGGATGCTACGACAGCGGCGAGGACCGGAGCCCGAGCCTTGACCTGCTGAGAGCTTAGGCCTTCGGCCGACACATCCTCAACACCACCTTGCCACCACGGTACCGACCGCTGACCGACATCCTGAAATACTCCGGGAAAACAAACCCTGGACTATGGCTCGATGATTAGCGGCTTGCTTGCGAAGCTGGTGGAGCAGATAATGATAGTTTTATTATCCGCAACCTCCCATTATTCCTGGCCGATTTGGCACGAACATGGTTGGAGCACCTTCCGTCCAACCGGATTCAAAGTTGGGTGGACCTAAAGGAGATTTTCGTGGGAAACTCCCAATGCACCTACACGCGTCCTGGGACCCCGTGGGATCTCAAAAACTACCGATAGAAGTCCGGAGAAACTCTTCATGACTACATCTAGCGCTTCTCCCGGCAGTGCAATGAGCTGCTCGACGTTGATGTTGCCAACGTTATAGAAGCCTTCCTATCTAGGACCACCTATGAGTCCCTGGTTCACAAGCTAGGGATGCAAGGGCCCGTGAACCACCAAGCAGCTCCTCAACATCGCCACCAGCCACGCCTCGGGCGAGGAGGCGGTAGGAGCGATTTTTGACCGTCCCAAGAGCAAGGTGAAGCGGGACGAGGACGCCAATGAAGGCGCCTCTAACTGCCCCAACAAGAAGAAGAACAAGCAGCAGCGCAAGGGCTCGCTCATGGCCGCTGCTGACCGCAAGGGGAGTCGGAAGCCCACCAAGGGTACCCAGACCACTTCGAGAAGCTGCTCGAAGGGCCATGCCCGAACCATGCCTTCCCTGTCAAGCACCTATACAAAGACTGCGCCCTTATGAAGCGGTTCCTGTCTGGTGGCTCCAATAAGGGGGAGCATAGGAAGGAGCCCAAGCCGGTGGCAGACAACATCGAGGGGAAGGAGTGCGGCTTTCCGACACTGGATGGCTGCCTCATGATCTTTGGGGGTCGGTGGCCTATGACTCCAAGCGCTGTCAAAAGCTTGCGTGCCGCGAGGTCTATGCGACCGAGCCAGCCACGCCTTCCTTCCTCCGATGGTCGGAGTCCGCCATCACCTTTGATCGGACCGATCACCCAGAAAGCGTCCCATAGCCAGGAAGATGCCCGCTCATGGTCGACCTGATCATCGGCTTGAAGCGGCTCACCAAGGTGCTGATGGATGGAGGCAGCGACCTCAACATCATATATGCTGAGATGCTCGACGCCATAGGCATCGATCGATCGTGAATCCGGCCAGCCGGGGTGCCTTTCCACAGCATCATACCTAGAAAGTAGGCCGTGCCACTCGGGCAGATTGATCTGCCCGTCACCTTCAGGAATCTGACCAATTACAGGACGGAGACCCTTACCTTCAAGGTGGTCGGGTTCCATGGGACCTACCACGCCATCCTGGGACGTCCATTTTACGTGACGTTCATGGGCATCCCCAACTACACCTATCTAAAGTTAAAGATGCCAGGTCCACGTGGGGTCATCACCGTCGGCACCTCCTTCTAGCACACCTACAAGTGCGAGGTCGAGTGCTGCGAACACGCCACGGTGATTGTCGCCTCCGAAGAGCTCGCAGCCATCAAGGAGGAGATTATCGAAGGAGCACCCAACCCCAAGTGGTAGGCTAGGCCTTTCAAGCCCGTGGAGGGTGCCAAGGAGGCCTCATAGACCCCAGCAGCTTTGAGGGCAAAGTGGTGCGCATCGGCACCATGCTTTCCTCTAAATAGGAAAGCGCGCTCATTGACTTCTTCCGCACCAACAGAGACATCTTTGCGTGGAGACCCTCGGACATGCTAGGCATTCCGAGAGAAGTTGCCAAGCATGCCTTGAAGATCAGGCTAGGCTCCAAGCCAGTGAAGTAGTGCCTGCGTCGGTTCAACGAGGAGAAGCACAGGGCCATCGGTGAGGAGATTGCTTAGCTTTTGGCGGTTAGATTCATCAAGGAAGTGTATCACCCCAAGTAGTTAGCCAATCCCATTATTGTAAGAAAAAAGAGTGGGAAATGGAGAATGTGTGTTGATTACACGAGAATCAACAAAGCGTGTCCAAATGATCTATTTCCTTTGCCACGCATAGATCAAGTAGTTAACTCGACCTCAGGGTGTGAAACCCTTTGCTTCCTTGATGCGTATTTTAGAAACCATCAAATCATGATGAAAGAGCCCGACCAGCTCATGACGTCTTTCATCACCCCATTTGGATCATTCTGCTACGTCACAATGCCGTTTGGTCTGAAAAACGCGGGGGCTACGTATCAGCGTTGTATGCTCAAGTGTTTCGGGGACCTCATCGGGGGAACTGTTGAGGCCTACGTAGATGACATAGTGGTCAAGTCCAAATGGGCTGAACAACTCATAGCCTACCTAGAGCAGACCTTCGCAAAACTTCGAGCAAACAACATCAAATTCAACCCCAAGAAATGCGTTTTTGGGGTCCCAAGGGGTATGATGCTGGGTTTTATCGTCTCCGAGCGCGGCATCGAAGCCAACCCAGAGAAGATCTTGTCCATCATGAGGATGGGCCTGATTCAGAACATAAAGGGGTACAGTGAGTTACAGGGTGTCTCACCATGCTCAGCCATTTTATCTCGTGCCTCAGTGAACGAGGTCTCCCCCTCTATCGGCTTCTGAAGAAAGCCCATCATTTTGAATGGACGCCCAAGGCCTAGGAGGCACTTGACAAGGTCAAGTAGCTCCTGACGAAGGCCCCGATCCTGGCCCCCCTGACCGACGGGGAACCACTCTTACTCTACATTACGGCCACCACGTAAGTGGTTAGCATCGTCCTGGTGGTAGAGCGGGAAGAGGAGGGACATGCCCTCAAAGTATAGCATCCCATGTACTTTGCTAGCGAGGCCTTGTCCGATTCCAAGACTCGCTACCCCCAAATCCAGAAACTCTTGTACGCCGTTCATATCGCCAAGAGAAAGTTACGTCATTACTTCAAGTCACATCCGGTGATGGTCATGATGTCCTTCCCCCTTGGTGAGGTTTTCCAAAACTGAGATGCCATAGGAAGGATTGCGAAGTGGGCACTCGAGTTGATGGGTCAGGGTATTTCGTAGGCCCCTTGGACAACCATCAAGTCCCAAGTGCTGGCTAACTTCGTGGCAGAGTGGACCAAGATCCAAATACTGCCAGCGGCCATCGACCAGGAGTACTGGATGATGTACTTCGATGGGTCGCTGATGAAGAAGGGGGCCAGCGTGGGGCTGGTCTTCGTTTCACCCCTCGGAGTGCGCATGAAGTACATGGTCTATATCCACTTCCCTGCCTCTAACAATGTGGCTGAATATGAGGCCCTTTAATCATGGCCTACGCATCGCTGTTGAGCTGGGCGTCCGATGGATCGACGTCTGGGGTGACTCCCAGCTAGTCATCGACCAGGTCATAAAGGAGTCAAGCTGCCACAACGCCAAGATGGCTACGTATTACCGAGAGGTCCGCCAGCTAGAGGACAAGTTCGACGGCCTCAAGCTCAATCACATCCCGAGGTGGCTCAATGAAGCAGCCGACGTGCTGGAAAAGATGGCGTTCGGCATTTTCGCCAGCGGCCAGTACAATCCCTCGGTCCGCTATGAGAAGCTAGAATGCACTAGTGATTGGCCACCAACCTCGGGCTCGAGGGCTGACCAACCCTCAGCTCCCCCTGACCTCGAGGTCATAGAGCTTGACACAGACCTAGTGCCAAAGCCCGACCCTCTTACCGACTGGAGGACACCTTACCTTGATTACCTCCTCTGTGAGGTGCTACCGATGGACAAAACAAAGGCTCGGCGGCGTGCACGTCGCACTAAGTCCTTCATCATTATTGAGGGGGAGCTCTACAAGTGAAGCCACACCGGGATGCTGCAGCGCTGCATCCCCATCGAACAAGGGAAGCAGTTACTGAGAGATATCCACGGTGGGGTCTGTGGGCACCATGCGCACCTAGGACCCTGGTCGGAAATGCATTTTGACAGGGCTTGTACTGGCCGACCATAGTAGCCAACACTAAATAGATTGTGTGCACCAGCGAAGGGTGTCAATACTACGCTCGGCAGACCCACCTACTAGCCCAAGCACTCCAAATGATCTCCATCACATGGCCATTTGTGGTCTGGGGGCTCGATATGGTCAGAGTTCTGAAGAGAGCGCCCAGGGGCTATACGCACTTGCTTGTCACCATAGACAAGTTTACAAAGTGGATAGAGGCTCGACCATCCTCTATGATCAAGTTCAAGCAAGCCGTGCTATTCTTCCTTGACATCGTCCATCGCTTTGGAGTCTCGAACTCTATTATCACGAACAACGGCACAGTTCACCGGGAAAAAGTTCCTCTAATTTTGCGATGAATACCACATCCGCGTCGATTGGACCGCCGTGGCACACCCCCGCATGAATGGGTAGGTCGAGCGCGTGAACGACATGGTCCTACAAGGCCTCAAGCCTAGGATCTTCAACCGGCTAAACAAGTTTGGTGGACGATGGGTTACAGAGCTCCGCGTGGTGCTCTGGAGCCTAAGGACGACCCCATCTAGGCCACCGGCTACACACCCTTCTTCACGGTCTATGGTTCTGAGGCTACCCTCTTGACCGACCTTGACTATGGAGCGTCGAGGGTTAGGGCGTACAATGAGCAGGGAGCCAAGGCTTCCCTCGAGGATGCCATGGATCAGCTCAATGAGGAACGCGATGTTGCCCTCCTCCGCTTGGCTAAGTACCAGCAGGCGTTGCGCCGGTACCACAACTATCAGGTGAAAGGTTGGGCCTTCAACGTTGGGGACTTGGTACTCCACCTCGTCCAGAGCAACAAAGACTGTCATAAGCTCTCTCTACTATGGGAGGAACCATATGTCGTCGTAGAAGTGCTCCGACCCGGCACCTACAAGCTCAAGACCATTGATGGCAAGGTCTTGATCAATGCATGGAACATCAAGTAGCTATGTCGTTTTTACCCTTAGCATATGCATGTACCCATGAAAACTAAGAACAATGTTTTAGAAATACAAAAATGCTTTGTTTTTGCTATCTCGTCCTAGATCCTTAGTGACACCCGACCCCAGCAATGGCATGGGGCCGGGCCTCACTCAAGGGTTGATAAGAGGATACCTATTTAGAAACAATCATTGTGCCCGACCCCTTCTCACGTTAAGATCTAAAAGTGAGAGGTATGAAAACGAACACTGAGTAAAGTTGGTCGGACTGCAAGGAACCTACGCCCCAGCGGCTATGGCGTCCTTGATCACCAGCATGATCAGGATTGTTTCACCTGTGCCTTAAGCTTTGTAGCCTTAACAATGGAAAAGGTTAGAATGCAGTAACCTTTTTATAACATAAAAAGAAAAAAGTACCCAAAAGTTTGTTTGACCGAAACAAAAGAACTAAAACTTGTTCATTTATTACAAGACCACCACTTCGTTTATCTAACTAACTATTTTTTTGGGGGGATGATCTCATCCTCTATCTTGGCAGATAAGTCCTATGCCAGAGGGGCCACCTCCTTCTTGATGTCCTCCAGCTCAGTGTTGGAGTAGCCAGGCGTGAAACCTTGGCTCATTGTCGCTAGATCGATGTTCTCATAGTGAGAGCGAGCGATCACGAATGACCGATTAATGCCAAAGCGAGCGCGCCCCTCACAATGTCGTGCGCCCAATCTATGATCTAGATGGCGCGAACAGTGAGCGGGCTCGTCTCCTATGCCAAGGCCAGCTTGAAGTCGCTGCAGACCAACTGGATGGCAACGCGCAGGGCATCGTGCTCTTTGCTCTCCTTTACGAGGGTGGCCTTCACCTCGCCAAGCTCTTTCTCCAGGCTACGGCTCTTCATCACCTCCGTCGTGAGCCTATCATCAAGTCCTGTCCAAGTCACATACCGACCGTGTCATAAGGCCTACCATGGATTCCAGAGAGAAAGACAATAAGGGAAACTGGAGGCTTACCGTCCATGTCTGCTCGAAGCCTGCGCAACTCATCATGTTGTTGGGTCACCTTGGCCTCCAGGCGTCGGACCTCTTCCTGGCAAACACGCCCTCGGCCGCAACCTTTAGGGCCCTCTCCCTCTCAAGCTCACCCTTGAGGAGGTTGATCCACTGCTGGGCGTCGACGCGCTCCTAGCGAGCCAAGTCACACTCTATGAGGAGCCCCTCTATGGCCTAGAGCAAATCGTCCCGCTCCTTTTGTGGCCGCTCGGCCTCCACGACGTCCGTGCGCACCCTCTCGATCAGGGCCATGAGCTTCTCCCCTACCTCGTGGGCATCATCATGAGCATCCTTCTCCCTGACTCGGAGGTTGGCCAGCTCCCAGGTGGTGGTGGGAAGCTCAGCCACCTCCTGACGGGTGGCAACGAGTTGTGCGGCTAGCCCCTCACTCTACCGTGTCTCTTCGGTGAGGCGGTCCCAAACATCCTTCTCACGACGAAGGAATTGGGACTTCTCCCGGCTATGGACCATAAGGGACTGTGGAGAGGACAAGACTTAGAGGCATGGAAAGGGAAAAATGAGGGTCAGAAACACGGTCATATCATACCTGGCCAACTGGGGCGACGATGTCACGCAACGAGCACAGCGCAGTGGTCAGGGCACGAAACGTGGTCCCAACCTCCGTGTGGATGCTCCCCCATTCCCTCTCCTCCATGGTGTTGTCGAGGGCAAAAAGCGTCGCCCTTGGATCCCACTAGTCTGCCCACTGGATCTAGGATCCTCCCACGCGTGCGGGTCACCGCCCACCCAGACCAGAGATCGGGATGGCTCTACGTCGATCCCAAGCGACGCCGACCCCTCTTGCGGCAGCAACTCCTCTGGAGCGGCCCCTCCGATGGTAGAGGGGGCGGGTGATGTGGATGCAGAGGCCTGCCCCATTGCCACATCCGCTAAGGATGCCCTCTTCCGTTTGCCCCGCCGTAGACGCGGCCACCTGCACGGACGATGACTTTGGTTGCGCCATCTCCGCCTGTGATGTCGTAGCCGCAACCAGCTGTTCCATGTCCACCACGGATGCCTTGGGTGTGTCCTCCTCCATCTGCCTCGCCGCAGAGGCGGCCACCCGCGTGGATGACGGCTCCGGCTGCTCCGATTTCGCCTGTGACATCGTGGCCACACCCGGTAGTGCCATGTGGCAGAACCACCTAATCTAATGCCTAGTAGGAGTACTTGTCTTCCATTAGACACTAAGTACTCAAAAGAGGACACTAAACTATGTAGTTCCATCGAGCACACCCCAAGAGAGAACTTGAAAATCCACATTTTTCCATCAGGATCATAAATGAGAGAATAAAGCTTACAACATTCTTAAGTCATTTCTTACACCACTTTATTACAGTAGTAGAATGTTACCTCAATTGATTATAACAGCGGAATATAACAATGTTATCAGAGTTATAGAGGAAACATAGATTAATTTAATGACATGGTGGAGTATTAACATAGTGGACATTTTTATACAAGAGATGCTATCAGATTTTACATCTTTTTTTATAAAAACCTTTAGTGTGGGTTATAAATAAACACTACGGTCATAGCGTGAAAGAATTCCTCTCTGAGCCCACCAGGAGGTTTCCACACATAGAGTTAGCTCTAAGTATCCTTCAATCACCTACAACAGGGGGAATAAAACCCTGAGTACTCGATTGTACTCAGCAAGACTTACCCGACAGGAGGAAAATAAAAGACTCTATAGATATGCAAGGCTATTTGGCTTGTGGGTTATTGCATCTGTAGGAAGCATTACTAAACGTGCATCTTTATATTCAATTTTATTAGCAGTCATCATTAGTTCATTAACTAACCATTCTATGTAAGCACCTATGCTACTTTTAAGCAGGTGGTGAGCAATCAGAACCATTTTACCATCTTTCGTATTCCAGTTCTTACTACGGTGCTAGACCATAGCCAAGTCGTTACCATCTCACAGAAATGGTGATTCATGAACCAATGTATCCTAGCTAGGTACCCCTAAACACACGCCCCGTTTGTACCCAGGCACAAACAAGACCAACCCATTCCACTCCTATCGAGGGGTCTAGGTCCCCGTCTAAACTTGGAATCCAAGCCCCCACACCTGAGACCCGATCTCACTATGGTTCTTAGACCTCCACCTTTCTCCAACTCTAATCAGTCGGTCCGGAAAGAGCCAGAACCCACGACAAGAGCGTGCCTTCCCGCTCCCATAAGCAAGTATGTGCTCAGGATAATAAGTCTGTGACCTGACTACCATCCACAGCAATGGATGGTCCTCAATCGACATAGGTGGAACAAGTGCAATCCAAGCCTCGCTAGAATGCCTAACCAAGTCCAGATCCAAAGTACCATTCCACCCGGTCTCCAATTATGAGCAATTGTACTGTTACCACTCCTACGGGCCGAGACAGACACCGACGCGTCACAACGTCACCGACGAGTTCGCTAGCCAAAATAGTGCGAGCACCGGATAGAGGGAGTCAAGGCAAGTTCAGGGTTATGAGCAATTGAACTGTTACCACTCCTATGGGCCTTACCTCCAACCCTCTAGTCACGGTGGCGCACATGACCGGCGGTGAGGAGAAACCAAAATTGACCGCTGACAGACCAAGGCTGGGCTCGATGAGCATGCAACACCTAGCTAACTGGCTAAGCTACCCACCGATACGAGGAATTGGACTGGGAGGGCTTGAGTTGGTGATTATGAAGGAGAGAGGAGAGCGGCGCACTGCCACTGCCACGTTGCAGGGAGTGGCCCCGGTGGAGGTGACCCAGCCAAGACCTAACAAGGCATGGCAGCACGAGGACACAACCTCATGAGCGAGGGCAAGGGTCAAGTGGTTAATGCTCGGGTGGAGCCTTTAGGGGTGCCTGTGCGGCCATGTGTACATGGCAGCGCGGCATCGCGATGCGGCAGAAGGCGGTACGAGCAGGAGCGGGTTAGGTGAGGTGAGCGACTATGAATGCACGCTATAGGTCAAGGTAAGGTGATAGGGAAGGCAGAGTGCGGTCCTATGCGTGACTTGGTAGTATGTGCACACGGCGCGAGGCAAAGGCATTGCTGAAAGGTCCTTATGTGGTTTTGGTAATTGAGTGACAACCTAGGTGGACTAATTGTATTTATGTGAGATACACAGGTGATTAGCCCATAGGTACATGTGTGTGAGCAACATATGCCATGAAGGTGGAAATGGCTCGAAGATGTTGTAAGGCTCACACATGTGATGATGAAGGAGCTCATTATACATAAGACATGATATTGAGTCATGTGATCAAGGTGGAGAAGATCAAGACATGACTTGGCTTGATGGACCAGTTGCAAGCGTGAAGGGCAAGTTGGAGGCTATGGAGCGATGGACTGCATGGCGATGAAGCTTGAGCAAGACTTGGCGTTGATAGACGAAGGAAGTGGTGAAAATTAAGTGAATTCAAGATCGATGAACCAATATGATCACATGATGATATGAAGTGGATCATATCATTGTTGATCGTGTTGGTGCATGTGTTGCATCGACATTGGAGGAGATGGAATGGAATGCGCAAGACAAAGGTATAACCTAGGGCATTTCATTTCACCAGTCATAGGTATGTAGAGAAGTTGATGACCGGGTTTAGGATAGATGGCCGTACTATCAAGAAGAGCAAACTTGTTTGTATATTGGTCATCTAGTGCCACTCGAGTGATGTAACTTTGCATCGTCGCAAGGATCGAGTGGCGTGGCAAGTTGAGTGGCTAATCCTTTGAAAAATGTTTATGAAAAGCTAACACACATACATATGGTGGTGTACACTTGGTGGTGTTGGCACATTTACAAAGGAGGAGAAGTTGGTGTTGATGTGAATCAACTCGGTAAAGAAAAGGGTTCGAAACTTCACTGGCGGAGTGTCCGCCCGTAGAGTGCGGATAGTCCGACGGTGCCACCGATGCCTTATACGGGAAAGACAGGGTTTCACAGAGTGCACCGGACTTTGGTCACGCAGCGACTGGATGCTGGGGTCCTGCGTTCGGTCAGTGGGAGCTGTGAAGGCGCAGGCATCGGTCTTCGACCGAACGCTGGGTCACTTCGTGACCGGACACTGAGTGGGTGTGTCCGGTCCCACTGATGTGGCGACACAGAGAAGAGGAGAAAGAACCGGACGCTGATGGTGCGTCTGATGGTGACCCACCGGACGCGTCCTATCGCGGTTGAGCAGCTCTAGGAGCTTACTAGAAGTGACTAGATGCTAGCGTCCTGCATCCGGTCGTGATCAAACTGACGCGTTCGGTCGCAAGTGGAACCTTAGTGGAAGTGACCGGGCGCTGGGGTCCTGTGTCCGGTCATACACTGTGCTGCGTCGGTCGCACTTAACCATCGAGATCGAGTGCTCAGTATTTGAAGCCATGGATGACGTGGCAGCCATCCATTGACCGAACGCTGGCAGGGTGCATCCGGTTGATCTGACCGGAGCATCCAGTCGCCTCGAGTAGTGCCCAATGAAGGGGTACAACGGCTCTATTTTTGTGGGGGCTATAAATAGAAGTGTTGGTCAGCCTTTGGCTGGTAGCTTGGTAGTGCTGAGCACACTAGAGCCTTGGTGGCTTATGTGGTAGTGCTTGGGAGCCCTTCATCTCACATATGCTTGATAGTGATCATCCGATTGTGTGAGAAAGTGATTCTAGTGTGATTGCATCATGAGGTTGCATCAAGTGGTACTAGGTGATCGAGTTGCAAGTCGATGGTGCTTGTTACTCTTAGAGGTTGCTACCTCCTAGACGACTTGGTGGTGGTCTTTGTTGAAGCCCACAAGAAGCTTGTGCGGTGCTCTGGAGAAGAGCTTTGTGAGGGGCATTGTGCTCGCCCCACGGGAGCCATGAAGAGCAACTCTAGTTGAGCATGTCATTGAGTTACCCTCACTTTTGGGGTAGGTTCTTGTGGTGCCCGACGTGCGGGCTTGGCGGGTGATGCCAATTAGCCGCCGAACCACTAAGTGAGTGGTCGACACAACAGGGACTAGCGTGTTGGCAAGCACGTGAACCTCAGGAAAAAATCATCGTGTCAACCTTATATTCCCGTTGGTTTGCATCCTTGTTACACAAGCTTGTAATTACTTTCATATACATTGTGCTCGTGTAGTTTCTTTTGTAATTAGTTAGCTTGTGTAGCTTGCTAGTTACCTTCTAGCTTGTGTAGCATAGAAGTAGCTCCCTTGCGTGGCTAATTTGGTTTGTGTAACCTTGTTAGTCACATTGCTTAGTTTGTGTAGCTAAGTATTTGCGCTCTCTAATTTGGCATTGGTTGCCTTGTTATTGAGCATTGCTAGTAAGCTTAGGTGGCTTTGTGCTTTTGCTTACTAGCATGAATAGGAGCTCTCTCATTATTTAAAGTACTAGTGGCATAGGTTTGTGTGACCTTGCTTTGAGAATTGGTTATATGAGCTCTAGCCAGTCCGGCACCTTTATTGCTTAATTAGGAACTTTGCAAGGTACTAGAGAATATAGATAGAGGGGTATAGTCTTGCCTAGACTGATAGTTTTAATTCCACTCATTTTGGTTAGCCGACGCGATTAAATTTAGAAAGGACTATTTACCCCCCCTCTAGTCCGCCATCTCGACCTTACAGTTGCGCGGCACCTAGGGACACACGACAACAGCACGTGGACTGACCAACGACAGCCACCCGGCCATGGCCCGAGCTCATCACCGGCAGCACACTCACGCGCGTGGTGACCGTGGCCTCAGGTCAAGAAACTGGGAACGATGCCACACACGCTTTTTAAAGCAGGCCAAAAACTGCTCACTGGTTCAACGAAGGCTCAACCAATTCTATGAACCTAAGGTAAACACTACCAGCTAGCTAGCAAAGCAATCTTCATGACCAGGGAGTAACTAGAGAGGGAGATAGAGAGGTGCCAACATGAGTTCATCACGCTAAACACCGGTTTGCGAACCGAGCACCAAATCATGGTTCACAGCGTGTTCTAAGGAGGTTTGGGCAATTTTTACGAGAGCAACGTGACACCCAACACAACAACCACCTATGCCATGCTCAAGTACTCACTTTGATGCAATCAACAATACCAAAACATGCAGCTAGTGTTTAAACATTTTAGATAGAATTTAAATGTCAAGATAGCATTGTCTTACTACTTTTCCCATACTTAGAAAAGTTAAGGTTCAATTCGAACTAACAACCATTAACACTTTTGTTACAATTTTTAAAAGGCCTAAACCCTATTAACTGCTACCAACAAGTATTTCATGCAATACTCCATACCTTATACTATCCCATAGGAGCAAAATATTTAAGCACCATTTAACTATTTGGCTCAATATAATTCGCCAAAAATGGTATTTTAAACAATAGTTCAAGTGTTTGCCGACTTAACGAAAAGAGCTTATCTTAATATCAAATTTGATTTTTGAGCTCCCAAGAGCACTAGTTAACACTATTTATTTTGTTTTTCCCAACCACAAAAGTGAGTCACATAGAATTTGTTTATCATTTCACGTGCGTTATAAATTTTTAAAACCCAAAAACTTGTTTGGCTAATCCCTCTTGTACCTAAATCTCAGTGCTAAGCAAGCTCGTAACACCAGGGGTTTTACATGCCACGCCCGCCATGGGTGCCCCTGGACACACCCTCCTTTGTCTGCTCTCCCGTGGATGCAGCCATCGGCTGCGCCTCCCTAGCGCCACTGCCGCCTTACCTCCGGCATAGCGCCAGTCGGCTCCTGGCGCGTCTGCTAGTGGGCGAGGCTCTTCTTCGGTGCAAGCCTCAGGAGTGTCCCACGTCCTCCGACGCTGCAAAGGACATGATGGTCAGTTTATCGCAAAATTTGTTAGAGCAAAAGGATGAAAAAAACTCATAACTCACCTTGACGCCACCGGGCGATGACATTTTGGGGCTGGCCTGCCCGACTCTGACTGCTCCTCATCGACATGTTGCCGCTTCGAGCCCTCCCTCTACTTAGAGGGTTTGGATGAAGCAGGGCGGTCGGTTCCCGCCGACTCCGGGGGCACCGTGGAAGGCCCGAACGAAGCGGAGTGGTCGGTTCTCGCTGACTCTGGGGGCGCCGCAGAAGGCCTGGATGGAGCGGGGCGACTTGATTCTGCCAGCTTCGGGGGCACGTCCTCCCCCTTCTGCCTTGGGGCATGCCATAGGAAAGGCTCTGCCTATGGCAGAGATGGATCCTCATCCCCACCGCCCAGCTCGTCCCATTGGATGAGTGACCCAGAACTGTCGCCTTCTTCTTCTTCTTCTTCTTTTCCTCCTCTAAACCCTACTGCCGCTTTCCTCTGTTCAGCCCCACTCGCTGCTTTGCCTCGCCGCCTTGCCTTCTTATCGTCCTTCTCCTTCGTCCTCTTCTCATCCATGGCGTGGTTCACCACCCTCACGGCCGTGTGCTCTGGCAGCGGCGTGATAGAGGCTGGAAAGCCCAACCCCACCAGCAGTTTGATGAAGCCCACGTCCGGCCGCATCGCGAGATGTCCCGGGATCAGGAACATGACGTTGGACTCCTCCGTCGCCTCCATGATGCGCTGTGTGACCTCGCTATCATGGAGCGGCCCCTGGGGAAGCACTGACCTCATCGAGCTGCGCGCCGGGAGTCATCCTATACAGCGAGAGGGCGCACGCCATTAGCGGCGCCACCCTCCTCGAGTGATATGCCTCGATGACACCGGCCCCACGAAGGTTGTGGCTCTTTAGGAACATGATGGCATCAAGGACATCGCGCATCATCTTCTTTTCCTTCTCGGGAGGTCCCCATGACAACACCTATAGCGCCTCTTCGATGAGGCATCTGGTGAAGTCCGACAAAGGGGCGGCGGCGGCGTTCTTCACGTAGAACCATTGTGCATGCCACCGCTTGTTGGACCTCAATAGCTGGCATGGCATGTACTTGGTGGACCGCTGCCCCGGAGGTGGATGCTCGCATAGCCCATCGGCACCGGTAGGTCCCCAGCTCTATCCCTCTTCTTAAGCAGGGAAACGGAGAAGAAGTACTTCCACAGTTCGAAGTGGGGTTCAATCCCCATGTACCCATCGCATAGCACGATGAAGGCCGCGATGTGCTAGATCCCGTTGGGGTTCAGATGTTGTAGCTCAATCTTGTGGTGGTACAGCAGTCCCTGGAAGAATGGATGGGGAGGAATCACGAGTCCACGCTCGTGGAAGGGCACAAAGGACATGACGTAGCCATCGGAGGGCGCTGGCACCTCCTCACGATCGGCACGAGCCACTCCACCGTATTAGTTCTACCGCGAATAAGACCACGCTTGACGAGGCCCTCTATGCGCGCGTGGGTGACGTCGAGCGAAACCACAACTCCATGGGAGGCAAGGGTGGAAGAATGAGAAGGCAATAGATCTGAACACTGGCGACGGTGAAGCGGAGAAGGCAAGGCTGCGGTTAGGGATATTAAAAGATGAACTGTCCACCTAGATCTACGCGCCCACAGTGCCTTGTCACATCACCTCTTCCAAGAAATGTGCGCATGCCACCTCTGGCCGCTCCCTCGAAGGACGCGCCAGGTGACGGTTTGCCCTATTCAATGGGCTAAGAACCGCCACAGGTAAGGAGGGATACGGAGCTAAAAATGCTCCCACGGCCCATTTAGGCCCAGAGTTCAAAGGTTGGCCCACTAACGAGTTCACAACCGCTTCGAGGCGCCTTTAGAGTGAGGGGTGGAAAGGGACGGCCCGCTAGCGGCTAGTCCTCGGGCGCACGAGCACCGCCGGCATCCCGGGCCACGTTCGAGTCTTGGTCGGTTCACAGTCCATGGTTTTTCCTCGAAGAAAGGCAGCAGGCACTTGAGACCGGTCGAACAGACCCAAGAACTATATGGATTGGCGCTAAGAATCTGAAGTCGATCACCAGCTGACCCATGCCGGACCCCACAAATAGGAAGCCGGGCCCTACTCAGACTAGCCCGTTAATAACTCATCGAGCACCATGATTCGTCCATCAAGGAAAACATGGCACGGCTCAGCCCCTCCGTTTTATCGAAAAAACACTTGAGGTAACACGATCACAAGATGAGCTGATCCCTCGACCAGACCCCAGCTACGCGCGGGGGCTCGAGGGATGTTGGACTCATAAGGAGACCGAATACGCGGTTGCATGATGTTGGCGGATCGATCAGATCCTAGGGAGGGATCGCAATCAAGAGAAATCTTTTTTGCCCCCCCGAATCCCGCAGCTACATGTTCCCAAGGAGTCCGATCGTGATAGAAGGGAATCGCAACCCTACCAAGACACCCTCACGGGCTACAAAGGGAGACCGAGGCCCTTAGAGTCCTCTTGCCTGAGAAAGTCTCCAAAGGAGTATTCTACTCCTCCACGGGCTCGGGGGCTACTGTCGGTTATTGATATTAGGGATACCTGGAGGAAGGAAGTTAATGGCCACGAACGTTAATTCGCCTGAAGGTCCAAGACGTATTTAAGGTCTCACCCAACCCCGAGGGTGTGGGCTCCGTCTCGCCAGACCCCTCGAGCGTGGGCTCCATCTCGCCAGAACCCTCGGGCGTGGGTTCCGTCGCCGATGGGGATCCATACCGTCTTCAACCACTATGGGTCTAAGAGTAAGACCCCAGGGTCAAACTTCTGACACCGGGAGGAAAGCGAGCACGTCTCGACGTAACCCATGGCCACGACGGACCATACTTGGGGGCTCACGTTGCCAACATTGTCGGGTGTGTCGGTGCTGTGCTGCCTAATCCCTGTATGGCTTCTGACAGGAGTACCTGTTGACCATGCCGCCCGCCGGAACAGAGTGGAGCGCCACGACTGGCTGACGACACCTGCGTATAACGCCAGTGACGAACAGGGCCACGACGTGTAGCCATCCCCATCATTATCTACAGGATCGACGGGACCCGCATAAAGGAGATGAAGGACGCCGCGACCCTGAAGGCCTTCTTCTCCCTCGCTTTTATAATTTTCTCTCTTTCTCTCTCTGTAACCTGCGCCTTCCCCTTCACCTATAAAAGGGGAAGCAGGACGCCCCACGAAGGGGGAGAGGCACGAGAACACGGCTGAGCAGTTGAACAAACTCTCGGCACCTTTCAATCCTTCCACCAGAGACTTGGGATCCGCTCCCTCTCTCGCCCATCTGTAACCCCTACTACAGACAGTGCTGGTAACACGAGCAGCAGCAGACTGGACGTATGGACGTTCTGCCCGAACTAGTATAATTCTTGTGTCCTCCGAGCACATCATCCGGACCAGACGCGCAAACTAAAAACTTATTAACCGGTGATCCGAAACACCAACAATGTCTATCCAGATGTTCCATGTCTATCTCTATCCAGATGTTTGATCTCAATATGCGAGACATGTATGCTGTCAAAGTTTACATACAGTAGTTTGCATGGGCTACATTCGGCGTAAAGCTCGTCAGTTAGTGTTTTTTTTACAACAAAGCCCGTCCGTTAGTTGTTTGTGATCGGAGTGAGTTACCTATGCACATGTAATACGATGTAGATAACCAATGTTGCCAAAGTATGACAGTTTGTGCCACGCCATATATAGGAAGAAGTCCATTCTACTGCCTCGATTTGTATCAAGCAACCAACTTATTAGGTCGTACAAAACAGGCTGCTGAAATCGCTAGCCGAGGTGGAAGTGAGAGGCAAAGGAAATAATATTTTACATCCTCGTTGCATGCAGCAGACAACCCTCCGTGTTACCAGCTCTCACAAATTCTCGATCGACGTGAAATAGCTTGGCGATTTGGTCATCGCTAGCTAGTGCCCTCTCCTCTATTTCCTTGGCCACGTCAGATCACGTAATAGTCAGCAGACTGGATGAAAACGGATCGGATACGAACGGATATCACTTATATTACATTTGTTTTCATATTTCTATCCGACGTCCGGTTTTGTCAATCAAAATTTAGCGATTGGAATCGACATTATAAATATGCGATTTGATTATTCGGATACGGATAGTTTTTGAAGATTATCTTATTAAGGAATTGATTGCATAGAGATCGAAAATATCGATATCGACTACGCTGATTCTTGGGGATGTAGAACATCAAAATTTAGCGAAATCGCGAAACTCTTTTTAAATTATCTTATTAAGGAATTGATTGTATAGGGATTAATATCAGCTGATTCAGATGCAGAACTGGAATCGGCTCTCTTCGAATGGCATCAACAGATAACGTCAACGAGCTACAGTTGGCGTCGAGAAAAATATATCAGACTCTAAAAAAGAAAAAAAATTAGGATCCAAATTATCTTAAGTTAGGAATTTTTTCTTGTATTCTAAAGATCGTAATAAGTCGTGTTTGAATATTATTCATATTTAGGTTCCGGGTATAAATATTAGACCCCATCTATCATAAAAGATCATCCAATCAATTAATATCAATTATTTTTTTGGCTTTACGCTAACCCTTAAAAGTATGAGTACTGTAGATGTCGGCGAGTTCTTTAACAAATAGGATTGCATCGGTCCGGCCGATCTCCGGCTTCTCTGTAAGTACCGTCATAGCTTATACTTCTGTTTGTAAGGCTGCATCGATTGGCCGACCTCTTGCGAGCTCTAGTATAAACTAGTTATCGATCCTTCTCTAGTTCAAGTACGGCTGCATCGATTAAGTTCAACCTCCAATGTTCAAATTAGATTAAAATCAAGTTATCGGCTCTACCTAAGGGTGACATTCTTCGGGTAGATTCATTAAGTTACCGATTTTGCTGATGTCCTTATTGTCATTAGTTTCTGCAATATCAACCTGTCCGATCGAGATCGAACTAAATCGGCCTCACATCATTTTAGTCCCTCGTTTATCTTTTCACATTGCGATGTTTCTTACTTTAAACGACGGATTATGTTTTGTCGGCTGTCCTACTTCGATCTTGATCGTGCATAGTACGTGGTTAAGACATGTCTGATCTTGAGGAGGTTTACTGGCTAGTTGAGTCTGGTCCATAGCTCGCTATTATGGTTGTAACGATATGGTCGATTCTCACTGATGGCACTTTAGATCGGAGTATGCTAGCTGGTAGGCTTGCTTTCGATTAGGCGTGACCTTGACTGTTTGCTATGCCTGCATCGGCTAAATAACCGATTGCTCATACTTTAACGCTCATAGTGTGTCTTCATGATTCTATTGAATATGAATAGATCTGTTTGCTTTAAAAGGTTTAATTTGTTATCTTTATTATGACTGTCATCGATCCGGTCGAACCCCACTGTTAAAAATAATAGATTAGATTTGATGAGTTTATAAATCTATTCATATTAAAAAGTCAATTGTTCTCATGCTATAATCCTTTTTCTACCCGAATCGGCTATTTCAGTCGATTCGTCTGTGCTTTCACACATATAGCATGTCTTTCAGAAAACCTGTCAACGTATAGATGGTTTCATGGATTCTTTGGCTTTAGTTTGTTATTATCATCATAGCTACATCGATCCGGTCGCACCTCACTGTTGATGGTTGCAGATTAGATTCAGAGCGTTTGTAGATCTATTTATACTAGACAGTCGATTTTGTTCGCATGTTATATCCTTTTTCGTTAAACTTATCGGCTCAATGCTTAACACCGGTTATATTTATCTAGCTGATGATGTTACTTATATCTGGGCATATTGCATTCGTTACTATAAAATCAATCATGACCCGTGAGCTTTACAGTCCTTAACGTATTGGCTATTTAGTTGATTTTCCCGTCTGGCTGCTCCCGAAGCGGCACACTTGGAACTGTCTGGGCAAAACCGGCATGTTCCACCTTAAATTACTGATAAACTTTCTCTCCTTTATCAATTGCAGGTCAAATTGACTGGCACGCCTTTGGAAATTCGTAGGGTCGGCTGGTCCTGCGTTAAAGCAAAGCGAATCTCCAGGCTCGTCCCAAACAGATCCTTTTGGCTTGCTACGTGTTGACACGTTTTTGTGTCGACACGCGTTCTGACATGCCCGATGGGACCCCACAATAGTTATGGCAACTCACAACAACAGGGACATCCTTATGGTGTCTTATGAAGACCTACTTGATGAGGATAAAGATGTCATCAATAAAGCTATAGAAGAATTTTAGAATAAGTGTTTGTTATCTTACACCAAGACACGCGACAATAAAGTTGTTCAGAAATATCCAATACCAAGAGTTTTGATGCGTGGACAGTCAGATACAGACGAAGTTGATGATATGCGTTTCTTCATAGATGTTGTAAACAAGTCTATTCATGATGCCATGTTGAACCATAATACAGCTTTCTTGAACACATTCCACAATACCATGAAAGAGGTATTTTATGGATATCCAATTGATCAGGTTGGACCAGCTTACTACAACATTCCACATCCATCGACTCAGGAGACTAATCAAGCCGGTACTAGCCATCAAGAAGCAGCACTAGCTGGTAATGATGATGTCCAGACAGTTCAGAGCCCATCTGAGCAAGTTCAGGGTACTACTACTAATCAGATGCAGTATAATCCTGGATTGTAAGTGCAACATGTGCAACAGCCGACGGGGCAAGTTCAGAATCAAATAGTTAATTTTGGCACAGCATGCCAAATACAGTCGTCGGCTCAAAAAACAGCGTCATCAGTTCAAAGGATTCGTAGAGATATAGATCCCTGCATCTACAACCAGAGACTTCAAGCAGCAAACCTGCAAAGGACCCAACAGATAGAGATTCTACAACGGTATCATTATGGCACAGATTACAATACCCTTGATATGATTTCAAATCCGAGGTATTAAGGTACCCGAAATTTTAATCCGCAGATGGGTCAACAATTGCAAAGAAATCTAGATTCGAATGATGATGAGTTGTTGCTCAGAGTGACCGAGATGATAAAGAATCAGTTCATTTTAAAATCAAAAGGGCAGACCTTTTCGTACAAACGTCCATATTCAGAGTGGTATGATTTGGTCGCTGTTCCTACAAATTATAGGCTCCCGAAATTTGCTAAGTTCAAGGTCAAGATAGCACAAAGTACAATAGAACACGTCAATCGGTATCTTACATAGTTGGGCAAAGCATCCATTGAAGAGGCTCATCGAGTTCATTTCTTCTCCTTGTCCCTGTAAGGACCAGCCTTCACTTGGTTTTCATCGTTGCCAGTTAATTCCATCGCCAATTGGGTTGATCTAGAGAAGAAGTTTTGTACATATTTCTATACTAGGATAGGAGAGAGGAAAATCATAGATTTGATGACCATAAGGCAGAGAACTAATGAATCAAGTGTCGAGTTCCTTCAGAGGTTCCGAGAGACCAGAAATTTGTGTTTCTCATTGAACTTGACTGATGATCAGTTAGCTGTTTTGGCCATTCAACGAATGTTGCCAACATGGAGGAAGAAGCTTCTTGGGCAAGAGTTTGACAATTTAGGTCAGTTGGCTCAATGAGTGGCAGCACTCAATAGCCAATTCCATAGTATGCATAGAGATATCCGATTCTAGAAGAATGCCTCAATCGCTGAGGCTTATAATCCATGTCCAGTTAGTGATGGCAATGAGGACGATGAAGAAGATATTGCTGCGGCTGAAGGGAATTGGGGTAAGAAGACAGTAATGGTGCCAAATCCTTAGGGAAGAGGAATCAAAGAGAGCTATGATTTTGATGTCACAAAATCGGACAAGCTCTTTGATTTCTTGCTTGAGAGAAAACAGATCAAGCTGCCCGCCAACCATGTTATGTTACCTCCTGATTAGTTAAAGAATAAGAAGTTCTGCAAGTTTCATAATGTTGCTTGTCATTCTACTAACGAGTATAGAATTTTCCAGCAATATATACGGAGGGCTATTCAGCAAGAGAAGCTTAAATTTGGTACACCTCAAGATGAAAGTTGATGATAATCCTTTCCTAAGAGATCATAATATGGTTGATGCGAAGTTGCTCAAAGAGAAGACTAAGGTCCTAACATCAACCAGAGCAAAAAAAAACTAGAATAGTCGATCCCGAGATGTAAATATTAGCTGATGAATATAGAGAGATTAGAAGGCGTCATGACCAATAGAAGAGCCAATATGAGCAGGGAGAGACGTCAAGGGATGAGGCGATAAGGCCACGTGTCACATCTCGAATTTTGTTGAATAAATGGCAACGACAAAAGAAAAATGATTATCAACGTTGGTTAGAAGAGAAAGAATACCAGCGTCAATAGGAGAAAGAGAGGTATGAAAGAAAATAAGTCAAATCACATTGGAATTGTCCTTTCTTCAGACATTGCTGAAATGAAGGTTTGAAATTGCCTATTAAAAATAATTGCCCAGAGTGCAGTGAGCAATATTGGGAGTTTAGGCAATCTTAGACCAACCGCCGGTCTATCCATGCTCGAGATGAGTATCATCATAATATGGATCGACGTTTAAAAAATAGAAGTGTTCACGATCGGCTCGGGAAGTGAGTTGTTGATCAAAATTGGGCTGATTATGAAGAAGAAGATAATGTGGAAGAGTATATTTGGCAGGAAGGTCAATGGTGTCCAGGAGGTTTGACAAGAAGCCAGAAAAGAAGGGTGCAACGCCTAAGGAACAGAGAGCTAGAACAGGCTCAAGCATCTGGTAGACCTCAAGTGTGGCATGCTAAACAAACAACCGATAGGGGTTAACCATCGGCTAATATTTTAATGACTTTTCTATTACCGTCAGAATTTAGAGCTCCAGCAGACCAAGAAGTCTATTCATATTTTGATGAATCGAGATGAGAGATAGTTGCCAAGTTGACAGTTGTACATCAAACTATATTCGATAAGCCAGTCAAGCATCGACACTTAAAAGCTTTATATGTAAAAGGTTTCATTGATGGGAAGTCGATGAGCAAAATATTAGTGGATGGAGGTGCTTCTGTCAATCTTATGCCTTATACTACTTTTCATAAACTTGGCAAGGAACCAGGAGATTTGATTGAGACCAACATGACGCTTAAGGATTTTGGGGGTAATTCATCCAAGACTAGGGGCAATGAACGTTGAATTAACAATCGAAAGTAAAACTTTGCTCACCACATTCTTCGTCATTAATGGAAAAGGTTCATATAGTTTACTCCCTGGTCATGATTGGATTCATGCAAATTGTTATGTACCATCGACTATGCATCAATGCTTGATTCAGTGGCATGGAGAAGATGTTCAGCTGGTTCATGCTGATGATTCTCTAAGTATCGCAACAGCTGATCCAATGTATTGGGAATTGGAAGACTTTGAGTGTTTTTCTGGCAAGCTATGAGAGTGAGGCTTCATTAAGATCAATGATGAAAGCCAACAGCCAATCTAAGCAATCGGCTCTGAGAGTTTGTTTTAATGGATAGTCCAATAGATGGTATAGGTGGTAAGCTAGGGCATGGCTTCATGTCGGTCGATGAATTAGAGGAGATGGACATTGGTCCTGGATATTGGCCTAGGCCGACATATATGAATGCTAAGTTGGATCCTTAGTATAAGAAAGAGTTGATGGATTTATTAATGGAATTTAAAGATTATTTTGCTTAGAAATACAATGAGATGCCTGGCCTAGATCGATCATTTGTTTGATCTTTGGTCTAAAGAGTTCTGGTGCAACCTATCAAGAAGCGGTCAATGGAAAATGTCTGAAGGGATATTATCCTAGCGTTTGGATCAATACTTGACAACCGATTTGTTCAGTCATCGGCTCTAATAGCCGGTACTAGAAGGGTATCACCTTTGGCTCAAAATTACCCCAAAAGGGTGAAAAACCGATACGAGATGTATCGCCTATAGAGCAAAAACAAACACAGAGACAATCATGATGTATACAAAGACATTGCAGAAAGTACAATGAGATACGATCATAGAAAAATAGAAGATTTTATTCATTGATTAGTTTGCCCTAAATACAAACTAATCAAAGACATTGTTTATCACATCCTGAGTGGATGTGATATCCATGATGGCCTCCGCTGCATCGACGAAGTCCTCGATCAACTCCTCGTGCTCCTCGGGGCCAACGCCCATCGGGAAACCAGTCTCCATGGTATGGAGCTCGTACCCGGTCTAGACCTGCACCGCGGCCAGCACCACCGATGCACCACGACGGACGCCATTAAGGGCAATCTCCTGGACATGGGCCGGGACATCGTGGAGGCGGCGCATTGATGAGGGGGCCCAAGTGTTGACGGTGGTCGTAGCCACATTTGTTGCCAGTCGAAGGGACTCCAACTACACCGTCAGGGCTGGTGATCACAGAAACAAAGGAGCTATTAATATAAAGATAGTGGAAATTAGAAGAGTTTTCTTGGAGTTCATCTTACCCTCCACCATGGCGTCAGATTCGGCCAGCCACACCCGAGCAGCGTTGGCCTCTTTCTCGACGGCAAGGAGGGCAGCTTGAGAGCCCCCAAGGTGGATGTCAAGTTGACCATTTTCTCGAGTTGCCTCGAAATAATGGTCCTTAGATGCCCTCCACTCCCGGAGGAAACACGGGCGTCATCACCGTTGTACAAATCAGAGGAGTCCAACGATGAGTCCGGCGCGGAGGCAGCATCAAATGCAATATTAAAGGGCTCGCTGGCCCTAGGAGGAATAGGATGAAGGCTATCATTTAGGACAAACCTATAAACAAGTTAGAAAAGTTCATTGCCATGAGCAGAACATATCAATCTCACCTCATACGGCGGAGGCACTGGCTCATCGGCAGGTTCTAGTCTGGAACCTCCGCCACCATGCGCTTGCCCCGGTTATCCTCGCTAGCCATAGGGTTTGGTTGGATCTACAAAAAGGGGGAAGAAAACTGCTATAGGGTTTGTGAAGGCGGAGAAGTGTAGAGAACAGAATAGTTGCAAGTATAGATGTATTCGAGGCCAGAGCCCTCGGCTGGTATTTATAACCATGAAGCGAGGTAGTAGATATCTCGGGACGTGCAAAAGGCAACCACAATTAATAGAAGGTGAATCACCGCCCCACTAATGCCAGAGAGAATGCGGCGTTGATAACTGAGGACGGAAGATTGAGGAGTTTTCTTAATGGAGGACGTGTTTTTAGACTTAATTGGATTAAGGTCAGGGGTCTGGAATCGGCTATTTTCAAATCGGCTCTTTAGCCAAGACAAAAAAGACAATAGATTAACAGAAAATATGGTTATCATTGGTTCCACACAAAATAAATGTTGATATGTAGATTACAAGTTTAGAACTTCCTAGATTGCTTTCAATGGTTTTAGCCGGATAGTATCGACTTCTACGATTTATTGCTCGTCTTCTTCGGCTGATCCAGGAATATTCTCAAGGCTACTGCAGATGGCCTTGCCTTCTCTGACCTTGGTCAGGAGTTTCTATTTCTTCTGCTTAATGGCATTGGGTATTTGAGCCAAATTGGACTTATGGTGATCGATGGCAGCCTTCATGTTCTCCAGCTCCTTCTCAAGTTCTACACGCTTGGTTTCTAGTTGGTTCAGCTCTGGTTCGATCCTAAGAGGGGAGTTCTTCAAATTATCAATCAGCTGTGCCAGCTCTTTGGCCTCTCGTCTATTGGAGTTCTTCTTGGCCAATAAAGCTTCACGATTAGACAGATTCCTTTGAACCTTTTTCACCTTTGGGGCTTGATCTTCAATGATGGATAAAGCTGACAAGACTTTGATAAGATCTGGGGATAAATTATTGACCAAATCGGCTATATTCTTCTCAAGCATTGGCAATATGTCCCTTAGCCAATTTCTGGTCTCTTCTGATAAAGCTTCTTTAGAAGAGGTGGCTGATGAGCTGATTTCATCTTCATCTATATACTCTTCAAGATTGAAAGAATAGCTCAGAGCTAGTGAATTAAGTATCTATATATAAGAGAATCTTGTTAGGAGGATTGAATCAGTTTATAATAAGATAAACGGTGAAGTGGATACAGTACCTTTTCTAGGGTAGTCTCTATCTAAGGAGAAGGAAAAGCTGATATTGCACCAATGGTATCTAGTTGAATCGGCTCTAAACTTTCAACATTGGTATCTGCAAACATTAAGGAAGATTTTTAGTTTATATTTGTTGCAGAAAGATAAACTAGGCATATGACTTTCTTACCATTAATTGTTTGCTGAACTGGAGATTCGATGGTCTAGATGTCAACATCAATAGAATCACCTTCAATGGGTAGACTGCTAGACTTTTGCCCTTGCGTGAATGTTTTCTTCGGGAGTGTTTGGCATGGTAAATGGTTAGAGAATGGTGAAAATTGAATAAAAAATCAAGAATTTTGAGGGAATACCTTGGCAGCATTAGGGGGTGAAATGGAAGTACTCTCATCTTCTATTGTCTTAGAAGCATCGATTGTTTCAACCGAAATCGACTCTTTTTGAGGATCAACCGATGAAGGTTTGGTTGGTGCTGATTTAAATGCCTAGGACAGCAGTTCAGTACCAAGAGCAGATTGGGATGCAATGGTTGATAACTTTGAAGAAAGGAACATGATTAGAAATTAAATATCATTTGGAGAAGAGGATGAATTGTTTTACCTAGGCAGTTGATGGTCTCGTTCTGCGAAGTCTTTTCCTAGTAACAGTTTTCTGGGTTGTCCCTTGGGCCGCCTTATGTTTTGAAGATTGATACGTTATAATTGTAGAGGCAGCTTGAGTTTTCATTAGCTTCTTCAGTGGAGGTGCAGTTGATCCCAGTCTCAAGATGGGATATGGCGGATAATACTCTATGGCATGCCCTTTTCTATCCATAATTGGGGGATTGAATTCAGTATCCTGCAAGAGAGTTTCTGTTAGATAAGTTGACAAAGGAACTTTAGTAGATGATCTTTATGAGAAAAAAGGAGTTAGCTAGTTACCTCACTGTCAGAAGCAAAATCTTCATCCAGAGCTATGCAGCTAGGTTGAACTGGCCCACAGAAGAGGTGGGAGTGCCATTCTTGCCCCCAAAGATCATATAAATGGAAAGTGAAAGGGGCTTTAGTCCGTTCATACAGATAGAGGGAAGAAAGATCTGATCCTAACTAAAACATTCTAGAATCTTCCATTGCCTCGTTGATGCCTTCTCTCGGTTTCAGTATATCTCTGAAGAATAGCCTAGGGGGCAGTTGACCAAGACCAAACTGACGAGCTATGAAAGAAGAGTTATAAAACTCGTAGGTTGGAAGGTTGCCTGGAAGGAAGAAACCTATATATATTTTGCCACGGCCATGACAAAATTCGGCTGGAAGAACACAAGGTTTGATAAAGGAATTGAAGATTGCAGTTGCCGTTTCGTCTGAGCAGCCAGATTCAAATTGAAATTTCAATGGGAAGACCAACTCATTGTTCTCATCCTCATCATAGGGGAGACAAGTCAGAATATCTACATCAAACCCTCTATAAATCTTCTTAAAGAGATGGCCAACATCGACAACAATTGTTATGGTCGATGCAGCTTCACCATAGTTCATGCACTGACGAGTTCTTCCTTCTTCGCCTCTGTATTCCTCATCAAAGTTAGAGGAGGGAAATATCAAATTCTCGAGATTTGGCTTTACAATCTTATGCATATACAAATTTAACCACATCTGTATCAACCTCCAAAGGCCGATGATAGTGTGCACTGCTTCATTCTTCAGCAGCTGAGCGGTCACCTGATGCATCAAATGGTAAGCTGATCCCAACAGATACTTTCCAAGAGGAATCTCAACATCTACTGCTAGATGCTCTGCCATGAGTTTATGATTATAAGTTAGACCACAAGATGACTCACAGAAGATGAATCTTTCTAGCCATATGTTCTCTTTTGCTAACAGTCGATTCATTCCTGATGTGGTTCTAAATGTAGCTTGCCCATCCTATGCAATCCGATATTTTAACCAATTTCTTTGACCCAGCACCTAAGAGTTCATATGGCTGCATTGGTCCTGTTATTCTAAGGCCAGTCAACATATAAACATCGGCCAAGGTAATAGTCATTGGGTCGTGACCAAAGATGAAAGTATTCAAAGTGTTGGACCAGAAGTAAGAAGCGACAATTAGGAGTGAATCATTTCTCTCCATTCCAGACAATGAAAGGGTCAGGCATTGGTTTAAATCGTTAACTTTTCAGTCTCCGCCCTTTTTGTCTGACACTCTACGAAACCAATCTCTTCATCCATTGGGCATTTTGGGCCAATTGCTAAAGGGGTTTTTGGTGTTCCAAGAAGATAGATCTACCAAGGACCGCCTAAAAGAAATTTGATTGGTTTCTTGGCTGATAAAATCTGAAGGATTAGCATCTCCTATGGGTCCAAGGTAATAAGCAATTGGGACAATAGACGAAGGGATCAGAATTTCATTTTCCATCCCCTAGAAAGCCAGATGAGATAAACTTAAGGAAGAAATACAGAGCAAGCGGCTGATAGTTGAAGGGCGGAAATTTGATGACGTACCTTAGGAATGTAGTCACTGGTCGCCATTTTAGTTGGAATAGATCTAAATCCAGAAAAGGTTGCAGAGGAATGACTTGACGGGCAGCTCGAGCAGAGGGAAAATTGCTAGGGTTGGAGCTCTAGTAACGGCGGCTTTGGTTGTTGAGGCTCGCTCAAAGAAGAAGGGGAAAGTAGATGGGCCAAATGAATCGGAAATGATATTGTTGGGGTATTATATAAAATTCGGACCATGAATATCAAGAGTCACGTGTATATCTCGGAATAAACGGTTGCGACATGGTGAGCAGGTAAATAGAAATTTTGGAATAAAATTATTTTTATGCCAAAATTGGAGGGGTATGTGTTTACACCAAAATTTGGGAAGAAGAACGCGAGAAGTCGAAGCTTCCAAGATTGTGTCATCAAGGATCGATTGAATAAGGATCGATATCAGTTAATTCAGATGCGGAACTGAAATTGGCTCTCTTGGGATGACATCAGCAGATAACATCAACGAGCTACAGTTGGCGTCGAGAAAAATATGTCGGACTCTACAAAAAGAAAAAGATTAGGGTCCAAGTTATCTTAAGTTAGAAATATTTTCTTTTATTTCAAAGATCGTAATGAGTCATGTTTGAATAGGATTCATATTTAGATTCTGGGTATAAATATTGGACCCCGGCTATTATAAAAGATCATCCAATCAATCAATATCAATTATTTTTTTTGGCTTTACGCCAACCCTTAGGAGTAGGAGTACTGTAGATCTCGACTAGTTCTTCAACAAGCAGGGCTGCATCGGTCCGACCGACCTCCGGCTTGTCTGTAAGTATCGTTATGGCTTATACTTCTGTTTGTAAGGCTGCATCGGTCCGGCCGACCTCTTGCGAGCTCTAGTATAAACTAGTTATCGATCCTTATCTAGTTCAAGTATGGCTGTATCGGTGAAGTTCGACCTCCACTGCTCGAATTAGATTAAGGTCAAGTTATCGGCTCTACCTAAGGGTGGCATCCTTCGGGTAGATTCATTAAGTTACCGATTTTGCTAATGTCATTATTATCATTAGTTTCAGTAATATCGACCTACCCAATCGAGATCGAACTAAATCGGCCTCACATCCTTTTAGTCCCTCGTTTATCTTGTCCCATTGCGATGGTTCTTACTTTAAACGACAGATTATATTTCATCGGTTGTCCTACTTCGATCTTGATCATGCATAGTACACGCGGTTAAGGTATGTCTGATCTTTAGGAGGTTTGCTGGTCAGTTGAATCTGGTCCATAGCTCGCTATTATGGTTGTAACGATTCGTCGATATCCACTAATGGCACTTTAGATCAGAGTATGCTAGCTGGTAGGCTTGCTTTCGATCTGGCGTGACCTTGACTGTTTGCTATGCCTGCATCGGCTAAATAGCCGATTGCTCGTACTTTAACGCTCATAGTGTGTCTTCATAATTCTGTTAAATATGAATAGATCTGTTTGCTTTAAAAGGTTTAATCTGTTATCTTTATTATGGCTGCCATCGATCTGGTCGAACCCCACTGTTAAGATAATAGATTAGATTTGATGAGTTTATAAATCTGTTCGTATTAAATAGTCGATTGTTCTCATGCTATAATCCTTTTTCTACATGAATCGGCTATTTCACCCGATTCGTCTGTGCTTTCACACATATAGCATGTCTTTCAGAAAACCTGTCAACGTATAGATAGTTTCATGGATTCTTTGGCTTTAGTTTGTTATTATCATCATAGCTGCATCGATCCGGTCGAACCTCACTGTTGATGGTAGCAGATTAGATTTAGAGCATTTGTAGATCCAATTGTAATAAACAGTCGATTTTGTTCGTATGTTATATCCTTTCTCGTTAAACTTATCGGCTCAATGCTTAACACCGGTTATATTTATGTAGCTGATGATGTTACTTATATCTGGGGATGTTGCATTCATTACTTTAAAATCAATCATTACCCGCGAGCTTTACAGTCCTTAACAGTCGATTTCTTCTCGTATTGGCTATTTAGTCGATTTTCCCGTATGGCTGCTCCCGAAGCGGCATACTTGGAACTGTCTGAGCAAAACCAGCATGTTTCACCTTAAATTACTGATAAATTTTCTCTCATTTGTCAATTGCAGGTCAAATTGACTGGCACGCCTTCGAGAATTCGCAAGATCAGCTGGTCCTGCGTGGAAGCCAAGCGGATCTCTAGGCTCATCCCAAGCAGATCTTCCCGCTTGCTGCGTGTCAACACGTTTTTGTGCCGACACGCCCTTAACCCCATAACGAAATGTTGGCACTATTTACTCCCACTATGTGAAAATAGCTGAACAGTAATGATGAATACACGCTTTAATGAAGAGAGAGGAAGTGAGTTTAATGGGAATAAAACTCTTTTAACATGATTAGTAATTCCCTATAAGTCATAGAATTAAATGCATATAAAACTATAAAATAAACTTTGCATTGAGAATATGTGTTTCATCGAAGTTTCATTTTATTTCAGACGACAGTCCTGGAAACAGCCTAACGAAACACTGCATAATCGTGATCGATGTGCCCAGCCCCGGCGATGCATCGGGAAGAAGAATCTCAGGCTGGTGCTCGCGAACAAAAGTCCAAGCCGGGCAGCAGGGTTTCGCGGAGCAGAATAATGCGGTGGTTGACCCGCTGGGCGTGACCGTGTGAGCGCGGTCGCCGCAGTCGCAACGCCGTGGCCGGGCGGATCCTCTGCGTCCGCGACCGAAACGTGAACGCTGCGGTCAGTGGCCGTTGGAGCCGGTTTCCGACGAGAATCCATCATGTCCTTTCCGCTGGAAGGACGAGGAGGCCTTTCCTGGGAGACGCAGAGGATCTCGTTCTCGTCAGACCAACCGTGGTACTGGTGTACTGCTGCCGCAGCGCGCACCGCCAGACAAACGCCTGCTTTACCTAAAATTTTTCACTCCAAACCATCACACCGAATGTTGCAGCACACATAGAGTATTAAATATAAACAAAACAAACTAATTACACAGTTTTGTTGAAAATCAAACTAATTTTACAATTAGATTTTCATAAATGCTTGAAAATCACGACTAATGATGGATTAATTAGAAAATTGCCTCACGGTCTCCGTGATTAGATTAATTAGTTTTTTGATTAGCCATAACATTTCTAAAACATCCGATATGACATCTAAATTTTTTTTATTTCACAGACTAAACACAGCAAAGACACAGACACAGAGACATAATTGATGGATTAAATTAGACGCCGCCAGCTTTAATAAATTCGCCTCACTGTGCGCAGTCGCAGGTCAAAGCTTCACCTCACGGCCTCACTGTTAACAAACTTGTACCGTGAGATGAGGATCCGTTGTTACCTGTAGCATATCTTGTATAGGTTGTTAGTTGTTTTGTAGTTATCCTTAGATCTCAACAAATCCGGGCTCACGCAAGAGGCAATTTCCTGCCTATATAACAACGGAAACGCTATACATCAACAGCATGATCTACTTGTCACTGTCAACCGAATTTTTCAGCGTTGGATCTTGACTCCGGCCCGAGAGCTGCCGCTCGATACAGCGTCACGCCGTCCTAGCCCTTCGAGTGTTGGATCTGAATTGCGTTTCTCATCTCTGGGTGGACTTGCTGCTTACAGATGCCACGGTACGTGTGCAGCCCGGGGTACGGCCCATGCGCCGGCCTCCCCGCCACGACCTCATCGCCAATGATGATGAAGCAGTTGTAGCAACTCATGCCGACGCAAGAAGGCGTGGCAAAAATAACACATGTGGCGATACCATGTCTCGAGTACCAAATGAGAAATTTGGGCGCTCGCCTTCCTCGGCGTCAGTGGCGGCAGCGTGGCACGACATTTCGAAATTTTGTGAAGATTTTGTATTTTTTTTAAATTTATGAAGAATTTATGAACAATTTGACATATATTTCTCTGATGTCTGGAATCCATAGAAATAATTTGTAATTTTTTTTTGAAAAAATTAATATATATTTATGTTATTCCCAATAAAATTATACTGAAAAAATTATTGTAAATATAGTTTTAAGACGGTATAAGTATAGATAGAAGAGTAGGGGGGAAAAATCCTATAACAAAGGTGCGGTCTCCTACGGGAGGTTCGACGCTTCCTATTTTGTGATGGCGCAACAGCGGCAACAAAGCAGGCACGGGAGCGGCGGCGGCGGCGTCCTCCGCCTCGTCGCGGTGCTGCTCCTGCTCTCGCTCTGCCTCGCTCGCGCCGACGCCGTGGCCGCGCCTTCGGCTCCTCTCGGTATGTGTTCCTGGGTGTCCCACGTCGGCCAGTTCCGGATTGGGGGTCCTTCCCGACTTTGATTTGAACGGCTTGGTCTCTGTGTTCTCTTCTCTTTGCAGCGGGTGCTGCTGCTGCCTCGGAGTCGGAGCATGGCGTGGCGACCGCACTGGAGAATGCTCTAGCACAGGTCAGTGATTCACCCCCAAAATGAAGCTTCAAATGTTGCCTGCCCTTTTTACATAGCTTTCGAAACCCGTTAGCTATTAGTGTTCAAATGCAAAGGTAAGATCAGTTGCCAATGCGATTTGATTGATACTAGATCAAAGGAATGGATATGCGTCTGGCCGCCGGCCGGAGACAATAGCATGATGTGCAATCGTAAGTATCATACAGTTTTTTTATTTTCCTATATAATGGCAGCTGGTAAGCTGCCATTTTTTGTGAAAGCAGATTTCTCAACTAACAAGATTACAACTCTATAAACAATCATAGGGTTGCTTTTTTTTGTCAATAGCTCGTTCATCTGCTGATCGATTAAACAGGACGTGCCTAAACCGATGATTCTGGTTAACTGAATAACAATGCTGCACGTGTCCAGGAGGTGGTGGCGCGCGGGCACTCCACGGCCTCGACGGCGGCGGCGGCAGAGGAGGACGAAGGCGACGGAGACGTGGTGCTGGAGAGGGTGGCGATGGAGTCAACCGAGGACTACGGCTTCCCCAGCGCCAATAGCCGGCACGTCCCGCACCCGTGATCGGCGACCACCACCACCGGCTGCATCGCCGCCGGCCGCATGGGACCCTGACCAGACCAATCAATCACAGCTGCTAACCTCTGGGCTGTGGCAGCGGGATCGGGGGCAGGAACAGCAGGAATAACAGTGTAGTCGCAGTAATTGTAGTTCGCGCGTGGCTACTCAGCAATCACTTTGTCTTGTAGTAAACCTTTTCTGTGTTTCTTTTGCATTTGCACTGCACGAGCACCGCCATCTGCCCATCTGGTCGTCAATGTGGCTGTGATTATACGCAGTATGCGCGTGTGCTCGCCTCTGATCGATGTCTCTCTGTCTCCATGTCTCGCACTAGAGCTTCTTCCCTTTCGCTTTGTTCTTGTGTCGGTGACAATTCCTCAGCGTGATCCTAGATGGTTTATATGCGCTGGAAACCTTGTTTAATCTGCTCCTGTGTCCGGTCCATCTGTGCTCTGTGCAGTGCAGCGAATGCAGGGCTAATTATTAATTTCTTTTCCGTGTTCCTACATGATGATTGCTTATATTTGAATACGATGGATTGTGAGGATGGCCGGCGTCCAGTCAAAAGTGTTTCGATCTGTCGAGCGAATATGTCTGTCCAGATGTTCCATCTCTATCCAGATGTTTGATCTCAATATGCGAGACATGTATGCAGTCAAAGTTTACATACAGTAGTTTGCATGGGCTACATTCGGCGTAAAGCCCGTCAGTTAGTTTTTTTTTTCTTGACAACAAAGCCCGCCAGTTAGTTGTTTGTGATCTGAGTGAGTTACCTATGCACATGTAATACGATGTAGCTAACCAATGTTGCCAAAGTATGACAGTTTGTGCCTCGATTTGTATCAACAGCAACCAACTTATTAACCCCATAACAAAATGTTGTCACTATTTACTCCCACTACATGAAAAAAAAGCTGAACAGTAATGGCGAAGTCCATTTTACTAGCTCGATTTGTGTCAAACAAACGACTTATTAACCCCATAACAAAATATTGGCACCATTTACTCCCACTACATGAAAATAGCTCAGCAGTAATGGTGAATAACACGCTAAAGTGGTAGGCATGCATATTGCCCTGTCATCTCGGAGGCATCACCGGATCAGTGATCAACGGTTTGTACAATAACTTCTCCTATTTGGCCACAGGTTGCCTAGTTTTGTATCATCCATCGGGCCTGTTAGGAGAGATGAACATTTGAAAATGCAAATCTGGAGCACCAGATCCACTGTGGTTTAATTGGGACCAAACCATGTTAAGATGGGATGGCAGGTTATTTGGTGTTGGACCTCTTGAGACTGGGCTTCTTGTCTTTGGGAGTGTTCGGCAGGCTGGTTGAATAAGCTAAAATACTGTTCCGGCTGGGTTGTTGTGAGAGAAAAATACTGTTCTGACTGAAAGACACTGGTCATGTGAACAGTGCCCGCGTGAGTGGGCTGGCCAGCACCAGCCAGCCAACCAACCAGCTGAACACGCCCTTTGTCGTCAGTTAAACTGGATCTAGAAAAAATCTTCCTAACCTTTCTCAACTACTATTGTTATGATCCAATTTACTTAGTTAACTAAAAAATCAGATGTTTTTCTTCTTTGTGTGGTTTTCAAGGCAGTTTAGTCAAACGTGGTGCGACAACAGCCGTGAGAGAAGTAAATCGGTATATGTTGAGATAGTTTAGGAGGTCAAATAGACTGTACCGAAAAAGTTACAAAATATTTTTAAAAAAAATCCCAAATATTTTGTTTTGAAAAAAATATGAAATTTAAAATCCTAAAATCTAGTTTAATCTTAGAAAATCCATAGGAAATTGATTTTAGCTTAGAAAAAAAAAATGAAACCACTTTTAGATTTTCTATAAAATCATGCTCTATATTATGATGCATAGACTATAATGATATGTATGGTCTCATTTTGATCTTTATTTACTAGGATATGTTCATGATATCTGTTATAATTAATCTACATTGATGACTCATGCTAAGTAGAAGTTCAAGTGATTTTGACGATAACACAAGTGTCATGTAACTACCTTATATTTGATCTTTAGTATGAACACATGTGACAGCTTGTCTCAAAAGTTGGATATGGCTGCAGCCTTTTCTAGTTTGGACAAAATGAACAATCTAGCTATCTGATTTGTGCCAACTCGTATAGGCCCTACTAGCTAGATATCAGCACATAAAAAAAGAAACATCATTTTATTTCACATAACGTTATTTTGCTTCTTGTGTAGAAACAAGAATATGAATTACTCCCTCCATCATGAAATATAGTGTATTTTCATTTGTCCTAAGTCAACTCATCTCAAGCTTGACCAAATTTTTAGAAAAGTACAACAGTAGACATCATATAAACTTCATTAGAAACATTATGGAATGCATTTTTATAACTTACCTTTTTTGATGTGGTAGAAGTTAATATGTTTCTCTGTAATTTTAGTTAAACATGAGGTAGTTAGATTTAGAACAAATAAAAATACGCTATATTTCATGACGGAGGGAGTATGTTTTGCAAGATTTAAATTGTTGAATTTGACTACTGCCTGGGCGTGCAGGAAAACCCCCATCCGATTGCACACTCTATTTTAGGAAAGAATTTTACTATTGTTCCAAAAAGGGAAACAGGGGCGGGGAGGGCTCCTCGCGTGCGCGCCTTCCCTTCTCTGCAGACGCATGCCGCCGGACGCTCCTTCCCTTCTATGCAGACGCGTCCCACCCTAAAAAGCATGCCCAACATCTTCTTGTCCTGCAAGCAATTTCTCCCCCACCGTAACCACTCCCAGATTGGATCTCAACAAAATCAAGAAAATCTCCCAGGAAATCACAAAACCCAAGATCATGAAGAAAATCACATACATCCAAGATTGAAGCATTTATTCAGGCAAAGTATCAACAGTAACATGTATTTCAAGTCAGATTAATGCATGTTCTTATCTCCTCCCAAGGTTCTTCCCTTTTCAATTCTTACTGCTTTCCTTCCATCATACCATGTGATGGGTATTTTCAACACATTCAGAAAGTAATAGATTGCTAGTTGTCTATATATCTTCACAAATTACTAGGAAGTCACAGATTGGTAGGTAGTTACAGATTGATAGATATTCACAGATTTTCACATGTCTTTATATCATTTGCTGGTGCCTTCACATTGCTAGATATTCACAGATTTTCACATGTCTTCATATCATTTGCCGGTGCCTTCACATTGTTGTCCAACATGCAGGAAAAAAGAGCATATTAGAGCTAAATAGAATTATACCAGCTGCCCAACAATTTACATAATCACTTCTTGTTTGCAAATTCAAGTTGGCAAATGTAACATAAAATACTAGCCATGCATCGCCCCTCATATGTACTGCATTACCATTTCCATGAAACACAACACTAACGAGACAAGAATCAGAAAATTATCTATTATAAGAATCAGAAAATTGTCTAATAATAACCTATCTGCAATACATGGGAAAGGATTGGATTGTAACTAAGAGAAACTTAACTAGAGGTCAAGAAACATGTCACCAGTAAGGTGTCCCAAACATCACAAATGTGAGCAACAGTTCTTTTTTTGGCAACACATATGCATGACATTTTCTAGTAGCATAACAGTGAGCAAATAGTGCTTGTTACAACAGCATTTGTGTGACCAAAGCTGAATACTTTCAGCATCATACAAGCGTTGCAAGTTGCAGCAGCATACATGTGACAAAAAGTGCCAGGTTCAGCAGCATATGTGTATTGCGACCACAAATGCACAATCGAGCAAGATGATTATTCATCTTATCAAATGCTAAACACTAATAAGTTTAGAATCAAATCGAGTTTCAGATATCATGCACAGTACAAAATGTAACCTAAGCATGTGATAAGCTGAAATGATTCTCCCTTCAATGAAGTTTCTCTTTTTTATGTACACATTACACATTGTCAGTAACAATCACAAATGAAAAAGGAACAAAGAAATTAGAAAATTATGGAGGGTAAGCCTATTGATTGTTATGGACTGATTGTTTGGAATGCATTGTCATTTGCCTATGAAAGTACTATTAGTTTTGTTAGTAGTTGCCTAATAATTTGGAATAAAATGCTTGAAAGATAACATGTAATTGCTTGTTTCAAACGTGCAGGGAAAAGGGTTATGGATTTGAATGAACTTCCTGTAGAGGCATATGATATCTTTGAAGATGTTGTTGAGACAAGAAATCCTATGTTTTGTACACAGGTACCTAGTACCTATGATGCAGTCTTAGATCTGCCTACAATTTTAGAACTGCAATGCTCCTTGGAAGACACACACATAGAGGCAGCTACTGCTGAGATGAAGTTGAACCAGTGGCAGCTATTGGTCTCATAGAAGCTATAGAGGCTGATGTTGGTGATGTTGACTTGTAGTTCCTAGCGGTGATTTCTTCACCCGATGAGTCATATGTTGGAAAGATGTTTGATACAATCAAAGAGGCTAGGCTTTGCTACAATGAATATGCTAGAAGGAAGGGCTTCTCTATAAGAACCGGAACGTCTAGGAGGTCAGCCATTACAATGGAACTTGGCAAGGTCTTGTTTGTGTGCAACAAGGAAGGCAAAGGTAAAAAGAGCAAGGGTGTTGATGAAGAGATCACCGAAGTTGATGATGTTGAGCTTGGTACCTCTCAAAGTAGTGGTTCTGATTTGGATGAACCTAAAGGGAGAAAGGAAAAGTGCATAGACATCAAGAGGAAAAGAGAGAAGATGAAGTACACGAGCTGTAGAGCAAGGATGTTGATAAAGTTCAATGGAAATAAGTGGTTTGTGAAGCAATTTATTGCTGATCACAACCGTAGCTTAGTGGACAAACCATCGCTTGCTAAGTTTCTAAGGTCACATGCCGGAATACCAAAAGAGGAAGTGGAGTTCCTAAAACTTTTGCATGATTGCAATTTGGAAACGAGCCGGATGATGCAACTCATGTCTGAGCTGTATGGATCTGCACATTCTGTACCTTATCATGAGAAGCATGTGAGCAACTTAAGGGTAGGGATAAGGGCACATGCAGCTAGGAGTGATATGTCTAAAACTCTTTCTTACTTCAATGAGTTGAAGAAGGAAGACAACGATTTCTTCTTCAAAGTTAAGCTAGATGGTGATGACAAAGTAGAGAATATTTTCTGGGTAGATGGTGCAGCAAGGGCAGCATACAAGACTTATAATGACTGCATCTCTTTTGATAGCACATACCTCACCAATATATACAAGATGCCTTTTGCTCCATTCATAGCAATTAATAGACATGCACAATCAATTCAAGTGGGCTGTGCTTTCTTGAGAAATGAAACTGCAGATTCCTATTGTTGGTTGTTCCAAACCTTTCTAGAAGCAATGAATGGGCTGGAGCCTCTCAATTTGTTCACAGACCAGGACTCGGCAATGGCAGCAGCGATAAGGGCTATTTTTGTATCTACCCGGCATCGATACTGCCGTTGGCACATCATTTCAAAGATTGAATCAAGGCTTGGTGTGTACTTTTCATCAATAAAAGGCTTGGAGGAGGAGTACAATGAGATTGTGAACCATAGCCTAAGTCCAGAAGAGTTTGAGAGCAGGTGGGAAGGTATGATAGAAAAGTATGGAGCTACTGAAAACGAAATCCTCTGCAACTTGTTTTAGATCAGGCATCTTTGGGTTCCTTCCTACTTCTTGGACAGGTTCTATCCATTCTTGCAGTCGACACAGCGAAGCGAGAGCTTCAATGCTGTCCTAAAGAAATATGTGAATCCACATAACTCCATACTTGATTTTGTCCACCAGTACAAGAAAATCCAGGACAAGACTGATGTAGCGGAGGATAAGCAGGACTACAGGACGGACCAGAAGTTGCCTCTACCATGGTCAAGGTATCCTTTGGAGAAGCATGCTATTCAGGTGTACACAAGGAACATTTACTACAAGTTTCGCGTTGAACTTCAGAAGATGGCACAATATGTCTGTCTACAGATATATCCAAATGTGTACCGGTTGAGCCCTATTGAAGATTTTATTGGAGGATATGGCTCTAGGCCATAAGGTTACTTACAATGAAGAGCATGCTGTAATCAGCTGTCAATGTTGCAAATTCCAGAAGGATGGAATTTTTTGCTGCCATGTTCTAAAAGTGTTGACAGACAAGGGGGTAAAAAATCCTGGACCTCTACATTCTTCAAAGGTGGATACCGCAAGAGAATGCAACATCTGTAACTGTGTTGCAAGTTAGTGGTCAAATAGCTACAATGCCAGAGAAATCTAAGAGACCAGTTCGCTTTGCAAACCTTGCACACTTATTCGCAAAGATTTCTCAGCAGGGTAGTATGCTAGATGAGTTGTGTGAGATTGCTATCACTCATGGGCGTGCAATAGAGGCGGAATTTGTTGCTCTGAAAAAGGCAAGGAAGAACAAGAAGAAGGTACAGCAGCACAGTAGGTGCTGCAGCAAGGCTCTGAACAGGTTCAGCAGCATGGCTGTGCTATTGAGCAGCAGCAACCAACTCTTGGAGCTTCTACATCTTCTATTATCTCTCCACCTCAAGAACTACGCCAATGGCATCTTTCACAACAAAATGGTGAAGCCTCTGTGGTCTCAAACACAACTGTATGGCAAGGTCTTATAGTTGAATTGGCTGCTCCCCATGAAAATACTATAGTCTTGGATCCAGACATTACAAAGACTAAAGGGCGTATGAGGACAAGGAGAAAGAAGTTAGCACTAGAAGTGCATTAAAAAAGGAAGCCAAACAGATGCAGTGTTTGTGGCTCCATAGAACACAATGCAGCAACGTGCAGGAAAAAGAGAAGTATTGAAGAGAAGTGACGAAGCGGAGAAGTGATGAAGGGGAGGAAGGATTCACGACTTAGTTTTTAAGGAATAATTTTTTTAATTTGCAGATATGGTGCTTAAGCTAATATAATATGTTCTGTCATCTTCTTAAGTTAATGAAAAATGGTTGCTGAATTTTTTTATTTGCAAAATAAGGATAAAGATTAAGTGTGCTCACTATTGGATTGTTTTTTTTTGGTTTTATTTCATAAGTCTGACACAGAGTGTTCTCTAAAAATGGTTGCTAAAATTTTTTATTTGCAAAATAAGGATAAAGATTAAGTGTGCTCGCTATTAAATTGTTTTTTTGGTTTTATTTCATAAGTCTGACACATAGTGTTCTCTAAAAATGGTTCTCTGCCTATGTACTGTATATATTCAGACTTTATTTGTTCGTTACCATAAGACACCCGCAATGCACATCATAATTGTTTTCTTTTTTTATACATAAATGCCTTGTGCATCATACTAAATTGCTAGTTTTTATTCTCACGTACCTGGCCCAGCTTTAACTTGTCCCTCCAATTTGTTTCATTGTCGGGGTGTGTCCCCCACTTGTGTGTCAATAGCTTTCGTATATTGGGAATATCTTTCTCCTTAAAGTTGTATATTCATGCATGAGCATATGAAATCCACAATCATGACTGCAATAACACAATGTGCAACACTTATTAGATTTAGCCAGTGTATAGAATCTACAGCACAAAAACCAGTTTTATTTTTTAACTTACTTATTTGATTGTTTTGGCACACCAATGTCCACAGCCTCGTAGTTCTCTATATCTTTTTTTGAGTTTGGGTAGTATTTCCTCCATAAAGTTTTAATGCCCTCCATGATAGTGTTGTAGCTTTTTCTTAGCCTTTCTTCTTCCAAACTCTTCATCGAGTCTATTACCTCAAATCTTTTTCCCCTTAGGTTTAGAACCAGCAAGTAGTAGTGTCCCGTTGTGTCTGATCCATTGTTTCGCATGGCCTCAAGCACAGGGAACATTACATGTGTTGTTTTTGTTCACATCTCGTTAGTAACACAACAAATCTGAATATTCTGAATTTTAGGAAAACATTCATATGTGAACACACCATCTGACGGTGGTCAAGGTTGTTATCAGCAAGCCTTAATATGCGGGTCACCTGATTCGTATCAAGCTGGCCCGATTGGAGAAATGTCTGCCAAAAAAATAAAGAAATGCCAAAAGACAGTTACAAAATTAGTAATGGGCAGATGTAAAATACTTGACTGTGAATGAAGAAATGCTAAAGAAAAAGGAGAAGTCTACGGTTAGCTAAATATTAAACAAGAATGTATATAGAATCTGACCGCTTGTAACATGTACTATATTAAACAGGAATGTATATAGAATCTAACCACGACTCGTAATGGAAGCACACGCTTGGTGGGCTTACCGTGGGTTTTCGCTCTGTCAATTACTTGAATTGCTATGTCTGCAACAATGTTATGTAGGTGGCCTCCTAGTTTAACTGATGCAGCAAGGTGCTCCAGAAAGACATAGAACTCTTAGAAATTTATTATCATTGTCCTGCAGCCACAGAATAAAAATGATGTCAGATAAAGTTGGTAGGCTGTAATCAATAAAATGCTTAGCTTGAACTGAATAAATGCTAGGGCAAAATAAATAAATTGCTTAGCCATAACTAATAAATACTATTGCAATGGACATCTCAGAAAGCGATACAAAAGAAGGCTGGGGCTGGGCTCGGCTCCCCCCACGGCCCACTACCCTCCCTCTCTTTTTCTGGTAAGCAGTGCCCTGTTTGTTCACTTCTCTGGTAAGACGTGCAAGACCCAGCAGAGACCGAGCAGCTTTTGGAGCAAGAGTCCGGGTCACTGATGCCACAAGCATGCTCACATGCATTGAGATCTACTAATAATAATATACCCCTGACATTGACAAAAAACTGCAGCGGTAACGATAATGCGTTGATTAATCTACCCAGACAGAATTTTGGTCCCATTATGATTCAGATATACTACTAATCCACAGTACAAACAGCGTTGTGGAATAGCATGTTCATTAATCGGTCCATAATTGTTGCCGTGACTGCAACACATAAAGATTAGTGAATCCTAGCATGTGCCAACGTGTACAGTACAATGGAGTCGCGCAGGGCAGGGACAGAGGAAGATTGAGATCAACCGGGGAATCGGGGATGAAATAGATAAAACCCAAGTATACCGAAGTGATGGAGAAATTTAGCAACATATATGCTAAATAAGTAAACTGCTTAAGCTACTAAATTGCCAAGCTACAATTGAAAAATTGCTAGGGCACAATAAGTAAACTGCTTAGCTTGAACTGAAAAATGCTAGAAATGATATAATGGGCATGCATAATCACACTGGACTAAACTAATAGTGTTCCATAGACATTAAGATTCATAAAAACATGCAGTTGAGATCCCATGACCATGCTATGCCATCATTTGATAAACTTGTCAGAAACACATCCTCCCCTATTGGCACACAACTAAACTGAAAAATGATGCAAGACTGCCAAGATATAATTGAAAAAATGCTAGGGCAAAATAAATAAATTGCTTAGCCATAACTAAATAAATGCTAGACTGAAAAAAACTGCGGGAGAGGATAATATTGCATTCAAATCAGTATAGTACTGCTAGTAGTGCTAGTTTTTTTTTCACATGTCAGTATAGTACTGCTAGTTTTTTTCACATGTGAGAGATGGATTGGCATTGGCGATGCTCAGATTCAGTGCCATCCTATCCCTGTTGGCCCTCGACTCCATGCACAGGTGAGCAACAAGCTCACCAGAACCACACCACACACCACACTCACTCACGGCAAGATGTAGAAGGAAGGGTGAGAACAGAGTGCACACACGCACACGAGCAATAGCTCAGCAACTCTGAATGTGAAGCAAAACTGAACTGAATGATCACTAGAAGTATTTCAGTACTAGTGCTGTCAAAGTGTGCAATTCTATTGCTGCTACCACTTATTGTATTCTGAATATTTATAGCAGCTGCCTTCACTACCTTCAATATTTATATAAGAGTCTACTACTAAGGAAATGAGCTGAATGCATTGCAACAGTTAGCAAACATTGAACAAAGATTGAACCTTAATAAGTAGCTAAATCTTCAGTAGGTGCTGTCACAGAACCGACCAATTTATAAGAGCACAAGTACAAAAACAATCGCCGAAACGATCAAATTCCCGAACTTGAGCCCATATAAACCCGGTAGTCAACTGAAATCTCGAAGGATTTCAAACCAACTTGCATACAACCAAGATCACAGTAATTCAACATAACATATTGTACGTTACAACATTTCACAGACGTTCGCAAATAGATTACATCATCACAGAGTCATCGTTATTACAAAACAAGTCTTGTAAAACATGCGGAAACAAATAGTTTAACTTACACACCCGAGTTCAAATACACATACTGGTTCGCTGATCACAGCCCGCAAAAGCATTCAGATAAGAGAACATCGATCATGCCCATGATCTAGTCTTCGTCACCCGCCGGATGGAGACAATACTTACAGAATCCCTGATATAGAAGGTCATCTGCAATAAGAGGGAATAAACCCTGAGTACGAGAATGTACTCAGCTAGACTTACCCGACGAAAACCAAAATAAATGACACCAAGGATTATGCATAGCTTAATGTAGTGGATCTGGCTGACACTTTCTTTTTGCAGAAAAGCATAAGTAATAATGATCAACTCTTAGCCTGACTAGCAGTGACTTTTAGCCATTAACCTGTCAACTATATTAGCACCTGTACTAAGCAATCATTTTATTAGGGTGCAAACATTAATAACCATATCATGTATTCATTGTGGCAACCTTATCATCATCATCCATTTAACCATATCGTTAAATTAATTGAATCTACGTTCCCGCTGCTCAGTCAAGTTCTCACTATCCGGGAGAGACGGCGATTCAAATCGATTTCTATCCAGCTGGAGGGGTATTCCTAAACACAAACCCTGCTTCCCCCGTCAGGGTCGCAAACAAGTCACCTTTGCTACGATTCAGGAGTCGCGAGTCCGAACAGATCGACATTCTCAGAGAACCACTCTGCCAAGGTTGTTCGGGACTCTAACCCGCCTTGGATTTATGCCAATGGCTCTCCGCACATCCTTACTACCTCCAGAAAGCACGTCACTGCTCGCGTCCCTGGCCTAAGTCGAGCTACTAGGCTTCGCGGTCGGAACGACTTATCCGGCTAGCTAAGTGTTAGGCTACGTTCAACATGACATGAGGACGTACAGCGTATCGGTCCTTAAATGACTCAGACGGAGTCACTATGTTCAAACCTACACAAGACCCCATCCGGTCTTAATTCATTATTCACATGGTTCTTTTCCACGATAGCAAATATAGCCAACCGTGATCCACCTCATCCTAAAGCTCGCAGGTGACAGGAAATCACCTGACTTCTACCGCACTAAGCATGGCTAAGCATTTAATCCGTTCCTGAACTTAATAGGATTCCAGTGCGATATCTGGACAAGGAAGGATATGTATAATGCAGCAATTGGTTCCAACCAATTTCTATACTTAATACATCATCAACAATAAAAGGTACTCAATGTATTTGTGAAAGCATGGGAGGCTTAATATGCTCCGAGGCTTGCCTTTCAGGAACGTGGAAGGCTGGTGGTCAGGGCACTCGGGCAACTCCTCCTCGGCGGCTGCTTCTTCGGTCGCCTGCACCTCGGGTTCCTCCTCCTGGTTGGCTCCCTCGAACTCCAGCAACGTCACTCCCTCCGGCACACCTATTGCATGAATGCGCAAGATAAATATCATGGATGCACATGAATGAATGTCAGGGATGCTCGGGGAATGCACATGTTCGCTGTAGTTTGCATAATCCAACTTAAGCCCTATTCAAATCACTTTACTTACCAAGTTTATACAACATAATGTATAATTGCTCATCTTCAATTAATGACCTAGCACCTGCACCTAAGCATATTCTCAAGTTAGGCTAACCCCTACCAATCAACGGAAACATTGCATCAAGCATACACTCAAGCATTTGTATTTCAGCAAAATGAAGACTATGTAGCGGTGCAGTAAACTAGCCATAACTGGAGATTTATAAATCCAAATGACTTGCAACAAGACAATCTGAAAAGCTTATGAAATTGTCTACAATTCATTTTTAGACCTCAAAGCATGATTCAACACTTTACCAAGTTGAATTCATAAATCAACAGAACTCTGTCCTCACAAGGCAGAGAGTAAGCAAAACCGGAACCTAACTTTAAACAGTTGTAGTTTCTAAACTACTGGGCCAAATACCCTCAAATTTTGACAGAAGCTAGATACATAAATTATCTATAACTTTTGTATTCAACACAATCACAGAAAACCAAAATATCATGGGGAACTTTCCAAAGTCCCCAGATCTGTCCAGAAGGACATAATGCAAACAAATAATTATTAACTTATGATATAAACACTTAATTGGACAAAACCAAATTTACTCACATATCACTCATATCACAAGAACACCAGAAAGTAGGGTGTTCATCACGAAAACATTTCTTTTAATACCTTTCTTAATTTATTTAATTAATTAAAGGAAATAGTAAACATATATGAAAACTACACCATTAAATCTACAAAAATTACAGTAGACACTACATGCCCTAAGTAGACTGCCATAAAAATTTCACACCATTTGAGTAAGTATAACAACCTACACAAAAATGATAAGGCATAATGGCTGAAAATGGCATAATTAGGAAACCTTAGTGAAAAGTGTCAAGCAACAGATTTCATATTTTTTCTAGCATCCTTAAGGTACTAAGATACTACCTACCAAGTTTCATGGCCATAGGATTCCTAGATATTTTACAAAAATTCACACAAGTATCTACGAATGATAAAAGGAAAATCTATAACTCAAAAACTACACATGCAATGTCTCTCAAATTTTAACCAGAGCTTCTACTAAGAAATACTAGCTTACCCACAAAATTTCACAATTTTTGGATCACAGAAACTTAAGATATGATGTAAACAAGTTTGCATGCATTCAAAAACACATTTCAAGTTTCAATTTAATTCATCCAAATTTTCCACTACAAGTGTTCATGTCATATTTTTACTAAATACTAGACTTCACTATGATCCTAACAAAATTGGAAGTACTCAATTTGGATCTACCAATTTGGAGATATACATTTCACAAAATAGCACTAAAACTGGAATTATTTGAACTAGCTTCTACTCAACGGTCACTGACGAGCGGGGCCCTCGGGTCAGACGACCCCATAGGTCAGCGAAAGAAAACAGGGGACGGCGGCGTTCGATGGCGTGGCGGTGGTCTTGCTCGCCGACGGCAAGAACTCCGGTGACACCGAGGACACCTACGTGATCTACGTGATGCGGTGAGTCGATTGGTGCTACCATCAAGACCCGAGGCTCATCGGAGGTGGCTCATCGCCGGTGATGGCGGCACGGCAAAGCTCCGGCGCGGTGTACTAACGACGGTGAGCCCTTGCTGCCTCATCCAAGCTCGGTATGAGCTCCACGAGGTCACTACGGAGCTGTCCAAGTCGAGATAGGAGGACGAGGAGGTCTCGGTGGTGGGTGGCCGCGGTGAGCTCTGCTCCGGCGAGGCGCGGCCACGGAGACGGCGGTGGAAAAACGGCCAATGGCCCTCACCTAAGGCACGGATGGCTCGGCTAGGCGGTCAACGAGGTAGAGGAGGACACGGTGGAGCTGTGGTCGAGCTGTGGTTCACGTTCTTGCGGCGGCGAGCAGGCTCGACAGCAATGGCGGGGCGTTGCGGCTCTGCTGCTGTGCTTCGGGCGAGCGGAGGAGCAAAGGAAAATGTGGCATAGGGGGGCTCTCGGTGGCGTGCTGGGGCTTCAATTGCCGAGCTCAGGCCCAATCGTGGCCTGGCCGGTTAGGCCATCGGCGACGTCGGCGCGCCATGTGGCGGTGAAGTTCTGTAACCGGTCGGACTACTGTAGCATCGATTCCGTGAAAACGATCAGCCTGACAGCGTCACTTTACATTGCTTGATATCCTAAACCATGAAGAATCAGTGAAAACAATATACATGAAAGTTGTAGCCCTACATATAGTCTACAATTCCTATTAAAAGACCAAGACCTAATTCCCAAAGAATCATGAGTAAAATCATCCCCAATGTCGAGCCAATGAAACTAAAAACTGGTTTTTGACTTAGAAATTTTCTGAGTTTCCAAATAGCCCTCAAAACTAACTTGTGGACCATTTTTGAGCATGTTCTGCACATTTTCATGAGATGGTCATAAATTAACTTTTGTTCCTTATATAATTTTCTACAACTTTGCTTTAGGTTGCTTAGACATGCAAACACTCTAAGCTACACTTTTTAAACAGTCAAACTCAGGAGCTCTAGGGGTCCAAATTGGTCAAACCATGACTTGGAAACCTAATTAGGCAAAATGATCAACATGAACCTTGTTCCTAATGACATTCTAAGTATAACTAAGTTGCTTAAGAGCATTATTAGCCACACCACACATTGGTCACACCAAAATCAAGCATCACAGGCATTGAAACAAGGAAGAACAAGTGAAGTGTTACTTTTGTTTCAAGGCCATGTGTCATATGTTTCATGAGTGTGTTGCATAGTACTACTAACCATGTTTCACTAAAGTGAATTACACATGTTGCACTTGAGTGTTGCACACTATTCTTTTCATAAAACAAACACACATGAAATATAACAATTTGTTGCAATGTTTCACAAGCATGTTTCATGCAATATAAGCTCATGAATGGATGAATGATGCCATGTTTATGAAATGCAAGTGCAAATGTGGAAGCCAAACACCTGGGGTGTTATAGGTGTTGCAGGCAAGCAGACACAATAGACCATCTCTCCTTTCCCCTACCACGAGTCCTGAACAATTAGCTAGTATGTGCCTCCAAATTCTATTGCTGACATGCTACTATAAATGTGCTTATTACTAGATTTGTGTTATTTAGGGAACCGTAGATTGCTTGTGTGAATGTGTTAGGGAACAACATATGGTACTGCATGCAGCCACACAATAAAAGTTGTCAAGTCACTTACTAAATTGCCAAGCTACAATTGAAAAATTGCTAAGGCACAATAAGTAAATTGCTTAAGCATAAACACATATTCTGTATGTTGGCTTCCTCTAGTAGACCTTGCATGGCACACACTACATCATAGACATCACAAACATCTTTGGTGCACTTGAAATCTAGCTTTGATGTGTAGTCAACATATGGTGATCGCAAAGTAGCTGGCCTTTTTAAAGCTCGTTTAGGTGGAGGTTGATATGCAGGTGTAACTGAAAGTTTTCCACTGCTAGGCTCCTCAACCAGTGCTTTCCTCTTTCTTGATTCATTCTCTTTGATGGCATCATCTTCTAACTTCTAAAATTTTTCTTCTGGTATCTCATCAAGTGAGCATGTAGCACCACCAAAACCTCCTATAGATTTGGTGGAAGAGATGTTGTCTTCATCAAAAAGCTTGAAGTATAGAGGGGTGAAATCCAGAGGATCCATCTTTGCTGCACTGCCTGTTTCTTGTTAGACAATATTTTCTGAACCAAGAACCTTGAAACTGCAGCCTTCTCCAACATTGTGCACCGAAGTGGCTGTGGCAGCACCATCACCTGCATATAAAATAAAAGAAGATATAAGCAAAGATGGAAGAAAAAGGAAATAAAATGTTACAGCAGGTAGCTTCAACATTACCTGCATCTTTTTGTTCAACTGGATTACTTGGCAGCCGTAGCTTCGACTTCTTGTTGTGTGTAATTCCTACTTTCTTAAGATTTTCAGGTAGGATATATGCAAGAGGTTGAGGTTCAGCTGGCCTTTCATCATCTTTTGCTCTCTCAGGGCTAGAGTGTATTGTAGATTTGCCATCTGCAGACATAGGTAGACTTGAATGCTTGTCAGAGCCTTTATCTTGATTTTTAGCTTCAGTACCTTTACGCATCCTCCTTAACCACGCAATCAAAGGCACATGATCTTGACTACTGTGCTCATCTTCACTGATGTTGTCAGTAAACATGCCATCAACTAGATCATCAAAATCAGGGGGTGGAGTTCCCCCATCTTCAAGTGGATCTGATTCTTCTTTTGTATCCTCTGAAGAAGAATACTCTCCTACAGTTTCTTCTTCATCATCACCACCGTCATCTTCTTCATCATCAGTGCCATCATCTTCTTCATCATCTTCTTCATCATCATCACTTTCATCTTTATCATCATTAGTGCCATCATCTTCATCTTCTTCATCAGGCAACTGATCATCCTTAGGTGCTTGTCTTATTTGCATAGACCTGGTATGCCTTTGTTCTACACGTGGTGGTTGGCATTCAGATGCAGCACCATCTCCATGAGAACTGGTTGTGGAAGATGGTTCTTTGATTTTGGATACTTTTTTCTAAGAAAGTACCCATAAGGTTGGTAAAACCAGCACAAAACTCACTCACAGCAGTAGTTAGTTTCCTCCTTTTCTGCAAGTGAAAACAATGTCATGATCGTTAAACAAATGCGAGGAAACGGCAAGAAAGCTTGGACTGAATTTTAAATGTGGATACAAAGATTAATGAACAAGAAAAGCATAGGATGAAAGATGATTATAAATAGCAGATTAATGATCACTATACTACTATATTATATTTGCCTAGCACAAACAGTGTAATTGGCGAACAAATCATTTAAAAATACTACATCAGATTTATGGACAGACCTCATCGGACATGTTCGATGACACCTTTGAAGACACGAATATGTGCACATCATCTAACTGGAACAATGAAGATTGTACAACTGTATGGGCAGAACTTTTAAGCTGAATAAATTAAAAGAGAAAGAATAAGAGTAGATTAGGAACATGGGTTATTTTTTGTAATAAGAAAAAGAAAAAAAATGCACAACCGTTATAATCCATACCTTGAGCTTTCCAAAGGTGCCGTCACCGTTGGTGTCTAACTTAACTACCTGATCTACCAAGCTCCTTCACCATGCTGCAATCCTAGGCGTCGTCACTAGGATGTCAACATTTTCAACCAGCAAAGAGTCTACATATAGGATCTAAAAAGAAGCACATGTACAAAAGAAAATGGTATCATCAAATATAAAAAAGGCAAAATAGAAAAAGTAGACATTGGTAGAAGAAGAAGAAATGAACTTACAACTAAGAAAAGAACGCAACCCCTAAGGCCCTAATAGAACTCATTTTTCCCATTTTTGAAGCTGATTTCTTCAGCTGGTCAACCACAAACTGACACCAATTGAGGTCTTTAACATGAGAAAGGTCCATGATTGATGGGTAGCATCTAGGATTGATTCCCAAGCTGGTAGGGGGAACAAGAATGTTGAAACAGCAAGCATCAGCCAAGACCTTAGAAAATCATCACTAGCACTCGTGGTGGACTACACTCTTTTCACTATTGCCCCAATCCTAGGTGCTTTTCCTCGAGCAATTTTATACTTGGCCTGAATGAAGTCTATTGCATTGACATCAAGCTCACATTTTACTTCATCACCATTGTTTGGTAAGTCCATGATAGACTGCATAGCTTCATCTATGACTTTAATTACACCTCTTCCAGGAAGCACCAGCTGCAAAGACTCGGCATCGAAACAATCCACCATTAGCCAATTTGCCAACCATGCTAGTAGTGTATCACATTTTATATTCAGTAGGCCTCCAAACCCGATTGCCTTTATCCTATTGCGTTGAGATTCAATCATTTTCTTGTACAGCTTAACAAGCCGAGAAGGGGAAGCTCGCTTCCTTGTACCCTGAACATTCCTTGTACCCTAAACAGTAGTCAAATGTAAAATGCTTAAGAAAATATAGAAAAATGCTACATGTGACACACAAAAATGCTATACGGGACACACATATGTGCCAGAAAAGATACATCATATATTATTATTACAAAATAGAAAGTATGGACATACCTGATTGGAAGAAGATGCGTGTTGCTGCTGTCGAAGTCCTCTAGCCATTTTCCTGCATACAATGAAAAAAATGTGATAATTAAAGACAATGTTAACGGTGGAAGGTAATATAAAGTGGATCAAAAAAATAGATCAATGCACTTGGAGTATTACAAGTTGTGCACTTGGAATAATACTGAGAATGGGATAATTTTTTTGGCAGATGGTGCAACCAATCGGGCTAGTTTGATAGGAATCAGGTGACTCGCGTATTAAGGCGTGCTGATAACAACCTCAACCATCGTCAGATGGTGTGTTCACATATGAATGTTTTCCTAAAATTCAAAATATTCAGATTTGTTGTGTTACTTGCGATGTGAACAAAAACAACACAGGTAATGTTCCCTGTGCTTGAGGCTATGGGAAACAATGGATCAGACACAGCAGGACACTACTACTTGCTGGTTCTAAAACTAAGGGGAAAAAGATTTGAGGTAATGGACTCGATGAGGAGTTTGGGATACGAAAGGCTAAGAAAAAGCTACAACACCATCATGGAGGGCATTAAAACTCTATGGAGGAAACACTACCCAAACTCTAAAAAAGACATAGAAAACTACGAGGCTGTGGACATTGGTGTGCCAAAACAATCGAATAAGTTGAAAATTAAAACCGGTTCTTATGCTGCAGATTCTATACATTGGCTAAATCTAATAAGTGTTGCACATTGTGTTATTGCAGCTATGATTGTGGATTTCATGTGCTCATGCATGCTGAGCACTGGCATGGCCGTACAATATACAACTTCAAGGAGAAAGATATTCCCAATATACGAAAGCTATTAACACACAAGTGGGTAACACACCCCGACAATGAAATAAATTGGAGGGACAAGTTAAAGCTAGGCCAGGTACGTGGGAATAAAAACTTGCAATTTAGTATGATGCACAAGGCATTTATGTATGAAAAAGAAAGCAATTATGATGTGCATTGCGGGTGTCTTATGGTAACGAACAAATAAAGTCTGAATATATACGGTACATAGGTTGAGAACCATTTTTAGAGAACACTCTGTGTCAGACTTATGAAATAAAACCAAAAAGGCAATCCAATAGTGAGCACACTTAATCTTTATCCTTATTTTGCAAATAAAAAATTTCAACAACCATTTCAACAAATGAAACAAAGGTGTGTTCACTTCAGCTTTTTGTGGCTGCTGTTTCACAATAGCTTTTTGCTGTACATAAAACATGTACAGGCAAGAGGCACATTCATTGTTTAGCCTAGCTAGCATGGAATGTTAGTGAGGCAGTGGTTGCATGAACTTGTATATATGCACATTTGGTCAGCACTTGCATGCAATGCAGACCAAGGAAGCAGCATGGAATTGTTTAGCCATTGCAGCACGAGTTTCAGGCACTGGATCAGAACTGGGTAGATGTTCAGAATGTTCTAACAGCCAGTCTGAGAGGAACCAAAAACTACATGTTATTATCGCTATGCCTTGCATAGCATGGCTGGGCAATTCTAGGCTTGGTAGCTTGGGCTGGCAAAAGAACCAAGCAGCACCAAACCGACTGCACCAACAGATAACAGAATCTGTTGTGTTTGTCATCTCTTCTCCCGCCTATTCTATTCTTAGCTTAGGCCCCCTGCCTCCTTCCCTCCCCACCTGGCTCATGTGTTACATCATATGCATAGTCATTCAAAAATACAGAGAAGTGCACAGGTTGAATATAATTCAACAATAAGAGAGGAACCACACAAATGCACACATGTAGTTAACAAAACTAATAACATGCCTAATACCTAGTGCACATTAATACTCAAGATCTACAGAAATTAGGTCTTAGATATCCCAAAATAAACCCGCCATTGCAACTGTAGTAGGAGATTCCAACCCTCTGTAGTAGGAGATGCACCAGTAGCAACTGAAGCCCACCATCGCCAGCTTACCACCTTGCCGTGCACATGTAAAGTACCGGCACCCTGCCCTCTCACTCTCTCCCTCTCCTTTCCCCATCCTGTTGCCGTCACCCTGCTCCTCTCCTCCTCATTCCTCCAGCTGCTCCGGCCACCGCTGCTAGCCACAGCAGGGCCGCAGCCGGTCACCGTGCCATCTCGCCACGGTGCGCTCGCCCTCTCCCATTCGCCTGACGCGGCTTCCACTGCACTGCCATCATTCGCTTCTTCCTAGTAGATTGCCTTAAGAGATCTCCAAGTCCAAGATGTTTCTGTTCTCCTGTCACTTGTTCGACTCCGGCGCTGCAGTGGTGATCTCCTTGCTGTTGCCGATGCTCTGCTCTAGAGGAGCGTTCTTCTCACGTCTGTTTGGCCACGTCCATCCCTAGCGTGGGCCCTCCTTTCCGCCGCCGGCCGCTTCCCCGCTGGCCCGAGCTGTGCGCTGCTCCATTCCCGTGTAGAAGAAGAGCGAAGGACCGTGGACAGGAATTAGAAGAAGATGGAGGACCTATGTGCGAATCCGTGACTCATATGAATAGTGCCATAAAGGATATGTTTGTTTGGATTTAATTTGCATTTTCTGCAGGGACCCCGATGCAAGATTTATATTCCTTTTCTTTTGATTTTGGTAGATTTGGATGATTAAGTTTGAAAATTCATAGTAATTAGTAGAAATAATGTAAAATAGTAAATGAGTACTTTTTGGAATCCTTGTGAAATTGTCTATGCATTAGATCTATAATATGGCATTCTTGAGTTTAAAGTTTCTACCGTAAAAATAGATTTATGCAGGTTAGGGTTTGAATGCTAGTCTTAATTGTCTTTTTCATAACTACAGTTTTTATGCTCAAATAAATGTGAAATTTTTGTGGAGTGCTACTAAGGTGATTGTTGTTGTCTGGTAAAAATTTCAGGAGTTTAGGATGTATAGTTTAAGAATTATAAAAATAACAAATGCCATGTATTGCTTTGCTTCTACTCTGAATAGTTCTGCATGTTTGAATTAATTGGCTCAGTTAAGTTATGAATCATGACTTGGTGAAAATACATGAGTTGTAGTACTTTTCTTAAGCTTTCCAAAAAGTTAAATATCATGATTTTTGGGTATGTAGATCTTGAGTTATACTTGCTTCAATCTCTGTGGCTGTTTCTGCTCAAACCCAGAGAGGGTTTCCTTGTTCTTATTGTGGGGCCTGCTTAATAGTATAATTAGCTTTAGGTGTTTACAACAAAGTTGTTTAGAATTTTCTAAGCTTTCTAAAAAGTCTAGAATCACATTTATTGGACATGTATAACTCTATTTATAGCTGTTTAAAGTTGGGTTTCAGAAATGACTGCTTTCTGTCAATTGTGGACCAGTTTCTGTAAATGGGTATATTTGACTTAGTTACCTTGAGAATCATGCTAAGATGATTAAATATGAATTGTACAAAATTTCATAAGCTTTCCATAATGTCTTCTTCCAAGTCATTTGGATTTGTGTAACTCCAGTTATAGCTAAATCTTGTAGCTGCTGCTTGCATGTCTAGAAATTGGCAGATTCCAATTATAGTGTTTGCTTGTATATTGTTAAGTGTGACGTATGCTTTGAATGATGACTGAGTTAGGGCACCTGAGATCTTAGGAAAACTTGTGTCATGCTTGGTGTTGTCGTCTCCTTTGCCATCTTAGCATGATAGATTGTGTGATGTTTAAGTTAAGCATCGCGAAGTACTTAAGTGTGTTAGTGTAAACTATGCTTGTCTTGTTTGCTATTCTGTGATGCGTCTCATGGTACTATTCTTCATATTTATGCACTTGCATATTGCATCTCATTTAGGTACGCTAGATGCACCACGTGAAGGATGAGATGTTGGAGCCAAACCCGAAGACAGTGTTTGATGGATCTATCCCGAAGATGGAAGGACTAAGCGAGTGCTAGGATCTGAGATGTCACCAGGATGGTGCAAGCTAACTGAACTGACTTGTGTTGGATCTCTAGGCAAGCCTCGAAGCATTAATAAGTCTCCTAATTTATAAAAGCAATTCTTTCTATATATGAGTTATATATTGTTGCATTAAGTTGTAGGAGTTGATTGAAACCGTTGATGCATTTATTACTATCCTTGCCTACCTTATTACCTTTTTACCCTGTTAGGTCAGGATCGAATAACTGCTTAGCCTTGCTTACACCGGTAGCGATCGGTGATGTCCGGTCACCTACATTTATAGGTGGTTACTGGAAGAATTTAGCTATGGAAAGAATGATATCCTGGAATTAACCATGTGTGATGGATAATTGGAGACCGGACGGAAAAGTTGGAGGCAACTGGACGGGGTTACGGGGTCTTTAGTAGTTTCCGTCAGTGTCGATTAAGTACCGTTCGTTGTTGGGCCTCGAGTCATGTTGAACGCATGCCTTACATTTAGCTGGCGGATAAAGTACCTTCCGACCGTGAAGCCGGGAGATTATTCCGGAGATTATTCGAGCCGAGTAGATTGCCCATGCAGCAAGACCGCGTCGCGGAGCAGTGTGGTAGGACACGGGGCGAGATGATAAGACCAAAGTGCGCCGGTCGGCCCCGGTACATGTGGTTCTGGCAAACTCGAGATTCCTGGATAGTTGACTCGGTGATCAATATCTCACTTTAGCGGGTGAGTGAGGTTTGTGTAAGGAATAAATCACCAGCTGGTTAGGAATCGATTCGAATCGCCATCGCTCCTGGATAGTGAGCACTTGACTCGAGTTACTGCATCGTAGTAATTATTATGGAACAATGATGGTTATCTGGATGGTATGGGATATGCTAAATCTAAATTGGTAACTGGATGTTATTGATTAATCAAGTGATTGCTATAGTACAGGTGCTTACCTAGATGGATAGGTCATAATAAAGATGATGCAAAGTACTTAAAATGGTTTCTTCATGATAGCTTATGCTTTTCGCAAACAAGTCAGCTAGCCCACTAAAGAAAGCCTTGCATGATCCTTGGTGTCATTTGTTTTGGTTTCCGACGGGTAAGTCTGGCTGAGTACATTCGAGTACTCAGGGTTTATCCCACCTTGTTGCAGGTGATATTCTCGACCTGTTGATGATGGTGGCTAACCACCGGTGGGCTCGGTGATTCTATACTTACTTCTCATCTATATGCTTTTGTCGGATGATGTCACTATGCTAGCCATATATTTGGAACTTATAATAATGTAATCATTTGAAAGTTATGTTGTTTTCACTAATCAGTTTTGAAACCCAAACTTGTACTATTATTTGTTAACCCCTTTGTAATATTATTTCCGCTGCAACTCGATGTATGTGATGTGTATTTGCTTAATCACACGATCTTGGTTGTGATGTTGATTTACCGAGGTCTTTCGGGACACTCGGCGGACTACCGGGTTTATATGAGTGAAAGTATGGGTGTGTCAACGTGTTAGCGGGGACAACCGTACTTGATCTTGTATAAATTGGGCGGTTCTGTCACAGCTGGTATCAGAGCGAGATTAAGCATAATACTGTCAGGTACATAGTTTTAAAAGCCAAGTTTTGGTTTTAAAAGGTCTATTTTAACTAAAACTTTAGCTACAGGCAAATTTGTCAAAACTTATTTGCAAAACTATGCTAGTGACATCCTCCTTTATGCGCAGTTAAGGACTATTAGGTGGCTATCTAAGTACTAACTTTGAGGGATGTGCTTTATTGCAATTTTTCTTTCGTCGTCCATACGGTGTGCTATTGTATGGATGCCATTCGCTTGAGTGGTACTGTATGGATCAATTGCCTCTACGCCCAGGTAAGTTTGAGTTGTGAGAGTATGACCGTCCAACTGTCGGTCTAGGGGAGAGTTAGCTGTGGTTACTGGAATATTTACATGTTACACACATGTATATATGAAGGTACTTAATTGTGGGTATATCTGCCGGGTAGCTATGGATACCGAAGTATATATATCTGGGGATGTGTATATGGGGGGTATCTTAGTTTACTGTTTTCATTGTGCGCTTATTTATCTCTTGTGGGGATGGGCTGTAATGAATTTGCCTGCAGGTATGCTAACCACGAATGCGTAGATTGAATGTAGCTGACGACTAGCTATATATCGAGAGAGTACGTGTTATGCCACCGACATAGAACGTGATTGCCACCTTAGGCTGGCAATTTCGTGAGGACGAATAGGACGAGCATTCATCATGATTGTGCTTGTGCATAAATATGCTTCCCTTCCTTTGTTCTAAGTACTAAGTAACTTGTGATCGATATATTGCACTATCTTCCTTGTGTGGAGTTAAACAAGAATGCCTTGTTCCATGTTGTTTGAATAGGAAGTGCTTGAGAAAAGTGTGTGCTTAGCCTTGCTAGAAATAATTGTGGTTACATGCTTAACCTATAATGTCCTCTAGTTTAGCCAAGTGGTGGGTATGTATGCTTGTTATTTAATTAGTGCCATAGTTATCACCTCTTTTGTCCTCGGTAAGCATACGAGTGTTGAAGGGCGCTATCCTAGAACCACGTCCAAGTTTTGGTAATCTCATGGTTGTCGTCTCCAATTAAGTTCTCTCTTAGGAGCCTAAGCCTGTATATGTGGTTGCTAGCCTTGAACGTTGCGCTACGAAGACCTTTATCCATGCCTTTGCTTGACCTTAGGCCCAAGCTTGATTCCCTTGAATGCTTGCATGTATCGTGGTTGTCCCGCTCCTATGTGGGAGGACCGTGCTCAAAAATCCTTGTTAGATCTCATTGCTCCTTCTTCTACTGATGATCTGGTGCAACGCTAATCGCTATCTACTCTGCTTTGGAACCTTTTCCTCGCAGATGATGTCGTTGCCTTATCAACTGAATCCTTAGTCAGTGCCTTGGCTCTATCCCTTGAATCTTGTTTATCTTGTCTCCAACCTTCCCACGTCTCGGGATGTCTATCAGTCTTGGTCTCATGTTGTTGCTCAACATGACCGAATCTTATGATAATCTTTCATCTGGTAATCACCTTGGTAAACGCGAGGCGTGCGTGGAATTTAACCAAGAATCTCATACTTAGTTGTCTTTGGCAATTAAGCTATGTTCTCTTGCGTTGTGTTTTGATCTTCGGATCCCCTGTTTGTTGACTCCTAACCTTGTGACTACCTTTGTTTGCTGTCCCTCCTTCGCATAGTGCTTGCTCCTATGCAACCCAATTTATGCCATGTGAGATTTCTTGTGGGCTATATGTTCAGTAATGGTGCCACAATTAGCGATCTACGGTGCCGCGACGAAATCGAGAGCCCCCTGTGGGTGCACACACAAGGCTATGCTGCTCGGCACGCGCTGGTATCGAGGTTTCTAGTCATGATCCATTGCAGAACTGCACCGATATGTTATTCTCACTTGAGCTCTTCCTTGGTTATCTCTCCTTATCATGTCAAGAGATATATATATGTCGAACTAGATGCAATAGGACTCCCTTGTGAAGTCGTCCAACGGTTAACCTTTGAAGAGCAGGTCACTAACAGGAACCTAAACAGGCTGCAAGAGGGTAGACAAGTGACTCTACTCGACGTGACTGTCCCTATAATTACGTCGATCATCTAGTGAGCAACTTATGTCATTTTCATTGGATCAGAAAGGTGCACCACACTTAACGTTGAACAAGTTATCAGTCAGATGATAAATGGACCGAGATATTATGTGCATGCGGACCGCACAGTCGAGATCAACCATCTCTAGTGTGACCCCTTGCCTACTAACTTCGATGGCGACCATCTGTTATACGTCAATCACAATTATTGTTGGCAAGAGTGCAGATTTAGAACTTTTAGTGTTGAGAAACAACTGATTTGTTACCAGTAGGAAAGTTAGTCTTCAGTTAGGTAACGACTATTTGGTAACTATGAAGGCCAGCTCTCACAGAACAATGTTGATCAAGGAAACAGCAAACCTGGCCCCACAATGCAAGTGCTACTTCTTCTCCAAATGTGCTATCAAGTCAATTCCATCTTTGACAATCACGTATATAGTACAAGACGTTGTATCGGCTAGGTAGGAGCTAGCAAAAGCATGTCCCTAGTTTTAGTCAGCATCTTTGTGCCTCAAGGTGCCACTAACACATGTGTCCAGACTCTATTGGATGAAGTGCCGAAGGATATATAGGAATGGTTCCTTGTCAATGTAGAAATGCCCTACATGTGGAATAATGTTTTGTGCCCTGTAAAAACAGCCACAAGTCCAATGCTTGTACATCGTCAAGTTGGTGTCTAAAACGATGGTTGAAGTATTACAAGAGAAGCATGTAAGGAAAACTCTAGCCTCCATCCTTAGCTAGGGAAAGGCTGCTGCTGCTATGAGAAAAGTAGAGAGTGCAAAACACACACCTCAACGTGTGAAGCAAAGAAAAGGGAGAACACAAAATCTATCTAGATTTTGTGGCACTAAACCGGTTATCTTCAAGCCGGCGATTAGTGACTCAAACGAAGTTGAACTGACCCCAAACTTGGTGATCTCATTCTTTGCTTTGGACCCTTCAATGTCCTAAGTTGGTTTGAGTATTGGCTGAGTAAAACATCAGATTTGAGAGATACCTTGTCGGCTCGGTTGCTGCCATTTCAGAACACAATAGTTTTGGTAGAGGAATTATTTGGATGGTCAAACGGTGTCCGGTTGAGTTGATTTTTGGTGAGTAGTTAGAAGACCCATGGATCTACAAGCCCACCAAATTTTGTGCATATTGGAGCAGTAGTTTGTGAGATATGAATAGAAAACAAAAGGGTACAGAATCTGCAATTTCGCTGTGACTGCGATCATCATTTGCATTAAACGGTTGTGTTTGTAATTCATGCCAAGAAATTACAACTTGTAGGTGTATCGCTGTTAGACAACCCTCCATGCCCTAGAGAAGACTCCTTGCACCCATGTTTGTGCCGTACCTTTGTCCTCTCGTATCGATAATAGTTGAGCAGTCAAGATGTTCTACAAGTCAACTTGTGCCGTTGCAAGTCAAAAATAGATTGGAAGGGTGTCAAACCACAGATTTTTGGATTATGGGTTTTGAGATATTGATTGGCCTTAGAATGGAAGCCTCGACGACAAATGTAGTAAGAAAGCTGGTTTTGCTACGATGCAAGTCAACCTAACTTGCTATGCAACTGCACCACGAAGGCAAATTGTACTTAACCTGCTTGGTAGTGAACTAGTCCCTAGTTTTGTGATTACTTGCAACTTGTGTTGTCCTCCAAGCCTCGCTAACATCCTTCTACGTCAATGGTTCTCCATTGCTGACATGCCTTTGGTACCTTATATGTGTTTTTACCCAAGAGGTTGCATCAGATTCCACCCAGATCCTTGTTGCAACCTGGATCCAAAGGCTCCCTAAGGAATGATCATCGAGAATGTTGAGCCGACAGAGTCAGCTACTATGTTTACCACTCCCTCAGCAGACTCAGACCATACAATATTGTTATCAAAGAAAGAGCACTGTGCACATGGAACATTATGTAGCCTTCCATCAGTTGACATTTGAGTGATTGCATCGCTACAACCAATTTGGATATTGGTTAACTAGCTTCTCATACCCTCAAAGGACGTTTACCCGTTTATGATCACATCCTTTACGAGAAGTTGTGCTCAAGCCACTTTAATAGAGAACTGCTTTTCAAACCTTGGGAGCAAATATAGCACTGTTGCAAGGAATATCCGTCAACCGACTGCGGTCTAGTGCAAAGTCCATATGGTATGTGCTGTATCCACTAGGGAAGTAGATGCTACAAGTATTTAGTCTATGTTTGTATCGCTCTTCGTACATCAAGGACGAAGTATGTAGGACATTGCTATCTTGGATTCCTCCCAAAGTAACAATACATCATGAAGGCCAACGAAGGAAATTCTTCAGACAAAACTTACTACAAAGGACAAGTATCAGAAAGTGTCTTGACCAAATTAGCCTCTCTTATTCTTGAAGCTATGTAGCCTAAAGCTCTGGCTGATATTAGAAACTGGTAGCATGTCTCTCTTCCACAAAAGTCTTTCGTCCTGAATCTCGGGACACGATTCTTTTAAGGGGGGAGGGCTGTAACACCCCAGGTGTTTGCCACTAGTTAAGCAATGGGTTTGAGCTAAAACATGGTATATTAAGTGATGATGAAGATGTCAAGGTCAAACCTATAGAAACGAGCCCCAACCTAAACTTGGATATTACACCTTTGCTCGCATATAGACCCCTTTTCAAGATATATGCTTGGCTGGTGTTATTGGAATATCTTCATGTGTCTCACATCAATACCCATCTATATTAATCAATGAAAAAGTTTCGTGAAGTTTGGAATCAAGAAGTCACATGAAATGACGAGTTATGTCCTTGCTTGAATTATTTTATAAAGTGAATGGAATTCTCGATCGTCAACCAAATCTTGCAACCATGCCCAAATGACTCTAGATGAACTCTACAACAAAAGTCATGAAAGGTTCATGTTGAGCAGAAGTCAAGAAAATGCCTCAAACAGTCTAAAACTCTAATTTAAGCTTTCCCGTGATGCTACTTTGACTTGGTTTGAACTGTGGCTTAGAGTGTTTGTATGGCAGTGGAACCTAAATAAAAGTTGAAGTTTGAGTGGAGTGGAACAAACTTTGTTCAGGGGTCAAGAGCTATTTTAGTCTCTAAATTAGTCTATCATGGCCTCCAAAAGTGAATGTATTGCTGTTTCTGGAGCTCAAATTTTGGCTAAGTCCCTAATGGACTGAAACGGAGTTTTCAGTTTTCATATACCCCGCTTCGTAGCCGTGTATCTCTCCAACCAGGCTGAATTAGACTTTGACACTTTAAGAAAAGTTGTAGATATCGTGTAGCTCTACAATTTTGATTACTACGGATTGTGCCAAAACTAAGTGGTTTCGGAGATATGGAGGGCTGAACATCGGGCTTCAGTGGTATGTTTGAGGTAGTATTTAATCCACTCATTCAGGTTTGGAACAAGATTGGCCGATAGTGTCATCTTTGGCGCTCTGCAGTCGCGTGGCGCCCTCGCTTGCTGCATGGTGCGCCACTTACCACCTTGCTTGGTGCACATGTAAAGTCTGGGCACCCTGCCCTCTCACTCTCTCCTCTCCTTTCCCCATCCTGTTGTCGCCACCTCCTGCTCCTCTCCTCCTCATTCCTCCAATTTGCTCCGGTCAGCCATTGCTAGCTAGCAGGGCCATAGCTGGTCATCATGCTCATCTCATGGCAGTGCTTCTTCTCTCTCCCATTCGCTTTGACGCGGCTTCCATTGTGACCGCCATCATTCGCTTCTTCCTAGTAGATTGCCTTAAAAGATCTCCAAGTCCAAGATGTTTCGCTTCTCCTGTCACTTGTTCAACTCACGCTGCAGCGGTGATCTCCTTGCTATTGCCGATGCTCTGCTCTGGAGGAGGCGTTCTTCTCACGTCTGTTTGGCCACGTCCGACCCTAAGCGTGGGCCCTCCTTTCCGCCGCCACGCCACTTCCCCTCATGGCCCGAAATGCTGTGCATGCTCCATTCCTGTGTAGAAGAAGAGCGAAGGACCGTGGACAGGAATTAGAAGAAGATGGAGGACCTATGTGCGAATCCGTGACTCATATGAATAGTGCCATAAAGGATATGTTTGTTTGGATTTAATTTGCATTTTCTGCAGGGACCCCGATGCAAGATTTATATTCCTTTTCTTTTGATTTTGGTAGATTTGGAAGATTAAGTTTGAAAATTGATAGTAATTAGTAAAAATAACGTAAAATAGTAAATGAGTACTTTTTGGAATCCTTGTGAAATTGTCTATGCATTAGATCTATAATATGGCATTCTTGAGTTTAAAGTTTCTGCCGTAAAAATAGATTTATGCAGGTTAGGGTTTGAATGCTAGTCTTAATTGTCTTTTTCATAACTGCAGTTTTTATGCTCAAATAAATGTGAAATTTTTGTGGAGTGCTACTAAGGTGATTGTTGTTGTCTGGTAAAAATTTCAAGAGTTTAGGATTTATAGTTTAAGAATTATAAAAATAACAAATGCCCTGTATTGCTTTGCTTCTACTCTGAACAGTTCTGCATGTTTGAATTAATTGGCTCAGTTAAGTTATGAATCATGACTTGGTGAAAATACATGAGTTTTAGTACTTTTCTTAAGCTTTCCAAAAAGTTAAATATCATGATTTTTGGGTATGTAGATCTTGAGTTATACTTGCTTCAATCTCTGTGGCTGTTTCTGCTCAAACCCAGAGAGGGTTTCCTTGTTCTTATTGTGGGGCCTTCTTAATTGTATAATTAGCTTTAGGTGTTTACAACAAAGTTGTTTAGAATTTTGTAAGCTTTCTAAAAAGTCTAGAATCACATTTATTGGATATGTATAACTCCATTTATAGCTGTTTAAAGTTGGGTTTTAGAAATGACTGCTTTCTATCAATTGTGGACCAGTTTCTGTAAATGGGTATATTTGACTTAGTTACCTTGAGAATCATGCTAAGATGATTAAATATGAATTGTAGAAAATTTCATAAGATTTCCATAATGTCTTCTTCCAAGTCATTTGGATTTGTGTAACTCCAGTTATAGCTAAATCTTGTAGCTGCTGTTTGCATGTCTAGAAATTGGCAGATTCCAATTATAGTGTTTGCTTGTATATTGTTAAGTGTGACGTATGCTTTGAATGATGACTAAGTTAGGGCACCTGAGATCTTAGGAAAACTTGTGTCATGCTTGGTGTTGTCGTCTCCTTTGCCATCTTAGCATGATAGATTGTGTGATGTTTAAGTTAAGCATCGCGAAGTACTTAAGTGTGTTAGTGTAAACTATGCTTGTCTTGTTTGCTATTCTGTGATGCGTCTCATGGTACTATTCTTCATATTTATGCACTTGCATATTGCATCTCATTTAGGTATGCTAGATGCACCACGTGAAGGATGAGATGTTGGAGCCAAACCCGAAGACAGTGTTTGATGGATCTATCCCGAAGATGGAAGGACTAAGCGAGTGCTAGGATCTGAGATGTCACCAGGATGGTGCAAGCTAACTGAACTGACTTGTGTCGGATCCCAGGCAAGCCCCGGAGCATTAATAAGTCTCCTAATTTATAAAAGCAATTCTTTCTATATATGAGTTATATATTGTTGCATTAAGTTGTAGGAGTTGATTGAAACCGTTGATGCATTTATTACTATCCTTGCCTACCTTATTACCTTTTTACCCTGTTAGGTCAGGATCGAATAACTGCTTAGCCTTGCTTAGACCGGTAGCGATCGGTGATGTTCGGTCACCTACATTTATAGGTGGTTACTAGAAGAATTTAGCTATGGAAAGAATGATATCCTAGAATTAACCATGTGTGATGGATAATTGGAGACCGGACGGAAAAGTTGGAGGCAACCAGACAGGGTTCTGGGGTGCTGTTAGTTTCCATCTGTGTCGATTAAGGACCGTTCGTTGTTCGGCCTCGAGTCATGTTGAACGCATGCCTTACATTTAGCTGGCCGGATAAAGTACCTTCCGACCGTGAAGCTGGGAGATTATTCGGGCCGAGTAGATTGCCCGCAGCGCACTGTGCCGGAGCAGGTGTGGTAGGACACGGGGGCGAGATGATAAGACCAAAGTGCAGTCGGTCGGCCCCCGGGTACATGTGGTTCCTGGCAAACTTGAGATTCCTGGATAGTTGACTCGGTGATCAATATCTCACTTTAGCGGGTGAGTGAGGTTTGTGTAAGGAATAAATCACCAGCTGGTTAGGAATCGATTCGAATCGCCATCGCTCCTGGATAGTGAGCACTTGACTCGAGTTACTGCATCGTAGTAATTATTATGGAACAATGATGATTATCTGGATGGCATGGGATATGCTAAATCTAAATTGGTAACTAGATGTTATTGGTTAATCAAGTGATTGCTATAGTACAGGTGCTTACCTAGATGGATAGGTCATAATAAAGATGATGCAAAGTACTTAAAATGGTTTCTTCATGATAGCTTATGCTTTTCGCAAACAAGTCAGCTAGCCCACTAAAGAAATCCTTGCATGATCCTTGGTGTCATTTGTTTTGATTTCCGACGAGTAAGTCTGGCTGAGTACATTCGAGTACTCAGGGTTTATCCCACCTTGTTGCAGATGATATTCTCGACCTGTTGATGATGGTGGCTAACCACCGGTGGGCTCGGTGATTTTATACTTACTTCTCATCTATATGCTTTTGTCGGATGATGTCACTATGCTAGCCATATATTTGGAACTTATAATAATGTAATCATTTGAAAGCTATGTTGTTTTCACTAATCAGTTTTGAAACCCAAACTTATACTATTATTTGTTAACCCCTTTGTAATATTATTTCCGCTGCAACTCGATGTATGTGATGTGTATTTGCTTAATCACGTGATCTTGGTTGTGATGTTGATTTACCGAGGTCTTTCGGGACACTCGGCGGACTACCGGGTTTATGAGTGAAAGTATGGGTGTGTCAACGTGTTAGCGGGGACAACCGTACTTGATCTTGTATAAATTGGGCGGTTCTGTCACACCGCCCTCGCTGCCCCTGCGCACCGCCTCCATCATCGCCGGCCACCACCCCATGCTGAATCGGCCACCGGTCGGTGGCTCTGCTCCGTGCTCTGTTTTGAGAAGGTGAGATAGTGCGAATAGAAACTAATATAGGGTTCTTATTGAAAAATACGTGACTCATGTGAATAGTGTTGAATAGTGTCTAGAGTACCATGAGTTAATTTAAAGAAAGTACAGGGGCCTTTTCGCAAAGTGGTGCCACCGTCATTGGTTTTCCCCGTGGGCGGCTTCTTCGGGCCCACAGTCGCGTCCCGCCTTTGGGCCGTTCAGCGCCCATGATGGGTTGTCGCTCTCCGCGTCGTGGGCCTACGGCACAATGGCCAGCAGCGTCTCGTGGGCCATGCGGCTTCCATCTGGACCATCTTGCGCCCGTCCCGCCCTAGGCCTTACCAGCCACAAGTCACTTTGAAATTTCTTGGGCCATTTAGTTGCCTTGGTACTTTTTCATTTTTGAGGTATTTTCTAATTTAATGCTGAAGCAAACTTGTAAAATCAATATAAATTTGTGTATGTGTCCAAAAATGGTGAAACCAATTTTGTTAGGGTTCTAAAATCATGATTTATCTAATAGTGTATTTTTCACATAGATTCGGTATGTTTTTACGGTTGCTCTAATTGTTTTAACATGCTTAAAATTATTAAAATGTGAACTTATGGGATTTTTTGTGAGAAAATGGTGATAGTGTTGACTCTAAAAATTTTACAGTAAATTACTAATATTATTAGCTGCTCACTGTAATTTTTGTAGCTCTAGAATAATTAGTTTGCTAGATATATAATGATGCCCTATTTTGAATAAAGATTAAATCGTTAGAATGAAATAAAGAAACACCTTAGAATTTTATAACTAAAATATTTGTTGGGAAATAATACCTTATTTGACAACATAGATATGTAGTCTAAGTATGGTCGTCGTTAGAACTATCTCGTTAACTTGAGAGGCGTAAATCATATTTTACGAGTCACGATTGCAGTTGATTAATTACGTCTTTGCATTGCATCGCATTGCATACCATAATAGGGACGTCGATGGATCGTGGAGTCATCGGAAGTTGCTGGAGAAATGATACTTTTAGAGATCGTGTCGCCATAATGGAAAGCTAACTTCTGATTAAATCTTACACAGGCAAGCCCCGGTGCATAACCCCTACTTTTCTACACTTTAAATTATATTTGCGCGTTAAGTTTTAAGGAGTTGATTCAAACCCACTTGCATATATAAATATCTTTATCCTATAAGTCTTACTAGTATGACAGAATCATGTAGATTGCTATGCTACAGGACTCCGGTAGAAGTCGAGTGATTGCCTGTCACTTGCGAGAGATAGGAAATATATTACATTATTATTATCACTTGGAAAATATAAATGGCGGAAAGGAAAAATGGTGATCGGGCAGCGATATGGTTTTGGTATTGGTGTGTGTAAGAGGTTGTGTCATGTGGTCAACGGAGCATAGCTTGGTTACACTATTTTCCCTGTCCGTGTCGGTTAAGGACTGACCGTTGCATTGGTTTCTAGGCAAGTCACAGACTTATTATCCCGAACACATACTTGGATATGGGCGCAGGGAAGACTTGTTACTCTCTTGTCATGGGTTTCGGCTCTTTCCGGACTAACTGTCAGGGTGGTTTTTGGGTAGGAGGTCCTTGCACCGCACTGAGTCCAGGACTTAGGGGTGGGGGCTTGGAGTCCCAGTTTGAACGGGGACCTAGACCCCGTGACAGGAGGGTAGTGGGTTGGTCCTACTTGTGCCTGGGGTACAAGCGGGGTGTGTATTTTTTAGGTACCCAGCTGGGGGCATTGATTCGTGAATCGCCGGGCAATCCAGTACGGCTTGTCTATGGTCCAACACCGTAGTAAGAACTAGAAGCTGAAAGATGGTAAAAGGAAATATGATTGCTTACCACTTGCTTGAAAGTAGCACATGTGCTTACATAGAATGGTTAGTTAATGAACTAATGCACTGCTAATAAAAATCGATTTAAGGACACACATTTAGTAATGCTCCTACAGATGCAATAAACCCACCAGCCAGATAGCCTTGCATATCCTTGGAGTCTTTTCTTTCCTCCTATCGGGTAAGTCTTGCTGAGTACAATTGAGTACTCAGGGTTTTATTTCCCCTGTTGCAGGTGACAGGTGGAGGCTAGAGCTGACCTTTGTGTGTGGATTCCTCCTAGTGGGCTCAGAGATGATTCCTTTACGCTGCGATCGTAGTTTTTATTTTTAACTCTCACCAAATATTTTTATAAATGAAAGTTTTATAATCTATTGTCATAGTTTATATATCAATGTTTCATAACGTCATAAATAGATGTTTAATTCTGCTGTAACTCTGTTCACATGTTTATATTCCATGGTTCAATTAAATTGTTCATAACTCTGATAATAGGATTACATTCCGCTGTTATAACAATAAATATTATACTCTGATGTTATATTAAAAGTGATGTAAGAAATGGTTAAGAATGATGTAAGCTTTATTCTCTGATTTGTGATACCGATGGAAAAATATGGATTTTCGGGTTCTCCCTTGGGGTGCGCCCGACGGGACCGCGTAATTTGGTGTCCTCCCTCAAGTGCTTAGTGTCTAATGGAAGACGAGCACTCCTGGAAGGCATTAGATTAGGCGGTTCTACCATAGTACCACGGCCATCGAGGAGCGCCTCTGTAGTAGCTGGGAGGGGGCGAGGCCTACGCAGCAGCCGGGAGGGGCGCGAGGCCTGTGCGGCCGTCGGAGATGGGTCGCGTAGGCCATCAGGGAGCGCTGGCGTGGTAGCCGCGAGGGAGGACGGGGGGCCTGCGCGGCCGTGGATCTCCTGCGTCGACAGAGAGAGGAAAGGGGGCCTGTGCGGCCGTCGGAGATGGGTCGCGCAGGCCACCAAGGAGTACTGGCGCGACAGCCACAGGGGAGGGTGGGGGGCTGCGCCGCCGTGGATCTCCGGCATCACCGGTGATGGGGCGGGCAAAGGAGAGAGGAGAAGGGGCGGACAGAACAGAGAGAGAGAGAGGAGAGAGGGCAGAAATGACGAGCATGACTCCCCAAATTCGAACAATGCTGCCTGATAGTGGCCTCCACCGAGCGGTTTCCCCCTCTTCTCGTCGCCTACGGATCGAACGGCCGTGTCCGCACTATGGGAGATCGGACGGCAGCGAGCGATGCGCATGCCAGGGCACTAACACGCGCGCGTGTAAATTAGCATTTAGGCAAATTGTTAGCATAAAATTGACACATAAAAATGATGTGGAAATAAGTTAGTAAATACTACAAGCTGGTTTTGTTCCTTGCGATAATGATATGTCACGGGCGTCCGTCCCATGACTCCCTCCAGACATGGTCCATCCTTATCCACGGACCTATCCTCATCCACTCATCCACGTAAATGGCCCGTGTCGCACGCTCGCTCTGTGCTGCGTGCCTTGCTCATAGGACGGACTCTGCTCGCTCGTGTCACCCCCGCTTGTGGGACGGACTCCGCCTGCCCGCTCACTAGCGCCGCCCCCACCCGCGCCGCCCGCTCACCATATAGTCTCATGCCTCCCTTTGCGGCCGCGCTCTATCCGCTTGCCACGACCATTGCCAAGGTTTGTGCTACCGACGAGCTCTGCATCGGCGACCTCCGCGCACTCCGTGGCATCGAGCTCCGCGCTGGCGTCGAGCTCCACAAGGACAAGCCCTAGACCAAGCAGCAAGGTGACATTGCGTTGAAAGCACGTGTTCCAAGTGTATGTTTCGAGTGTTTTAGTTGTTTTAGAGGTACCACAAGGACAAGCCCTAGGCCAAGCAGCAAGGTGACATTACGCTGAAAGCACATGTTGCAAGTGTATGTTTCGAGTGTTTTAATTGTTTCGAGTGTTTTAGTTGTTTCATATGAATGTTGCAAAAGTAGATCGAAATGTTGCATATGTTGCAATTGTTGTACTTATGTTGCAAACATCTATTCCCAATGTTTCATTTGTTTCTTCAAATGTATGTTGCAAGTGTATTTATCTAGATGTTGCATATGTATAATATATATGTTGCAAGTGTTTTATCCGAATGTTGCGTACGTGTTGCAATGGTTTTCAAGTGTTTCATGTGTTTTTGCTAGTGTTTCAGACACATGTTTCTTCTGTCTTTAGACGTATATTGCAAATGTTTCATCTGAATGTTTCAAAAGCACTTGAGGTGGCCGCTTCAGTAGTCTAGTCCAGCGCAGGCTCAACAATGCCAAGCTGCACCAGCACCTGTGCCAGTCTCCCGCCGCCGCCGCCCACCAGCTCCTACCTTCAGTGCGCCACACACCGCAGGACATGGCACACGCGGGCCCGCCCAGCTCACAAGAGTGCTCTACTTCACTGACCCAGAGGCGGATGCAGCACACCGCCTGCCTACCTATGCCTCTCCTCGCTAGGCTAGCAGCCCCATCACCCGTGCACCGTCAGCATGTCACGCCGCATGAGCGCTGCCTGCGATCGATGCTTGAAGCTGGAGCGCTTCATCGCCAACCATGCACTCTCATGAAGCCTAGGCCTCGACAACATGCTCAAGCTGTTCGACTAATTGCTTCGCCACGCCAGGCCTGCCTCGGTTACCGCCTTCAACCAGATCCTCACCGCTGTCTCTCGTGCCTCGGGCCAGCGCTCCTCCTCCACCTCAGACTCATAGCTCGTCATTTCCCTCTTCAACCGGATGATCCATGAATGCTCCATCAAGGTGGACCCCAGCAGTTGCACCTACAGCATCCTCATTGGCTGCTCTGCCGCATGGGTCGCCTAAAGCATGGCTTCGCCGCCTTTGGCCTCATCCTGAAGACGGGCTAGAGGGTGGATCACATAGGCATCAATCAACTGCTCAAAGGTCTCTATGACGCAAGAGGTTGAGTGAGGCCATGGACGTTTTGCTCCAACGAATGCCTGAGCTTGGCTACACGCCGACTGTGGTTTCATACAACATACTTCTTAAGGGTTTCTGCAATGAAAAGAGAGCTGAGGAGGCACTTGAGCTGCTGCGTATGATGGCTAATGATCAAGGTAGAAGCTGCCCACCAAATGTTGTGTCATACAACACTATCATCAATGGTTTCTTTACTGAGGGTCAAGTGGACAAAGCTTACAGCCTATTTCTTGAAATGATGGATCAGGCGATTCCACCGGATGTTGTAACATACAACACAGTAATTGATGGCATGTGCAAAGCTCAAGATGTTGATAGGGCCAAGGGTCTATTTCAGCATATGATTGATAAAGGTGTTAAGCCAAATAATGAGACATATAATTGTCTGATCCATGGACACCTCTCTACTGGAAAGTGGAAAGAGGTGGTTCAAATGCTCGAAGAAATGTCTGCACATGGTCTTGAGCCAGATTGTTTTACTTATGGTTTGCTGCTGGGCTATCTATGCAAGAATGGAAAATGCAGAAAGCTATATATTTTTTATTCTATGGTTGGGAAGGGGATAAAACCTCATGTAACTATCTATGGCACTCTGCTTCATGGATATGCTACCAAAGGTGCTCTTTCTGAAATGCATGACCTCCTAAATTTGATGGCAGTGAATGATATTTCACCTGATCGTCACATCTTCACCGTATTCTTCAGTGCATATGCTAAATGTGGTATGATAGATAAGGCGATGGATATCTTTAACAAAATGAGGCAACAAGGGCTGAGTCCTGATGTAGTCAGCTATGGAGCACAAATAGATGCACTATGCAAGTTAGGCAGGGTGGATGACGCTGTGGTCAAATTCAATCAGATGATCAATGAAGGAGTGACTCATAAAATTGTTGTGTTTAGCTCCCTAGTTTATGGACCGTGCACCGTTGACAAATGGGAGAAGGCTGAGGAATTATTTTTTGAAATGTTGGATCAAGGAACCCATCCGAACATCGTGTTCTTCAACACAATCTTGTGTAACTGATGCAAAGAAGGATGGGTTATGGAAGGTTGAAGACTCATTGACTAAATGGTATGCATGGGTGTGAGGCCTGATGTTATTTCATATAATACATTAATAGATGGCCATTGTTTAGCTGGTACAATTGATGAAGCGTCGAAGCAAATTGATGGTATGGTATCAGTTGGCTTGAAACTTGACAGTTTTTCTTATGATACATTGCTTCATGGCTACTGTAAAGATGGCAGGATAGATGATGCATATTTTCTTTTCCAAAAAAATGTTGAGGAAGGGACTTACACCTAGAGTTGTCACTTATAGTACTATATTGCATGGTTTGTTTCAGACCAGCAGATTTTTTGAAGCAAAGGAACTCTATCTTAATATGATCAAAAGTGGAAAAGAGTGGAACATTTGCACATGCAACATAATTCTAAATGGGCTTTGCAAAAATAATTGTCTTGATGAAGCATTCAAATTGTTTCAGAGCCTGTGTTCTAAGGATTTTCAACTTGACATTATTTCTTCCAACATTATGATTGGGGCTTTGCTCAAAAGTGGCAGAAAGGAAGATGCAATGGATTTGTTTGCTACTATCTCTGCTTATGGTTTGGTTTCGGATGTTGTGACCTACCGCTTAATAGTAGAAAATTTCATAGACGAAGGGTCGCTAGAGGAGTTAGATGGTCTGTTTTCAGCAATGGAAAAGATTGGTACTGCTCCAAACTCAAGTATGTTAAATGCTCTAGTTAGGAGGCTGTTGTATAGAGGTGACATAAGGAGGGCTGGGGCTAACCTCTCCAAACTTGATGAGAAGAATTTCTCACTTGAGGCTTCCACTACTTTTGTGCTTATATCACTTTTCTCGAGGGGTGAATATCAGCACCATGTAAAGTCTCTGCCTGAAAAGTATCGTTTCGTCAATGAAACCAACAGTTGAGTGTTGACAAAGATAAAGGTTAATTCAGTTTTTAGCTGTGTTGATCATCTTATGTTAGATGTCAATTTATTGGAGTGACTATTATGTCCTGTGCTATATTTTTTGGCCATGCTGTGTGGTATGCTGTGAATGAGGAAATTTTCAAGAGAAATGTTCTCTTTTTGTTAACAGGTAAAAGAATGTTGTGTGCAGTCCTAGTTGGCTCGGCAGCAGGAATCAGTTTGCAAAGTAATGAGTAAAACTGAAATATTTGCATTTTATTTTATTACATAATTTGTGAAGAAAACCAGCACTCCCGGTGATAAATCTTTCTTGTTGACCTCTTTATCATTGAGGCGATTCCTGTAAGTTTAGCTTGTGTATTTCCCCCACGGTTAGAAGTGTATGAGATTTGCTACGTTTTTACTCACATAAACTATTTGAATAGCAACAGTCCTACATATATATTTGTACAACACACTCCCTGATTAGTTTTCTTGTCTCATTGCATCCACCTTTCATGTGCTGCGTTGATAAAGAAACTGTGCATATGGCTTATGTCTGCAGTTCATTGGAAAACGTGGTTAGAACTTTCCCCCTTCCACCTGCAGTCAACTGTCCTCTATTGTTTTGCTTTATTTGGGTTGTACCATTTAAAGTTTTGCATTAGATTGAAATGCATATTAGCAGAGCAGATGTCTATGTTGTTATTAAGTATTCACTGCAAGAGGAACATTGGTAATTAGCAATAGAGTTCCATGCGTAATGATCAAGCCTAGGCATTACAAACAAACAATACATGAAATGTTCTTTTTAAATGCTTTGGCATAATACCTTTGGATAATATTTTGCAAGAAACTCTGGAGAGAGATTATAGTTCAGAAACGTTTTCCTTATATTTTCTGATAGTAAATTATTTCGAGTTTGACCTACCTCTTAATTGCAGAATATCTCATAGAAGAAGGCTCGCTAGAAGAGTTTGATAGTCTGTTTTCAGCGATGGTCAAGAGTGGTATTGCTCCAAACTCATGTATGCTAAATGCTCTAGTTAGGAGATTGTTGCATAGAGGCGACATCAGCTGGGTTGGGGCTTACCTCTATAAACTTTTTTTTTGTGAATTCTTACCTCTACAAATTTGATGAGAGAAATTTCTTACTTGAGGCTTCAACTACTTCCACAACCTACCATTACCCATTACCCATTACCCATTAGCCATTCCTATACTCACTTTTCCCTTCCCTCAAGAGGCCATGTCGCCTGCTTCCTATCCCTTCGATCCTTAATCAACGCCCAACAGATCACCACCTGGAACCTTCCACAAGATTCTGGCCTCATCTACCGCAGCCCCCCACGACAAAAGTGAAAGGGTCTGTGTACTATACAACTATGTGTTTTATGCAGTTTTAATACATGAATTTATTTGCACTATAAGATTAAGATCCAACAGTTTCTATCCTTCTTCTACCTCTGGCTTCCAGCCTTCTTCTACCTCCAAATAATCACAAATCATAAGATCACATATCACAAGAAATAATTTTTTCTATGAAAAGACAAATCACAAATCGCAGAGGAGGAGAAGGAGAGGCCTACTTGAAGCCGGATCCGCCGCCACCGTCGCCGCCGCCGCCGTCACTGCCACTGCCATGGCCGGTGCGGGTCCTAGACGTCATATATGGCCACACGTAGCATGCGCTCGCAGCCGAGGCGTTCCATCCGGCGAGCACGGGCGGGTCGCCCCACGCGCGCTTGATCTGGAGCAGCAGCTGCGCCTCATCCGCCGCCGGTTGGAAGGACTGTGGGACAGCAGGCCGCGCGAGCAGCAGGCCCGTGGTGCCTCCATGCACGCCAGGTTATGACACGTGGGCCCTAGATGTTATGGCGGTGTTCGCTGGTCTGAAAAATGGTCCGGAAAAATCAGACCAGCCGGCTGCTCCTTCTCACAGAGGCACTGTTCATCAACCAACCGCTATAGTATTTTGGCTTCTTTTTTCAGACAAGCAAACGACGCGTATAATAAAAAAAAATCTATGTTTTTTTTTCGTTAAAACATATAGCATTTCTGAAGCCAAAACAGGACGCCGCGCTGCGCTTCCTCCGCCGCCGCAGTGAGCTCCTCCCTCCTCGAGCGCCCCCTCCGCCTCTCCCCGTCCTCAGTCGTCTCCCATATGGCTGCGCCGCCTCCGCTCCGGCGTCCTGTCCGGGCAACCTGCTGTGCCTTCTCCGCGCTCTCGCCTCCCCCCTCCGAGCGCAGCTCCCCAGCCTGCGCCGCCGCGGCACGTACCCTGCGGCTGCCGGCGGGCCTTACCTGTGCGTCCTAGGTTGGCCGTCTTCGTCCGCGCCACCTCTTCGCTCTGCCCTGCGGTTGCCCGCCATCACCCCCGCCGCCACAACGTGTCCTAGGGCTGGCTGCGCTCGCCTGAGCTGCCGTCACATACCCTACGTCTGACTGCTCTCGCTCCGCTCCGGCGTCCTGTCCGGGCAACCTGCTGTGCCTTCTCCGCGCTCTCGCCTCCCCCCCTCCGAGCGCAGCTCCCCAGCCTGCGCCGCCGCGGCACGTACCCTGCGGCTGCCGGCGGGCCTTACCTGTGCGTCCTAGGGTTGGCCGTCTTCGTCCGCGCCACCTCCTCGCTCTGCCCTGCGGTTGCCCGCCATCACCCCCGCCGCCACGACGTGTCCTAGGGCTGGCTGTGCTCGTCTGAGCTGCCGTCACATACCCTACGTCTGACTGCTCTCGCCCGCACCTCCACCGCGACGGATTCTACGACTCCTGGGGAGTCTGCCATCTAACTCTGCGAGTTGCCATCTACCTCTTTCAATTCAGTGTCCATCTACTGCTAGTAATTTTCTCTAACAAAAGCAATAGGCAGCCTGGACCTAGGTCTGGGCGTTCAGTGGTTATCTCTCTCTAATTTCATCTGCTCACGAATCCATTTATGGATGGTGCACACTACGTGTTCGGTGATTTGCCTCCACAACAGTTGTTGTTACTAGCAATAACCGTCCCCACGTTTCTGCAGGAAAAAGGATGGAGATGGACATATTCAATTTCTATGTCCTTCGCTATGCTGATCAACAAAAGAATGGCACTGTATCTGCCTTCCTTCTATGCCCTGTTTATTGAATTGTTTGTAGGGGCTAATCTTCTATTCACTGTTCCTAGGTTGTCAAAACTCACGGATTTTTGCCTTGCAAGGCTGTTCACTGGAGATGGAGCTTTAACAAATCATTTCATCGCTTTATTGTACGACTAAGTGCAATAGGGAATGGGAACATCATTTCAAGCTACCACCTGTGGATATTCTCCTTTCTACTCTTGCTCCTGGTGCTATTTTTTGTATAATAAGTAAATCCAAATTTACATGAAATTTGGTATTGTGAACATGAAGGGCGAGCCTGGTGCAAGCGGTAGAGTCTTACCGCCTGTGACCGGAAGGTCCCGGGCTCGAGTCGCGGTCTCCTCGCATTGCACAGGCGAGGGTAAGGCTTGCCACTGACACCCTTCCTCAGACCTCGCACAGAGCGGGAGCTCTCTGCACTGGGTACGCCCTTTTTGGTATCGTGAACATCGAACATTATGAATGTGCAGGTATCAGCATCTGATGCGGTTCGCTCTTCCATTGGTTGCACATGCCAGTGACATTATTACGCCCATTGGAACCAGACAAGAGCTGCTGCGTTCAAAAGCTACTGCTCTGGAGCTACTGCACATGACAATTTTTCTCTACTACCTATTTTCTTGCTCGCCTTGGAAAGATCTTCATTCTACCCTTTGTTGATGTAAATTAACTATGCCTACTTGCCTAATTTTCTGCATTCCAGAATGTAGTCAGTTTTGCATATATGGGTCCTGTACTATGCAGTACTACAGATAGTTCTACATATGTCAAATCAGCTTATCATTTTTAAGGGCGTCACAAGGCCCCTTATATGGTCTTACTAATAACATTGACATATGGTTGCTTGCATGCTGAGAATGTTAAGGCCATAGCACAGTAGCCCACCTCAGAGTATCATTGAACCTGAAAAAATCTGCTATCCATGTTATGTATAGAGTAAGCCAGTCATATATTCTGTTGATTTTTTTTTTTTTTGAGTTCAAATTTGTAATACAAACTAAGAAAACAATTCAGGATTCGATATAGGGAGACCCTTTTTACAAGCAGGGAAATTTGTTGCTGCTCCTTTTTCAGGAGCTGGGACTTTTAATACAACTTATAAGGAAAATTAATGAACGTGTTAACCCTCAATAGTTACATGTTGTCCGCTGCCTAGCTCTGAGAGGGTTACTTTGGGATCCAGAAGCTCGGTGATCAGCATTAAATGGCAAAACCAGCGCAGGTATTGATCTGTTGTTACTCCTGTCAGTGTGCAACTAATATAAAGGGCGTACCCAGTGCAGAGAGCTCCCGCTCTGTGCGGCGTCTGGGGAAGGATGTCAGTGGCAAGCCTTATCCTCGCCTGTGCAACGCGAGAAGACCGCGACTCGAATTCGAGACCTTCCGGTCACAGGCGGTAAGACTCTACCATTTGCACCAGGCCCGCCCTTTAGTGTGCAACTAGTATCTCTGAAATAAATTGTCTGGTTGTAATCATGTCCTCTTTAAGCTGCAGCAACTTAACTTTTTTAAAATTAATTGCACCTGACTGGTGGTGTGGCTGGTGGTGTTCTTATGCAGGGCATTGTCCTGATTTACAAAGGATTGCAAGACGCATTGTCTCGCAATGCACATCATCAAGTGTGTGTAAAAGAAACTGGAGGGCATTTGCTTTGGTCCATACAAAAAAAAAGAAATTGTTTAGGCTCTAACAGGCTGCACAAATTGGTGTACGTGCATTATAATATGATGAAACTGTGCATCCAGTAATTCGAAGCTCACTTCCAAAATTTGCAAGGATTTGGCCTCGTTCGGCTTACCTTAAAAGCTGGCTTGTTCGGTTTTTTTTTTCAGTCGGAACAGTGTTTTTCTCTCACAACAATTCAGCTTTGGCTTGTTTTTCCAGCTAATTTCAGCCAAGCGAACGGAGCCAATATCCTACTCCATGTAGCTTGACAATGGATTTTCATATACCACTGAAGTGTTTAATTAGTCTCTCTGCATTCGTGCTACAAGATTGCACAGCGTGATTAAACCCCCAGTACCAATGTTTACAAAAATTAATATATCTACTGCATTTTTACTGTTTTCAGGACCACACTTATATACGTTATTATATAGCTGCCTAGCCCGCGTAACTGTGTGGGCTTCTTATATATCACATTTCTCCGGGGATGAATATCAGCACCATGCAAGGTCTCTGCCTGAAAAGTATCGTTTCCTCAACGGAGCCAACACATACTGGTTGGATTTGCACACTTGTAAAACACATAAACCCCTACATTGGGGATGCAGGGAGCCTACATATTTCTAGCACACCCATTGCTACTCCTTGTATTTAGTAACCCCCCCCATTCATCTATGGTAATAAGATGTCCTGTCGAAGTTCGATGCTTTTCGGAAAGTAGTATGAGATGACGCTTGTTGGGTCTCTGTTAAGTGTTAACATAGCATTATTATTCCCTAGTGTTTTTGCTTCCATGAAGGAGGGTCTGGTGTAAGCGGTAGATTCTTACCGCCTGTGACCGGAAGGTCCCGGATTTGAGTCACGGTCTCATCGCATTGCACAGGCGAGGGTAAGGCTTGCCACTGACACTCTTCCCCAGACTCCGCACAGAGCGGGAGCTCTCTACACTGTGTACGCCCTAGTGTTTTTTCCATCAGGCTGAATCTGTAAAATGCTGCATGTTAAACAGTTTGAACTAAGATGCAGTTCAGTAGTCCAGTTGTAATAAACCGAACATATGGTCTGGTACTGGTACTATGGTTAATCAGCAACATCTTTCCAATTTTAACCGAATTATCTGCAGGTTTGTTCCTCCGATGCTGTTTTGATGTTGCATTGTGAAACAGCATGGACGCTGAGCTCCTCCCACGCCACTGTGTCCTGAAGTTGGGACTTGAGGCCAATCCAAATCGGAGCCCATTTTCTGAAGTTGGGAGTTGCCGCCCTCAGCTGAAGCAGGCGATACCACCCCCTCCTGAGCTGATCCTTCTAGAAGGCTTCATATTGAAGCTGGCCGCAGGCGACAGGAAGGGAGGTCCCGGGTCAGAGCTCACAAGTTGACCGTTGGGTCGCCTAGCCTGGGTCACCACTCAATCTGTCGGCAAGATTTGGATAACTACGAGTAGTACCCGGTCGCAGCATGGACTCTGGTCAATAGTTTGTTTCTCAGATAGATCCCTAATCCAATATTTTGTAGAAGCCTTCCTACACCTTGCCTCGCGATTAACATTTATTTCATTTTTCCTTAAAAAAACATTAATTTCATTTTGTGACCAATATTTGCAGTAAAAAACCTTTTAACTTACATAAAGCCCCCTAACCAGTGATGACTGCTGGGGCTAGCCACTGCTCCTGTCTTGTCTACACAAGTGAAGTGCCATTGCTTCATAAAGATTGTCTGGTTCGCTTTAGGGTCCGTTTGGTGGGGCTTTTGGCTTTGAGCCCAACTAAAGGTGCTGTTTTTGGAGGCGGCTTTTTTAGAAGCAGCTGCTTTTCCGTAGTACATTTTTGAAAGCAGCTTTGACCCTGCTTTTGGCTTTTGGCTTTCTACTTTCTGCTTTTCGAAATTAGTGGAATAAAAAACTCTTCCATAGTTGTTTCAAGAGAGATAAAGATAGAAGGTATATTTTATACTTATTTAACCAAACAGCTTTCAGCTTTTTTACAGCTCATAGCCCACAGCAGCTAAATCTACAATATTTTTTTCTTACAACAAAATAACTTTAGCCGGCTGAGCCGAACATGCCCTTGTTTCCAGTAGAGCCTTTCTTTTTCCTCTCTGCCTTATGAGATTCAGTAGTTGAAAGTGGATTACATTGTGGCACAAGGCTCTTTAATTTGTTCTAATCTAAAAAAAACTTGAATTGTCAAAGTCAAGCCACTGGTTGGTTTAGGAAGAGAAATTTCGATATTTGAAGGGCAGTGGCAGCTGGAAGGGTGACCTGGACAAAAGTCTGTCCTCAACTTAAGCTTGATTCATGGACGAGAGCTTCTTGGGTTTGGCACGATACCACCAAATAAATTATGGTCATTAGGCTTATTCTTTGATTAGTTTGCGTAGTCATTTTCAACTAGAGGCCATGCTTTGCTTTATGTTATGTGTTGCTTCCTCATGTGTTTAACTCTGTAGTAGTATTTTTTTATGCATGTTAAAAGGTTGATTCAACGTTCTTTCTATTTTGTGTGCATGAAGTATAATATACTATATTCCTAAAAGTTTCTTCAGAACTGTGAAGGTTGCATGCTATGCTAAGGTCATTGGGATTAAATAGCATAAATTACATGCCAATTTCTTCTAAAAGGATAACCTTTGGTGATGCGTCTGATTTTCTTGTTTGATATGATTTTCAAAACATACATGACTCAGGCAACCTGTAAAAGTGCTGCATCAAGCCTCTGATTCTACAAATTACACGTACCCCATATTGTCAAATTGATTGTTCCCCGGATTGAAAACAAAGGTCGTATCAATGTAGCACCCTCTTGGGACATCTATACCCTTCTTCATGTCTCTGTTTTGTTCTAGGTTCCCATGATGTAAATAACTGAAACCACTATTATTATGGTAGTTATGAAACTGAATTTCTTTGGTATTTTTCATATAATATCTCATCCATGCTCTTATGTTTTGTTCTCTTAGCTTTACCACTTTGCAGCTGGAAGCAACCAAATGTTTGATGACATTCCTCTGCAAATGCTATCTAATTAAAGTGGATGTGGTTGTAGTGCTACCCCTAGGCCAATGCAGTAATTTTAAGCCCTTTGGTCAGCTAAGGATTAGTGTGGACTGTTTTAGTGAGGTCTCATTTCCAGTGGTCTAATATCAATACTTCTCTTAAGACTGCAAGCCTCATTTGCTTCTACTTATTTTAGTGTCCTTAACTTGGAATTGTTAGATTGATACACTGGCACTTGTTTTCAGTAATTAGATTGTGCACCATTATGCAACAAATTATTCTTCCATTATCCATTTTCCCTGTAGCATCGTTTGTATTAGTCTATGTCCTAGCTACATAATTATTTTTGTTCGAATTAAATTTTTCCTACTAAGTACTCCTCCAACCTTTACACCTATTTTCCACCAAATGCATCAAAAAATGTTTGGCTAATCTTTGCTACTACCTACTCTTATTTGGGATTCACGATACGGTGGCATCCTTCTCACAGTTTCCAGAAAAACTGTTCATTTCAATTGCGCATAGGCTTCATTTATAGGAATATTAATATGTGTAGGCTGGATAAGTTTGATTCAAACATGAAATGTCAACAAGCAACTGGATAGGTAAATGCAGCTCCTTTCTTTAAAAAAAAGATATGTAAGTGATTGCATTACTTATGATCACAGAATATAAATTCAGTTCATGTCAAAATTGGTGAACAGGTAGCATGGTAGTGTATCTCAGTAAACCTTAGGAACATACCATGGATCTTTCCCATGAATCGTATAAGGATTTCTGTTGTTAGAAATCCCATTGCATTTCCTACTCTTGTTTATTATTAATTTTCAGGCATAACTCATTCATGGTACAACAAGTTCCAACATGATTGGTGTTACTAGCCCATTTGAAAACTGGCCTGTGCCTGCTATAACAAGATGTGCAAAATAAATGTCCACTCGAACGAGAAATGTGGCTGATTTGGGATAAGTAGAGATTAGCCCCATTGTTGTACTCTGTGATATCTTCTTGCTGCATATTCTTTTTATAGTATTTGGAAGCTATGCTGATGCTTTTGACAAGGCATGATATACAAGAGTGTCTGCTATTCAAGCAACTTCTCTTATTTCATCTCTCTGGTCTCTTAAGCTGTTGCAGAAGACATTACGACCAAGACGAAATCGACTCGATAGTGTACTCAAACAAAACGGTGGCCAATGTTTAACTTCTCTTATCATCATGCAGGACATGGTAACACGACCGACAAGGGAACAAGGGTTATTGACAAGTTGGGCAAAGAAGAAGCCGTGAAGACGATGCATTCCCAGGAAAATCATCTCAAGGAGCTCCAAGCTTGGTAGCTTGGACTTAAAAGCTGAAATCACCGAGCTCAAGATTGCATTGGAATCAGATCGTTCTCAAGGAAAGGTGTAGATGAGAGGGGTCTTGTATTCGAATCAGTTTGGTTGTTTAAGGAATTGTAGTAGTTAGTTGTTGGTGGTATCAGTAATATATATATATATATTTGTCGGAGTGGTTGGGTGCTTGGATGCGACGTTCGGTCAGAGCAGTTTGGTCGAAGAGGCGGTCACGGGGCTGGTGCCGAGCCGGCCTCGCGCGAATCAGAGAATCGGCACTTCTTCCGCTGGGGCTCGGCGACGGGGTCTCGGGCGAATCGGAGATTTCGGCCGAGACCTCGTTTGTTTATTCCGTTGGTTCTGTTTTTACGGTCTAAGCAGTTTTTCGATCTTTGCTTGGGGTACCCCATTTTTTGGTATCCGACAAGTATATTCAGTAGCCAGCTACAAAAATAAGTTATTCTGTAGCCACCTCCATTTACGATAATTTTATATAATAATTTACGATAATGTCAATACATATTTACGATAGTTGGGTTACTATAACACATGGGGATATTTACCATAACGTTATAATAAACCATTTAGTAAGGAGTTACTATAATCTCGTAAATTAACATAGAAATTATAGTAACCCAAAGTGGCGTAGCCAGCTACAGGGTAGCAGTTATATATACACACACGTATCGCTAAAATAAAGATGGTTCACCCCGTCAAGGTTATATATGATCTTTGTACTGACTACTGACTAGGTAGGTGATGGTCCATGTGTTACAACGGGCATACAAATTGATTGTGATCACTGGAGTTTGTGTGAACAGAGATGAGATCTGAATAGATGTTCAGTCGTCACATTGACATATTCAGTGTTCATTCGATTCAGTGACGATAGTTTCTACTGGAGATTTGTTTATTTTTAGCAACCTTGGTTTTGGTACAAGCGTATAAGTATGTTGGTGTTGAGACTTGAGAAGAATAGCTTCCTTCGGCCTTTCTGCAAGTCTTTTGCTATTCAGTCAGTGTTCTCATTTGGAAGACATAAGCATAGCATAAGGCATTATTTATTTATTAACTGGAAAATGTGAGACTTTACTGCATTGAGCCTTTGTGAACTTATCTGGTTTGGCTAGTTGCCTATATTATATTAGTTGGTCCTAATGGCACACAAGAATGAGTCGATAAGAAATCTATGTGATGGCTTCATGTAACTGTGGTGCTGACGTAACATTTAGACGGACGGACACACAAGACAGCAGCATGTGCATCAAACAAGAGCCAATAAACCCAGGGGCCAAAATTATATGAAAGGAATTGACAGAAATTGGATCAGTAGATTCTATCATTGTCACATTCAAAATACTTTACCTAGTCATCAAATTTCCAATTTACAATCTCATTGATTCAGAGGGAAGGGCTCGCTGTTGGCGGCCTTATCCAGTCCAGACCAGAAGCCCATGGCCTGCTGTTGAATCGGCATCCCGTCCCGTCCCATCCCCTTCCGTGCGTGCCGGAGCCGAAGCGGAAATTTTAGCATCGAGAATCCATCTAAATCACACACAATCCAAGCCAAGCTAGCTTCATGATTCGATTCTTCCAGTGACGAATGGAGAGGCTATTGATCATAATGCGTTCTTTCACGACGGGTAGCACCGCAGCAGTAGCAGCGAGAGTCATTGTTTTAGGAGTCCGGCGGTTTCGGCAGGTGAAAATCCATCAGTCGAGTGCTTCTGCTTTGCATTGCTTGCCACATTTGGAGCCTCGGTGCTCGCTACAGCACTGCAACGGCTACCAGAGTTCAGGCCTTGTCATTTATATGTGCTTGTGCTCATCCTGTCCATTGCTACATGCAGCCTGCTCAACGACCATGTGAGGTCTAGTTGGAACTGGGAAGTTCCCTATTCCTTGGCAGCTCTCAATGAACACAGACAGTTCATCACAGTCCAGTCTTGTTCAGTGATCGTTGTTGCCTTCTCAGCTTCACTTGCCGCTGACAGTGGATCACCACTTCACCGCCTTGGCATTCAGAATCCAGTGGCGCTCCAAGTCTCCGAAGGGCCAAACTCTTGCAGGGGCTGTGGGTGACATGACCCCGGTATCCACAAGACAAGATATGTGTCGCACCATCAGAGGTGGTCCAGCCGACAAAATCAAGGCGTGCACGGCACTGATCGATGTGCACCGCAAGATATTGTATAGTACTAAATATGATATTTTCCTTATAACCCTACCCCTCCAGAGTATATAAGGAGAGGCAGGGGTCTCCTAGTTGACATTTACATACATCTCATATTCAATACAATATAACAAAGACACAGGACGTATGGTATTACGTCGATCAGACGGCCCGAACCTGTCTAAATCGTTGTCTCTACGCCTTGTTTCACCATCCGGTTCCTGATTACGCACGCCTCCACCGACAAATCTACCATCGCGGGATACCCCTCGGTGGATTGCCGAGCATCTTTTGTCGACGGGGGCCGCGGATCTTCCCCAGAGAGGCTCACCCCACGGGAGGATTTCCCACCAGTGGCTCTACCACGGGGAGGTGGCAATCACTGGAGGAGCACTCAGGCCTGGTGTTTCGGGTTACCCATTGAGTTTCGTGGGTTAAGCAATGACTCATCATAAGAGGTGGACATAGTGCCCGTCACTTTTACGATGAAAAGTGATGAGCTTAATTAGAACTCCATCACATCATATACGGAGTACTCAACAGTGACAGGCCTTATTAACTATGTCCATCACTTGTGACTTACTCAACAGTGACACTACGTACCTCCTCTCGACAGCAATGTGACATGTAAAAAAACAAAGTAATGAATCATATGCACTTAGGACCTAGAAAACCTAAATCAAGCCTCTGCTATGAAGAATTTAACTTATGGACTCTATAAACTTGTGTGGATTACTTGCAGGAAATGCTTAAGTGACAGGATTTTGCTAAGGAATTGTCCACATCAAGTTAAGAACCATTTAAAAGCAAATACTATAATCTATATGAAGCATGTCTGCATCCATCCATTATTCAGTGTCTGATAACCGGCAACACGTTACATGGGTGCCCGAAACGATGATAGGTGGGCTCCGGCGTAAGCCAAGCACAATGGTGAACACAAAGCCAACGATTTATACTGGTCCAGGCTGCTAGAATAGCGTAATACCCTATGTCCAGCTAGGCATATTGCCTTGCGTTGGATTGTTGTGTATGATATGTTATAAAGGGGTGCTCCAGTCTCTCTTTATATAGTCCAGAGGGCAGACGCATTGACGTAGTCCTAGTTGGTTACGACAGAAGAGTTCTAATCTAATTACAGAGTTAGACTTAATCCGACTAGGTCGGTCCTTGTAGCCTTGGAGAACATGCCACCTTGTTCCATGCTCTCTAGGCATACCTTGGTCCGGCCCATCTCCTTGCCGGGTAGTCGGCCCTACAGGGAACTCTTAGGATCTTGGTCCGTCACTTTGGTCGCATCATCTTCACAAACCTTGTTTTTCTAAGCTTTTTCCTTGCAACATGTCATAGCAGAGTCAAATGACCAACCTTTCTAATAGAAGAGGCATTCCTATGAATAGGGCGATATAGATTTTGCTAGCTCGTGCCCTTCTATCAAATAGTTAGTTATCGTAAAAAAACACTATTGAGAAAATGCATTTCTCTATTGCTATCTTTTAATCCCCATTTAATTTCTTATAAGTTCATGAGGCACAACACTTGTTGATGCAAGTACTTGCATTGAGATGAATAAAAGAAGTATGCAACGGTTGCTATATGTCAAAGGCCAAGCGTTTGGACCTCATCATCGATGAACATCTTTGTAATCGTCTGGGTGAGAGGTTATGACTACTAGTGACAACAAAGGATTTCTAGATAGCTACAAACACCCTCTCTATTGGTTGTGGCACATGTTTTAAGATTATAATGGACTCGCTAGAGAAGTGTCTAGCATTATCATCTTGTTAGGCATTTTCTATAAATGCTAACATTTATACAAATTTAGAGCATAAATAACTTAAAATCATGTGTAGTGAAGACTTGATCCGGGCTCTCTAGTGTATCCTAAATGCCTACGAGGAATTAAATTGACTTTTTTGTGGCCTTTTCTAGGGCACGTCAATCGGGTGTCATAAATGTTAACCTATGATATAAATTGCAGATATTATGACAACGACAAAATGACATAAACCCCAACATCTCTTGTAGTGGAAGCCGTTGTTTTTGGAGAGCCTTCATCTCGGTCCAAGTGCTACTACAGTACTTGGTAAGCAGAATTGAAGACTATGTTGTGTGTTGTACCTCGCTATGGCATGATAGATGCCATGCCGTTCTTCTCCAATTTTCATATAGGTTATGTACAACTTAGCTGTGTAGATGCTATGAGTGATCTTATTATAATTGTTAACTTGATGTAATTACCTGTGATCAATAAAGATTCTTTTTTATGAAAAGCTACGGGTATAAATAAAAAGACCTATGTCATTACGAGATTAGCAGGGCTAAATTTACTCACTGGTCAAGTGGACAAAGCGGTTTGTTCGGAGTTGATCTGTTTGAAATATGGTCAGCCCAATAGGAAAGTGGCCTGGACTTATGATTCGACGGGCCGGAACGATGGATCAAAAGTGGGCCGTTTCTCCCAGCTCCAGCCCAGCAGATCTCACAGTCATGTCTTATCGGACGGCTGCGGCCTCGATCGCTGGCCGGATCGCGGCCGCTGGAAATCTGCGTGCGCAGCAAGCACGAGGGTTTCTATTGCGGCGGGGTTTTCTTCCTGCGGCCGCAGCGTGTGACAAGCAGGCCCTCCCGCGACCGCGAGCTCGCGGCGGATCCAACGATCGATCGATCGATCCGTCATCCTCAGTTCCTCATCCTTCCGGGCATCCGGACTCCGGCGAGAGGTGGAAGGCCATGAAAGCTGCGGGGGACGCCACGCGCTGCCCTGAGGTCCCCCGGCGGTGCCACCACTGCGCCGGGCCACTCTCCAAGGACATGGTGAACCCACGCCCCCAGATCGCCTCCTCCCTCTTGTCGATGACGCTGTTGCTACCCGCCGGGTCGCGCTGCCTCTGTGGCAACCCATCTGTTTGTTTCGTCTAACCTGCTGTTGGCGCTTCTAGTGGTTGTTGATTCTCCGCCTGCTAATTCGGGCGGTTAACCGTGCTGGCGATTTTTGGGTTGTCTACTTACCTTGAATATGGCCCGGTTCAGTTCCAGTTCTGCGAGTAGTTGTTGCTGATGCGCCTATGTACGTGAGCGTAGTTAGTTTGCACAAATTGAAATTGGCAGCTCGGCAGGGGATTTGTTATGGAGTTAGAGGAAGAAATTATATATGCTAGTATTATGTTTTTTGTTACGCTTGACCTGCTTTTGCTGCATCTAGTGGTTGATTCTCTACATCCGAATATCCAGCCTGAGGACAGTGCTAGTGGTGACCTGTTCTCTTTTTGAAAAAAAAAGGTTGACTTACTTTGATTTTGGCAGTGCGAGTTTTTCATGCTCAGATAGTCAGATGTGCCCATGTTTGTGAATGAGAGTAGTCATTTTGTGTAAATTGACATTCTCAGCTCAGCATAGAGATTTGTTCCGAACTGCTGGAAGAAGTATTGAATTTCCGACAGTATTTAACACAGCTCAACTGATCCTTGATTTTGTTATTGCTTGAAGGAAACGAGCAGCTGGACGGTGCCTCCGTTGGTTCGAGATAGCTTCTCCATGGTATGTTCCCTCTCCAGCTTGACTGATGTTCTGTAAGATATTAGGACTTCGATGTGGCAGTTTAGTGTTAAGTACATGTATGCTTCCATCTTGTGGCAGATTGGTTTGGCTCTTGGGGGTATAGCAGGAGCGTTTTATGGTTTCAACCATGGTATGTTCTCTTCTGTAATCTGTAACAAATTGAGTTGTTTGAGCACTAGTCGATGTGCTTGCATGCCAGATGATTAGATTGTCTTATACCATTTATTTTGCTCCGCCTTGTGACTAATGAATGGATTGTAATAAATTAGTTTGGGATCCACATGCAGCTCATTTCGTCTATGTGATTATGATTTGCGAGTGGTGTTACTATTAGTTGGCTTAGTAACACACTAACACTTGCCATTCATACTTGTACTGAGTCTCATTAGCATACAATTTACCGGAAACTTTTAGGCATGATTATATTCTTCTTTGTGCTTAAAAAACTTTCTTTATGTTGTGCTCGGTTTGGGATTATCTTTGCATGTGTAAACAGTGCTCCCTCTGTTCCAAACTGTAGGTCGTTCTCTAGATACATAGTAAAAGTTATGTATCTAGAAAAGTCGAAATGGCGTATAATTTGGAACGGATTTGCAAATAGCAGAATGTTTATTCCTCGTACGTACCTGAGCATGTCAAAAATCATCTTCCTCATTGGTTCACATTATATTTGCTCGCTTTATTTACATTGAGTTGATTTTTTTGCTTTGTATATTTTTTGATAAATGGACATAAGATGAAATCGGTTAACATTTTTTTGTTTTACATAAGTTTTGGCCTGTAATGCTGCTGTGCAATGATAATTGTTTTTCCATAAGATCTGATTTCTGAGTTTCAAATGCAGTTATGCCTGTTGTTCGTCGCCACATTAAGGGCCCAATGTGGATGCATTTTTTTGTTGGTGTAAGTTACTATATACTTTTATAATCTAATAATCTATACACTAGTTTCTTGTGGACCTGTTCAGCATAAACCATTTTGACATTTCTTGTTAACTTCATGGCCATCATTGAGACAATCTTCAGTTGTAACATTCATTCTATAGCAGATATCGACCTAATTCGTTCTAATGTTCTAAGCACATCATTCATGACTTCTCTGCACATTGCTGAATATCTAATCAGACCGTGTTCTATTTAACAATTCCAACAATTCAGATAATGTTTATGAATGTGTGCCATATTGAGATTTCTTAGTGTGTATCCGTAGCTGCACCAAGTTAAGAAGGCAGAAAATTATGAGCACTGTCTTTTTTTTTGTCAAGAACATTAAAAATTTGATCACATGATGATCTGGTGCAAGCAAGTATTAGTCTGATCCTCCTATTTATTTTTGTCCTTATGCAGGCACCACCAGTTATTGTGTTCTCTTCTGCATGTGCTGGATTAGCAGGTTAGTCACTAGTCTTCTAAAAAAAGGGCGTACCCAGTGCAGAGAGCTCTCGCTCTGTGCGGGGTCTGGGGAAGGATGTCAGTGGCAAGCCTTACCCTCGCCTGTGCAATGCGAGAAGACCGCGACTCGAACCCGGGACCTTCCGGTCACAAGCGGTAAGACTCTACCGCTTGCACCAGGCCCGCCCTTCAGTCATTAGTCTTCTACATGTACTTTTTTTTTGTCTGTATAGTTATTTTGTGTGCTTATTTCGCTGTCCAAAAATTTAGCTTTTTTACTATCATGGCAATGTTGGATACAATTATTTTCGATTTATAGAGATTTTATGTTCTGGATAAGTTCCATTTGTGGGGGCTCCATTTGATGGTGATATTGTTCACTACTGGTAAATTACTCATGTAAGTTTTAATATACCATAAGAAATTTCATTCGTATTTGCTTTCGGCAATGCTCCAGTCGCCATCCTTGACAAGTTACCTTGTGGCAAATTGATTTTACCTTTTCTATTTCCATCCATGATGTCCCCTGCCAAAGGTTAGATGAACTTAGATATAAACCATTCAAAAGTAGAACAGGAGCAGAAGGGAACCTCAGCAGTTTTATTTTTCCTTTCCAAAGGGTTGTCTTGATTGGCCTGCACTGGGCTTTGATCTCTAGATTATGCGGTGTAGGATTTTTCTCGAGGCAGATGAGCTTTTTAATATTATCGAGCATTAGTGTTAAACTATACATAATTCATTCTTTTACTGGATATTTTGGGCATGGACTTGGTTCAATTATATGTACATGCATGGTTCACCTTGGCTCTCCTACAAGTTCAATCATATTTACATGCATGATGCTAAATTGCTAATGCTTAGTTGCTCTACAAAGTGTGGGGGATTGTGAGTTTGCAATTTGCTAATGCTTAATCCATAATAAGCAGCAGTGACAGCTGCTTAGGATTTAGAAGCTTTAGCATGTTCATGAGACCAGACAGTAACAGAAGTTTTTGCACATCCTCGATCGTAAATTGTCCCCCTCTTTTGCTGCTGAATTATATGAATCGCCAGCACATAACTGGCATGTAGTTGTGTTGTTCATTATTGATGTGGGGCCGTTGGCAAGCATGTCACAATCAGAAACTGCATACTATTTGATGTTTCTCATGTTTAGCATACAGCATTTATTTTGTTTATAGGTAGTCAGAATGGAGTAAAAATGCATGGTAGGCAAGTATTGATGTCATCTCATGTTTCTTCTGTTTAATACGACTATTCCATGAATTCATTTTCAACACATTCACTGCAGGGCATGACACTCCTATTATCACTAAAATTATTTTTATTGATCTGTAGGTGGTACAATACCAGCCACTGCACAACTGGTTACGTCATCCTATCATGCTGTGTCATCGCACTCCTTTGCCCGCTCTTCTTCGCATGTAGCAGCGCATTCGCCCTCTTTTGCCCCCTCTGCATCTCATGACGACATGCACAAGGCAAAAAGCTCCTCACCGTTGTAAGTTATTGGTGCAACAGTTTCACGACATAACTCGCCTGCCTTGAGAAACTATCCTCTTAACTATGGAAAGACTCATCCCATCCTACTCTATGAAACATGAATTTTTCTTATCACTCCTTGCCCTGTTTAATGAGGGCTGCTTTTGTACATGGTAATTTTTTTTCTCTCGTGAACAGATGCTATATGTGCCCTGTTTATAAATTTTGGATATATCTTTATGTATAGCTAGCACTGGGCTATATTTTGTGGTCCAATAAAAAGTTGGTGCCGTGACCAGTGTACACTGAGCTGAGGTTCTTTTGAGATATTCCAGCGCTGGAAGATATTGTTTTTGCTCAAATGGTATTGAGACTGCATTCAGTATTTATTTACAAGTAAAATGCCAGCTAGTCTTCATTGGTTGATAATTGTGATCTCATCGCTTTCGTTGGATATCCAGTGCTTAGATGCCAAAGGGTTGTTTTGTTTCAAACAAACAATTTTAGTGTTTTTTATCTTTTGAGACATGCTTTTGATGTGAAGGCATCAGCTTTCTACAGTTTAGCGAAATTCGAATTGTTTTCAAATCAAATCGGTGCAGGATTGAAGTTGGCTGACAACAATATCCTTTTCTAACTGGCTCTCGGTGCATCAGTAACCTCATGTAATGTTATGTTGCATTAGAGCAAATCTGTGAGGAGCCCTCAAATCAGGTCTACCCTCTCTCTCTCCCTTTCCTCGATGTCCTGTGGTCAGGTGTGGTGTGGGTGTGGCACTGAACCTCAATGGTGACAGGTGATCGGGCTTGTGGGCCGAGGTTGGGGCAGGTGGAAGTACGGTGTGGACACTGGCTAGAGTGGCGACAGGTGGTCGGGTTTGTGGGCCGAGGTTAGGGCGGCTAGAAGTGCGGTGTGGACACTGGCTGGAATAGCTTGAGTTTGGCGCTGAACCTCATGGGCGATGGGTGATTGGGCTTGTGGGCCGAGGTTGGGGCGGCCACAGGTCGGTGTGGACACTGGCTGGATTAGCTTGAGCTTGGTATCGGGCCCAAGCTAGGGCGGTTGGAGTTTGGGTGGTGCTTAGATAAGACCGGAGGAAGTGATAAGCATTGCTTGGGAGTTGGGACCGGTCCAAGCTCAAGCTCGTGGAAGATCGAAGGTGGAGTTTGGCTAGGCTTGGAGGAGATAGGCGGAGCTAGGGTTTTGGATATGAGCCTAGGGATTGGTTGACATGACTTCTCCTCAGGTGCTCCTCCCGAGGAGCCGAAGCACTTGAGGAGGAGCCACAAATTACATCTCCTCCTTTAGACCCAAAAAGAGCTCTGACTTCTCTCCTAAGAGGTACGGTGTGGGCACTGGTTGGGGTAGCTTGAGCTTGGTATCGGGCCCACGTTAGGGCGGTTGGAGTTCGGGTGACGCTTAGATAGATCGGAGGAAGGGACAAGCATTGCTTGGGAGTTGGGACCGGCCCAAGCTCAAGCTCGGGGAAGACCGAAGGTGGAGTTTGGCTAGGCTTGGAGGAGATAGGCGGAGCTAGGGTTTTGGATACGAGCCTAGGGATTGGTTGACATGACTTCTCCTCAGGTGCTCTTTCTAAGGAGCCGGAGCACTTGAGAAGGAGCCACAAATTGCATCCCCTCCTCTAGAACGAAAAAGAGTTCTGACTTGTCTTCTATTCAGCACGAAATTTGTATGGTTCCTTCGTAGAAGCTGCTGCCAGGCATATGCCCTAAATTTGACGAGAAAAGAGGGGGCGCGGGAAGGTCGAAAAGCCATTTCTGGCCGGTGAGGAAGGTAGATCTGGTGGTGGTTGGAATAGGAGCCAACAATGGCAGGGCGGCGTACGGAGGTCGGGCTGCAATTTGTATGGGTGTGAATGGGAAAAAGATAAAAACAAAAAGCTAGGGAGCGTTGGAGTGAGCTTCCGGAACCACGGTTTTGAGGGTTATATTTGAGAGCCTAAGTGGAGGCTCTAAGGTAGCTTGGTTTTTGTATTTTGATTATCAAAATTGAATAGGGCCCCAGTTCCGTGGAACAAAGAGTATCGTCATCACAATTTGCTTTGGACGCCATAGGTCTTGTCGGTCGTGTGGAGGCTCCTTAGATCATAGATCAATGATGAAATGCACGCAAGTAGGACAAGTAGGAAGCGGTGGCCGACGTGCCTCTTCTTCATCCTTGAGTGATGGAGTAGAAAACTAGGTTCGTGCATGCTTGGAATACCGTGTAGGTTTCCTCCTCGCTCGCCCGATCGCCCGGCCGGCTGGCTGAGCCAGTGGGCCGAGGCACGCCGCACGCAGCAGCGGACCGGCGGCCGGCGTCCCCGTCTCACAACGCCTGCCGCGCGACCAGAGCCACACGCTTTTAAAAAAGGAATTTCCCGCGGCACGGCACGGACGCTTGCACTCGCTGATCGCTCCGTACTCCTCCCCTCGCGCGCTCGTCATCGGCCATCCCCGTCGTCCAGTCTGTACTCGCTTGGCTGCACCCGCGCTCCTGCTCCTACAAATCACGCCCCCATCTCCGTCTCCCTCCCCCCGTCTCATCACGCACAGTGCCTCGCTCGCTCTCACTGCGAGACAGACAAACGAGATAGAGAGAGAGCCGCAACCGCACCCCATGGACAGGTACAGGATCGCGCCGGCGCGGCGGGTCTGCCTCTCCGCCGCCGGCGCCGCCGGGGTCCACCTCCGCCCGGCGGCGCCGCCGTCGGGGCGCCGGTCCAGCGGCGCCGAGATCGGCATCTTCACGGCCGAGCGCTACTTCAGCGCGGCCGACGTCGGCAGGCGCGACGCCGCCATGATCCCCGCCGCGCCCGCGCCCGCACTCCATGATCATGAACACGAGCTGCCGCCGCGGCTGCCCGTCCCAGCGGTGGCGGACGTGGCCAGCCAGAGCGGCCGCACCGTCGCCTCGTCGGAGGCCAGCTGGAACAGCCGGTCAGGCCTGCTGTCAGCCGGGCACCTCGCCGCGGCCAGGCAGCAGCAGCAGACGGGGAGCATTGGCGCCGGCGCCGGCGCCGGCGCCACGGCGGTATATGGCAGCGATCAGGGTTACCGCGGCAGCAGGAGGACTGGTGGTGGTTCTGGCCAGCGCTGGACGCTGTTCGGCCGCGACTGCCCCTGCGCCGGCAGGAAGGCTGTCACCGTCGACGTCGTGTCCGAGCCGAGGAGCCCGGCGGCGACGGCGCACTTCCACGCCAAGTTCAGCCCGCAGTGTGCCGTAGAGGAGTGCCTGGAGAGCGCCATCTTCAAGGTGAAACACCCGTCTCCTCCGAGAACCGCAACGACCGAGGAGGAGCCCACCAAGGTGAAGGTCACGGTAACGCCGGGGAGCCGCGCGTTCCCGCTCGCCGCCGACGTGCCGTTCACCGCTTTAAGCAATCCCGACATCGATCGCCGCGTCCTGAGCTCCGGCGGGTTCACGTTCCCAGCGCTCGGCGCGGCCAGGGTCGTGAGCGGCGGCGGCGGCGGCATCTTGGACGAGCCGCCGCGCGTGTCGCTGGAGGTGTTCCGCCCCATTGACGAGGACTCGGTGATGCTCGCAGACCCGCGCGCCCCGCCGGCGGTTGCGGCATTGGTGGTGGACGAGGAGGTGATGAGCAACGCGAGCTCGGACCTGTTCGACCTGGAGAGCTTCGTGGAGTCCTCCTCGTACCCGACCACGTACCAGGGGCGGGGAAGCCGGCGCAACTCGGGCGACGACGACCTGCCCTACGTCTCCGCGGCGGCCGCCGAGCCGGCGCTCAGCGAGTGCATGTACCCGGCCAGCGAGGCGAGCGTGGTGTGGAGCGTGGCCACGGCCGAGGGTGGCGCGTTCGACGCGGCCAGCGTGGCCAACTTCTCCAGCGCCGCGTCCGCGTGCTGCGTCGACGACCTCCGCTACGTCGTCCCGGAGTCCCCCGAGGCCGGGTTCACCGCCGCCATGTCCCGCAGCGCCCGCCGGAAGAAGAGCGGCGGGTTCCTCAGCAGCTGCCGGTGCGAGAAGGCGGTCAGCGTGGGGCCCACGCCGGTGCGGGTGGTCCGGCCGCCGGCTCACCCGGGCGCGGCCGCCAAGAGGTCCGGTGGCGGCGCGCCACGGTACCACCACCACGGCCGCGCTCACGTGCCGGTCCGGACGTGACACGCCATCAAGTAGCCGGCGGCGACGTGAAGTGAACTATGTACATGCGCGCACGAGGTTTCCATTTTTTGCCGGTGGATTTGTGATCATGACATTGTCGCGATGTACAGTACAAATGTGGATGCTTAAGTTGTTTACTTTTTTAGAAAAGGTAAGTTGTTTACTTGGATTGTGGTAAGCGAAATTGCTGTGTTAATATAACAGCATTGTCCACCCACTCATGCTCTTTGATTTCTTCAAAGTGTTACACAAAATGGGGCACCTCTATAGTCTATACTCATTTCCTCCTGCTCGTTACAACTCATGTCTTCAACTTCCACTATGCTATATGATCACTTCGCCATTAAAATAACTAATAAGGGGGCAACCACTTAATAATATATGAACTACTGTGTGGAATCTAATGGTTTGTTTGGGAATTTACCTGGGCACATATTTAAGAGGGGAAGTTTTGATCTATTGGTTATAAAAGATATACCTATTCCTATATGCTTAGATTGTATATAAGCTTGCATTTGGTTTGGAGACATAGCGGGACGGGCATCCCTGATTTTAGGGATACGATGATCAGGATTTCTATTTAGTTGGAGGGATGCGATGGTCCTTTTTTTTTGCATAGTTAGAGGGATGAAGTGGATAGAATGGTTCAGTCTCGTGTTTATTTAGAGGGACAAAAACTTAACAACTAGATATAGTTACCTCCTCATGAAAGTTGACGAGGTTATCTCATTTTAATATTTTCTTACAAACTTAGTATCGGTTAGAAGAACAATCCATGATGATTATGATTTACTACTTACTAGTTACTAGTTATTAGTGTTATTGCTTCCACTAGGTCGGCCTCAGTTATGTTTCAGTTTCTAATACTTATAAAACTCTCATTAGACTGTCTCCAACAATCGTTACCCAAAATACAAGATGCATTTCATGTTTGATAGCGCTACAGGCAAATGGTTCAATATCCATTTTTTTGTCTTCTTCAACGACAAAACCCAAAAGAGACCCCTTTCTGTAAATGGGTCTCCAGGAGAGAGAATACTCAGATTTGGGTTATACATCTCCTGACACCAAAAATGGGTCTTCCATATAGGTACTCTATTGGAGGCTATAGGTATTACGTTGGAGACCCATTTTGGGTTTGAGTCTCCTAATGAGTATCCTGTTGGAGATAGCCTTAGAGAGTATTGAAAACAGTATAGACAAGTTTCACTTCATAAAACTTTGAATATCTCTCTCTCTTCATTAATATTGTGTCATATCAATGTATCAATATAAATTGGTAGCTTATTTAATGTCTATGAAACTATCTGTCGGTGCAGAAAGTGACCAACACGTAAATATTTATAGTTTTGCTGTACGTTGTGATCGGATGTGGCATAGCACTCAATGACACAGGGTTTATACTGGTTCAGGCAACGTGCCCTACGTCCAGTTTGAGTCGGTCGGTGACTTTATTCCTGAGCCCAGGTGCTCGAAGTTTGCTGTGGGGTTACAAACAAAAGGGAGTAAGATGGGGGTGCAAGAGGTCCGGTCGGACTCTGGTCTGAAGGGCCGAGAGTGACGGGAGCTCAGCTATGTGCTAAGTGTTTGAACGTCTATTGTTCGTTGGAATCCTTGGTCGTTCGGATCATTGGAGCGTGTTTCAGTTGTCGTCCGATTGATCTCCCTTGTTTGGGAGAGAGCGCATCCCCTTTTATAGATGAAGGGGACGGCCTTAATAAGTGAGAGAGAGAGAGAGTGAGAGTTCGTATGCTACTAAGTCTTGTTGCCCACGCCATCGGGTACAAGATGATGGTAGGCGCCCATAACACTGTTTGTGTTAGACGCATGTGGGAGGTTTTACCGTATTCACCATGTATGGCAAATGATGGCGCCCACAACACTATAGGGCAAATCATTGGCGCCCACAACACTGCTTGGGTTCTGACATGCTTGGGAGGTTGCAGGGCACCCTTCTGACATGTCCTGTCGGTACTGCCCTGTAGGTGTATAGGGTATGGTCCTTGGTTTTGCGGTTTGACTTGAGCGTCCTGCTTTACTTGCTCTGCCCGTTTCCTGGTCCTCACCGAGCGGGCGTCCCCGGTCAGTTGGTCCCAATCGGCTCCGACTATACCAGTCGGAGAAGAGCTGTACGCAGAGGTTCGGTGTATCCTCGGTCGGAGACGCGAGTAGGAGTCGGAAGCGTTGTTGGCCAGGCCTTCTGGTCAGAGTGGTGGGCCGGAGTCAGAAGCGATGCCTTCCAGTCGGAGAGGCGGGCCAGAGTCGGAAGCGGGCGTCGTTCCTCCTTGGCCAGGCCTTCCGATCAGAGATTGGATCGCCCTTCTGGCCTGTCGTTAGGTTTTTGGGCCGGCCTAGGAGTTGCGCGTCATTCATAACGTCGTCTGCTGGGCCGAGCTTTTTGCTGGGAAGCAGGTCTATGAGGGACCCCGGGTTTATGAACCCGACAGGAGCCCCCAGGCGATTTGGATAGAATCGTCTGGGGGATTTTGTCTTGACAGCGGGTGCGCGCGAGCGCACCCGCGGGTGTAGCCCCCGAGCCCCCAGGCTATTCGGGCAGAATCATCTGGGGGGTTTTGTCAGCGGGGGAGTGTTTTGTTTCGTCAGCGGGTGCGTGTGAGCGCACCTGCGGGTGTAGCCCCCGAGCCCTCGGGCGATTCAGGCAGAATCGCCTAGGGGGTTTTGTCAGCGGGCATGAGTGTGTGCACCTTGGTGGGCGTAGCCTCCTCTTTCCAGTTTCTGACCCAGGCGTCGGACATGCCGAGGCATTTTTGGACGTGTCGAGGGATCGAGCGGGTCAGAGTCACGGATCCAGGCGCTGGGCGCAACGAGGGATCGGGTGAGTCGGAGTCGTGGATCTAGGCGTTGGACGTGCCGAGGCATTTTGGACGTGTCGAGGGATCGAGCGGGTCGGAGTCATGGATCCAGGCGCTGGGCGCCACAACGGATCGGGCGAGTCGGAGTCGTGGATCCAGGCGTCGAACGTGCCGAGGCATTTTTGGTCACGTTGAGGGATCGAGTGGGTCGGAGTCGTGGATCCAGGTGCTGGGCACAACTAGGGATCGGGCGAGTCAGAGTCACGGATCCAGACGTCGGGCGCACCGAGGGATCAGGCGAGTCAAAGTCACGGATCCAGGCACAGCCGAGGTCATCAGTTTGAGTTTTCATGCATTACCCCATCCACGATTTTCGCAACCAGAGGGGCTAAGCTAACGTTGCTTGCCTCGATGGCTCGAGTGACGCGCTCGGTGAGCTCGCTAACGGGCACGTTTGAGTGAAATCTGGGTCTATCGTTCGTGACGGGGTTGGCATAGCCCTCATGTGGCATTCCACTGCTCCTTAACCCGCGTCCTGGTAGATGTCTGGGTCATTCCAGAGACCGACCTAGGTGGCCCACTGCCCTCCCCTCGATGGAGATTCTATGGGCATGGCTCGAGGTTAGGATCAAACGAGAAGGTTGAGATGACCCCGTCTGCTTTGGAGCAGACTGGGCGAGGGCCGCTCGGGGCTCATCTGTGTTTTCTCCCCTGGCTCTGTTTGATGCGAGGTGGCCTCGAACCCTTTGTGGCCCGGCCTTTGAACCCCGGTCGGTCGTTGCTCATGTTGAATGAGGCAACAACCGCTTCATGACGCAACAAGGAGCGTTGTGATGCATTTAACTGCATATGCGATGCTTCGGATGTATGGGATGAATGAATGTGAATGCGTGCATGAATGTATGAATGACAACAGATGAATGAATGATCATATAAAGAAATAGTGGGGGTTTGGTAAAGTTACCTTAATGACTCGAGTTACGGGGTTTTGAGGAGCTCCTATCGAATATGTCCGACCGAGATCCACGCTCGTTGTTCATGATGGAGTCGGCATGGCCAACATGGGGCGTCCCTGTGCTCCTTACCTGTCTCTCGGCGTTTGCCTGAGCCGTCCGATTGACTCGAAGCCTATTGGTCTCTCTGGGCGGAGATCCCGTAGTTGGGCCTTTCCAAGTCCCGCCTAGGAAGGCGAAGGGCCGCCTACGCATAGTGGCGCCTTGTTTCTCACGCCCGGCGTGCGGTAGTGGTGGGCCATGCCCAAGCCACGTCCCGTCTGACCAGGCGCCATCTCATCGGGCAGGGTGCGTCCCCTCGGTCAGGGCGCGTCCTCAACTGTTGTGCCTCCTCTTTAAATAGGGGAAGGGACAGGCTTTTGTCCTGTTCCTTTGCCTATTCCTTATCTGCCACCTCTTCTCCATCTTCCTTCTCGCCAAGAGCGTTTGAGTGCCGCCGTGGTTCCTAGGAGAGAAAAGGGGAGAGCAAGGCAGAGGAGAAAACTCACATATCCATTCATGAATCCGTAGCGCAATGTCGAGCTAGAGGTCATTCGTGGTGAGGGAGTCGGTGCTGGCCGCCTTCACCGAGAAGGGGGTGCTGCCGCCGATGGAGGTGGCGCAATGGAGGGCTCCTGCGGGGGAGGATTTCCTGTGACCTTGGGACGGTGAGGTTGTCTCCTTCCTCACCTTCCATGAGTGCGAGTTAGGATACCCCGCGCACTGGTTCCTACGCGGGCTCCTCAATGAGTGGGGCCTAGAGCTACAGCACCTCAATCCGACTCGGGTGCTGCATATCGCTGGCTTCGTCACCATGTGTGTGGCCTTCCTCGGGATGGAGCCGCACGTGGATTTCTTCCGGTGGATGTTATCTGGGTGAGCATTATCGGAGGGGAAGCCGCTCAAGATCGCGCCGGTGGGGGGCTTCGCGCTGTAGAAGAAACCGAGCGCGTTGGGCTCGTACCCCACGTACACCCCCTGCGATTCCAATCAGGGGTGGCATGGGGAATGGTTCTACATCAGGAACCCGGTGGAGGCGCCGTTCCTTCCTCTTACCAACAGGAGGCCAGAGAGGCAGGAGAGCTGGTCATGGGGCCCCGCCAGCCGGTAGAACAAGAAGCTAGAGATTATCGGGGCGAAGCTTTAGAAGCTGGTGCGGTAGGGACTCGATGGGGTGTGGGTGTTCCACACCTTCTTCCGCCGTCGGGTCGCCCCGCTGGTGGAGAGGACGCAACCGATGTGGATGTACAATGGCCCGGCGGACCCAGACCGTGCGTCACTAGAGGAGCTGCCGAACGACGAGGTCTGGAGTCGCCTCGGCCGGGTGCTGCAGCCGAGGGCCAAAGAGACCCTTGATGGAAATCCCGGACCTCTTCACGCCGTGAAGCTGTCCAAACTAGTATGCTCCCCCCTCCTCCGTATTCTTTTCCCCTTTTGCTCTCTTGTATCTTAACTTCAAGTCACCCGTTTCGTAGGGACTCAGAGTTTACAAGTCTCGGCCGCATCTTCTGAAGGGGCCGGAGGGCGTGGCTCGGCAAGCTGCCCTGAAGGAGGTGGTGGTTGATAGGAAGAAGAGAGCCAAGAAGGCTCGACGGAAGCATGAGAAGGAGATGGAGATCGCCCGGCGTGTGCGGGCTAGGGAAAACAGGAGCAACGTCGAGTCGGAGCTCAAGTCGGAGGATCCCACAGAGATGGGTGATGACATGATCTCCTCCAAGGATGAGAGGGGCCGGGAGGTCATCGCAACCTCGGTGGAGCGTCGCGTGCCTGTGACCGCGTCCGCCGCCGGCGAGCGGGAGGTGAAGAGGCGCAGCGATGTTCCCGTGCTGAGGAAGTGCGCCGTGAGCTTAGACGCCGTTGGTGAGTGGGAGGCAAAGGGGAAGCGGTCACTGCGCCCTTCGGAGGCGTCACCGGCCTCATCCCCACCTTCCCCGAGCACTGTGGGGTAGGCCAGGTGGTTAGAGGAGTGGGCTCGCACCCACGCATCATCGGGGCCGGCGCTAGTGCATGACCCACAATGGGGGGATGCCCCGTCAGTTGCTCTAGTCGGCGTGCCTTGAGCCGGCGGTCGCGGCGACGCACGGGCCGAGCGGGTGCCGACTGGGTCGACTCCCCTTGGTCGAAGCGAGGGGAGTGGGTCATGGCCTGTGAGTGGTCCTTGCTCGGTGGGCCCGTTGCCAGTGGGTCGGGGCTTCAGAGCCCTACCGCTTACATCACGGTATGCACTATTTGATTTCATAGTTTTGAGTTTTTGGAGTGCGACTAACCTGTACTTTTTCGACAGTGGCCAGATGCAGCTGGGGTTGAGCATTGCCCCGCCTCTTGTGTGAGAGGAGTGGAGGCCCACCTTGCATCGCATCACAATGAGCGGCGGGGAGAGCAGGGTGGTGGCGGTGCGACCTTCCCTTCCAGGGGTGGCGCCCCCCAGGTCGGTTGCTAGTACGACGGTAGCGGCGGCGACGGTGTTGGCGGCGATCCCGGTGGTGATGGTGGAGGCCACGTTGGAGGTGACCCTTGCGACCCCTCCTGCATCGGCTACGGCGGAAGAGGGGAGGGAGACTAGGCTCCCTAGCTCGCCCGACGGAGGGCCGCATGACTCACCCTCCCGATCGGAGCCAGAGGTGTTGGGGGGAGATGCGGTTAGGCCTGAGCCAGAGGTAGTGGAGGTCTCCTCTGACGGAGAAGTAGGTGATGGGGTGGAGCCATTGACGCCGTCGTAGGGGCTGGTAGTGGTCCAATCGTCGCCTGGGCCTTCCAGTGGGCTGGGGGCGACTGACCTAGTGTGGCCCTACCCTGAGGACCCGAGGAAGGTTCGGTTCATCCTTCAGGATGAGCAGGAGTGTTAGCTCTGGGACGTGCTTGGGGGAAGAGGACTTGCGATGGAGTCCGATCTCGCCCAAACCAGGGTGAAGCTGGAGGAGGCCCTAGAGCGGGTCAAGTCCGTCCAGCAGGCGGTCGCGGTCGACCTGCCCCATGTCGCTGAGGTGAGTTTTCTGCGTTCGTCCTTGACTCCTTGGTCTTTCATCGGTTGCCTCAGCATGCTTGCTTCTTGTTTTGCAGGGTTTGAAGGAGATGTCGAGCCGCAAGTCTCATTTCCTCTGGATGGAGCACGCCCGGGAGGCCAAGATGTCATGATGGGTCACCGAGTTTGAGCATGAGCTGGAGTTCGCTCGCCGCGAGTCCCAAGACTAGGCGGCGGAAGTGACCGAGGCGCGGGCGACAGAGCTGCTCGGGGCGGAGCGGGCGACCGCCGTCGAGTAGGGGCTTAAGGCGGCGAAGGTCCGCCAGGCGGAGACCGAGGTAGCGCTGTAGAAGTCTCTAGCGGAGACCGAGGTGGCGCTCCAAAGTACCCTGGAGACCCTGGAGATGGAGCGGAAGGCTCTGGAGACGGAGCAGAAGGCCTGATCAGAGGTCGACCAGGAAGTGCTCGTGCTCCGGGGCCAGGTGCTTGGGACTAAGGAGTTGAACACCTAGTTGCGCGAGCAGGTGACTCGGCAGGAGGAGGGACTCTCCATCCTTGAGAACACCTACCTTGGTATGTATCCGTTCTGCTTTTGACGTCTTGTTTTTTCCTTTAGCCTGCTTCTGAGCTTGTCATCCTTCTTCCAGAGCTGGGCGGAAAGGTTGGGTTGCTAGAGCAGGACCTAGAGACAGCCAGGGCGACAATTGGCTGGAATGCGGAGGCACTGGCCAAGTCCCTTGAAGAGCGACGTGCTCTCGAGGGGGAGGTCGACCAACTTCACAACGTCACCCAAGTCGTCGTCTCAGAGGTCTTCGGGTCGGTGCCGAGCACCAGCACACCCGTTGTCCGACTGGTGGAGGTCCCGGGCGAAGTGCGGGCGCTCATCACCGACGGGATCTTCTATGGAACATCGAGGGTGCTGACATCGGTGGCGACGCACCAACCAGAGCTGGACTTCGCCACCATCTACAGTGGGTACGTCGACGGCTGGAGCCCGAAGGCCATCCATGCGCTCGGGGAAAGCTTGCTGCCACACGCACAGTTGGTGGCCGAGCAAGTCTCCGCGCAGTTTGTGATGGATGCCCACCGTGCGAACGTGGCCAAAGGCGTCCACCAGGAGGATGTCGCCAAGCCTGCGGATGGCGTGGAGCCCGGCTCGGAACCAAACATTGTCCCACCAAAGGACGAGCAGCCCCTACTTTCGCCGATCGCGTCGACAGACGATGCCGTCGGGCAGCCATAATTAGCATGTAAAAGTAGAAACAAGTAATTTGTGTAAGTGATAAGTTCATGGGGGAGCCCCCGTGTGAACAGTTCGTGTTCATGAATACATCCATTTTGTTTTGTGATGAATCACTTTGTTCGGGGAAGCTTGTCCCATCCGTTCCTTATTTTTACCTTAGCATAATTTTGTTTTTTATTCTTTCTTTTCCGCACCTACCCGTTCGTCCCGTAGGCTGCAACCTTAAGAGCCCGGGCGTGGCCGTGAGGCTCAGCTGCTCGTAACCGTAGGTAGAGGCGGGGTGCAATCGGTCGGAATATTTAAAGCAAAGTTACGTAAGGTAATTAAAGGAACGGACTACCCTTTCGTTCGGGTAGAAAGGTATTTACCATATGATAGTAAGCAAATAGATAGGTGGTATCGCACCTCCGGGGAGCCCCCGAGCGACCCGGGCCAAAAGTGTTCGGGCCGGGGTGCTCTGTAGGAGCGAACGTTGAATGAAAAAATGGTAAGACCGAATTTTTAAGGGAAGAAACAACGTAACTATTCGATGTTCCAAGTGTTGGTGAGAACGTCGCCGTTGTGGTCCTTCAGTCGGTAGGCTCCCAGTCGGATCACTTCGGTCACCATATAGGGTCGATCCCCACCGCCTTAGTTCCCTCGAGTGGGCGGAAGGCAGTTGAGGAGGTTGGCTTATTGTAGTCCGAGACTGCTGGGTCGACAACTCCCTGAGCCGTGGGAGCTCGGAAGAGTTGATGACGGCAGTGGCGAGCTCGTAATGCTCGTGGTCGCACGTGAAGGCGTGCGAGAAGGTGCTACCCACAGTGATGACGTCGTTCGGTCCTGGCATCTTCAACTTCAGGTAGGTGTAGTTGGAAACTACCATGAACTTGGCGTAGCATGGCCGCCCCAGGATAGCGTGGTAAGACCCCGGGAAGTCCACCACCTCGAAGGTAAGCACCTTCGAGCGGAAGTTGGCTCGGGCACCAAATGTGATGGGCAGGTTGATCTGCCTGAGTGGGTACGCCTGCGCTCCCGGGATGACGCCGTGGAAGGGAGAGCTCACCGGTCGGATCTCTGACCGGGGCATGCGCAAGGCATCGAGGGTGTCGACGTAGAGTATGTTGAGGCCACTACCTCCGTCCATCAGCACCTTGGTGAGGCGCTTCTTACGAATGATGGGGTGGACGACGAGCGGGTAGCATCCTGGTTTGGCGACATGGGACGGATGGTCCCTCTGATCAAAAGTGATCAGAGATTCCAACCAGCGAAAGAAGGAGGGGCGGCCATTTCGGCGATGCATACCTCTCGGTAGCACACTTTGTGCTGGCGCTTGGAGTAGACAGCATCAGATCCCCCGAAGATCATGATGCATTCCTCGGAGTCGGGGAAGCCATCCCCATCCTTGCCCGCCGCGCCTCCACTCTTGGCTGCTGCCTCCTTGCCTTTTCCTTCTTTCGGCTCACCGACCTGTCATAGGAAACACTTGAGGAGCTCATAGTCCTTGTAGAGGTGCTTGACAGGGTAAGCATGGTTGGTGCATGGGCTATCCATGAGTTTGCCGAAGTGGTCAGGCAGGCCCTGCTAGGGCTGCTTGCCCACGCGATCAGCTACGGTGACCAACGCGGAGTTGGTCGGTCGGTGCTGATCCTTCTTATTCTTCTTGCCCCTCTGCATGGAAGGGCCCTCGTCTTGGTCCTCATGCTTGGCCTTGCCCTTGTCCCGGCCTCCATTGAAGACCGCTCCGACCGCCTCCTCATCGGAGGCGTGGTTCGTGGCGATGTTGAGCAGGTCACGGGTGGTTTAGGGCTTCAGGCAGCTAAGCTTGTGGATCAGGGACTCGTAGGTTGTCCCGAGAGGAATGCGCTGATGATGTCCACGTCGATGACATCAGGAAGGGAGTTGCATCGCTTCGAGAACCTACGGATGTAATCCCGTAGGGACTCGTTGGACTCCTACTGGCAGCTCTTGAGGTCCTTGGAGTTCCTAGGGCGGACATACGTCCCCTAGAAGTTCCCAACGAAGATCCTCTTGAGATCTTCCCAGTCACGGATACTGTCGTGTGGGAGGAATTTGAGCCATGCTCGAACATGCTCCCCCACGCAGATGGGGAGGTACTGAATGATGAAGTGATCATCATCCACTCCTCTGGCTCAGCAGGCAAGCCAAAAGTCTTCGAGCCATATTCTGGGGTTCGTTTCCCTGGTATACTTGGTGATGTTGGTAGGTGGTCGGAAGCGCTGTGGAAACGACGCTCTCTAGATGCGTTGGCCAAAGGCCCGTGGTCTTGGGCCATCCGGGCTAGGGATCTGCTCGTCCGGTCGACGACCACACCTAGGGTGCGTCTCCCCGGTCTCCTCGATGGTTTGGTCGGAGCCCGCGTTGCCTGCTCTCACTACCACCCGATGGACATCATCATCATGCCGAGCCCGACGCCGGTTGCTGATGACGCTGCGAGCGTCTTGGTTCGGCCCGAGGCGTTCGCGCACAGGCGGTCGGTGTGGAGCGGGTGTCGGGCCAGGCTATGGCGTAGCTGCGCCCTCCTATGCCACGCTTGGTAGCTGTAGTGGTGAGCGAACAGAGAGATTCATCTGGTGCGTCCCCACTCCCCTGGTGGGGAGAGAGGTCGTGAGTCGGTGTTGCGATGCGGAGCTCTCCGCCTGTTGAACGGTGGCGGTTTCCACCAGTGCCCGGAGATTCCGGTGGATCGCCTATTCCTAGGGGTCGTCCGGCTCGGGAAGGCCACGCAGGAGCATCGCTGCCGCGGCGATGTTCTGGCCAGCCTGAGAGAACTGTGGGGGATTGTTCTCCCTGTCCATGATGTTGCGCTGGACCTGGCGGGCGTGACCCCGGGCGCCACTCGCCGGATTATGCGCACGGGGGCGCATCGTGGTGCGCCGAGCGCACCGGCGTAGGTGGCGGCTGGTTCTGCCACCTTTGTCGTAGCTCCTCGCCATGCGCCTAGGCACATGCGAGGGTCCAGAGGGGTGTGGGTCTGAAGAGACTCCACTACCACCGGCGGCTGTCCCGAGGTGTCTGCCATAGTGCACTCCCAGGACAGAGGGTGGCTAGGTGCCACGACATCGCTGATGCTGGAGCCATCGCTCTCAACGTCATCATCCAGGAGGTCGTGAAAAGAGGTGGGAGCGTAGCTCGCCATCCCCACAAATTTGGATGTGAGAGTGGGCGGTGCCAGCATCCTTCGGAGCCCCGGGCGTACGCATCCATGGAGGACGCAAGGCCGTAGGGGAACCGGTTGCATGGAGGTCGCGGCAGGGACAACGAGGTCCCTCTGGAGAATCGCCGAAAGACAGTAAATAGCGAGTAAATAACAAAGCGTACATTACTCACATTGGGGTTTGAGCAGAGCGTATGCTCGGAACGAAGCGCAGGCGCCTCGCCGTTGAAGTCGTCGGGTGTCCCAGAGCCGATGGAGGGCGCCCCTCCGATGGGCGCTGGAACAAGTGCCTCCTCGCGGAGGTGCAGCACGCCGAGCCGGTCGGCGACGAAGTCTAGGCTTCCAAAGAGGAAGGCCTGGGACAGCTCGAAGACGGGTGGAACCCACATCCCAACAGGTGGGAGTGCGGGAAACTCCAGTGAGCCAAAGTGAGTCGTATCGCTTGAGCCCACCATGGCGAGGATGGCGGAAAAGTGGGCCATCCGATGACCAAAAGCGTGAACGTACAACGTCTTCCCCACGGATGGCGCCAACTGTCGATGCAGAAAGTGACCAACACATAAATATTTGTAGTTTTGTTGTATGTTGTGATCGGATGTGGCCTAGCACTCAATGACACAGGGTTTATACTGGTTCAGGTAATGTGCCCTACGTCCAGTTTGAGTCAGTCGGTGACTTTATTCCTAAACCTAGGTGCTCGAAGTTTGCTGTGGGGTTACAAATAGAAGGGAGTAAGATGGGGGGTGCAAGAGGTCCGGTCGGACTCTGGTCTCAAGGGCCGAGAGTGATGGGAGCTCAGCTATGTGCTAAGTGTTCGAACGTCTGTTGTTCATTGGAATCCTTGATCGTTCGGATCGTTGGAGCGTGTTTCAGTTGTCGTCCGATTGATCTCTCTTGTTTGGGAGAGAGCGCATCCCCTTTTATAGATGAAGAGGACGGCCTTTACAAGAGAGAGAGAGAGAGAGAGAGAGTGAGAGTTCGTATGCTACTAAGTCTTGTTGCTCACGCCGTCGGGTACAAGATGATGATAGGCGCCCATATAACTGTTTGTGTCAGACGCATGTGGGAGGTTTTACCGTATTCACCATGTATGGCAAATGACGGCGCCCACAACACTGTCGATGCCTAGAGACATGTGGGGGGTTTTTTTACCGTGTTTGCCTGGTATGAGAATTGATGGCGCTCACTACACTGTAGGGCAAATCATCGACGCCCACAACACTGCTTTGGTTCTGACATGCTTGGGAGGTTGCAGGGCACCCTTCTGACATGTCCTGTCGGTACTGCCCTGCAGGTGTACAGGGTATGGTCCTTGGTTTTGCGGTTTGACTTGAGCGTCCTACTTTACTTGCTCTGCCCGTTTGCTGGTCCTCACCGAGCGGGCGTCTCTGGTCGGTTGGTCCCAGTCGGCTCCGACTGTGCCAGTTGGAGAAGAGCTATAAGCAGAGGTTCGATGTATTCCCGGTCGGAGACGCGGGTAGGAGTCGGAAGCATTGTTGGCCAGGCCTTCCGGTCGGAGAGGTGGGCCGGAGTCGGAAGCGAGGCCTTCCGGTCGGAGAGGCGGGCCAGAGTCGGAAGCGGGCGCCGTTCCTCCTTAGCCAGGCCTTCCGGTCAGAGATTGGATCGCTCTACTGGCCTGTCGTTAGGTTTTTGGGCCGGCCCAAGAGTTGCACGTCGTTCGCAACGTCGTCTGTAGGACCGAGCTTTTTGCTGAGAAGCAGGTCCATGAGGAACCCCGGGTTTATGAACCCGACACTATCGTTAAACTCTCTAGTCATATTATACACCGGACCTATTCAGCTCATCTCATTTGTATTTGCCACTTCTTGGCCATAGCAAACTAGCATCAAAATTAACCAATTCAGCTCGTTGACGGGTGGGCCATAAAAAACGTGGGCCCCTACCGGCAAGGACTAGGTTATCTATATTCACGGTAAAAAAATGGTTTGAACACTTTTAAAAGATTTGTTTGAATAAACTCAATCTCTCACAATTGATATGGATTAGAGTGAAAAATAAACTAATTTGACACCTGAATTGCTTCCCATACATATGGATCGAACAAGCCTTTAGTTTCAGAGAGGAGGTTGTGCCGGTCGCAAAATGTCAAAAGGACACAAGTCAAACCGTGGTGGTGGTGTTTTTTCCCCTAAAATTTTGGACGCACGTCACTTTCATCCCTTTCTGAACATTTCTTATTCCAGTTCGATCGCTTGCACGCTGGAGTGGCTCTGCCTACAATCTGTATCGGATGAAGAATAATCAGAGTGACAGGACGTCCCAATCCCGCCTCCTTTTTGCGTTTGAGTGTGGAGGCAATTTTGCTACACATCGGCCACTGTTGAGAGGCAAACCACTCGATCGACCGGTCTCCGGCCTGTCCAACTCAAGCTAGTAGCTAGGAACATTCATTCATTCTGCTGTCTGGAGGTAGCGTCTCCTCAGACTCAGATACCCAATGACAATATCTATGATAGGATTACGGATCCTACCGCGTAGATCACGGAGTCTGTAGGGGTGAGAGGGAGGTGGAGCAGGCTGGGAACCTCGCTGCCGGCGGCTGGACGCCGTGGTGGAGGATGGGCGGCTGCTGCAGCAGTAGCCCCTAACCCTCATGCCTGCCTACTGAAGATGGCGGCGGCACTTTGTTCACGCGCGAACAGAGGCGACTAGGGTTTCACCCGGCTAGGGTTTCTCCCGGCTCCCTGAGGAAGCCGGAAACAATAATATGTTTCTGCTTAATCTCACAAATAGAGTCTTACAAATATTTATATGTTTCTCTAATAGCGATAATTATAAAATAATCCTCTAGCAATACTATAATTGCGACAATTATATGGGCCATAGCCCTTTGATGGCCGGCTTCCCTCCTAGCCCTTAGCTGGGCTGCGACGGCTGTAGGGGATGCCGGTCATAACATCTCTCCCCGCCTGCAAAAACAGCTCATCCTCGAGCTGGAAATCAGGGTGCTCGGCGCGGAACTCCTCGAGTGACTCCCACGTTGCATCATCTGCTGACAGACCACGCCACTTGATCAAGATCTTCCAAACACCCCGGCGCTGCTTAGCGCGCAGGGCGCGTTCCGGGCCTGGCAGGGCCCGGCCATCCAAAGCCGGTGGCAAGACACCGGCGGCAGTGGGGGGATCGCCGCGGTGCTGCTTCAGGAGGCCCACATGGAAAACATCGTGGATGCGGGCGTCATCGGGCAGCTGGAGGCGGTAGGCGACGCGACCGACGCGCTCCAGCACGCGAAACGGCCCCGCCCAGCGCGGCCCCAACTTGCGCTTGGAGCAAGGGTCGAGGGACTGCTGTGTGGTGCGGTGAAGGAGACGCAGCCAGACCCACGAGCCCACCTCGAACTCCACATCCCTGTGGTTGGCGTCGTAGTAGCGTTTGGAGAGCTGCTGGGCTTGAAGGAGCCGCCGACGGACCTCGGCCGAGCATCTCTCGTCGGGCTGCGCGAGTATGGCGCGTCGGCGGCCTCGGTGACGAGCCGTTCAGCTGGTGGGCAATATATGGCGGCGGTGGTCGACCGTGAGACGACCTCGAAAGGTGTGGCGCGTGGGGGCGGTATGGAAAGAAGTATTGTAGCAATACTCCGCCACGACACACCGATCCACCACCCACGCCGAGGCCGGTCACCGTAATACGCACAGCGCAAATACATGGCAATCACCTTGTTGACCACCTCCGACTGGCCGTCCGTCTGAGGGTGGAAGGCGGTGCTCATGCGGAGCTTGACGCCCGCCATCTGGAAAAGGTCCTGCCACACGTGGCCGGTGAACACGGGGTCCCGGTCACTAACGATGGAGAGCGGAAACCCGTGGAGCCGTACAATGCCGTCGAAGAAAGCACGGGCGACCGACGCGGCCGTGTAGGGGTGCCCGAGCGCGATGAAGTGCGCGTACTTAGAGAAACGGTCGACGACGGTGAGGATAACCGACTTGCCGGCGACTTTGGGCAGCCCCTCGATGAAGTCGATCGAGATGTCCGCCCAAACTTGGGAGGGCACGTCGAGGGGCTGCAGCAGTCCCGCTGGCTACAACGCCTCCGTCTTGTTGCGCTGGCACGTGGTGCAGGAACGCACCAAGTCGCGCACCAGTGCCCTGTCCCACGGAATGTAGAACTCGGCACGGAGGCAGTCGCAGCGTCTTCTAGGTCCCCTCATGGCCGGCGGCATGAGCCAGCAGGAGGACCTGGTGGCGGAGGTCCCCGTGATCCGGCACGAAGATACGAGACCCGTGGAGGAGGAGGCCGCTGTCCAGGCGCCACAGCTCCGCGAGCTCCCCGGCCTAGAGCTGCTGCAGCAGCCGCTGGCCATCCGGCGCCGTGGCTGTAGCGCGCCTGATGGCGTCGAGGTCAAACGAAGGCCCGGACACAGCCACCGCTGCCCCGAGGGCGTCCGGCGATGGTACAGGCGCCACTGCCTCTCACTGTCGTGGCGTGACAGAGCGTCCACCACGGTGTTGAGGCGGCTCGGGCGGTACTCCACGGTGAAGTCGAAGCCGAAAAGTTTGCTGATCCATTGGTGCTGTGGAACGGTAGACAAACGCTGATCAAGCAAAAATTTGAGACTGTAGTGGTCAGTGCGAACCAGGAAGGGGCGCCCCCACAAATACGAGCGCCAGTGGCGCACAGCTTGCACCAAGCCGATGAGCTCGCGTTCGTTGGTGACGAGCTTGAGGTGGCGAGCTGCAAATGGCCTGCTGAAGTAGGCGAGGGGTCCCGCGCCCTGGTGGAGGACGGCGCCAAACCCCGCACCCGATGCATCACAGTCGACCACGAAAGTAGCGTCGAAATCCGGCATCTGAAGCACGGGCCCCGTCGTCAAGGCGCGCTTGAGCGCCTCGAAAGCCGTCGTCGCGTCGCCGTCCCACACGAACGCGTCTCGCCGCAAGAGAAGCGTGAGCGGGGCCGCGATGATGCCGAAGTCGCGGATGAACTTCCTATAGTATCCCGCCAAGCCCAAGAAGCCGCCAAGGCCCCGGGCCGAGAGAGGTAGAGGCCACGCCACCACCACGTCGACCTTGTCGGCGTCCATGGCGACACCACCCTTGGCGATGACATGGCCAAGATAGGTCACGGATGGCGCCCCAAACGAGCACTTGGAGCGCTTCAAGTATAGATGGTGCGCCCGCAGGGCGCTGAGGACGATGTTGATGTGCTGCAGATGCTCGGACCACGACGAGCTATAGATGAGGATATCATCGAAGAAAACGAGCACAAACCACCGGAGGTAGGTGCGAAGCACATCGTTCATCAGGGCCTGGAAGGTGGTCGGGGCATTAGAAAGCCCGAAAGGCATCACCAGAAACTCGAAGTGGCCGTGGTGAGTGCGGAACGCCATCTTGGCGATGTCATCGGGATGCATCCGCACCTGATGATACCCCGAGCGTAGGTCCAGCTTTGTGAAAAAGCGAGCTCCATGGAGCTCATCGAGGAGCTCATCGACCACCGGTATCGGGAACTTGTCCTTGGACGTCTTGGCGTTGAGGGCGCGGTAGTCAATGCAGAAGCGCCACGACTGGTCCGCCTTGCGCACCAGCAAGACGGGCGCCGAGAAAGGTGAAGTGGTTGGCCTGATGATCCCTTGGGTGAGCATGGCCGCGCATTGCCGCTCCAGCTCGTCCTTCTATAGCTGGGGATAGCGGTAAGGGCGCACCGCCACCGGCGCGGTGCCCGGTAGCAAGTGGATGCGGTGGTCGTACGCTCGCGCCGGCGGAAGGCCCGTGGGTTCGGTGAAGACGACGGCGTGCTGCTGGAGGAGGACGTCCAGCAGCGGCTGCCGTGGGTCGGGGGCAGCCGCGGCCAGCAGCTGTGCCGAGGGGGCTGGAGAGGGTGCAACCGCCCCAGCCACTCCCTGCCAGGTGACGCGGCGGCCGTCGCGCCAAAACGACAGGGTGAGGGCCTCGCAGTCCCATAGTATGGGGCCCAAGGTGCGGATGAAGTCGAAGCCCATGATGAAGTCAAATCCGCCCAAGTGGAGGCCGACACACGTGATGGCGAAGTCCTCGTCGTAGATGTGAATGGGCACGTTGCGCGCGATGCCTTCACAAGGCATGCGGTCGCCATTGGCCATCGTGATCCGCAGGCGCTCCCCGCCCGCCGAAACAAGGCCCAGGCGGCGCATGGTCTCCCCCGACACGAAGTTATGGGTGGAGCCCGTGTCGAGGAGGGCCAGGAAGCGTTCGCCCTTGATGACGACGGGCAGCAGCATGGAGTTGGCGGCCCGAATACCTGCAACAGCCTGGAGGGAGACCACAAGGGCGTTAGCGGCAGCCATCTCCGGCCCGGCTAACTCGCTGGACGGGGTGTCCTCAGTTGCCTCCACGGGAGTCTCCACGATGTAGTCGTCGACCTCCAGGTAGAAGAGGCGCTTGCACACGTGCCCGCGTACGTAAGGCTCGTCACAGTTGAAGCACAGCCCCTGGCGACGGCGCTCCTGCTGTTCGTCCGGAGAGAGCCGACGAAAAGTGGGCGCCGGTGTCGGTGTAGGAGCGGCGGCCGCAGGTGGAGGACCGCTCGGCGTCCGCTGCTGCGGAGTCCAGGTTGACCGCAGGGGCGGCCGGGCGCCACGAGGCTGCGGGGCAGGTGGAGATACGCAATCCTCGAACGCCCGTGCCAAGTACATGGCGGTTTGGAGGTCGGGCGGTGCGCGGAGCTGAACCTGCTTGCGGAGCTGGTCCGGCAGCCCGCCAACGTACAACTCCGCCTTTTGGCGAGCGGAGAGGTTGCGGGCGTGGCACAGGATGGCATTGTAGCGCTCCGAGTAATCCTGCACGGAAGAACCAAAAGGAAGGCGGGCAAGCTCCGCCAACCGTGTGCCCAGAACAGGGGGCCCGAAGCGGAGCGAACATAACTCGCGGAAGCGCTCCCAAGGGGGCATGCCCTCGTCCTGCTCCAGGGCGTAGTACCATGTCTGGGCAGCACCCCGAAGATGGTAGGACGCGAGCCATGTGCGCGCGGATGCTAGCGTCTGCTGACCGCGGAAGAACTGCTCGCACTGGTTCAACCAATTCAGGGGGTCTGCCGAGCCGTCGTACGTAGGAAACTCCAATTTGTAGAATTTGGGCCCCGCTTGTGCGCCCGCGAGGGCAGCACCAAGGCCCGGGTCAAAGCCCCCCCGCTGCTGGCCGCCCGAGGAAGAAGGCGCCCCGAAGAACAGCGAGCCGTCCACCCCCCCAGAGAGAGGACCGCCGGCGGAAGGCAGGGTTGGAACCGCTGTTGTCGCGATCGTCGTGGAGGGTGATGGGGTTGTCGACGTGGCTATCGAGTAGAGCGGAGCAGACGCCGTCACGGACGGCTGCAGCCAATCAGGCAGCGGTGACGGCGAGGCCGGCCATTGCAACAGATGGAGCGGAACTCCGGGCCCCGTCGATGGCATGATGTAGGGGTAGGAAGTCGCTGGCGCAGTGGGGATCGGTGCCGTGGGCACCGGCGGCGGAGGCAGTGGTGGTGCGGGAAACGGCGGCGGTGGAGGCGCCTGGAGCAGGCCGGCCCACGCCGTCTGCATGGAGACCACCGCGTTGGCGATCAGATCAACCTTGGCCCCCAGCGATTCCAACGTCAGGGGCTGGGCAGAGGCGTTGGACGCCTCCGACAACTCCGACGACGCAGCGGTCGGCGGCGAAGTGGTCACCGGGATGGAGGAACTCGGAGGAGCAGTCGTCATCGAACCAGGCAACGCTGATACCAGGTTGATAGGATTACGGATCCTACCGCGTAGATCACGGAGTCTGTAGGGGTGAGAGGGAGGTGGAGCAGGCTGGGAACCTCGCTGCCGGCGGCTGGACGCCGTGGTGGAGGATGGGCGGCTGCGGCTGTAGCCCTAACCCTCGCGCAGCTACAGTAGCGGTGGCACTGTTCACGCGTGAACAGTAGAGGCGGCTAGGGTTTCACCCGGCTAGGGTTTCTCCCGGGTCCCTGAGGAAGCCGGAAACAATAATATGTTTCTGCTTAATCTCACAAATAGAGTCTTACAAATATTTATATGTCTCTCTAATAGCGATAATTATAAAATAACCCTCTAGCAATACTATAATTGCGACAATTATATGGGCCATAGCCCTTTGATGGCCGGCTTCCCTCCTAGCCCTTAGCTGGGCTGCGACGGCTGTAGGGGATGCCGGTCATAACAATCTATCTATTTTTCTTTTGCATTCAGGAAATTAAATCGTCTGTCGTGTGACGTGTATTATAGAGGGATGAAATCTGATCGAATTGCAAGCGTATCGAATGAGAATTAATTCAGTTCTGATTTCTGAATTTAAGTAAGGTCTCTGAAATGGAGGGGAGCTTGTTTGTGTGTGCTGAGCGTGCACACATAGTTAAACCGTTGGCTTAGTTTGTTTCTTTTAGACTAGTCCATTTTAGGGCCCATTTAGATGGGTGAATCTGTTTGGATTCTCATTATAATCACTAGAAACCATGTCAAACAGTCATAGACAGAATTGGCTCTACCTCTTCTCAATGAAAGCCGGTAACGGATCTTTCAAAAAAAAAAGAGAGAATTGGCTCTAGCTATAAGTGCTTGTAATATTTCTGGTTTTATATGTACTAGGGATCGAAATCACCACCAAGTAGTTTCTCCTGGTTCTATTCATACCTTACTCCCCTCTAATCTAGAAGTATTAGAGGGCATATTTGAATTGTTCTTCATGCATAGAAAGTTTAAATACTTTATTTAAAAACATATCTATTTCTATGATATCTTTTCATATAAAACAAACTCTAAAACAATCTTTTTGATTCCCTTTAAAGACAATTGATTTGTGAAAATGATCCGGTTGACTAAATAAAATCTAGATCCCTATATGAAATGTTCAGACTTCAGAGTCGATGCAACGACCAAATTAAATAAAACAAAGTTTCATCCCTACACAGAATGAATGAATGACTGAATGAATGGCACCGATGAACTGTGTGCGAGTGCAACGCTACCTAGCATGGCAAAGTTAGCCTGGTAGGGCTGTTTGGTTTATTCTTGCATAAGTACGAGCCTGTTACTGTAGGGTGCACATGAAGTGCATGGCGATCGGCGAGCTACCAGCAAGCAGCAAGCTGTACATGTTGTCCAGTGTCCACCACCTCATGCTAGATTTCTATAGAGTAGCTAAATGAAGTCTAGAACCACTCAGATATGTGGCTCATGATGCATCAAGATGTATGTCAACAATCTCTTCAGAGCTATTATTAGTAAAACGAAATTACTGTCCGTTTATGAAGGAAATATAAGCTGGCCATTCGTAGTGTCTTCACCGGGCTAAGTGGGGGATGACAACTTGCTCGGTTTTGGCTCCGTGTGGTCTCCGAAACCAGATTATGACCATTTGTTCCCTTATGCTATACGGTGCTCATACAGTCATACTCATGCTCCTGTCGATTATAAACAGGGACAATTGTCTGGCGGACATCCAAAGTGACGGTCGTTTGCTGGCGGACACCCCGTTTTGAGCAGTTTGCCAGAAGACACTCTGGTTTGGTGAAATTATGTCACAGGACATCACGGACCAGTTGCAGCCGGTTGAGGAGAGAGAAAATTTCGTTTTGGACATCTGGTGCCCCTGAGCCACAGTTGGGTCCGCCTCTCTCCCTCTCACTGACGCGCGGGCCTCACCTGTTATCTTCTTCTTCCTCCTCTTCTCATCTCTTCTTCCATTGCTGAGCAGCAGCCACCGCCGTTGACCAACCCCGGCCACGCAGGCGCACAGCAGCTGCGGTGGCGGCGGCGCTGTCCTCGTGGCTGTTGTTGGGCTCGGCGAGCAGCCACGCCGCCGCCTCGGCCTCGTTGCTCCCGTTGTCGTCATCCGCCGCCGCGGCTTCCCCCTGAGCCTTGGCCCCCGCTGCGGCTGCGGCGGCGAAGGCCGGGGACGGGAAGGGTTGCGGTGCGTCGGCGAGCGCGCCGAAGAAGGGCGCGATGGGGAGGCGCTCATGGCAGCGCGCGAGCGGGTTAGCCGAGTGGATGTCAGCGTCGTAGGCGGAGCATAGCGCGGCGGCGTTGGCGCGGTAGGTGACGGTGGCGGGGGCGTGCTCGTAGACCTCGCACAGCCAGACGCGCGCGTGGCGCGACCCGACGCCGTGGGCCCAGGCGTCGCAACCGGGGCACAGGAACGCTCTGTCCTCGCGGCAGTGCAGCCGCGCCGGCTCCGCAGCGCACGCGTCGCAGGGGCGCGCGCCCATTGAAAGCATCTAGGCCCCTAGTTTGGTTTCGGTGATTAATGATGACACAAGATTACTATGACTAACATATGTTTTGCAGAGGCAATTTTAGTTAGGTCATGGTAATGGCAATTGATTAGGCAATTATGGTTTTTATGCCCCCATCGATGGAATTCGTTTCGGTTTTTAAAGGATGGACGATAAGGTTAAGGACGGCTAGTTCTAAGTGTTATTTGGAGTAGAAGTGACACTTAGAGTAGTTTAGGATTTTGTTTTTTCTTTGGCCGTACTATTAAGGAGGGTATGGACTAGTAGCTTGACCTAGGTGAGTCTAGTGGGTTAGGTGTGGTGCACACTTGTCAAACCTAGCACTAGGTACCTCAGGAATAGCCCTAAGATCAATTGGAGTCAACTTCATTCACATAGGTTTTCGAGTTGGAAGTGAATGGAGGGTCAAATGACTGACTAGACGCTGGTCTGGTTGTGACCGGACGCTGGAGGGTGAGTCTGATCAGTTCATTTGATCAACTGCAGTCATCAGGTACTAACCGGACGCTGGTCTGGTTGTAACCGGACGCTGGGGTGTCTGCGTCCGGTCGACTCCAGAGAGGTTCTAAATAGGCCTTTTCTTGACCGGACGCGTCCGGTGTATGCTGACCGGATGCTGGTCAGAGTCCGGTCAATCAACTACAGTCGTCGGGTACTGACCAGACGCTGAGTGGAGGAGCACCGGACGCTGGGGTGGCTGCGTCCGGTCGACTCTAGAGAGGTTTTTTTCTTGACCGGACACGTCCGGTGGGTGCTGACTGGGCACTGGTCAGAGTCCGGTCAGAGCTTAATGGCTCTCTCTGACACAGTGGTGGGCACAACTGACCGGAGCGTCCGGTCACCCTGACATGAGCGTCCGGTCACCCCGCAGAGTGCGGACTCAACCTCCAAACATCATGTTTTGAATGAGGGGGTATAAATATTTACTCCACTCGTCCATAGGAGGTCTCTTGCCCATTTGTTCAGCTGAGAAACACCTTTAGGGTGCAAGGGAGTGCAAGAGCCTAGTGAGGTGATTGAGATTTGATAATCCAAGATTAAGGACCTCATTAATGCATAGGGAGTAGCAAGTGTGCATCCATCCTTCTCATTAGGCTTGTCTTGGTCAAGTGAGAGTTTGTGCTTGTTACTCTTAGTGATCGTCATCACCTAGATGGCTCGATGGAGATTGGGAGCTTGGTGATCATCCGACGGAGCTTGTGGATGACCCAAGTCATGTTGTAAGCGGTTGTGGGTGATTCACCACGACGGAGTGTCGAAGAATTAACCCGTAGAAAGCACTTGATCCTTGCGCAGATCAAGAGGGAGCTACACCCTTGCGCGGGTGCTACAACGAGAACTAGTGGGGAGTGGCGACTCTCTGATACCTTGGAAAACCATCGCTGTGTTCCTTTCTCTCTTTACTTTGAGCATTTACATTTGAGCAATTCATTTTATGTCTTTACATTCTTAGAATTGTCATGCTAGAGTAGGATTGGAACCTAGGGTGCAAAACTTTTGTGCGGGAGAACAATAGAAATACATTCTTGGCACAAGGGGTGAAGTGGGCTAAGTATAGGACTTAATTATTACAAAAATTTAAAATTAGCCCAATTCACCCCCCCCTTCTTGGGCATCTTGATCCTTTCAATTGGTATCGGAGCCTCGTGCTCCCTAAATTAGGCTTAACCGCCTAGAGCAAGATGTCCCATAGGGATGGACCCCCTCCTATCTTTGAGGGAGATGATTTTTCTTATTGGAAAATTCGCATGGAGGCATACTTAGTGGCTTTAGACATTGGAGTTCTTAGAGCCGCCTCACAAGGCTTCCCAAAACCTAAGGATCCCGCCAACCTTCAAGGTGATGAGGTTAACTATGAGAATTGGAATGCAAAGGCTAGAAACACCCTTTTTAGAGGTCTTTGCAAGGATGTTTTTAATCGTTTGCGGAACCATAAAGATGCCTATGCACTATGGTCGGACATTTGTGCGCTCCATGAGGGAACCAAGAGTGAGCGTGAGGAACGCTACCATCTTATGATGAAAAAGCTTAATTCATTTAAGATGCTTCCTAGAGAAAGTGCCAATAAGATGTATTCACGATTGAATGTTCTTGTAGAGGAAGTCAATGGGCTCACACTCACACAAATGCAACCCTTCGATGTTGTGAGAAAGATCTTGAGTGTCCTCCCCATTGACAAATATGGACATATTGTGACGGTGCTTCATCAAGGTGATCTTTCCACCGCTACACCAACTCAAATATTGGGAAAGATCAATGTACATGAGATGTACATGCACATCACTCCATAAGATGGCTTTTCTTCCACCAAGAAGAAAATTTAGCATTCAAGGCTAGCCAAGAGAAGAGGGGCAAAGCAAAAGTTGATCATGATAGCTCAAGTGATGATGAGATTGATGATGCAAGTTTTGCTCTCATGGTGAGAAGAACTACCAAGATGCTTAAGAAGCTAAACAAGAATGGTGTCAAGTTTGATAGCAAGAAGAAGAAATTCTTCACTAGTAATAGAAGGAAGCCCATCTTCAAAATGGATTGCTATAATTATGGAGAACTTGGTCATCTAGCTCATCAATGCCCCAAACCTAAGAAAGACAAGTACAAGAAAAAATACAAGGGCAAGAAAGATGACTCAAGTGATGAAAATGATGATGAGAAGAAGTAGAACAAGTCATACAAGAAGGATGGCAAGAAGAAGGAATTCCACAAGAAGAAGAAGAATGGCAAGGCATATATTGTTGGTGATTGGCTCATGGATATTGAATCATCAAGTGGCTCATCCGATGATGAAAGTGAGAATGAGAACGAGAAGGTGGCCGCCATTGTGATTGATTCTTCACTATCTTCACCGACACCGTCGTTGTCATCCTCTACATACCTATGTCTTATGGCCAAGGGTGAATGAAAGGTACAAAATGATGATGATAGTAATGGTGATGATAATGCTAGCAATGATGGAAGTGATAGTAATAGTGATGAAGAATTTGAATCACCTTCTTATGATGATCTTGTCAAGTTGTTAAACCTATATACTAAAATTATTAGAAAAACAAGAGCTAAAAATGAAAAGCTAGTACTTGAGAAGGACTCACTCTTAGTAAAGTATGACATAGCAGAAAAAGCTAGTGTTGAGCTTAGAGAAGAAAATAAAATTATGTCATCCAAACTCAAGGAGCTCAAATCCTCTAAAAAGGAACTTAGAGAAAAACATGACAAACTTGAGAGGATACATAATGAGCTCACCACTAGTTATAAGTTGCTAAAAGAAGAGTACACAAATCTCAAGATTAATCATGACAATCTTGTTCTCTCTCATGAGTTATTATTTAATGAGCCACATGATGCTACTAACAATGTTGTTAAGATTGATATAGCTACATCATATGATAACTTAATTGTTGAGAGCATCAAGCAAGGTTCTAGTAGCAAAGACAAGAAAGTGGTTGAGTCCAACAACTATAATGATTATGTCAAGCTCAAGAATGAGAATGAAAAGCTCAAGAAAGATCTTGAAAAGCTATCAACCACCAACACAATTGTGATAGAGAATCTTGACAATGATTATGATATAGCTCTTGAGAATGAGATGCTTAAAGAAGAGAACAAGAGACTCAAGATGGAGAAAAATCATGATGAACTTAGAGAAGAAAACAAGAAGCTCAAGTTGGAGAAAGAACATCTAAAGACCGGTTTGAGAAAGTTCACAAGAGGCCAATATCTCCAAAGTGAGCTACTCATGAACACCATAATGAAGATGGATAGAACTGGCATTGGGTACTTGGCAAATCGAGAGAAGAAAGCTCAAGCTCAACATCAACAACAATACAACTCAAAGCCTAAGCCAAAGAGATGTTTTGAGTGTGGACAAGGTCACTTTGCTCATGAGTGTCAAACTCAACCACCACAACCCTTGCCCAAGCATGCTAGACCCTTTGCCTTCAATGCTCACTACATGCTAAGAAAGGATTCTAGTAGAAAAATAAAAGTCATGTTCTTATGTCCTCCCAACAAGAATATGCCTAAGCAAATTTGGGTTGCAAAGTCACTAGTTGAGAAAGTCAAGGTCCTCCATCAAGTTTGGGTTCCTAAACAACAAGCTTGATCTCTTATGTGTAGGTGAACTACAAGACCGGTGGAAGTCATTGGGTCATTGATAGTGGTTGCACTCAACATATGACCGGTGATCCTCGTATGTTCACTCACTAGATGAAGAAGTAGATGGTCAAGAAAGGATTACATTTGATGATAATTCAAAGGGCAAAGTTTAAGGATTGGGCAAAGTTACAATTTCAAATGATCATTCAATATCAAATGTGCTATATGTTGCTTCATCGAGTTTCAACTTGCTATCCGTTGGTCAATTGTGTGATCTTGGCTTTCAATGTTTATTCACCGAGAAGGAAGTGGTTGTATCAAAGAAAGATGATGATCAGGTTATATTCAAGGGTTTTAGATACAACAACTTATATTTAGTGGATTTCACATTCGAAGATGTAAACTTGAAGACATGCTTATTCACCAAAACATCACTTGGGTGGCTATGGCATAGAAGACTTGCACATGTTGGGATGAACTCACTCAAGAAGCTAATAAAGAATGAATTGGTGAGAGGTTTGAAGAATGTGAAGTTTGAGAAAGACAAGCTTTGTAGTGCATGTCAAGCCGGCAAGCAAGTTGTAAACACTCATCCAACCAAAGCTTACATGTCAACAACAAGAGTACTAGAGCTTCTCCACATGGATCTATTTGGACCTACAACTTACAAGTGTTTGGGAGGAAATCTCTATTGTCTTGTGATTGTTGATGACTACTCTAGATACACTTGGGTGTTCTTCCTTCATGACAAGACCAAAGTGGCCGCATGTTTCAAGAAGTTTGCCAAGAGAGCACAAAATGAATTTGAAGTGAAGCTGAAGAAGATAAGAAGTGACAATGGAAAAGAATTTGATAACACAGACATTGAAGCATATTGTGATGAAGTAGGGATCAAGCATGAGGTCTCCGCAAAATACACTCCTCAACAAAATGGTGTAGTAGAGAGAAAGAACCGGACACTTATCACCCTTGCAAGAACAATGCTTGATGAGTACAATACACCCAAAGCTCTCTGGGCGGAAGCTATCAACACCACATATTATGCATCCAACTGTCTATTTCTTCAAAAGTTTCTTGGCAAGACCCCTTATGAGTTGCTCAATGGGAAGAAGTCGGATGTATCATTCTTCCGGGTGTTTGGTTACAAATGCTACATCTACAAGAAGCGGCAACACCTAGGGAAGTTCCAAAGACGTTGTGATATTGGCTTTCTTGTTGGTTACTCATCAAAGTTCAAAGCATATCGAGTATTTAATTATGCCACCGGTTTGGTTGAAGAAACATATAATGTGGAATTTGATGAATCTAACAGCTCCCAAGAAGCACTTGAGAATCTTGATGATGTAGGTGATGAACCATTGAGAGAGGCCATGAAGAATATTCTGGTTGGAGATATCAAGCCCAAAGATGATGTACATGTGATTGATCCACCCTCTTCATCAAATGTGCCATAAGATGATGATAAAGATGGGAGAGTAGAAAATAAAGATATTCATGTCTCCCATGATCAATTGGTGGCACAAGCTCAAGATGTTGATGCTTTACAACCTCCTTCTCAAGTAGTTGATAGAAGAAATTCACCCCTACTACAAGCACATCCACAAGATCTCATCATAGGGAGTCCTTCAAAGGGTGTAATGACTCGCTCTCAAAAACTTGCTTCATTTATTGAACATCACTCGTTTGTTTCTTGCATTGAAGCCTACAAATGTAGAAGAAGATCTTCAAGATCCGGATTGGATAAATGCCATGCATGAAGAGTTGAACAACTTCACCCGCAATGAAGTTTGGATACTTGAAGAGCGACCACAAGGTGCAAGAGTCATTGGAACAAAGTGGGTATTTCGCAACAAGCAAGATGATCAAGGCATTATTATGAGGAACAAGGCAAGGCTAGTTGCAAAGGGGTTCTCCCAAGTTGAAGGATTGGATTTTGGAGAGATCTTTGCACCGGTTGCAAGACTTGAAGCCATTTGTATCCTCCTTGCATATGCATTGCATCATGAAATGAAATTATATCAAATGGATGTTAAAAGTGCATTTTTAAATGGCTTCATAAATGAACTAGTTTATGTTGATCAACCTCCCGGGTTTAAAGGCCCTAGATATCCTAATCATGTTTATAGATTACCCAAGGCGCTATATGGGCTCAAGCAAGCCCCAAGAGCTTGGTATGAACGCCTTTGGGATTTCCTCATTGAGAAGGGCTTCACCATTGGAAAGGTCGACACCATACTATTCACCAAGAAGCTTGATGGAGAGATCTTCATTTGTTAAGTATATGTTGATGATATCATATTTGGCTCATCAAATGAAGATTATTGCAAAGAGTTTGGTGAATTGATGTCGAAGGAGTTTGAGATGTCAATGGTTGGAGAGCTTACATTCTTTCTTGGTTTTCAAGTCAAGCAAATGAGAGAAGGGATTTTCATTTCTCAAGAAAAGTATACCAAGGACCTTCTCAAGAGGTTCAAAATGGATGAATGTAAGCCAATCAAGACACCTATGCCATCAAATGGACATCTCGACCTAGATGAGGGAGGTAAAACAGTTGATCAAACTCTCTATTGCTCTATAATTGGTAGCTTGTTATATTTGACCGTATCTAGGCCCAACATCATGTTTAGTGTGTGTATGTGTGCTAGATTTCAAGCTAATCCTAAGGAGGCTCACATGGTTGCTGTTAAAAGAATCCTTAGGTACCTTAATCACACACCAATCATTGGTCTTTGATATCCCAAAGGAGCTAGATTCCAACTAGTTGGCTATTCCGATTCGGATTATGCCAGTTGCAAAATTGATAGAAAAGCACATCCGGAGGGTGCCATTTGCTTGGTAGATCACTAGTGTCTTGGTCCTCCAAGAAGCAAAATAGTGTGGCATTGTCCACCGCCGAGGCGGAGTACATTGCCGCGGGTGCTTGTTGTGCACAAATTCTTTACATGAAGCAAACTTTGCTAGACTATGGTGTAGTTCTAGAAAAGGTACCTCTTTTATATGAAAATGAGAGCACGGTAAAGCTTGCTAATAACCCGGTTCAACACTCTCGCACCAAGCACATAGATATCCGCCATCATTTTCTTAGAGATCATGTTGCTAAAAATGATATATCACTAGAAGGTGTAAGGACCGAGGATCAATTGGCGGATATATTCACTAAACCGCTAGATGAGGCTATATTTTGTCGGTTGAGGAATGAGCTCAATGTGCTTGACTTTAGTAACTTCACTAAAAAATGAGCTTGTGTTGTCTCTTACATTGCATTGTATTATAAAACATGTTTAATTTTAGTAATGCACTTAGGGCTTGTCTAACATGGTTAAGATAACCGCCGAAAAGCGTGTGAAGAAGCTTAACCTTGGATCAAACTTGACAAGCAACTAGACTTACTTTCAAGTATTGCATGGCATGTGCATGTGTGTTGCTTTGTCATTTTTTTGGTTATCTTTTGAGCAGCCGCTGTGTTTATCCACAAATAGGGAGAGCATTTGAAGCTCCTATTGGTCATAAAACCCTATTGTGTGATCACATGTTGCTCTTCACCCCTTTTATTGCCTATTTTCTTAAAAATAATTATAGTCTAAGGCAAAATACTTTGAAAATTTTGAGGGCTTGAGAGAGGTCTCTTACATCAGTCTCAATTGGTGTTTATTTGTGTCTTATTGAAGTTGGGACTTGATTGGGAAAAGGCAGCGCGAAGGAACTTTGAAGATTTGCTGAAAAATGGTGATCAGACGCTACACTAGACTCTGCTTCCAGCGTCCGGTCAGTTCATAGGAGGTGAATAGATGCAGCACAGGAGTGACCGGACGCTGAACAGTGTTCCTCCAGCGTCCGGTGTGAAGATGGCCCTGCGTCCGGTCAAACGAAGAAGAAGATGTCAGGATCGACCGGACTGTGTTGAGTGTCCGATCATGAGGCACCAGACGCGTCCGGTCACGACTTGAGGGCTTTTGGACTTCTCTGTTGTCGACCGAACTCCGGGTGGCAGCGTCCGGTCGTTGCCGCCGGTGCGTCCGGTAAGTTGAATCCAAGTGGATCTAAATTCCTTTTCTTTCCTTGTCTGTCACGAGGGCCACCATATATATCTTTCTTCCTCCGTACACCACGCCGCTAGTGCTGCCCTAATCACACCGTCGTGCTACTCTGCTCCGCCGCGCCCGTGCCCACCTCACGCAGCCAAGCTATGCCGTGCCACCACCGCGTCGCGCCAGCACATGCGCCTTCACCCACCCCCGCACTGCTCTGCACCACCACGCCCGCGCTTGCACCTGCCTCGCTGCGCCCGCGTCCGCGCCCGCATCACGCCGTCGTGCCCTTACCACGCTTTCGCCACCATGGCCGCACCTGTGCCTCCATCATCGCGCCTATGCCTACATCACAGCACCCGCACCTGTGTCACCACCACACCATGCCGCCACGCTGCTCAGCTCCACCATGCCCGTGTGCACCCGTGCCGCCTGCCTGCGCATCTGCGCCACCGCACACGCCCTGCCGTCACACGGCCCGAGGACCCAAGCCACCTGCATCGCACCACCACACGGATCTCGCCCACGCTGCCATCCACTACACCGCCGCGTCTCCTCGACCACCGCACCGCTTCGAGTCACCAAACCCTAGCCCTAGGCGTAACCTTGCCGATCCCGAGTGGTGCCCCGTGATCTTCTCCTTTGCTTATCGGTCATCGGATCATCGGATTTCATCAGGTAGCAAGCTATCGATTTCAATTTCTTATCTGCCGCTTGCCTCTTAGGATTTCTCACCTCTAGATGAATATAGTGATTATTTATATTTCCTATCTATTCCAATGTGCAGCGAGTCTATGCTCTTGTGGTTGATTTGATTATGGCAGTTTTACTCGGGGCCAAGCCCGCGAGTACGGATTGAGGCCAAGCCTCACGAGTGTCAATTGGCAGTTGTCTCTTGTCAATGGCAGTGATTCTCATCAACTTTAGAGATGACACGTTGCAAGAATGCCAGAGGTGGTCCCAGTGATGAGGATGCAAGGCCTCCGCCTCACCTAACTGCTCAGCAAAAGTGAAAGGTGAAAAAGACAACAAGGAAGAAGCGGAAGTTAAATGATGTTGAGGCAGAGAGGGCAGCAGCAGTGGCAGCCGACGTAGAGTGTGCAGAGAGAGGTGGAGCTGACAGTGGCGTTTGCATAGGTGACCAGTTGTCACCCGCTCAGAGGGCCGCCGTCGAGAGGATTGAGGTCAGTCTGGGTAGTCCACCTGGGACTGTCATGCTTGGAGGACGACGTGTCTCTTTAGAGGAGAGTCAGACTCAGGGGGAGACTGAGCAGTAGACATAGTCGGCAGAGTAGACAGAGGATGCTTAGCAGGGAGAGCAGGTTGAGGAGGCAGAGCAGGCAGCATAGCCATAGCTTCGATGCTCCAGTCACACACGCACTCAGGTGTCACCGAGGTATGAGACATAGAGGCGGGGTTCTCATACACCTCCCAGACCACAAGGTCCGCCTCTGGTGGTACACCTTGACCTGAGGGTAGCCACAGCTAGACAGGTGCAACAGCTATGGTTCGTTCAGTTTGAGGATTGGTTTCCGTCGAGGCAGGATGAGCGTGCGTCAGAGCATTTCTATAGCATACTGCAGGAGGATTTCTATAATGCATATCTCAATAGTGGTGTTGCCTTCAAATCTCAGCGGGTCTGCTCCATAGAGTCTTTAGTTGTAGCTGTAGGCGAGCAGATCCGTCCTCATCTCTCTTATCTGCCAGGGTTGATAGATCTTCTTGGACGAACAGGTTGTTATGTTTCGTCATGGGTTCGTGAGTTCTACTCCTCTCTGTGGATTGACCCGAGACACAGGTTTATTCACTTTGCTTTCAGAGGACGTGACTACAGGCTCCAGAGCTCGAGGGTCAGAGAGATACTGAGGATTCCAGAGTCACCTATTCGCCTTCACGAGGTATGCTATGGACAGACAGAGCCTCCGAGACGCCCTCACGATGGACTTGTGCCACCTACAGATCTTGTCAGAACGTGCTTCACAGAGCCATTTAGTGAGGGGTCGAGCAGGACACGACGTGACCTTTCACCTATAGCTTAGCTCCTTGATGATATTATGAGGAGGACTCTGCTCCTGAGGATGGGCTACCGCGAGGGCCTAACATGTATTCAGCTATGGCTAGTGTATCACCTGGTGTCTCAGACTGTCTTTGATATTTGGGATGTGATGCTTTTAGAGATGGAGGATACACTAGTAAAGAGCTTTAGAGGTCACCGTCAGCTGCCTTATGCTCATTGGATCACTTTCCTAATCCAAAAGGCAATTACACAGAAGTCTCCTGTGACAATGGTAGAGTACATAGGTGCTACTGCTGAGTTTCTACCATATGACATGAGACAGATGCTACGTCACAGTCGTGCGAGGACACCTCGCCAGCCGAGCCATCGTCCAGAGGTACCAGAGACAGCAGCTCAGCAAGATGAGATCATCAGAGGCATTGCAGCTACAGAGGAGGAGCAACTTGATGCACAGCAGGAGGATATGGTCGAGAGTGACCCGAGTGACCGCTCTGATGATGACTATTAGGCGACTCCACAAATGGCTCCTCGACCACACGACAGAGGGCCAGTGGCTTCAGCTCAGCTCCACCACAGCCGCTACAAACTGACCCAACACTTCTAGCAGTACTTGAGCGGATGAGACAGGACCAGGCACACTAGGCATAGGAGACCGTAGATGCACTTGCTCAGGTTCAGGCACAACAGGATGAGTTTCAGCAGCAGCAGCAGCAGGCCATGCATCAGCAACAGCTAATGATTCAGCAGCAGTTACTTGGCTTCATGCAGCATGTATTCACTGCTATTAGGGTTGCTCCTCAGCAGTCTACACCTCAGATAGGCCAACCTACCACCACCACTCTAGTGACTCTAGCTGTATAGCCTAGTGGACTTCAGAGTCAGGGACAACCAGCTACTCAGTTTGCTTCACCTATAGAGCAGGTGTCCTAGTGGTTTGCTTCACCGGTGATTGTGCAAGGTCCGCACTTTACTCCTATTGTTACGGGCTTCACTCCATCTTAGAGTTCTTTAATGTTAGTGACAGACACCCCAGTCTCTAGGAGTCTCGGCGCTACTTTCAGTGAGCTTATAGGGCAGCCTACACCTCTAGAGTTGAGTCCCTGTCCCTACCATAGTTGCTCCAGTTACTGGGACTACCGAGACGATTTCGTCGTCTGTTGCATCATTCGAGCCACCTCAGATAGTCACTCCTACACTTGAGGATTCAGCGACAGCGATAGAGGCATATGTGGCTCCACTTCCTACAGTGACACCTCTAGAGTCATAGGCCACGCCAGTTACTGAGCAGACCCCGATCGCTTCACCTTCACTTCCAGCTACAGAGGGTTAGACCGCTCAGAGTTCAGGGTCAGAGGATGATGTAGCTCAGTTTTAGATTTCTCACCGCACCTCAGCGCCCGACTCGACTGCTTCTGTCCCGCCGTCCGACCCTTAGGTTTTGGTGCTTGACGCCAAAGGGGGAGAGGAAGCGAGTATGTTAGATCTAGGGGGAGCATGTGAGATGGTCTCGATTCGATTCTTTTGGTCTTTTGTGTGTGATACTTCGCGCATTCACGTTTACTTTCATGCATTATATTATATACATGTGATGGTGAGACTTATGTGACATGTGTGCTCTCTACATTGATATATATATATATATGTCATGTCACTTAGTTATGCTCATTTGCTTTGCTTTCGCATTTTACTCCGATTCAAATGAGCTTTACTTCATGTACTCATGCTTAATTCATATCTTTTGAGTACACCATGTTGGCTTGGGTCATATAAGCATGTCTAACCCCTTTGTTCTTATTGTCAAAAGCTTATATAAACCAAGCATGTTGAAAACCTCACTCGTCTCTTTTATATACTCGAGGTTGTGTTGTCATCAATCATCAAAAAGGGGAGAGATTGAAAGCATCTAGGCCCCTAGTTGGGTTTCGGTGATTAATGACGACACAAGATTACTATGACTAACGTGTGTTTTGTAGAGGCAATTTTAGTTAGGTCATGGTAATGGCAATTGATTGGGCAATTATGGTTTTCATGACCCCGACGATGGAATTTGTTTTGGTTTTTAAAGGATGGACGATAAAGTTAAGGACGGCTAGTTCTAAGTGTCATTTAGACTTGAAGTGACACTTAGAGTAGTTTAGAACTTTGTTTTTCCATTGGCCGTACGATTAAGGGGGGTATGAACTAGTAGCTTGACCTAGGTGAGTCAAGTGGGTTAGGTGTGGTGCACACTTATCAAACCTAGCACTAAGAAATAGCCCTAAGATCAATTAGAGTCAACTTTATTCATATAAGTTTTTGAGTTGGAAGTGAATGGATGGTCAAATGACTGACCGAACGCTGGTCTGGTTGTGACCGGATGCTGGAGGGTGAGTCTGGTCAGTTCATTTGATCAACAGCAGTCGTTAGGTACTGACCGGATGCTGGTCTGGTTGTAACCGGACGATGGGGTGTCTGCGTCCGATCGACTCCAGAGAGGTTTTAAAGAGGCCTTTTCTTGACCAGACGCGTCCGGTGTGTGCTGACCGGACGCTGGTCAGAGTCCGGTCAATCAACTGCAGTCGTTGGGTACTGACCGGACGTTGAGTGGAGGAGCACCGGACGCTGGGGTGGCTGCGTCCGGTCGACTCCAGAGAGGATTTTTCTTGATCGGACGCGTCCGGTGGGTGCTGACCGGACGCTGGTCAGAGTCCGATCCGAGCTTAACGGCTCTCTCTGACACAGTGGCGGGCACAACTGACCGGAGCGTCTGGTTAGCCCGCAGAGTGCTGACTCAGCCTCCAAACGCTATGTTTTGAATGAGGGAGGTATAAATATTTACTCCACTCATCCATAGGAGGTCTCTTGCCCATTTATTCAGCTGAGAAACACCTTTAGAGTGCAAGGGAGTGCAAGAGCCTAGTGAGGTGATTGAGATTTGATAATCCAAGATTAAGGACCTCATTAGTGCATAGGGAGTAGCAAGTGTGCATCCACCTTTCTCATTAGGCTTGTTTTGGTCAAGTAAGAGTTTGTGCTTGTTACTCTTGGTGATCGCCATCACCTAGATGGCTCGGTGGTGATTGGGAGCTTAGTGATCATCCGACGGAGCTTGTGGATGACCCAAGTCATGTTGTGAGCGGTTGTGGGCGATTCACCACGACAGAGTGTCGAAGAATCAGCCCGTAGAGAGCACTTGATCCTTGCGCGGATCAAGGGAGAGCTACACCCTTGCGCGGGTGCTCCAACGAGGACTAGTGGGGAGTGGCGACTCTCTGATACCTCGAAAAAACATCGTCATGTTCTTTTCCCTCTCTTTACTTTGAGCATTTATATTTGAGCAATTCATTTCATGTCTTTACATTCCTAGAATTACCATACTAGAGTATAATTGGAACCTAGGGTGTAAAACTTTTGTGCGGGAGAAAAATAAAAACACATTCTTGGCACAAGGGGTGAAGTGGGCTAAGTATATGACTTAATTATTATAAAAAATTAGAATTAGCCAAATTCACCTCCCTCTTGGACATCTTGATCCTTTCACCCATCACGCTCCAGTACCCCACCGTCGGCTTCTGCTCCAGCTCCACCGTGGTGTCCTTGCCTCTGTTGTCTGCTCCAGGCGTCACGAGAGATGCTCCATGCCTCTGCTATCTGCTCTAGGTGAGCGCTCTTAGCAGGAAAGCAGCGGTGGTGGTGGCGCGAGCAACCAAGCCAGGGCAGCGACGGCGTGTGGCAGTGGGCTACAGCGGCGCACGTGTAGCAGTAGCGGTGCTGCCCGGAGAAAGGGAGAGAGGAAGAAGAAAGTGGTAGGGGCAAGAATGTCATTTCACCGCTGTTTTTTTTTCTCAACAGGCTACAACCGGTCCGCGGTGTCCTGTGGCCTAATTTCACCAAACCAAAGTGTCTTCTGACAAAATACTCCAAAGTGGGTGTCCGTCAGCAAAGGACCATCACTTTGGATATCCGACGGACAATTATCCCTTATAAATACTTCCTCGTTCTCTTTTTAAGTATCAAATGTTCTTAAATTTGATTAGATTTATAGAAAATATTAGCAACATTTGTATCTTTAAATAAATTTATTATAAAAATAGATTCAATGATCCATCTAATGATACTAATTACGTACTACAAATATCAACATTTTTCTACAGTGAGAGCGATAATTAAAAAGAGACATAAATCCATCCGTATTATTGTTTCTATAACGCAACGGACTACCTTACTTGTTCTATCAAAAGATTTTAAAAAGCTTGAATACTGAAACGTGTGCCCACGTCTGGTTTTGATGATACACGAAAACGGAAAGGGAAAAAAAAGGAAAGAGCACTGCATTTTGTCCCAAAGACATGCCGTCAATCACGTCATGGAGCAGTAGGTGACTATAGCGTAGGCGGATAAGACGTCGAGAGATGACCAAGTGTATTGTACATACTGCGTACTAGTGTACTAGCGACTATGGCCCCGTATGCAGCCCTAGCAACGGTGCACACATCCGGTCCGGAACAAGCGGCAAACCGACCCCTGATGCGCGCGTACGTGGCCGCGCCGCAGCCACAGCGCCGGTGAAGGCAGATCAGAATCCTGGCACGCGCGACACGGACCGATTCGGTCGCCTCTGCTTGTTCCATAGCACGAGCGAGTTGCCGAGCTGGATCGGTCGCTGTTCCTTCCGAGGCAGCACGGCATGGGCCGGTCATGTGCGTTCACCATCGCCATCGCCATCGCCATCGCCATCGCCATCGCCCGTGGTCGCGCGCGGAACAGGACGCGGATCGATCTGCTGAAGCTTCTGAAGCGCTTGTGCCTTGTGCGTGCTGCTGCTGCTGTTGCTGTTGCTTCTTCGTCGGCTGGATTGGCCGTCTCCTACCTGGAAGGAGGGTTTGCGTATGGACGAGAGGATGAAGTGGATGAGTCACGACTTGCCTTGCGTCACGGCCTCACACGGGGATGCTTGAGACGATCCTTCCTAAGATGGAAATTGATTGAACCCCGATTAAGATCGAGCGTATGTTAACCATTATGAACCCCAGAGTATAGTATCGAAGAACATAACTACTGTGTTGTGCTCCCCCCGTTCATTAGTAATAGTACGGAGCGACTAGCCTCCGGACATCCGGACACGGCGCTCGTGTCCACGCCCGACACACACTCAGACCCGCACTCAACGCACGCCCCACACCCATCCCCGTTCTGGAGGCAGTCCGTCCGGACGGAGCTTCCCGCGCCTGCGACGCACGCAGCATGGGGCCGGCGTCCCATCCCGCTCCACTACATCCCGGCTGATCCGCCGCGGCGGCATCCCGTCCCCGCCGCTCTCGTGTCCGCAGCCTCCGTCTTCGCCACACCAGGGAGCTGCAGCAACTGGACCACCGAGGGCTTAGGCTTCCTCCACACCTACGATCTACTTTTACAATACTCAGATGAAACAATTGCAACATACGCCTGAAACAGATAAAACATTCAGAACATACACTTGCATCATAGCCATTTGCAACAACATCCACATAAAACACTTGCAACATACGTCTAAAACAGATAAGATACTTGAAACGTGTATGTATAGCCGCAACAACTGGACCACCGAGGGAGTAGGCTTCCTCCACACCTACAATCTACTTTTGTAACACTCAGATGAAACAATTGCAGCATACGCCTGAAACAGATGAAACATTCAGAACATATACTTGCAACATAACCATTTGCAACATATGCAACATCCATATAAAACACTTTTAACATACGTCTAAAAACGTATAAAATACTTGAAACATGTATGTATAGATATAGTAACATATGCAACATCCATATCTACTTTTATAACATTCAGATGAAACATTTACAACAAAAATCTGAAAAACATCTGAAACATACGCGCTGAAACATGTGTGTATAGCCATAGCAACATATGCAATATCAGATGAAACACTTGAAAACATACGTCTGAAACAATTGAAACACTTGAAAGGTTTGCAACATGTGTGAAAACGCCTAAAATACTTGAAATACATGGTCGTCGGCGGTCACAGCCTACCTGATGGGGAATTGCGGTGGCGCAGGTCTGCCCTTCCTGCCAACGGCGCGAGGTGGATGGGAGCGTAGGCGTAGGTGTCGGCGTAGGCCTCCCCTGCCTCCCCTTCTGCGACAGGCGAGGTGGATGAGGGCACAGGCGGGAGCGAGCAATGATGCGCGGGTAGGCGAGGCGCGGGGCACACGGAGCAGCGGCGCGGGTGACGCGGGCGGGGCGAGCGGAGCGGTCCGTCCGGACGGGACGGACGCCGTGATGTATCATTATCGTTAATAATAGTCACTGTTCTTTTTATAATACGTGTTAGGATTAATAACTTTATTCACTCTTACTCTCTCCGTCCTAAAATAAATACTCATCAGCACTTCGAAGAGACAATCGATCTTAATTTTGACAAAATATATACGAGAAAATACTAATTTTTATGATGTGAGATAAATATCATTAGGTTACATATATTTTAAAGGTAAACCTATTTAGAAATATAATTGTTATACTATATTTTAACAATACTATGTTTTTATAAATCTAGTTAAACTTTAGATTGGTTGATTTCTCTGAGATGAGCAATTATTTTAAAACGGAAGGAGTACAATATATCATCAATGTTTTAAAAATAGTTTGTATTAAAAGATACGTGGAATATGAATATGCTTATATGACTTTTTTATGTAGAAAATACGTATATAATTTGAGTGATTGTCGGTCAAGATCCATGAAGTTGGACTTTACTTAATGCGAATAAATCCTATATTTGGAACGGAAGGAGTAAAAGCAAAATCACATGCACTTTTGCTCACATTGTTTTATTCCAACTCTCACAAGATATTTATCCATTTGGTTCTTCTCACATGTCCATGATTCTTCCTATGTACCCTTACAACATGAATCACGATGAAAATAAATAGCCTCAATGTACTCGTGAAAATATTACCTTGTTCTCAGTTTACGCTCATGCACTTCTACATAGTAAGACATAAATGCACGAAGCAAATATGCAAGATTGTTCTGTTTGGTGCGCAGCCGAAGACATCAATTATGCAAGAAGCTTTTTACAATCCTAACCACAAAGTTTAAAAATTACAATTTAAGTTCGCTACCAAAATTTTGGTATCAAACATATTACATATACCAACGTCGTCAATTTTTTGTATCATCATGTTTTAATCAGTGCTACCTCTTGGGTTTCATGTTTTTACTCATTGGTACTTCGTTCGTTTCCAATGATGGTTGAAGACTCGTTTTGCAAATCAAAACTAACTTTTTGGAACAACCTCTGTTTTTCGAGAGGAAATACAGTAGTTGGCTGGTACAGTTTAATTTCCAAGAATTACACTGGTCAAGTTGATAAACGCTGTTTGAGACATTGGGAACTGGAATATACATTGGGCGACGTTAACAAGTAACCAAACATGTGCCATGAAGCGCATCACCAATTCACCGTTGATGGCATTCAAAAAAAATCACCGTTGATGGTCCAAACTCTCTTACATATACTCTGTAATACCATGAGCAGCAAATATACATTCCGCCTAGACCCGACAACGTTATCTAAGCTTGTAATCTGTCATCGCCATCGGTCAAGCTAGATGTTCCATTCCTCAGCTCCCAGTTTGAGCAATCAAAGCAGCTCAGTTCAGCCATTCTTCTTTGTGATGCTGTGTTCACCGTCCTCATGTTTCGGAGAGTCAGTTCCACTGTAGAAGGAGGCCTCACTTGAGGCGTCCGAGTCTGCGCCATTAGCCTCCTTCTCAGCTGATTCAAGCAAGCTATTGGTTGAACTGTGCAACGATCCCATCTTCTTGTCGTCCTCCTGCATTTGCTCTGCATAGCTGTTGTACTCGAATGTCGCTGGGTTCTTTCCCCCGAATGCCGAGTCGAGCTCCTCCATGTCAAAGACTTCTGCCATTATCTTCTGGCTCTCCTTGTCGTTGGAGTACACAAACTTGACCTTCTTGCGGGTCTCATGGTCCAGGAACGGCTTCACTATCTGTCAGTAGTAATTATGGTTAGACTGGTTACTGTTTCAACCAATGGAATAACTTATGTAGCTAAGTAGAAAAGGGGTGAAAGCAGTGCAAAATGGTAATAATGGCGAGGGATTGGATATTGCTGCCCTATCCACAACATGATCCATACAGTGCATTTTCAGTGAGCATCTGTTGCGTTTCAGATAGTTTAATTTCCATGATTTGGGTCCCGGTCTTGGTAGCAGTAGAGTGCACAACACATCATGGAACACAGATGAAAGGATCATAACATTTGAATTTTAATAGTTCAAATTCATTAAGAATGGTATTACCAAATTTAATTATTTGACAAACAAATCTAAGTAAAGAATGGAAGCACAATAAATAGTTGATCAAATTCCATCAGTATGGGCCTATTTAACACAACATCATGGTAGGCTGGTAGCAATCACTCCTACACTGATGCACCCTGTGCAAATGGCAGAAACAGAAGAAATACTGGTTCTCAAGTGAACAAAAAAAAGTCAGTTGTGGTCACCTTCCAGAATGATTCAAATATCCTAGGAGGGTTGTAAAGGATTGCAAGCCCCAACCTCTCAGGATAACAGTCTTGCAAGACATTGACAGTCTCACGGGTCACCTTCAGTGGTGTGCTTCCCAATGTCCAGCTCTGGAAATCTGTCAGCCACACCATTTTCTCTTGATCTTCAGGCAGGTTCATAATTGCTTTCTCCAGAGAGTAGACTAGATATTTGATCTGTCCTGTTGCTGAGGTAGTGTTCTGCCACATTTCAAAAAGACCAAACATACAAGTTTTAAAAAATAGATGTTTCACATTTGATCAACAATCTTTTGAAGCCTAGACTGCATGATGATATTGGTTCATCAAATCAATATCAAACACCTTACATATGTAATAATCCTCAAAGTAAACTAACACCATACAAATTCAGTAGTTCAAACTGCATTGGTAATTTGGAATTAGGAAACGCAAGATTTTCAACAAAAGATTGTCAAGGTAACTAAGGGAAAATAGAGAGAAGTATTGAAGGTATTTAATGCATAGCTTGAAATTCACCTTCTGTTTCTCCTAATAGTTTGATTTTAAATTAGGATCATAAAGGTTGATTGATCATGTGTTTCACATTGGTTGTTCAATATACTCATATTGGCAGGCTTAGCACTTTGCAAGATAACATGCCTATGGTTATTTCTAGATGTTCTTTCTAACTAGATCATATGATTAAATTCTAATTCTAATCTCCAAGCATGTTAGATGACAGGCATATCTAATGCAGAACCATACAGAACACCTCTGCAAGACCAACAAAAATCTCAATAATCTGAGGATGTTTACTCAATTATTTCCAGAAAATTAATCTCTAGTATCTAAACTAACCTCTAAGCCAGGCCTCAATACAAGAACAGTTCTGCCATGTTTGTCCCTATAGTCTGCCCTATATATCTTTCCAGTTTCCGCTTCCTCTGCAATATCATCCTGAAGGAGGAGAAATGATGAAACAAGCTTATTATATGTTGTTTAACTGCAAATATGAGATACTTTGTAAAAACAAATACAAGCTGCTTTTGAGCTACAAGTTGTTCACCCCAATCAATTAAAACAATATCCTTAAATTAGCATCCTGATTATTCCTCCTATACTGAACTTTCAGATAGCTTGTAGGTTAGAACATTAGAGGGGGATACAAGGAGAAGACTTTCCCATAGCTTTACCCTAGCAGAGGGGAATGCTGTACCTTTTAGGGAACCAGAGGATCTACCAACTGAGCTACAAGGACCCCCTGCCTGGCTACTTCTCACTAAAGTTTGAATGTATTGATCTATGTACTTCCTGTAATCATGTTATCTTTAATTAAACCCAACATACCCAGCAGATGTTTTCAGGTTTCAATGCAAGCCGCCACTTCATAGCTGCTTTCATCATTTTACTAGCTTTCTGCACATTCCAGTTCCTTGCTCGAAGAAATCTTGCTAATGAGGCATCTGAAAGGAAGTCTTGAATGGCTGCTGATGAGTGCTCACCAAGCTCCTTGCGTAGTTCATTTATCTGCTCACAGAGTCACAGTGCAGCAAGTTAATACTTACTAGAAAGCACATAGCTAAAATCCAGCAGAGATGTCTAGGCAAGGTTGATCTTACTTTTTCTTGCTGTTCTTCTTGGGGCAGGGTTTTTTCAGTGGTACCACCATTGCTAGACTTGAATAGAAAGGACATTACAGTACCTTGAACGAGGCAGCTCCACTAGATAACTGCAACCGTGCATAAATGCTATTAGAAGAAGAATGAACATACATAAATTAATTTCAATCGGCAACTTTGTGCAAAAAGTAGCAAAAGAAAAGTTAACAGAATAGCATACTGAAAAATTAACAGCTTAATTAAGAGGGTGCGGCAAATATTCAGGTAAATACCTGAGGTTAACAAGAGCTCAGCTTTTATTGTCCAACAGAAGTTAAATTAGTCCATCCAGTCACAAGAAGCAGTAATTTAAAGTAGACATACTGACATAGATACAGTGCCATAAACACAAGTTTGGACAATGAATTGTACCAAATTATATGTTTCAGACTTCAAAAGTTACGATAGTATGATTTCTCCAAAATGATCTATGCAGACCATTTTAGCATCACAAACACAAACACATAAAGAGACTGAAATTCTGCAATTGAACATAAAACTGGTTGACTGCAGTCTCTGGAATAACACTTCTTCATAATAGCAGGGAGTTTGGGAGCATGAAAGTTTTCTGTTACAATGGCAAGTGTGTATTTCGATCTGTAGAGTTTTGTGATATCACTGTTCGGCCTGGAAGGTCTGTAATAGGCCTGTAGAACTTTACTATGCTTTCGCAAACTGGTCGGTTTTAAACGTTTAGCTCCTGGGGACTATCTGACTCTGAGGCAGAGTGCAGATATGCTGGAGGTAGTAGCCTGTTTTCTTTCTGCTCTTCTGCTACATCAGAATGGAAATGGGGCTAGCCTCGTGTGGGGAAAAGAAAAAGTGTGCATTTCCTTCTTACTAGCCTGAATGGAAATGGGGATAGCTTCGTGTGGGAAAAAAAAGTGTGCATTTCCTTCTTACTGGAGCGTTATGAATGCCATATTCTGAGTATAAAGGTCATATGAACAGGCATCCTGGTCATGGCCTCGGTGCGAACAAAACAAAATAATCGAGGAATAATAACTGCAGATAGTGGCTTCCATCTGATGATCGATTCAATGGCAAGAATGGGCCATCAAACATCAAAATCTCCGAAAAGGAGGGGGGTGCCGTCATTGGATAAGGCAGGCCGGCAGGCCACTACATTCCGAGATCTCCTACATTCCAGTCACCATGACATATGGGAGTGGACTGACAGAGCAGCAGCCATCACGATGCGACGATATCAAAATCGTAACACGGCAGGCAGGGGTACTGGAATTCGGCCGAGGTACAAGCTGTTAACCCTCGCACGAGGCAGGATTGGATCTGGAAGCGCTTCACACCGCCAGGTCGAGATCAAGTTGACGCAACGCGGTACCACCAGCGTGCAGCTCCGATCTCCCGGGAGCCAGCACGACCGGCGAGAACCACCGGAGCTGGAGGAGGAGGAACGGATCGAAGCCTCGCCCCACCCCACCTCACCTCACATCCACGAAGAACCCAACCCCAAGCGATCTGCCAAGGAACAAGTAAAGCAGCTGGGAGCAGGAATCTAATCTCACCCGCCAAACACGGCGCCCAAACCCCCGACCCGACAACAACCGGGAATTCGCAGTGGCCGGACCCAGATCGCCGAGAACTGCGAGGCGAGGCGGCACGAAGGAAGGGAGAGGGGCACGCACGCACGCACCTGGTTCGTCTCCGCTCCGCCGCCCGCGTTCGTGGGAGTGGGAGTGGGAGTGGCGGCTCCCGTAGTGACGGAAATGTAGCAGTTGAGGCTCTGGTCTCTGGTGGGGTTGGGAGTGGAAGTGTGGACCAGGGGTGGGGTGGGGGAGGGCGACTGGAATGCGCGGGCGGGGGCGGTGGAAAGGAATCGGGGCAAAAGGGCGTGGAAAAGAAAAGAAAACGAATAGTTCTCGGCGTGCGAGACGGGTGGGAGGTCGCCGCCCCGGCGCGTGGAGGTGGGAGGAATGCGCTGGTGCTGCCGTGCCACCGCCCACCGGGTCTGTTGGCGCGTCAGGTGTCACCGCTGACGCTCACGCTCACGCGGCGATGCTGCCGCGCGGCGACCGGCATCTTCTTCTTTGGCCGTGCACTGGGGGCCAGGGTATGTGGACGTGGTTCAATATTTTGCCATTCATCAACTAACTACTACTGATGTGCCCCGAGCAATACCAAGATATTTTTTGCGAGGAGATCAAGAGATTTTCAGCGCGGAGGTAGTCAATAGCAAAGGGAGGCCGCACGCCTCAATTTGATTTTTTTTCCCAACAAAAAACAGTGTGACGTACACTCACTGAAACACCGAACACGTTTACATATAATGTCAGCGCTTTCGAGAGATTGAACTGAACTGATACAACATATATGTGTCTAATGATAATGGAGATGTTTATATTCCATATACTCCCATCCGTTTAAAATATAAACATTTCTATATTTGTTTTAAGTCAAACCATTTTAAATATGATCTACTTTATGCGAAAAAAATAGTAATATCTATAATCTCAAATGATCATCACTATATTTTTTTAATAAAAATTATTTTCACTGTGAACATCTATGTTAATAATCCTTTTTGTAAATTTGATAAAAAACTTAGAGCAATCCGACTAAGGACACAACCAAAAAATATTTATATTTTCGGAATGGAGAGTATAGCATATGTTTTTACGAACAATGGAACAACGAAGGACCAAACAATATCCTAGTTGTTGGCAGAAATCATTGTAACCACACCAATGCCGATAAGATCTCATATTCTCATATTTCAAATCATGTTCCCTTGGTGCATATTGATGTAGCTATTTTCTTTTTAATAATAGACGATGTACCTTGTTAATAGTGAGACTTTATCAATGCTACTGTTTACTGTTCCAAAATCTGATTCACCTTTCTAGCTATATTTGCTTGCAAACATCAAGTCTGGTTTTCAAAAAAGATGAATACACAAAAATGATGTTAAACCAACCTATGATATTCATGAACCCGTTTGTCATTGTATTATGGGAAACGGGCTAGAATTAGGCTCCCCAAGTTTCTAGTTTACCATTCAACTATTGCTCGTTTTTGGCCTTGCAATCCTAAAATTAGAAATCTGATCACTGAACTGTCAGTATTGGACAAATTTAGACATCTAGCTGGTTTCAAAATCGATTTTGTATCTTCTGAAAATAATTTTTAAATCAGTTTGTTTATAAAAGCTCATAATTAATTCAATTTTGAATTAATAAAAATACTTAAACTATTATGAGAAGTTTTCTGAAAGTATACCCTTTCTATTTGTGCTCTACTTGAAGTTACTGGATCTTATTTCTAGCCGTTCATAGTGTTTTATTGCATACAGTCATGCGGGTTATTTATAAAATCATCATTCTATACTATATTAAACCGAGAGATCAACCAGAGAAAATAAATACTCAAAATGGAATACCAAATATGTTGGAGTTAAATAAATTAAATTCCTTTGGGAGGCCTACTGATGTCATATTATTTGCAATGGCTAATTGTTTTCTATATGTGGTGGAGCATGGCCTTTGCGAGATTGTTATTGTTTTCCATATCTTCTATTTACTCATTGAAAGGATCAGGATGCCCAAAAGGGAGGTGAATTGGGCTAATTCTAAAATTCTTTGCAATAATTAAAACCTACACTTAGCCCACTTCACATCTTATGCCTAGAATGTGTTCCTATTGATCTACCGCACATAAGTTTAGCAACCTAAGTTTCAATCCTACTATAGCATGACAATTCTAGGAACGTAAAGAGAAAAATTGAATTGCTCAAATGTAAATGCTTAAAGTAAAGAGAGGAGAAGGAACGCGGCGATGTTTTGCCGAGGTATCGGAGAGTCGTCACTCCCCACTAGTCCTCGTTGGAGCACCACAACTGAGCACTGTTAGCAAGGGTGTAGCTCCCCTTGATCCACAATCATATGTGAAGGATCAAATTGCTCTCTTTGGATGATTCTTCGACACTAATCCTCTAAACTCACCTGAATCGCCCACAACCGCTCACAAAAAACAAAGTCCTAAACTTGAGTTGGATCATCCACAAGCTCCGCCATCCATGATCACCAAACTCCCAATCACCACCAAACCGTCTAGGTGATGGCGATCACCAAGAATAACAAGCACGAACTCTCACTTGACCACAACAAGCCTAATGAGAAGGGTGGATGCACACTTGCTACTCTCCTTGCACTAATAAGGCCTTAATCTTGGATTCTCAAATCTCAATCATCTCACTAGGCTCTTGCTCTTTTTGACACTCTCAAGGTGTTTTTCAGCTGATCAAATGAATAAGAGACCTCCCTTGGATGAATAGAGAAAGTATTTATACCCCAAAAATCATTCAAAAGCGAACCGTTAGGAGGTTGAGTCAATATCTCTGCATACTGAATCCCTCTCGCCTTTGGCGGTCAAGGTGACCGGACGCTCTAGTCAGTTGTCCCACCCTAAAGAGCCATTAAGTTGTGACCGACTCGACTGCTTTGAAGTCAAGACCGATCGGACGATCCGGTCATGAAAAGGTTGCTCTCTAGAACCTTCATCGATGTTGACCGGATGTTGGAACCTAGAGTTCGGTCATCATCACCAAGGCTCCTCTGACTAGGGTGTCGGCCAAGAATCGGAGCTCTCGACCAAAGATTCGGTCAACATGTGACCGGACGCGTCATCGGATCAGAATCTCCTCTCTCTCTAAGTTGGCCGGACTCGCACCCAAAGTCGGTCACTTTTCACTCGGCTTCCGGTCGCAACTAGATGGCTCCAGTTGATCAAATGAACTAGACCGACCTAACGACATCTCCGCATAAAACAAAGTACCGATGCAGTCCGGTCAGTCATTTGACCCTCCATTCACTTCCAACTCACAATCATATGTGAATAAAGTTTGCTCTAATTGATCTTAGGGCTACTTCGGAGCTACCTAGTGCTAGATTTGATAAGTGTGCACCACACCTAATCCTCTAAACTCACCTAGGTCAAGCTACTAGTCCATACCTCCCTTAATAGTACGGCTAAAGGAAAAACAAAGTCCTAAACTACTCTAAGTGTCTCTTCAACACCAAACGACACTCAGAACTAGTCCATCCTTAACCTTGTCATCCATCCTTTGAAAACCAAAACGATTTCTATCGTAGGGGCATGACAACCATGATTGCCCAATCAATTGCCATTACCATGACCTAACTTAAATTGCCTCTTCAAAACACACGTTAGTCATAGTAATCTCGTATTGTCATTAATCACCGAAACCCAACTAGAGGCCTAGATGCTTTCAATCTCCCCCTTTTTAGTGATTGATGACAATACAACCTCGAGTATGTAAGAGATGAGGTTTTCAACATGCTTGATTCATATAAGCTTTTGACAATAAGAGCAAAGGTGTTAGACATGCTTATATGACCCAAGCCAACATAGTGTACTCAATAGATATGAAATAAGCATGAGTACAAGAAACAAAGCTCATTTGAATCGAGTAAAACGCGGAAGCAAAGCAAATGAGCATAACCAAGTGACATGACATATATAAAGATCAAAGTAGAGAGCACACATGTTACATATCACATAAATATCACAATCACACATATATAGTTCAATGCATAAAAGTAAACGTGAATGCATAATGTATCACACATAAAAAGCCAAAAGTAATAAATCATAAGCCCCCTAGATATAACGCTCCCCCTATATCTAACATACTCAATCCCTCTCCCCCTTTGGCGTCAAGCACCAAAACCTAAGGGTCGGTCGGTGGGGCAGGAGCAAATAAGTCGGGCGCGGAGGTGCGATGAGCGATCTAAAACTATGTAGCATCATCCTCTAATCCGGAGCTCTAAGCTGTCTGACCCTCTATCGCTGGAAGTGAAGCTGAAGCGGTCTAGGTCTGCTCTATGACTAGCGCGGCCTGTGAGTCTGGAGGTATCACTGTCGGTGTTGGCTCTGATGATGCAGCAGATGATGAGAGCGTCTCTGTAGTCCCAGTAACTGGAGCAACTATAGAAGATGCAGGGACTCGCAACTCTGGTGGTGTAGGCTGCCCTATCAACTCACTGAAAGTAGCACCAAGGCTCCTCGAGACTGGGGTGTCAGATATTAGCACTAAGGAGCTCTGAGGCGGAGTGAAGCCCATAACAATAGGTGTGAAGGAAGGACCCTAGGCTATCACTGGCGAAGCAAACCACTGGGACACCTGCTCTGTAGGTGAAGCAAACTGAGTAGCTGGTTATCCCTGACTCTGAAGCCCACTGGGCTATACAGCTGGAGTCACTGTAGTGGTAACAGGCTGGCCGATCTAAGGTGTAAACTATGGTAGTGCAGACCCAATAGCAGTAACGACATGCTGCATAAAACGAAGTAACTGCTGCTGGATCAGGAGCTACTGCTGTTGCATGGCCTGCTGCTGCTGCTGTATGGCCTACTACTGTCTTTGGAACTCATCCTATCTAGCCTGAACCTATGCTAGTGCAGCTGCGGTCTCCTAGGCCTGGCGTGACTGATCCTACCTGATCCGCTCAAGAATAGCTAGAAGAGCGGGGTCTGTCTGTGGTGGCGGTGGAGCTGAGCTGGAGCCACTGGCCTCTCTGTCATGTGGTCGAGGAGGTATCTGAGGAATAGCCTAATAATCATCATCTGAGCTATCACTAGGATCACTCTCGACCATACCCTCCTACTATGCATCTAGCTGCTCCTCCTCTGTCGCTGCAATGCCCCTGATAATCTCATCCTGCTGGGCTGTAGTCTCTGGCACCTCTAGGCAATGGCTCGGCTGACTAGGTGTCCTAGCTCTGCTGTGATGGAGCATCTGGATCATGTTGTATGGAGGGAACTCAGTAGTAGCACCAGTATACTCTGCCATCGTCTCAAGAGACTTCACTGTAATTGCCTTGCAGATCAAAAATATGATCCAATGAGCATACGACAGCTGTTTGTGACCTCTAAACCCCTCTACAAGAGTGTCCTCCATCTCTGATAGTATGACATCCCAAATATCAAACATGGTCTGCTGCATCAGAGAGTTCACTAGCCATAACTGGACACGAGTCAATCCCTCGTGATAACCCATCCTCGAGAGCAGGGTCCTCCTCATGATAGCATCAAGTAGCCTAGCTATAGGAGTAAGGTCTCTAGGTGTCCTGCTCGACCCCTCATCAAATGGCTTTGTGAAGCAGGGTTGGACCAGGTCTGTGGGTGGCACAAGCCCACCGTGAGGGCATCTAGGAGGCTTTGTCTGACCATAGCAAACCTCATGTAGCTGAATGGGTGACTCTGGAATCCTGAGAATCTCTCTGGCCCTCGAGCTCTGTAGCCTGTAGTCATGACCTCTAAATGCGAAGTGTATGAATCTGTGCCCCGGGTCAATCCAAAGTGAAGAGTAGAACTCATGGACCCATGATGGAACATATCGGCCAGTCCATCCAAGTAGGTCTGTGAACCCTGGCAGATATGAGAGGTGAGGGCAGATCTGCTCTCCTCCTGCTGCTACAAGTGCCTCAATAGAACAAACTCTCTACGATCTGAAGGCCACTCCACTGTTTAGATATGCCTGATAGAAATCCTCCTGTAATGGTGTATAGAATCCCTCTGAAGCAACCTCATCCCGCCTCGGTGGAAACCAGTCCTCGAACTGCATGAACCTGAGCTACTACACCTGCTTGGCTATGGCTACCCTTAGGTCAAGGTGAGTCACTAGAGGTGGACCCTATGGTCTAGGAGGCGGACGAGAACCCCTCCTCTATGTCTCAGGCCTTGGTGTCACCTAGGTATGAGTACAACCAGAGCGTCAAAGCTATGGATGAGGTACCTGCTCTGTCTCCTCAGTCTACTCTACTTGCTCAGTCTGCTCAGCCTGCTGAGTATCCTCTGACTGCACTGGTGGCTGTGTCTGTTGCTATGGCTCCCCTTAAGGCTGAGTCTCCTCCAAAGCAACACGTCGTCCTCCAAGCATGACAGTCCCAGCTAGACTACCATGATGTCTCTCTACCCTCTCGATGGCAGCCCTCTGTGCAGGTGAAAGCTGATCTGCAATGCGGACACCACTCCGAGCTCCTCCTCTCTCTACATGCTCTGCGGCGGCTACAACTGTTGCTGCTCTCTTAGTGTTGGCATCTACAAACTTATGCTTCTTCATCGTAGTCTTCTTCACCTTGCCTTTCACATCAGCTGACAAGCGAGGCGGAGGCCTCGGATCCTCATCACCGGGACCACCTCTGACATTCTTGACACGTGCCATTGCTGGAGCTGAAATGGACTGTTGTCACGGACAAGAACCAGCCAACTGACACTCACGAGGCTTGGCCTCGATCCATACTCGCGGGCTTACCCTCGAGTTAACTAACAACTGCCAAAGCAACCTCAAAAACACTGACTCGCTACACGATAGAATAGATCAGATATATGAATAATTACAATATATATCTAGAGATATGAAACCTTAAGAAGCAAGCAATAGATACGAAATTAGAGGTGGTGGCTTGCTACCTGATGAACCGGTGAACTGAAGAGCAAAGGAATGGATCATGGGGCACCATCGGAAAACGCCTAGGGTTAGGGTTCTGACGACGTGCGGACACAAGCGCGATGACGCGACGATGGAGATAGTGAACGGTGGCATAGGTGCAAGCTAGGGCACTGGAGCAGTCTTCAGGTGGTGGCGCTGAAGTGGGCACGACAACATTTGGCGCTGCTGCATGGCGCGGCGGCGTGGAGCAAGGCGCAGCGTGGGTGAGACGACGCGGCGACTAGGGCTGTCAGAGCGGGCATGACACGAGCAGTGCGCGGCGGCGTGCATCAAGTCATGGCACAGGCGTGGATGCAAGCAGGCGACATGGGCCGGCGGTGCGGGGTGGATGCGGCGAGGAAGACTCGGTGCGGTGGTGCACGGTGGCGCGGCTGCGGGTAGGTGGCGCGGGCACGGGAACGCGGCGACTTGGGCGAGCGATTGTGAAGTTGGCGCGGGTGGTTGCGGGATTAGGTCAAGGCGCGATGTACGGAGTTATATGATGGCCCCCCTGTGACGGATGAGAAAAGGATAGGAATAAAGTCCTGGATCCGCATGTTTTCTATTGACCGAATGCTCCGGTGGCAACGACCGGACGCAGCCAAAGTCCGATCGGGCCTGACAACGCCTTCTTCGCTTGACCGGACGCAGGACCACCATTTGACCGGATGCAGGAAAGGTACTGTTTCAGCGTCTGGTCACTCCTTGGCACTTCTGTTCACCTCCTATGAACTGACCGGACGCTGAAATCTAGAGTCCGGTGCAGCGTCCGGTCACCCTTTTTTGGCAAATCTTCAATGTTCCTTCACGCTGCCTGTTCCCAATCAAGTCCCAACTTCAATAAGACCAAAATAAACACTAATTTGGACTTATGTGAGTGACCTCTCTCAAACCCTCAAAATTTTCAAAGTATTTTGCCTTAGGCTATAATTCTTCTAAGAAAATAGGCAATAAAAGAGTAATCGAAAGGAAACGACAAAACAACACACATGCATATGCAATGCAATACTTGAAAGCAAGTCTAGTTGCTTGTCAAGTTTGATCTAAGGTTAAGCTTCTTCACACGCTTTTCGGCGGTTATCTTAACGATGTTAGACAAGCCCTAAATGCATTACCAAAAATTAAATATGTTATATATTACAATGCAATGCAAGGGACAACATAAGCTCATTTTATAGTGAAGTTACAAAAATCAAGCACATTAAGCTCATTCCTCAACCGACAAAATGTCGTCTCATCTAGCGGTTTAGTGAAGATATCCGTCAATTGATCCTTGGTCCTTACAGCTTCTAGTAAAATATTATTTTTAGCAACATGATCTCTAAAAAAATGATGGTAGATATCTATGTGCTTGGTACGAGAGTGTTGAACTAGATTATTAGCAAGCTTTACCGCACTCTCATTGTCACACAAAAGAGGTACCTTTTCTAGAACTACACCATAGTCTAGCAAAGTTTACTTCATGTAAAGTATTTGTGCACAACAAGCACCCGCAGCAATGTATTCCGCTTCGACGGTGGACAAAGCCACACTATTTTGCTTCTTGGAGGACCAAGACACTAGTGATCTACCAAGCAAATGACACCCTCCAGATGTGCTTTTCCTATCAACTTTGCAACCGGCATAATCCGAATCGGAATAGCCAACTAATTGAAATCTAGCTCCTTTAGGATACCAAAGACCAATGCTTGGTGTGTGCTTAAGATACCTAAGGATTCTTTTAACGGCTACCAAATGAGCTTCCTTAGGATTAGCTTGAAATCTAGCATACATACACACACTAAATATGATGTCGGGCCTAGATGCAGTTAAATATAATAAGCTACCAATCATAGAGCGGTAGAGAGTTTGATCAACTGTTTTACCTCCCTCATCTAGGTCGAGATATCCATTAGATGACATTGGTGTCTTGATTGGCTTATATTCATCTATATTGAACCTCTTGAGAAGATCCTTGGTATACTTTTCTTGAGACATGAAAATTACTTTTCTCATTTGCTTGACTTGAAAAGAATGTAAGCTCTCCAATCATTGACATCTCAAACTCCTTCGACATTAATTCACCAAACTCTTTGCAAGAATCTTTATTTGATGATCCAAATATGATATCATCAACATATACTTAACAAATGAAGATCTCTCCATCAAGCTTCTTGGTGAATAGTGTGGTGTCGACCTTCCCAATAGTGAAGCCCTTCTCAATAAGGAAATCCCGAAGGCGTTCATACCAAGCTCTTGGGGCTTGCTCGAGCCCATATAGCGCCTTGGACAACCTATAAACATGATTAGGATATCTAGGGTCTTCAAACCCAGAAGGTTGATCAACATAGACTAGTTCATTTATGAAGCCATTTAAAAATACACTTTTAACATCCATTTGATATACTTTCATTTCATAATGCGATGCATATGCAAGGAGGATACGAATGGCTTCAAGTCTTGCAACCGGTGCAAAGGTCTCTCCAAAATCTAACCCTTCAACTTGAGAGAACTCCTTTGCAACTAGTCTTGCCTTGTTCCTCACTACAATGCCTTGATCATCTTGCTTGTTGTGGAACACCCACTTTATTCTAATGACTCTTGCACCTTATGGTCGCTCTTCAAAAGTTCAAACTTCATTGCGAGTGAAGTTGTTCAACTCTTCATGCATGACATTTATCCAATCCAAATCTTGAAGAGCTTCTTCTACCTTTTTAGGCTCAAAGCAAGAGACAAAAAGTAATGTTCAATAAATAAAGCAAGTTTTTAAGAACGAATCATTACACCCTTTGATGGACTCCCTATGATGAGATCTTGTGGATGAGCGTGTAGTAGAGGTGAATTCCTTCTATCAACCACTTGAGGGGGAGGTTGTGGAGCGTCAACATCTTGTGTTTGTGCCACCATTTGATCATGAGAGACATGAGTATCTTCATTTTCTACTCTCCCATCTTTATCATCATCTTATGGCACATTTGATGAAAAAGATGGATCAATCACTTGTACATCATCTTCATCATATTTAGGCTTGATGTCTCCAATCGAAATGTTCTTCATAGCCTCCCTCAATGGTTTATCACCTACGTCATCAAGATTCTCATATGCTCCTTAGGAGCGGTTAGATTCATCAAATTTCACATCATATGTTTCTTCAACCAAGCCGGTGGCATGATTAAATACTCGATATGCTTTGGATTTTGATGAGTAACCAACAAGAAAACCAATATCACAATGTCTTTAAAACTTCCCTAGGTGTTATCGCTTCTTATAGATGTAGCATTTGTAACCAAACACCTAGAAGAATGAGACGTCCGGCTTCTTTCCATTGAGTAACTCATAAGGTGTCTTGCCAAAAAACTTTTAAAGGAATTGGCGGTTGGATGCATAATATGCGGTGTTGATATCTTCCACCCATAGAGCTTTGGGTGTGTTGTACTCATCAAGCATTGTTCTTCCAAGTGTGATAAGTATCCGGTTCTTTCTCTCAACTACACCATTTTGTTGAGGAGTATATGTTAAGAAGACCTCATGCTTGATCCCAACTTCATCACAATAAACTTCAATGTTTGTGTTGTCAAACTCTTTTTTATTATCACTTCTTATCTTCTTGACCTCCACTTCAAACTCATTTTATGCTCTCTTGGCAAACTTCTTGAAACTTGAAGCAACTTTAGTTTTGTCATGAAGGAAGAACACCCATGTATATCTAGAGTAGTCACCAACAATCACAAGACAATAAAAATTTCCTCCCAAACTCTTATAAGTTGTTGGTCCAAATAAGTCTATGTGAAGAAGCTCTAGCACTCTTGTTGTTGACATGAAAGCTTTTGTAGGATGAGTGTTTGCAACTTACTTGTCGGTTTGATATGCACTACAAAGCTTGTCCTTCTCAAATTTCACATCCTTCAACCCTCTCATTAATTCATTCTTTATAAGCTTTTTGAGTGAGCTCATCCCAACATGAGCAAGTCTTTTATGCCATAGCCACCCAAGTGATGTTTGGATGAATAGACATGTCTTCAAGTTAGCATCTTCGGAGGTAAAATTCACTAGATATAGGTTGTTGTATCTAAATCCCTTAAATATAACTTGATCATTATCTTTCTTACATACAACTACTTCTTTCTCGGTAAACAAGCATTGAAAGCCAAGATCACACAATTGACCGACGGATAACAAGTTGAAGCTCAATGAAGCAACATATAGCACATTTGAGATTGAATGATCATTTGATATTGCCACTTTACCCAATCCTTTAACTTTGCCCTTTGAATTATCACCAAATGTAATTCTTTCTTGGCCATCTACTTCTTCATCTAGTGAGGTGAACATACGAGGATCACCGGTCATATGTTGAGTGCAACCACTATCAATTACCCAATGATTTTTACTGGTCTTGTAGTTCACCTACACACAAGAGATCAAGCTTGTTTAGGGACCCAAACTTATTGAGGGCCCTTGACTTTCTCAACAAGTGACTTTGCAACCCAAATTTTCTTAGGCCTATTCTTGTTGGGAGGTCCTAAGAATATAGCTTTCATTTTTCCACTAGAGTCCTTCCTAAGCATGTAATGAGTATTAAAAGCAAAGGGTCTAGCATGCTTAGGTAAGGGTTGTGGTGGTAGAGTTTGACACTCATGGGCAAAGTGACCTTCTTGTCCACACTCAAAACACCTCTTTGCCTTTGGCTTTGGCTTTGACTTGTGTTGTTGTTGTTGAGCTTGAGCCTTCTTTTCTTGATTTGCCAAGTATCCAATGTCACTTCTATCCATCTTCGTGATGGTGTTCATGAGTAGCTCACTTTGAAGATGTTAACCTCTTATGAATTTGCTCAACCCAGTTTTAAGATGTTCTTTTTCTAACTTGAGCTTCTTGTTCTCTTCTTTGAGCTCATCATGATTTTTCTCCTTCTTGAGTATCTTGTTTTCTTCTTTGAACTTCTCATTCTCAAGAATTAAATCACCAACATAATCAAGAGTCTCTATCACAATGGTGTTGATGGTTGATAGTTTTTCAAGATCTTTCTTAAGCTTCTCATTCTCATTCTTGATCTTGACATACTCATCATAGTTGTTGGACTCAACCACTTGCTTGCCTTTGCTACTAGAACCTTGCTCAATGCTCTCAATAATCAAATCATTACATGATGTAGCTATATCAATCTTAACAACATGGTTAGTAGCATCATGTGGCTCATTGGATAGAAACTCATGAGAGACAACAATATTATCATGATTAATCTTAAGGTTGGTATACTCTTTTTTTAGCATATTGTAGCTAGTGGTGAGCTCATTATGTATCCTCTCTAGTTTATCATGTTTTTCTTTAAGCTCCTTCTTAGAAGATTTGAGCTCCTTGAGTTTGGATGACATAGCTTCATTTTCTTCTCTAAGCTCAACACTAGCTTTTTTCCGCTATGTCACATTTAGCTAAAAGAGAGTCATTCCTAAGTTCTAGCTTTTTATTCTTAGCTCTTGTCTTTCTAATGATCTTAGTGTATTGATTTAGCAATTTGACAAGATTATCATATGAAGATGATTCAAATTCATCATCACTATCACTATCATCATTGCTAGCATGATCATCACCACTACTATCATCATCATTTGATACCTTTCGTTCACCCTTGGCCATAAGGCATAGGTGTGTAGAGGATGGTGGCGGTGGTGTTGGTGAAGATGATGAAGAGTCAATCACAATAGCGACCACCTTCTCGTTCTTACTATCATCATCAGATGAGCAACTTGATGAATCAATATCCATGAGCCAATCACCGATGATGTATGCCTTGTCATTTTTTTTTTTCTTGTGGAAGTCCTTGCCATTCTTCTTCTTGTATGGCTTGTTTTTCTTCTTCTCATCTTCATCTTCATTACTTGAGTCATCTTTCTTGCCCTTGTTCTTCTTCTTGTATTTATCTTTCTTTGGCTTGGGGCATTGATGAGCTAGATGACTAAGTTCTCCACAATTATAGCAATCCATCTCGGAGATTGACTTTCTTCTATTGCTAGTGAAGAACTTCTTTTTCTTGCCATCAAACTTAACACCGTTCTTGTTGAGTTTCTTAAGCATCTTGACGGTTCTTCTCACCATGAGAGCAAAACTTGCATCATCAATTTCATCATCACTTGAGCTCTCATATTCAACTCTTGCTTTGCCCTTCTCTTGGCTAGCCTTGAATGCCAAGTCTTTCTTCTTGGTGAAAGATGAGCCATCTTGTGGTGTGATGTGCATATATATCTCATGTGCGTTGATCTTTTCCAAGATTTGAGTTGGTATAGCGGTAAAAAGATCACCTTGATGAAGGACGACCACAATATTCCCATATTTATCAATGGGAGGACACTCAAGATCTTTCTTACAACATTGGATGGTTGTATTTGTGTAAGTCTAAACCCATTGACTTCTTCTACAAAAACATTTAAGTGTGAGTACATTTTATTTGCACTTTCTTTAGGAAGCATCTCGAAAGAATTAAGTTTTTTCATGACAAGATGATAGCGTTCCTCACGCTCATTCTTTGTTCCCTCATGGAGCGCACAAATGTTCGACCATAGTGCTTGGGCGTCCTTGTGGTTCCGCACACGATTAAACACATCTTTGCAAAGGCCTCTAAAGATGGTGTTTCTAGCCTTTGCATTTTATTTTTCATAATTTACTTCATTGCCTTGAAGGTTGGTGGGATCCTTAGGTTTTGAAAAGCCTTGTGAGGCGGCTCTAAGTATTCCAACATCTAAGGCTTCTAAGTAAGCCTTCATGTGGATTTTCCAATAAGAAAAATCATCTCCCTCAAAGATTGGAGGAGGTCCATCCCCGTGGGACATCTTTCTCTAGGCGGTTAAGCCTAATTAAACGAGCACGAGGCTCCGATACCAATTGAAAGGATCAAGATACCCAAGAGGGGGGGTGAATTGGGTTCATTCTAAAATTCTTTGTAATAATTAAAACCTACACTTAGCCCACTTCACCCCTTGTGCCTAGAATGTGTTCCTATTGATCTACCGCACAAAAGTTTAGCAACATAAGTTCTAATCCTACTCTAGCATGGCAACTCTAGCATGGCAATTCTAGGAATGCTTAAAGTAAAGAGAGGAGAAGAAACGCGTCGATGTTTTGCCGATGTATCGAAGAGTCGCCACTTCCCACTAGTCCTCGTTGGAGCACCCGCGCAAGGGTGTAGCTCCCCTTAATCCGCGTAAGGATCAAGTGCTCTCTATAGGCTGATTTTTTAACACTTTGTCGCGGTGAATCGCCCACAACCGCTCACAACTTGAGTTGGGTCATCCACAAGCTTCGCCGGATGATCATCAAACTTCCCAATCACCACCAAGCCGTCTAGGTGATGGCGATCACCAAGAGTAACAAGCACGAACTCTCATTTGACCACAACAAGCCTAATGAAAAGGGTGAATGCACATATACTACTCTCCTTGCACTAATGAGGTTTTAATCTTGGATTATTAAATCTCAATCACCTCACTAGGTTCTTGCTCTCCTTGGCACTCTTAAGGTATTTTCAGCTTATTAAATGGGCAAGAGACCTCCCTTGAATGAATAGAGAAGTATTTATACCCTGTCATTCAAAACGAACCGTTAGGAGGTTGAGTCAGCACTCTGCGGGGTGACCGGACGCTCCGGTTAAGGTGACCGGACGCTCCGGTAAGTTGTCCCCGCCAAAGAGCCGTTAAGTTGTGACCGGACTTTGACCTGCGTCCGGTCAGCACTGACCGGACGCGTCCGGTCATGAAATCTGCTCTCTGGAACCTTACTGATGTTGACCGGACACTGAAATCCAGAGTCCAGTCACTTCGCGGTTCAGCGTCCGGTCAGTAACCGGTTCCTGACCAGTGTCCGGTCAGCACTGACCGGACGTGTCCGATCAGGAATCTTCCTCTCTAGAACCTCTCTAGAGTTGACCGGACTCTGGCACCCAATGTCCGGTCACTTTCACTCAGCGTCCGATCGCAACCAGATGGCTCTAGTTGATCAAATGAACTGACCGGACTCACCCTTCAGCGATCTGGTCACAACCAGACCAGTGCCCCGTCAGTAATTTGACCCTCCATTCACTTCTAACTCACAATCATATGTGAATGAAGTTTGCTCCAATTGATCTTAGGGTTACTTCGAAGCTATCTAGTGCTAGATTTGATAAGTGTGCACCACACCTAACCCTCTAGACTCACCTAGGTCAAGCTACTAGTCCATAGCCTCTTAATAGTACGGCCAAAGGAAAAACAAAGTCCTAAACTACTCTAAGTGTCTCTTCAACACCAAACGACACTTAGAACTAGTCCATCTTTAACCTTGTTGTCCATCCTTTGAAAATCGAAACGATTTCCATCGTAGGGGCATGACAACCATGATTGCCCAATCAATTACCATTACCATGACCTAACTTAAATTGCATCTGCAAAACATATGTTAGTCATAGTAATCTCGTATTATCATTAATCACCGAAATCCAACTAGGGACCTAGATACTTTCACTCATAGCTCGCTGTGAATTCTCGTGGTCCATATCGGGTACAATATAATGCAAAAATGATAGTTTTAATAAGTAACAAATGTGATTATAGGCATAGAAACAAACAAAATCCCATTAATTCTGAATAGAGTGCCAATGCCCAATAGACATATGTGGTCCTTAGAAAAAATTGGTATTGGTTTATATTTTTCTAGTTTAATATGAATTAAATTAGTAATAATTGTTTACAAAACAAACTCACTTTTTATTATTTTTGTAAAAAAAACATATTTAACTCAGCTAGATGGTCAAATTTGTTCTCTACCGATAGTTCGATGGCCAAAGATTGATTTTGTCGTTACATCGCTAAAACAAATTTGGACAATAACGAGATGGCCAAAAATTGATTTCTCCTTTTTGTTTGGCCCTGTTCGTTTCGTTATGTTCGATGATTTGTTGTGAGAGAAAACACTGTACTATGGTTGATAAGTTTAAGCGAACATGGCCTAAGATAATGGAGGAGCTTCCACCTTTAGCGACCAATGTACATTTACAATGGACAATAGGAGATGGAAACGATTTGATGCAGATCTCAACTGTTCACTTCACTTTCTGGCTTTCGGCTAAGGCCCCGTTTGGTAAAGCCCCAATGACTCCAACTTCTCTAACGCATTCATGTTCGTATACTATTCACATGAGCTCTTTTTATCTTTCCTCTCTCATTCTCTTGCAGGCTCTAGCCCTATGAGAGAAGGAGAGAAAAAAAAGAGCTGTCAACATTTTTTTTTTTTGAGAAACAAGAGCTTCTGTCTCACAGTGTAGGGGACGGTGAATGCGTCGGGGAAAAAAATGAACTGTAGCGGTCGATAGGGCCCTCACGGGTCCTCTCTGTCGGAAAAAAGAAAAAAAAAACAATAGACACGGGCCTTTCGAACCGGGCTGAGCCCAAAACTCCAAACGGCCCACGCGCGCCGCGGTTCTTCCATCTCCATCCCAACACCTCCGCTTCTCCATCCGCCTCCTCCGCGCCGGCCTACGCGACAGCTTCCCTCTCTCTCGTCTGTGCCTCTACAGCCTGACTCGATGGCCTCGTCGGCGACAAGAGAGGTGCTCATGCTTGAGGCCCCGCCGCCGCCCGAGCCTGCGGCGCCGGACGCGGAGGCCGTTGACGCGCTGCCCTACATCGACGGCGACTACGGCGATGCAGCAGTGAAGCGGGAGGTCGATCGCCTCGTTGAAGAGGAGATGCGCCGAGGGAAGCGCAAGCCCGCAGACTTCCTCCGGGACCTGCCCCCTCTTCCCACCGCCGGATTCGAGGTACAGCCGTACAAATTTCTAAGCCCCTAATGTATATTGGAGCCAAGTAGCTCGAATCCATACCTTAGGGGATGTTAGGGACTTAGCAGCAGGTTGCAGCTTCGTCGATGCTAGCAAGTGCGATTTTCAAAGGAGGGTCGGGCGGGAGCTAGGGTTTGCAGTTGTAGAGGTCACAGTGAACTAACTTAGCTGGATGAATTATTAATATATATGTTTCCGTTGTTTAGATTTTGTGGAGGTCAAGTGAATTAACTTGTTTGGGTTCTTTGCATTGTTTAGACTTTAGAACTGTTGCATATGAAATTGAAGTTTTAGTTGATAACCCCTTTACATTTTACCTGTGAACCATTTACAGTGCATTCTGCCTTTCGAACCATTTAAAAGACAGACTACAAGAGCATTATACCCCAGCTTAAAATGCACTGTTTTATTACAGTACTTCAGATGGACATCCTGTACAAATCAAGGATTTTTGTACTGGATGTTTACTTCAGGCTCAGATAAAGGCAGAATGCTCAGAAAAAGGACCTGCTTATGCTTTTATTAGTTAGATGGATTGATGTTTACTTCTGATGGATTTGAGGTTACACCTCATTTGGTCATGACACTGAGGTCTGAGGATCAAACATCGACCATTTATGATGAACTATGCATCTCTAATTGAAATTCAATATTAAAACATGACTTGGAAGATTTTCTAAGTTTGTTTCTGAAGTTTTTAACAGAAAATATTCTGTACTGTTTAGTAAGCACAGCTATTAAACTTTGACCTTGTGATGCTACTATCTTCTTTTTCATGTATCTTGATTCCATAGATATTTCAGATATAATTGTTTTAACTATTGTTTCATATCAAAACCGGAACCGTGATGTGAATCAAGATGTTTGCAAGTTTTGACTGTTTGCAAAATCTATGTGTGATGCAATTATTAACATAAAGTATGCTATCATTTTTGTTTCAGAATCATCCTATGCTTGCTAAAGAATATGAACGAGTTAGGGCTGGCAAACCTCCTTTTATGCTAGATATGTCTCGCTATGGTTTGGAGCCACCTCCAATGAACAAGAGGAATGATGTTGGTGCTTGGAGGCAGGCTCTACGGAATGCTCAGAGCCAATTGCAGCATCAAATTATAAGGTAAGTCAGGGTATTACTTTTGGGGAATCAAGGGTTATGTATTCATATTCTATAATATAGAATTATAGACGCCTATTTGCAGAACTGTGTGTCTATGTAGAAACTAAGGAAAACATTTTTTTAACAGCTACAAGTTTATAGCTTGTAATAATCATGAATGCCTTGCAGTATTGTGTAGAATTATGTGAGAAGTTCTTCTGAACTCTAAAGCATGTACTGATAAGCTGCCATAACCATTCTTGACCTGCCGTAGTCAGAATAGTGCCCTTGCTTCTCCACCAAAGAAATGCATAAAAACTGATGCATACTGAGTAATGAACTTTGGGCCTGTTTGGTTGTCTTCCTAAAGCTAGCCTGGCTTACATTTTAAGCTAGGGCAGCCTAAGACAGGCTTCAGCAATGCAACCTTAGGTTGTTTGGTTGGTCTTGGCTATGATGATAGAATCACCTTGCACAAGAATGGAGGTGGACTTACCCCCATCAACCACCAGCGGCACCATGTCCGGCAGCGCCGCAGCGGGGATGGAACTGCGGCTCGCGGCCAGCATCTCGCGCGCTTGAGCAGTTGGGGAGGAGGACGATGCGGAGAGGAGTCGCGTGCTCGAGCAGTCGGCGGGATCCGGCGGAGGCGCAGCACCCTGCGGGATATGGCGGAGCCGCGGGGCCGGCAGGATCCGGCGAAGGTGCGGGCACAGCCGGATTCGGTGGAGGTGCAGGGCCCGACTTGGGTCACGGCAAGGGAGGGAAGAGGTACGAGCAGGGGCAGTGACGCAGGGGCGCACGAGATCCAGGGGCTCGCGACTGGGGGTCGCCGGCGTCGGCGACGGCCACATACGAAGGGAAGAGGTAGGGGCGGCCCGCGGTGGGGAGCGTGGCGGCGGGTGCGGGTTTGCAGAGGCGGACGAGAGCGAGGAGGGAGGTGAGCGGAGGACCGGATGCACTAGCCAAGATGGCTAGTGGGAAACGGCCACCATCTTCGTGCCCAGCTAGCCAGGCTTGGGCTGGTCGGTGCTTACACCGGGCCAGGCTAAGAGGCCTAACCAGCCAACCAAACAATGTAAACGTGGCTTCCTGGAGCCTGGTTGGGGGGTTAGCCACCCAAAAAAACAGGCCCTTTATCTCTATCATGGTTGCATTTTTCTACCCCATTTAATAAAGGGTCACAAGTTCACGGTGGCCTATGTTTTTAATACTCTCTTCAATGATTTCTGTGAGGCTAATTTTGAATTTGACCATTCATTTCTGTAATATATATAGTTGATAAGTGATAATTATGAAATAACAATCACAATATTATAAATCTAAGAGTACCTTATTTTTTTCATTAAACCAGCATGTTAGTTTTAGTAAATGTATTCAAAGTTCAAATCTTGAAACTCTCATGCCATGTAAAAGTGATGAATAGAAGGAATAGTCATTACTGTTGCTCTATTGCCAAACAAACTTTTATCTGTTTTCCTGTTTATGATAAATGGAAATTTGGTGGTGCCTTGCTTTGAAAAATATGTTTTGAAACAGTGCTAGTATTGCAGGATAGAAAATCTCGAGCTTATGCTGAAATATGGTGTAGATGTTTGGAAGCTCCAGAACAAACAAATGGAATCAGTTCTGTCTAGGTAAGTTCATGTCCATGTGGTCCTTGACAATGTCGTATCTCTTTTTTCTTTGCCTTTCATTTAAAACTTAGAGCCTGTTTGGTGCCATGATGGCTTTGGTTCCACCGGCAACTTTGGCATCAGAGCCAGAGGAGCTGCACCAAACGGCCAGGATAGGAGAAGCACTTCTGCACCTGTGGGAGAGGAACTGGAGCCATTTTGCACGTACGGAGGCGAATCTGGTTTCTGGGGCTCCAGCTCTGTCTGCAGAGCACTTGCGAGGAGCCGCACCAAACGCGCCCTTAGTTTGGTTTACGGACTGTACTATCAGTTCTTGGGAAGCAACAAAAAATGATGTATATCTATCTATATCATATTTTGTTGGTCTTATGTGTAATGTCAGCGATAGTGCCAGCTTAGATGTCCACTGAAGCAATCTACATGCTTTATAGGTTTAAAATAGTACCAATCAGTGTCAAACTTATATGGATTTGAGACATTGATCTTCCATCTTATATGCAGGATGCAAAAGATGGCTGTAGAATACAATGAAAGGATAGAAAATGTCAATCGCGAGAGGAAGTTCCACCAGGTTATAAGCATTGATCTCTTTATTGGGAGTTTGAGTCATGATAATATTTCACAGGCAGCTCATAATTTGTTTTTTGATCAGCAAAATACTGGAGGACAGCTGCATGCCCTGACAGTGGAATGGCAGGAGCTGTGTCAAAAAAATATAGCTATTCAGGCTGCCTGTGTTGACCTGCAGAATCAGATTGATCAGCTGAAACTTGAAGCAAAAGAACTGTACGTGCACTCTCTCCCTCCTTCCCCTCCCCGGCCCTTGCCATGTCTCTGCATATGAATCGTGATAAAATACTTGTTAACAGGGGAATGCCCATGGATGACAACACTGGAACCATCTCGCAAGCATCATGAGGGATTTGGCTTTTGAGGTACCATTCTTTATGTGCCATCCAGTTAAGTTCAGACGCCACGAGACAGCCATTGCCTTCGTTATGTTTACATGTTATATGCTGTTGCTACTGACAGAGGTGGCAAGGAAAAAGCTATGGTGCTTCAATGAGGTTGGGAGCTGGACACTCCATTAGCCATTGTGCTTACCTGACTTGCAAATTGTCATATGGGCCAGTATGTTTGACATTGAAATCATGTGGACTGTGATGATAAAAGAAAAGAAACCATGTGGACTGTGCCTAGCAATCCTTTCAGTTGAAGGTGACCGTGACCTGTGCAGCTGAAAACACCTCGCAGAGTAGTAGTCTAAATTCGTGTGTTGTTGTCCGTTGGAACGCCTAACCTGTGGCGAGAGGAACACAGCAGATGTTTATCGACTTTCCAGCGTTTTATAGCGTAACATTGAGTTTTGAAGCTTTCTTCTGTTTAGTTTTCTGCTTCTGAAAATACCATGTGCGTGCTTTCTACTCCATCCCTAAAAAGAGTGTCGCTATGGGGGTTTGTGCTGCACAATCTTTCTTAAGTTGATTATGTTTATAGAAAAAAATTAACAATATTTATATCATTAAATAAGTTTATTATGAAAATATATTTAATAATTTATCTAGTGATATTAGTTATAACCCATAGCGACAGCCACCGGTCGCGTCATGTAATACTCCGATCTACTTTTACAACATCTAAATGAAACCTTTGCAACATACGTCTAAAACAAATGAAATATTTAGAACATAAAGTTGAAACACCATTGCAACATGTGCAATATCTCGATCTATTTTTGAAAACATCCAGATGCAACATTTGCGACATAAAAAAGAAGACAGATGAAACACTTGGGACATGCGTCTAAAACACTTGCAATATACGTGTAAAAAAATATGAAACATTGGGGATAGACGTTTGCAATATACATATATAAAAAAAAATGATGAAACATTGGGCATAGACGCTTTGCAACATACGTGTACAACCATTGCAACATATGCAACATTCTGATTTACTTTTGCAACATCCTCATTAAACAATTGAAACATACATCTGAAGTAATTAAAACACTTGAAACATGGGCTTGCAACATGTCTAAAAAGCGTCCAGAAACACTTGAAACACAGCATCACCGCGCGGTCATGACCTATCTGATGGGTAACTACGGTGGCGCAGACTCGCTGGATGGTGCGCGCCCGCACGTCCGCCATGCCCATTGTCGGCTGAGGAAGAGGAGACGCTGCCGGATCTAGGGAGGGCACGCCGACGGCCGAGGTAGGGGAGAGTCAGCAACTTGTTTGAATCTCGTCGGATGGGAGAGAGGGCCACCGAATCCGTGGGCATTGGACGCTCCCGGTGGGTGAGGACGCCGGGGTGGGGGTGGAGGCCGCTGGGGTGGGGGAGCGCGCCGTCGACGACCAGGGAGGCAGCCATGGCCACGCGTCGGGTAGTCACGGGGCGCGAGCGCGAAAGGAAAGAGAAAGCGAAGGACTGATGTGGGGGTAAGAAGAGTGATGCGTCCCTCAGTTCCGGACGTCAATTCGCTGGAGCATTATGGTTGTTATTGACTTAGGCCCTGTTTAGATCCTATCAAAATTCAAAAATTTTCAAGATTCCCTGTCATATCAAATCTTGTGGCACATGCATGGAGCATTAAATATAGGTAAAAAGAATAACTAATTGCACAGCTTGTCCGTAATTGACGAGACGAATCTTTTAAGCCTAAATAGTCCATAATTGGACATTTTTTATCAAATACAAACGAAAGTGCTACGGTAGCCAAAAGTAAAAAAATTTCGCATCTAAACGGGACCTTATATGGCCAGAGTTTCTTTTTTTCACTCAACATGGACGCTCTCGGTGGCAGGTAGTCCAGAGGGAGGGAGGAAAGGAAAGCGATCTGCAGGTGTCCATTTTGGATTCAACGGTCAACAAGTAATGCTTCGAGTCGGCTTATAAGCTTTTTTTTTTTATTTATAAATATTATTTTTCTCTGACGCCAAATCAGCTGCCAGTCTTTTGAGAAGGCTTATCAGCCCAGCGAAGGCAGCTGGCCGGCTTGTCCTCAGTTCCGAGTTCCGACAGTGTCACACCGCGCCCGCAGGCCGCAGCTAGACTCCAAGCTCTAGAGACTTCAATAAACTAGCTAGTGCTCCACTCGCCGAGAAGGCAATCTCCAAGCCCATTCGTGAATCCCCGGATTGGCCCAAACCACAGCAGACAACCATGGCCGCCGCCGGCTGCTACTCCCCAGCGCGCATCGTCATCTCCTGCTCAGCCACCACCACCACCTCCTCGTCGCCGTCAGCCCGCCCGCTGCGCGTGGCCGTAGTGGGGGGTGGCCCCGCGGGCGCGTCGGCCGCCGAGGCGCTGGCCTCGGCGGGGACCCGGACGTTCCTCCTCGAGCGCAGCCCCGCGGGCGCCAAGCCCTGCGGTGGCGCCATCCCGCTGTGCATGCTCGACGAGTTCGCCATCCCGCGGGACCTCGTGGACCGCCGCGTGACCCGGATGCGCGTGGTCTCCCCCTCTAACCTCGCCGCCGACTTCTCCCGCGCGCTGCCCCCCGGGGCGCACATCCCCATGCTCCGCCGCGAGGTGCTCGACTCCTTCCTCCGCCGCCGCGCCGCCGAGGCCGGGGCCGAGCTCGTCCCGGGCCTCGTCACCTCGCTCTCGCTCCCCGCGGGGCCCGCCGACCCCTACCTCGTCCACTACATCTCGTCCTCCTCAGACCCAAAGGGCGCGGGGCGGGGCGTGCTGGAGGTGGACGCCGTCGTCGGCGCGGACGGCGCCAACAGCCGCGTGGCGCGCGAGGTCGGGGCCGGGGACTACACGACGGCCATCGCGTTCCAGGAGCGCATCCGCCTCCCCGACGCCGCCATGGCGTACTACGACGACCTCGCCGAGATGTACGTGGGCGGGGACGTGTCCCCGGACTTCTACGGCTGGGTGTTCCCCAAGTGCGACCACGTCGCCGTCGGGACCGGCACCGTCGCCGCCAAGCCGGAGATCAAGCGCCTCCAGTCCGGCATCCGGGCGCGCGCGGGCCCCAAGATCGCCGGCGGCCGCGTCGTCAAGGTGGAGGCGCACCCGATCCCGGAGCACCCGCGCCCGCGCCGCGTCGTGGGGCGCGTGGCCCTGGTCGGCGACGCGGCGGGGTACGTCACGCGCTGCTCCGGCGAGGGCATCTACTTCGCGGCCAAGTCGGGGCGGCTGTGCGGGCAGGCCATGGCGGAGGAGTGGGCGCGCACGGGCGCCGTGACGGAGGCCGGGCTGAGGCGCGGCTACCTGCGGCGCTGGGACGACGAGTTCCTGCTCATGTTCCGGTTCCTGGACCTGTTGCAGCGCATGTTCTACGGCGGGAACGCCGGCCGTGAGGCGCTGGTGGAGATGTGCGCCGACGAGTACGTGCAGCGGCGGACCTTCGAAAGCTACCTGTACAAGCGGATGGTGCCCGGCGAGCCGTGGGGCGACCTCCGGCTGCTGTGGCGGACGGTGGCTAGTATGGTGCGCTGCGGCATCATCGGCAGGGAGGTGGAGCGCCTGCGACGCCTGGAGCTGCAAGGCTAGACAGGAGAACCGCCACATCTCAAGCACTAGGACGGGCCGCCGGTGTGCTGCTTAGTGTTGCTTTGCTGAATAACAATGCATTTTATCCCCTTTCTCAAGGATATCGGTGATTTTTTGCTTATTTTGCTATATTATTCACGAACGTATTCAGAAACAATGTATTGCAACGGACCAGACCAATTCCTCTAAAATTGGTAAAAAATCTCTTTGCGCACGAACCTTGAAACTTTTTGGAGAATAAGCTCTAGTCAGGAAGGTCTGTTCGTTTGCTGGGCTCGTTCGTCGCTGGATCGTAAAGAAGGACTATTGGCTGGTTTGGTGTGAAAGAAAAATACCATATAATCATATATATGGAATATGGAACTATACTCACAACGCGACTCGTTATCGCTAACAACCCTCCAGATTATTAACTGGAAAGTCCGACACACACAAACAAGAATGTAAAGTTGTATGGTACAGCACAATAATAATAATAATAATAATAATAATAATAATAATAATAATAACCTCTTCAATACGATGTTCCTCCCCAGCAGCTCAGCTACGATATGTCATCCCAAATTCTTCAATACGATTTTTCTCCCCAACAGCTCAGCTATGACACGTCACCCCAAATTCTTAGGTCGAGCCAGGTCGCCCGAATTGCCTCCCCTGCACAGGAGCAGGCCACGTCGCCCAAAAATCCCACGGGCACAAATTCCCTTCTGGTCGTAGCCCACAAAAATATCCCATCACTCTCCCCTCCTCGCAAAAAAAAAAATATTTAATTTTTTATCATTATTATCAATAGCGCCTCCTTAGATAGCATCTTTAGATTTGACGCTATGTTTTTAATATCAGAGAGAAAAAAACGATACACATTTATCACTTGTGCTCGCGTGGCACGCCAGCTCCGCTGTCCAGCTTGCTTGGATCCGAGTCAACATCCTCAGGTAAAATGACCACCTCTACCCCTGGCTTCTCCCTCCCCCATTACGGACACACGGCCCCCATAAGTCAGATTCTTCCTCAACCTCCGGCCATCACCACACACTGAGGAAGGGGAGGAGCTCGTGCAGTCCATGGTGACACCACCCATCTCCACCCGAGACGCTAGTGACCCCGACGAGGCCACGTCCACCGTTGGAGCCAGGGTCACGCCGCCTCCTCCGTTAGAATGAGCCCGCCAACAAGCGGCTTGGTCTGTGGCGGAGCGGCGCGGCTTTCGCTTCTGGCGACTAATGGAGCGGAGAAGCGGCGGAGAGCGCCCAGCGGCTTCTTGGCGTGCGGAGAGCGACAGCGGCGCCTTGCCAGCGATTCGTGAGACAGAAGAGCGCATGCACGGTGCCCAGGCCAAGGCGCGACCGAGGTCGTCCTGGCGGCGTGCGTGTGTTAGCCTGGCGGCGGCGGCGCGGAGGGCCACCAGCGCCGCCAGAGTGGCCGCCATCGCCTGGCCGTGCGGTGTGCCTCCTCCCCATAGAGGAGGCTCAGGGACCACAACCATCGCGTCTTTGCACGGCGTCAGTGGGACCAGCAGCCGGAGCGTCAACAAGATCAAAGACGCCGGCGCCCGACACCACTTGGTCCCACGTCGAGATGGAGATGTTGAGGTCGTGCGGGCGCCGTGGGCCGTGGCGGCGTGTGGGAGCACGGTGTCAAAGGCGGGGCCTTTCGAACGGTCTTTGCAATCGCCCGCCGCGTGTTGCCCCCAAGACTTGTGCTCAAATGGCGGTGGCATCTGTAACACCCCGTGTTATGCCTACATTTAGGCACCTTTGCAAAATCACGCATATCATGCATCATCAAGCATCCTAATCATACATGCATAATCTTGCATATAATAATCTGAAACATTACTTGAAACATACTGAAACATGTTTGTGAAACGTAAATGATGCATACACTTATTAGAGTTGTTTTGCTCGATTCTTGCTTGCTAGGTTAGTAGAACATGTTTGGCTGCTATTGTAAATCATCTAGCAATGTTTAGTTCAATTTTTGGAGCAATGTTTGTATTCAAATTAATTCAAAATTTGGCTTCAAGAATAAATTCAAAAATTAGGGTTTTGAGCTAAACGTGGACTTTGATCTTCCAATTCAAAATCTAGAAAGAATTTGGTTGTGGTCATAAAAGCAAAGTTGTAGGAATTAAATTCTAAGCAACTTTCATTTTTTGGTACATTTTCAAAGAGGTCATTTTCTTGCTCAAAATAATATTTGAAAACTGTATTTAAAAATTTATTGAAATTGGAAATTAAAAGAGTGTTTTTACTTTTTTGGTCACGCCTCCTCCTTCCGCCCAGCCCGCATGCCCGCCCAATGAGCCTCCAGCGCCCTTCTTCCTCTTCTCGCTTCAGCCCAGCCCGACCACAGCGCCCGCCTGCCTTTGCCTCATGCCTTTGCCATTCGCCACATGCAAGGCCAGCCGGACCAGGCAGAGCTTCGCCCGCCAGCGTGGCCGCCTGCATTGGCCAACGCATCGCATACGCCCCCTGTGACGACACGACGACTGCGCCCGCGTCCACGCGCCCGCCTACACCTGCTGGTGCCGGTGAGCTCGCCCACTTTCCCCCGCGCTGCCTTCCCTCTTCGCCAAAGCCGAGAGCCCCAAGCTCTTGCCTCTCCACGCCCACACGCCACGCCGAATGAGCCATGCAGCTTCCCCACCTCGGTAGGTAATCCCGCGCCCAGCAGCTCCGCCTCGCCCTCCTTCAAGCAGTGCTCGCATTTGCGCGCCGCCTTAGAGCTCAGGTAGAGCCGCCTCCTCGATCTATCCATCATCGGCGGCCCGGCCCGCGCGTCGCCGTGCTCGGCCGCCATGGAAGTCGCCTTCCTCCTCTTCTCCAGCCCCGCCTAGCTACCCTACCGCCTCACCATCTTCTCGCGCATCGCATCGCCCGCTAGCCCGCCTTTGCCTCGGCCGGAGATGGCCGCCGGCCTCGTGGCGAGCAGCCACACACAGCCAACAAGAAGCGCCAAGGCATACCACGCCTCACCCAGTAAGCCGGGCCAAGTGGGCCCGTGGGCGAGCCCCGAGCCAGGCCGACTCCCCCTCCCTCGCGCTTGGGCCGCAAGAGGGCGGTGATGGCCGTGGGCCAGCTGTTTCCAGGGGCGGCCCAGTATTATTTAAAGTGAATTGATTTCCTTTATTATTTGTTATTTGAAATCAAAAATGGTTTGAAAAATGTTTGGATGATCAAACTTGTTCCAAATTTGTTGAAACAAAATTTTCTAGGTTCCTTATCACCAGATCTACTTGAGAAAAATAGTGCATGTCATTTTTGATATACTTTTCTATAGGATTTTATTTAATCTCGAATATTGCTGATAACTTGAAAAATATGTAGAAAAATATCTAGGCTTCAGAAAAATATGATTCCAAGTTTGTTAATCTTCTTATGTCATGTACTTCCTAGGAAAAATATATTTCATGCATGTGCTGTGGAAAACTTTAGAGGTGTAGTTCAAGTACCTTAAATGGCTGATTTTTGTTATTTTTGCTAGAGAGCAAACTTTGTATAAAACATGCATGTGATAATTTTTGTACAGTCATTATATACCATGAAGAACCTAGGAAAAATATTAATTCTGTTGTTTGACACTTTTCATCGTACAAAGTAATTTCATGCTCATTTTTAGGCTATAGCTTGTCATTTTTGTGTAGGATAGTTTACTTATCCAAATGCCATGAAATTTTTATGGTAGTCTGTTTAGGGTAGTAGTATGCTACTGTAATTTTCTCAGATTTTTAGGAGCATCAGAAATATAGGTTGCTATTCAAACCTATTATTAATTAAGGTATAAGCAAGTGTTGCCCTAAGTGTGATTAAGAAATTAGTAAAGTTTTGGTGTATCTTTGAAGCATTTCACAAGATAGGTTAACTTGACATATTAGTAGTAGAAGAGAATCAGATAGATGACATGTGCTTGTAGCATAGTTTCTTGGATGATGTTGTCTACCTTGCCTTTCAACATGTTCATCGCATTCATCTCCTTCGATGCACCGATTGCATAGGCACTTACACGCATTGCATCATACGGATCGCAAACCGAGAACCCGGTCGTCATCCCCGAGGAGCCCGAGGAGCGGTTCGAGAGTGCGGCCGCAGAAGTGCCGGAAGCCGAGCGAGGAGGGCGTTGAAGAACTTCCGGAGTGCCCGATCACCGTCAAAGCTCCTTGAGAGAGGCAAGCCCCGGAGCATCTTTCTCCGGTTTGCAATGATTTCGTTAAATGCTTTACTTTAAATTGATGCATTACGTTCGGGGAGTTGTTTGCAACCGTTCTTTGCATTATACCTTGTTTACCTTTGTTATACTATATCCTTGTTACCACGGTATCCATGATCGAGTCAATGCTTAGTGGCTTAGACCGGTAGAAGTCGGGTGATTTCACATCACTGCGAGCTATAGGTGGTTACACGGATCTGTTTGGATGACTATGAAGTCATGGTATAACTAAGTGTTAAATGAAGTTGAGACCGGGCGGAGACTTGCGGGGTTTTGGACTGTAGTGTTTCCGTCGTATCGATTAAGGACCGACCGTTGTTGGGCCTCGAGTCATGTTGAACGCATGCCTTACATTTAGTGGCGGATAAAGTACCTTCCGACCGCTGGTGGGAGATTTTTCGGCGAGTAGATTGCCCATGACGCCTTGTGCGGCAAGCGTGTGTGGTAGGACACGGGGCGGGCGGGATGATAAGACCAAAGTGCGGTCGGTCGGCCCCGGTACATGTGGTTCTGGCAAACTCGAGATACACGGAAAGTTGACTCGGTGATCAATATCTCACTTTAGCGGGTGAGTGAGATTTGTGTAAGGAATAAATCACCACGGTGGTTAGGAATCGATTCGAATCGCCATCGCTCTGGATAGTGAGCACTTGACTTGAGTGACTTCATCGTAGTAAATGTTTATGGAACACTTGGGCGAGTTATAGTGAATATGACAATATGGAAAGTTGTTTAATGATCGGTGGTTATCATTAATCGCTTAATCACATGTTTACTCTAGTATAGGTGAAAATCTAGTCGACAGGTTAATAATAATTAACTTGACAATACTGCTTTTAGAAAGGTTCTTGAAATGCTAAAAAAATGCTTCTTTTGCAAATGAGTCAGCTACCCTACTATAATGCCTGCATAATCCTTGGTGTCATTTATTTTCGGTTATGTCGGGTAAAATCCAATTTGAGTACATTCTCGTACTCGGGGTTTTATTCCCACTTGTTGCGAGATGGGCGGATGTACTATGGCTATTGTATCAACCGCCTCTATCCTGCGATGGGTGATGCTTAGGACCATGGGCATGGTCATTCCTTACGTCTCATCTAATGCTTTTGTTGGAGATGATCATCAGCTGGCACTATATTTGAACTCCGTGTGAGTGTGTGTGGTTTTAAACAAATGACTTCCGCTACTTTTATTCGAACTTGTTTTGTAATAACTTTCATTTAAACTCGATGTATCTCATTATGGAAACTTTTATGTAATATGTGATTGGTGACCGCTAAACTTATTACGATCATGGTCGGGACACGAGTTGGTTTGAAATCCTTCGTGATTTCACGGACTACCGGGTTATACGGGCTTAAGTTTGCTCAATCGCCCGCTTCACGGTGGATGATTTTCTTACTTAATTTCATATAATTGGTCGGTTCTCATTACACGTCCCCATGCTAGCCGTCGTGGGCACCGTGCCACTTCCACCCTACCTCCCCACACACCGTGTGTTCGCTGGCCGCTTGTTGCTCCCGCAAAATAACGTGGTCGCCTCCTTGCATCCTTTGTTGCGGTACAGAGGCAAGGCACTCATCGTTGCTTCATGCACGGCCGGCAAGCAAAGAAACTTCTTTGTATGGTGATTTGGTCGTCGCCAGACGCTCGCGCGGAGGCACGCGCTTCGTTGTCGCTCTTCCTCCTCGCCGTGGATGCGACCGTGACCGCGGCGAAGCTGATGCCCAACTACTACAACATCTCACGGTTCCGGCAGGCGCGACCCGAGCTCCGACGAGCGCAGCCAGCTCCGGCGGGCGTGACCCCGGCTCTAGCGAGCACCTCCTGTCCCTAGCTTCCACGAGCGCGATTGGCTTACCAAGTCCTTCAGGGCTGCTGGTGGCCACGTTGCTTCATCCAATAGGAGCACGCCATGTCACTACGGTGGGATCCGGATGCAAGTGGCTTGAACCCCTCTTTTAGGCTTGGCTCACGTGAACCACTCTCAGCAACGCGTGTTCATAGAACGGCGCACGAACGAGTCCACCGATCGGCTCACAAGCACAGTACCTGGCTCGGGGTAATACAGACGCTAGGGGTAGGCCGGTCATTTTACATCGGCCTGCTGACTTGGATCCGAGCTGGACAGCGGACATGGCGTGCCACGTGAGCAAAAGTGGCAAATATGTGTAACACCTCTGGTGTTACGATCTTGTTTAGCACCGAGATTTAGGCATAAGAAAAATTTCCGAAACGAGTTTCTCGGATTTTTATTTAAAACATACTTGAAGTGATAAGTGAATCCCGTGTGACTCAGTTTTGTGGACTCAAATAAACGTCCAAGTTAAATTACTCAGTGCGTAAAGATATTTAGGAATGTCTGACAACAATTCTAGCAAATAGATAGCGAACGGTTTGTTCTATTAGATTGAGCATGTGTCGGGTTCATAAACCCGGGGTCCCTAATGGGCCTTCTCCCCAGCAAAAGCTCGACCCAATAGACGATGTTGCGAACGACACGCAACTCCTGGGCCGGCCCAGATACCTAAAAACGATAGGCCTGGTCAAGGAGGGGGCGACTCTCGCTTTCGACTCCGACCCGCGCCTCCGACCGGAAGGCCTGGCCAAGGAGGGGAGGACGCCGCTTCCGACTCTGACCCACTTCTCCGACGGAAGGCCTGGCTGACGCTCACTTCTGACTCCGACCCGCTTCTCCGACCAGGGATACGCCAAACCTCTGCTCATAGCTCTTCTCTGACCGGTGCAGTCGGAGCCAACTGGGAACAATCAACCGGGGACGCCCGCTTGGTGAGGACCTAGGAAATAGGCAGAGCAAGTAAGGTCGGGCACTCAAGTCAACCGCAATACCGATGACCATACCCTGCACACTGACAGGACAGTACTGATAGGTCATGTCAGAAGGGTACTTTATAACCTTCCAGACATGTTAGAACACGAACAGTGTTGTGGGCGCCGACATTTGTCCTACAGTATGGTAGGCGTCGACGTCTGCCGTACCAGAAGAACACGATAGAACCTACCACATGTATCTGGGCATCAACAGTGTTGTGGGCACCGATAAACCATCTTGTACCCGACGGCGTGGGCAACAAGACTAGGTAGCACACACACTTTCTACCTTTTACTCTCTCTCACTTGTAAGGCCATCCCCTTAACTTATAAAAGGGGATGCGCTATCTCCCAACAGAGGGGATCGATTCGGACAACAGACAATGACAGTCGGATCATTCCGATTCACTCTCTGCTGGCTTTAGACACTCTAAAGCTACACAGAGCACATATTCGAACACTTAGCACACGTAGGAGTTTCCGTCACTCTTGGCCCTTCAATCCAGAGTCCGACCGGACCTCTTGCACCCCCGTATTACTCCTACTTGTTTGTAACCCCGCAGCAAACTTCGAGCACCTAGGCTCAGGAATAAAGTCATCGACCGACTCAAACTGGACGTAGGGCACGTTGCCTGAACCAGTATAAACCCTGTGTCATTGAGTGCTAGGCCACATCCGATCACAACGTACGGTAAAACGACAAATATTTACTAGTTGGTCACTTTTCGCACCGACAGTTGGCGTCGTCCGTGGGGAGAGACGCCGTACGTTCACGCTTTTGGTCATCAGATGGCCCATCTTTTCACCATCTTCGGCATGATGGGCTCAGGCGATACGATTCGCTTCGGCTCGCTGGAGTTTCCCACGCTCCCACCTGTTGGGATGTGGGTTCCTCCCATCTTCAAACCATCCCAGGCCTTCCTCTTTGGAAGCCTGGACTTCATCACCGATCGGCTCGACATGCTTCGCCTTCGTAAGGAGGCACTTGTCCCGTCGTCCATCGGAGGAGAAGCGCCCTCCGTCGGCTCTGGGCCACCCGGTGACCTCAACGACGAGGCGACTGCGCTTCGCTCCGAGCCCATGCCAGGCTCAAACCTCGCTGTGAGTAACATATGTTTTGTTGTTCACTCGCTATTCAATATCTTTCATCGATTCTCCAGAGGGACCCCGTTGTCCCCGCTGTGACCGCCATGCGACTGGTTCCCCTATGGCCTCGCGTCCCCCATGGACGCGTACGCACGAGGGCTCCAAAAGACGCTGACGCCGTCCCCTCTCACATCCGAATTCATGGGGATGGCGGGCTACGCTCCCGCCGCTTTCCACGACCTCATGCTTGATGAGGTTGAGAGTGACGGCTCTAGCATCGTGACGTCGTGGCACTTAGCCACCCTCTGTCCCTTGAGTGCGCTATGGCGAACGCCTCGGGACAGCTACCGATGGTAGCAGAGTCTCTATAGACCCACACCCCACCGGACCCTCATGCAGAGGCCCTTGCGTGGGCACAGGAGCACAGGCGAGGAGCTACGACAAAGGCGGCAGAACCAGCCTTCACCTACGCTGGCAACTCGGCGTAGCACGCCACGCCATGGGTGCGTAACCCGGTGAGCATCGCTTGGGGTCACACCCATTAGGTCCAGCACAACATCATCGATGGAGGGAATGATCCCCCACAGTTCACGTGGGCTAGCCAGAACATCGCCGTCATGGTGATGCTTCTGCGCGGCCTTCCCGAGCCGGACGACCCCTAGGAACAGGCGATCCACTAGAACCTCCGGGCGCTGGTGGAGACCGCCGCTGTTCAACAGTGAAGAGCTCTACATTGTGACACCGACTCGCAGCCTCTTTCCCCATCAAGGGAATGGGGGCGCACTAGTCCTATCGCTCCATCCGCTCACCGCTACAGTCATAGAGCATAGCACAGAAGGCCGCAGCTGTACCACAACCTGACCTGACGCCCGCTCCACACCGACCACCTGTGCGTGAGCGCCTTGGGCCGAACCGAGACGCTCGTAGCGTCATCAACAACCGGCGTCAAGCCCAGCATGATGATGACATCCATCGAGGGGTGGTGAGAGCAGGTGGCACAGGCGCCGACCCCACCATTGAGGGGAGCAGTGAAACACACCCCAGGCATGGTCGCCAACCGGACGACCGGAGTCCCAGCCTGGATGGCCCAGGACCACGGGCCTTTGGCTGTCGTATCCAGAGAGCGCCATTCCCACAGCGCTTCCGGCCACCCACCAACATCGCCAAATATCACCGAGAGACGAATCCCGGTATATGGCTCGAAGACTTCCGGCTCACCTACCGAGCCAGCGGAGTGGATGATGACCACTTCATAATTCAATACCTCCCCATCTGTGTGGGGGAGCATGTTCGAGCATGGCTCGAATTCCTCCCGCATGACAGCATCCGCGACTAGGAGCATCTCAAGAGGATCTTCATTGGGAACTAACAGGGGACGTACGTTTGTCCTGGGAATTCCTGGGACCTCAAGAGCTGCCAGCAGGAGCCCAACGAGTCCCTACGGGATTACATCTGTAGGTTCTTGAAATGATGCAACTCCCTTCCTAATGTCGTTGACGTGGACGACATCAGCTCTTTCCTCTCTAGGACAACCTGTGAGTCCCTGATTCACAAGCTCGGTTGTCTGAAGGTCCATACCACCCACGACCTGCTCGACGTCGCTACGAATCATGCCTCCAGCGAGGAGGCGGTCCGAGCGGTCTGTAGTAGAGGCTAGGACAAGGGCAAGGCGAAGCACGGGGACTGAGACGAGGGCCCCTCCACTCAAAGGGGCAAGAAGAACAAGAAGGATCGGTGCCGACCGGCCAACTCCACGTTGGTCGCCGTGGCTGATCGCGCGGGCAAGCAGCCCCAGCAGGGCCTACCTGACCACTTCGACAAGCTCATGGATAGATCATGCACCAACCACGCCTACCCCATCAAGCACCTCTACAAGGACTACGAACTCCTCAAGCGCTTTCTACGATAGGCCGGTGAGCCGAAAGAAGGAAAGGGCAAGGAGGCAGCAGCCATGAAAGGAGGCATGGCGGGCAAGGATGGAGACGACTTTCCCAACCCCGAGGAGTTCCTCATGATCTTTGGGGGATCCAATGCCATCAACTCCAAGCGCCAGCACAAAGTGTGCTACAGAGAGGCATGCGTCGCCGAAATAGTCGTCCCCTCCTTCCTTAGCTAGTTAGAATCTCCGATCACTTTTGATCAGAGGGACCATCCTTCCCACGTCGCCAAACCAGGTCGCTACCCGCTCGTCGTCGACCCCATTATCCACAAGAAGTGCCTCACCAAGGTGCTGATGAACGGAGGTAGCGGCCTCAACATCCTCTACATCGACACCCTCGACGCCATGCGCATCCCCCGGTCAGAGCTCCATCCAGTGAGCTCTCCCTTCCATGGCGTAATCCCAGGGACACAGGCATACCCGCTCGGGCAGATCGACCTGCCCATCACATTTGGCGATCGAGCCAACTTCCACTCAGAGGTCCTCACCTTTGAGGTGGTGGACTTCCTAGGATCCTACCACGCCATCTTGGGGTGCCCATGCTACGCCAAGTTCATGACGATCCCCAACTACACCTACCTCAAGTTGAAGATGCCAGGACCGAACGGCATCACCACTATGGGTAGCATCTTTTCACACGCCTTCACGTGTGACCATGAGCATTTTGAGCTCGCCACTGTCGTCATCAACTCAACCGAGCTCCCTCGGCTCGGAGAGTCGTTCACTCCAGCAGCCCCGGATTACAACAAACCAACCTCCCCGACTACCTTCCGCCCGATCGAGGAAATTAAGGCGGTGGGGATCAACCCCACTGACCCCACCAAGATGGTGTGGATTGGGGCCCAGCTCCCAGCCAAATAGGAATGTGAGATCATCAACTTCCTATGCGTCAATCACGATGTCTTCGCATGGAAACCTTCCGACATGCCGGGCATACCGTTGGAGGTCGCCGAGCATGCACTACGCCTCATCCCGGGCTCGAAGTCCACCAAGCACCACCTATGTCCCTTCGACGATGAGAGGCGCAGGGCCATAGGTGAGGAGATCGCCAAACTCCTAGCGGCCGGATTCATCAAAGAGGTATACCACTCTGACTAGCTTGCCAATCCTGTTCTTATTAAAAAAGACCGGGAAATGGAGAATGTGCGTTGATTACACTGGCCTCAACAAGGCATGTTTGAAGGACCACTTTCCTTTGCCACACATAGACCAGATAGTCGACTCCACCTCAGGATGTGAAATCCTTTCCTTTCTGGATGCCTACTCGGGCTACCACCAGATCACGATGAAAGAGTCCGACCAGCTCGCAACCTAATTCATCACCCCGTATGATTCGTACTACTATGTAACTATGCCTTTTGGTCTGAAGAACACCGGCACCACCTATCAACGGTGCATGCAGCAATGCTTCGCTGATCAAATCGACCCGCTTGACCAGCCTGATCAAATCTAGCGGCCAAAACCGATGATCGCCGTCTATGTTGATGACATAGTCGTCAAAACAGCTCAAGCTCACGACCTGATCGTGAACTTGGCCGCGACGTTCGTGAATCTCCGAAGGTTCAACATCAAACTGAATCCCAAAAAATGTGTTTTCGGGGTTTCGAAGGGGAAGCTACTTGGATACATCATGTCTAAACGTGGCATCGAGGCCAACCCCAAAAAAATCACGGCCATCTCCAACATGGGACCTATACGCAATGTCAAGTGCGTACAAAGGCTCATCGGCTGTTTGGCCGCCCTGTGCCGGTTCATCTCCCGGCTAGGCGAGCGGGGGATGCCTCCCTACAAACTTCTCAAAAGGACGGACGCCTTCGTCTGGACTGAGGAAGCACAACAGCCTTTGGAGAGCCTCAAAACGTCACTGTTGTCAGCCCCAATCCTCGTCGCTCCCAAACAGGGAGAACCCCTCCTCCTCTATGTCGTGGCGAGCAACCACGTGGTGAGCGCCACCCTAGTCGTCGAAAGGAAGGAGCCGTGACACCACCTTAAGGTCCAACGACCTGTATACTTCATCAGGGAGGTACTCACCGACGCCAAGGTACGGTACCCCTAGGTGCAGAAACTTCTATACGCCGTGCTGATGGCGACCCAGAAGCTCCTACATTACTTCACCGACCACAAAGTCTTGGTCGTCACTTCATACCCTCTGGGAGACATCATCCACAATCATGACATCATAGGACGAATCTCCAAGTGGGCACTCGAACTCATGGGCCACGACATCAGGTATATCCCCCGCACCACTATCAAGTCTCAGGCTCTTGCGGACTTTGTCACCGAATGGACGAAGGTCTAGCTCCCTATCCCAGATGTCACCCATGAGTACTGGACGATGTACTTCAATAGGTCCATAATGGCGCTCGGCTTGGGGGCTGGAGTAATTCTAATCTCCCTGGACAGGAGCAGGCTCTGCTACATGATCCACCTCCACTTTTCAGCCTTAAACAACACCATGGAATACGAGGCCCTCATCAATGGACCGCACGTCGCCATCGAGCTCGGCGCTACGTGGCTCTACGTCCACGGCGACTCAGAGTTGGACGTCGACCAAGTCATGAAGGAGTCCTCTTGCAAAAGCCCCCTCATGGTGGCATACTGCCAGGAGGTGCGCAAGCTCGAGGACAAATTCCAGGGGATCGAACTGCATCATGTCCCCTGAAAGGACAACGATGCCACCGATTTTCTCGCAAAATTGGCTACCAGGCGAGATACGTCTCCAGATGGGGTCTTCATCAATGACCTTCACGAGCCATCCGCGCATGTCCTAGAAGGTATAATCTAGACACGCTTCGATACCAACCCGATGCCCGAGGGCTCCGACCTTGGTTCCTCCACGACGACGTCAGCCGCCGACGTCACCATGGTGGCACTCGATCAAACCGACTGGTGAGCGCCGCTACTCGCCTACCTCCTTGAGGAGGTTCTCCCACCCAAAAGGATCGAAGTGTGATGAATCACTCGATACGCCAAGACATTCATCGCACTCGGTGATGAACTTTACAAACGAAGTCGATCAGGGGTACTCATGAAGTGCATCCCTACCGACCAAGGGAAATAGCTCCTCCTCGAGGTCCATGCTGGAGTCTGCGGGCATCACGCAGCCCCGAGGTCGCTGGTCGAAAAAGCCTTCCAACAAGGTTTTTACTAGCCCACCGCACTACGAGATGCAGAGGAGGTCATCCGCAGGTGTAAGGGATGCCAGTTCTATGCTCGGCAAACTCATTTGCCGGCGCAAGAGCTCCAAACCATCCCCATCACCTGGTCATTCGCGGTCTGGGGCCTCGACATGGTAGGACCCCTCAAAAAAGGCTCGGGCGGCTTCACTCACCTACTCATAGCAGTCGACAAATTCACCAAGTGGATAGAGGCAAAGCCTATCACCAACATTCGCTCGGAAGAGGCGGTCAAGTTCTTCCTCCACATCGTCTACCGTTTCGGTGTTCCTAACTGTATCATCATTGACCACGGAACTAACTTCACCAGGAAGAGGTTCCTGGACTTCTGTGAAGGATACGGCATCAGGATTGACTAGGCTTCGGTCGGACATCCACGTACTAACGGTCAGGTCGAACGCGCCAATGGCATGGTCCTCCAAGGACTTAAGCCATGCATCTTCAACCGACTCAATAAGTACATTGGGCGATGGGCTGTAGAGGTCCTAGCGATCCTCTAGAGCCTGAGAACAACCCCGAACCGATCCACAGGGTTCATGCCCTTCTTCCTGGCCTACGGAGCTAAAGCAGTGTTGCCCTCAGACCTCGACCACGGCGCCCCAAGAGTGAAAGCCTTCGACCATGACCGAGCCACAGAGGCTCAGCAGGACACGGTTGACCTGCTCGAGGAGGCTCGCGTGACGACCGTCATTCGCTCCACTCGCTACCACCAAACTCTCCGTAGGTACCATGAAAGAAAGATCAGAGGGAGGATCCTTGAGGTCAGAGACCTTGTGCTCTGGAGAACCCAATCAACCAAGGAGAAACATAAACTCTCTCCGCCATGGGAAGGACCTTATACGGTGACCAAGGTGATCCGACCGGGCGCCTACCGATTGAAGGACGACGACGACAACGTTCTCACCAACACTTGGAACATCGAACAGTTACGTCATTTCTTCGCCTAAAAATTCGGTCTTGCCGCTTTCTTTCATTCAAACGTTTGCTCCTACAAAGCACCCCAGCCCAAATACTTTCGGCCCGGGTCGCTCGAGGGCTCCACAAGGGTGCAATACCACCTCTCTTTTTTACTATCATATAGTAAGTTCTTTTCACCGGAACGAAAGGGTAGTCCATTCCTTTAATTTACCCTATGTAACTTCGTTTTAAAGTCCCAACCGATCGCACCCCGCCACTACCTACGGTTATGAGTAGCTGAGCCTCGCGGGCCACGCCTGGGCTCTTAAGGTTGCAACCTATGGGATGAATGGACAGGTGCGAATATTAAAGGATAAAAACAAAGCTATGCTAGGATAAAAACAGGGAACGGATGGGGCATGCTTCCCCTTACTAAGTGATTCTATCTCAAAACAGAACTTATGTATTCATGAATACAAAACTGTTCACATGGGGGCTCCCCCACGAACTTAACTTTTACATTTGCTGACTACTTATACTCTAGATACTACTATGGCCACCCGGCGGCATCGGCTGACGGTGCGACCGGCGAAGATAAAGGTTGCTCGCTCTCCGACGGGGTGACATTCGATCGGTCGGAGCTTCTGACTCGGCCTTCACTCCATCCATAGGCTGGGTGACGTCTTCTTGATGCACGCCTTTAGCCATGCTCGCACGGCGAGCCTCCATCACCCACTACGTGAAGACTTGCTCGGCCACCAACTGTGCGTGTGGCAGCAAGCTTTCCCCGAGCGCATGGATGGCATCCGCGTTCCAGCCGTTGGTGTACCCTCTACAGATGGCAGTGAAGTCCATGTCTGGGTGGTGCATCGCCACTGAGGTCAGCACCCTTGATGTCCCGTAGAACATCCCGTTGGAGATAAGCACCCAAACTTTGTCCGGGACCTCTGCCAGTCGGATGGCAGGCGTGCTGGTGCTCGGCACCGACCCGAACACCTCCGAGACGACAACCTGGGTGACGTTGCGCATCTGGTCAAGCTCCCCCTCGAGAGCACGTTGCTCTTCGAGGGACTTGGCCAGCGCCTTCGTGCTCTAACCAATCATCGCCTTGGCCATCTCCAACTCCTGCTCCAGCGACCCAACCCTTCCGCCTAGTTCTAGAAGAAGGATGACAAGCTCAGAAGCAAGGGAAAGGAAAAACCAAGACATCAACCAAAAGTGGAACAAGTACATACCGAGGCAGGTGTTCTCAAGGATGGTGAGTCCTTCCTCCTACCGAGTCACCTGCTCGCGTAGTCGAGCGTTTGACTCCTCCATCCCAAGCATCTGCCTCCAGAGCGCGAGCACTTCCTGGTCGTCCTCTGATCGGGCCATCCGCTTTGACTCCAGAGCCTCTAGGGACTTCTGGAGCATCGCCTCGGTCTCCGTCAGGGACTTCTAGAGCGCCGCCTCGGTCTCCACCTGGTGGACCTTTGTCGTGTCAAGTCCTCGCTCAGCGGTAGTCGCCCGCTCCACCGTGAGCAGTTCCGCCGCCGATGCTTCCGTCAACTCGGCCGCCTAGTCTTGGGACTCATGGCGGGTGGACTCCAGCTGGTGCATGAGCTCAGCGACCCACCAAGACACCGCGGCCTCCCGCTCCATCCGAGCGTGCTCCTCCTGGAGGAAATGGGACTTGCGGCTCGACATCTCCTCTAAACCCTGCAAAGCAAGAAGCAAGCATGCTGAGACAACCAAGTGAAAGACCAAGGAGTCCAGGATGAACATAGAAAACTTACCTCTACGACATAGGGTAGGTCGACCTAACTGCCTGATGGACGAGCTTGACCTGCTCCAAGGCCTCCTCAAGCCTCGCCCTGGTTTGGGCGAGATCGGACTCCAACATGAGTCCTCCCCCCAAGTATGTTCCAGAGCTGCACCTCCTCCTCATCCTAAACGATGAACCAAACCTTCCTCGGGTCACCGGGGCAGGGCCACACCAGGTCGTGGGTCACCCCCAATCCGCTGGAAGGCCCAGCCGATGACCGAACCACCGCCAGCGGTGGGAGGAGGGGATCTCCATTGCCTCACCGAGGGAGGGGATCTTCATTGCCTCGACCACATGGCCCATCGGTGGAAGTTCCGCCTTCGGCCTTGCCGCGTCGCCCCCTGACACCTCCAACTCCGACTAGGAGGGTGAGCCATGCGTCCCTCCACTGGGTGATGTAGCGAGCCCGATCTCCCTCCGCTCTTCCATCATGATGGTTGGGGGAGGGACCGCTAGGGTCACCTCCGACCCAACCTCCGCCATCGCCACCGGGATCACCGCCATCACCGCTACCGCCGCGCCGCCACACTCACGACCGGCTGGGAGAGCTTGACCCCCGGAAGGGAAGGTCACACCGCCACTAGTCTACTCTCCCCGCCGCTCGTCGTGGCTCGTGGTAGGCTAGGTCTCCACTCCTCCTGCATGGGAGGTGGGGCGATGATCAATCCCACCACTACCGGCCGCTATAAAAAAAGGTACAGGTTAGTCGTACTAAAAAAGCTCAACTATAAGATCAAAAGAAACATGGGTACATACCCAGACGAAAGGGGCAGGGCCCTGAAGCCTAGACCCACTAGCAATGATCCCGCCGAACGAGGATCGCTCACGGGTCACGACCCGCGCCCCCTCACGTCGACCCAGGGAGGTGCCAACCTGATCAGTTCCTAATCGGCCGGCGAGTTGCCACGACCGCCGACTCATGACACGCCCTCTAGAGTAGCCGGCGGGGCGTCCCCTCATTGTGGGTCATGGCATGCGCCGACCCGAAGATGAGGGGGTACGAGCCCGCTCCTCCGATTGGCTAGCGCGCCCCGCCATGCTCGAAGCAAGGGGGCGACGCCAACGATGCCCCCAAAGGGCGCGACGACCACGATGGCTTCATGTCTCGCCCACCGATGGCGGCCGAGCTCGCAGCATGATTCCTTGATGGGGGAACATCACCGCGCCTCTCCGCATCCTACCCACCACTGGCAGTTGTGGCCGTAAGCTCACGACACTCCACCGAAGTCGCGACGATGTCCCGATCTCCATCCTCAGAGGATCTCACGCCGCCACCCAACTCCATGGGCTCCTCTGACTTGAGCTCCGCCTCCATGTCGCTCCAATTTTTACTGGCCCGCACCCACCGGGCGATCTCCATCTCCTTCTCGTGCCTCCTCCGAGCATTCTCAGCTCTGTTCTTCTTCATGGTGTCCGCCGCCTCCTTTAGGGCAGCTTGCCGAGCCACACCCTCTGGCCCCTTCGGGTATTACATCATACTAATGGCCTGAACCTATCTAAATCGTGTGTCTCTGTTGCCTTCTTGTTCTCAATTACACGCATCTCTATCGATCAATCTATTTTCATGGGATACCCCTCGGAGGGCTACCGATGATATTCTATCGACAGTTGGCGCGCCAGGTAGGGGTGTGCGTGCTATTTCTATGTCGAACAAGATGGTACGTTCTGCAGGCTCTTCGTCCCTCCCATAGCCCAGCCAGATCTTCATGGTTGGATCGATCTCGTGGATCATCAACGCTGATGGAGTCAGAGAGCTCATCGAGCCGGTGCAGGTCAATGCTGTGCCGATCACCCCAACACCTACGACTGTAGATCTGATCTTGGAACCACCTCCGAAGTCGCTTTCGCCAACAATTCACCGTCCGCTACCCCGCTACCAGAGGATGCGAATCAACAACGACGACCTGATCGCATCCATCGATTAGGTCGGCCAGAAGCTCACCGATTGCCTCTCCATCGTAGAATCGGCTCTGGCCACTCTGGTTCAGCGCCGACCACCCTCCGATCTAGATCTATCGAAGGCTGCTCAGGAAACTCCAGGGGTTACGGCCCTACCCTTCGGGCTCACCAACATCGTCGCCACCTACCAAGATGCCCTAAGGGGCAAATTCATCGACCAGGTGGGAGATATCCATCGTCTCACCGACCAGATCGCTGACCATCCTTCTCCGGCTATGAACATGCGACACGTTGGCTGATGCCCCGGAGCATCCCTCCAAACTATCCTGGAGGAGAATCCAGACTTTGAGTCCCAGGGCTCTATAGAGACTATCACCAAAACCTCCGCCGAACAACCTCCTTTCCCTCCCTTTCGTGGAGGCGCAATCTTGAATGTCAACGTCGATAGCCCCCCATGGGAAGGGGAAACCGAGGAGGACCGCACCACCCGCGTCAATAGGAACATCAACCGTGCATAGCCCGAACAAACGAGGCTACCCTTGCGATGGACGAGGCTTAGCTTGACTTGCAAGGAAGGCCACACCAACTCCACCGCAACCTCGACGATGAATTCATCCATGTTGACGGCCACGACGTCTACAAAGCTCCAAGCGCCAACTTGGCCATGGCCGCCAACAAGCTCGCCAGGCTCTCGCAGACACCGGAGGTCACAAAGGTCGCCGCCATGATTAAAGCGGCGCACTGCCAGAACAACGAGATTTGCCAGAATCAGAGGCCGTCAAACTCTACAAGCTCAATTCGCCGATCAGTCGCGCCAAGATCTGATCGCCACCCAAGTCGTTTCACCGGCCAGCATCGCGATGATAGACAAACCCTCCAGGGGGGAGCTAGGGGCAACCGCATCGAACACCCATGCCAACACGACTAGGAGGTCTACCAGGATGTCCGAGCGCACCTCAACAATCTCCAAGACGCACGACGATGTATCGATGAGTGCCATTTTGGCCGCTATGAAGAAGAAGTATGCCGCCATCAGGAGTACAAGCAAGAGTTTGGTAACCCAGACTCAGCTCTCGAGCCGCTCAACGCCAGCAATGCTGCAGATCATGGTGCCAACAACCTCGAAGGGCCCCCAGCATTCACGAGGGCAATCCGAACACTCCAGTGGCCCCGTGGTTTCAAAATCACTGGAGTCGAACCCTATGAGGGAAGGATGAACCCCACACAGTGGCTACAGGCTTACGCCACTGCTGTGTGTGCTGTCGGAGGATATACCAGTGTCATGGTGAACTATCTTACCATCATGCTCACGCCAATCGTGATGAACTGGTTCACAAGCCTTGCCCCAGAATCATCGGATCCTAGGAAGAGCTAAAGAAGGTTTTCACTGACAACTACATGGCTACGTGTACTCGGCCGGGCACCAAGCATGATCTGAACCGCATCTACTAGAAGCCATCCGAGCTCCTCCGTAGCTACATTAGACGCTTTTCCGAGATGAGGAACTCTATTCCTAACACCATGGAAGCTGAGGTCATGACCGCTTTGTCCGAGGACTCCATCACCGTGACCTCCGCTCCAAGTTCAACCGCAAGCCACCCATGGGGATTGGCGAGATGATTAGGACCGCCAACTAGTACGTCGACGCTGAAGAAGCCAAAGTGAGCTTCAACAAGGATGCAGGCACTCATCGCCCAACTTGCCGCAGCAATGATCGCCCCGACGACCGGCGCCACAGCGACCGCCGCTACGACGACCGCAATCACCATCGGGACAGTGGCCGTGATCGGGCAGAAGGATCCAAGTTTGGTCAATATCATCACCGCCGTCGAAGAACCTCAATCCAAGTGCAACTATGATGAGCAGTACAAGAAGATCCTCGAGGGCCCATGCCCCCTCCACAAAAACGCCAAGCATAAGATGAAGGACTGCCTCAGCTTGGCCAAGGAATTCTAGGCTAAAAAGCCGGACGATGACAACAACAACGGCACTGGAGGCCGCTGACCACCTAGGGGCAACAACAATGCTTTCTAGGATCACGACAAGGTGGTCACCACCATATTTGGGGGTCTCGCCACCGCCGAGAGCATAAGAGAATGGAAGCTCACCGCCCGACGGGTGCTCGCCATCAACGCAGAGGACGCCGCCACCAACCCTAGCTATCGCCCCTGGTCTGAGGTCCCCATCACCTTCAGCAGGGCTAATCAGTGGGTGGATATCCCTTACATAGGGCGTTTCCCCCTCATCCTCGATGCAACCGTCCAGAAAGTGCTTTTTAGAAAAGTGCTGATCGACAGCGGGAGCGCTCTGAACCTCCTCTTCGCCGAAGCCCTAAAAGAGCTGGGCCTTGGGATTGGAGACCTCACACCCTCCGAGTCCTCCTTGCCACGCCACGGGTGTGGTACACTAGACAGAGCATCCAAACCCTTGGAAGAGATTCTCTACACACCTATGACCGGTGACCTCCCATTCCATATAGTTTGGCACGGCCGAGCAACTGACCACTTCATATCATCACATGAGCACATCAACTTCTATGTCGTCGACTTCAAAACCGCCTACCATGCCATACTTGGTTGGCCAGCCCTGGCCAAGTTCATGGCCTTACCACACTACGCCTATCCATCATCACGTGTCTTTGAAGACGCCTTTTCACCTCCAGAGGAGTCCACGCCCCTGCAGGACCAACCTCTCTCCGCGTTTTAGTCCACCTAGGTTGTCACTCAGAGAACCAACAAGTCTCACCCCTCCTGAAGATGCCTTCCACCGACCTCTCCATCTAGATGGCTAGCATGGTCACCGACGCCAAGACGGTGCCCACCGACGAGTCGGAGATCCCATCACTGGAGCCTCCTCACGCCTCCGCCAAGTCCAAGGAAACCAAGGAGGTCGGCCTCGGCCTCGATGACCCCTCCAAGACCATGAAGATTGGGGCTCACCTCGACCCCAAATAGGAAAGCGCGCTCATCTCCTTCCTATGTGCCAACGTCGACGTGTTTGCTTAGAAACCTACAGACATGTTGGGGGTACCATGGGAGAAGATCGAGCACTCCTTGAATGTCTCATCGACTGCCAAATCGATCAAGCAGAAACTTCGACGATTCGCGCTAGACAAGAAGGAGGCTATTAGGGTAGAAATAAAATGGCTTCTAGCTGCCGGATTTATAAAAGAAGTGTATCATCATGAGTGGTTAGCAAACCCTGTTCTCATTCAAAAAAAGAATAAAGAATGGAGAATGTGTGTTATGACACTGATCTTAACAAACACTGCCCTAAAGACCCCTTCGGTCTGCCTCAAATAGACGAGGTTGTAGACTCTACCACTGGCTGCAAACTGCTCTCCTTCCTTGATTGTTACTCCGGCTATCACCAGATATCCCTCAAGGAAGACGACCAGATCAAGACGTCATTCATCACTCCTTTTTGGTGCGTACTGCTATACTACCATTTCCTTCGGACTCAAGAACGTCGGGGCGACCTACCAAAGGGCCATCCAGATGTGCCTCGATCAACAGATAGGCCGCAACGTCGAAGCTTACATCGACAACATGGTCATCAAGTCCAAGACTACCGACAATCTCATCGCAGAACACGAGGAAACATTCGTCAACCTAAAAAGGTACAGATGGAAGTTGAACCCTTCAAAGTGCATCTTTAGAGTTCCATCTGGCATACTCTTAGGCTACATCATCAGCGCCCGCGGCATCGAACCCAACCCTGACAAGGTCTCCACCATCACCAACATGAAACGACCAACATGCGTCAAGGATATACAGAAGCTCATAGGCTGCATGGCTACTCTCAGTCGCTTTATATCGTGCCTCGATGAAAAGGGACTACCTTTCTTCAAACTCCTCAAGGCCTTCGAGCGCTTCTCCTAGTTGGATGAGGCAGACACAGCTTTCGAGCAGCTCAAGTTGTTCCTAACAAAGCCTCCAATCATAACAGCGCCTCGGCTAGATGACACTCTACTAATCTACATCGCCGCCACTTCTCGCGTCGTTAGCACAGCTATCGTCATCGAATGCAAGGAGGCCGGGCACGCCTACAAGGTGCAATGTTTGGTCTACTTCATCAATGAGGTCCTTAATGAGCCCAAGACTCGTTATCCTCAGGTCTAAAAGCTGCTATACGCCATTCTGATCACATCGCACAAGCTCCACCATTACTTTGAGTGCTACAAGATCGCCGTGGTCACCGAGTTCCCTCTGGGGGACATCCTTCGCAACAAAGAGGCCAACAGTCGTATCATCAAGTGGGTTGTTGAGCTCGGCACTTACTCCACTGAATTGAGAAGCAGGCCTACTATCAAGTCATAGGCGCTCGCTGACTTCGTCGCTGAGTGGACCGAGATCCAAGAGCCCATCCCCGCTACTTGCCCCGAGCACTGGGTGATGTACTTCGATGGTGCCCTCAACATCAATGGTGCCGGTGCTGGCGTCTTATTCATTACTCCGACCAAGGACAAGCTCGATATGTTCTCCGAATTCATTTTGTCGATAATGCCGCCGAATATGAAGCATGTCTCCACGGACTCCGTATAGCCATCGAGCTCGGCGTCAAATGCCTCATGGTATACGAAGATTCCGCGCTGGTCATCAACTAGCTCAACAAAAACTGGTCCTGTTCCAGTGAGAAGATGGACGCCTACTGTGCCAAAATCAGGAAGCTCGAAGGGAAGTTCTATAGTATTGAGTACCACCACGTGGTATGAGATCAAAATCAGCTCGCCAACCACCTATCTAAGATAGGCTCTTCTCGCGCCATGATTCTTCCTGGGGTCTTTGTTCAAGATCTCTTTGTGCCATCCATTAAGGAAGAGAGGGAAGTTCAAGAAATTCCCACCGCCGAGCAGCTAGTACTTACAGTGCCTTCGCCGGCTGCCGATTGGAGGGAACAGTTCATCAAGTACCTCACCAATGTCGATGTACCCACCGATAAGACTGAAACCGAATGCCTATTCTGTCGAAGCAAGCATTACGTGCTGGTGGATGGGAGCTTGATGAGGAAAAGTGCCAAGGAAGGGATACTGCAGAAATACATCACCCAAGATGAGGGAGTGAAACTACTTCTTGAAATTCACTCGAAATTCACTCTGGTTCCTACGGCAACCATGCGGACTCGAGAAACCTGGTCGACAAAGCTTTTCGAGCTGGTTTTTACTGGCCCATGGCCTTCACCGATGTAGAAGACCTCGTCCGACATTGTGAAGGATGCCAATTTTTCGCCAAGCAAATACACGTGCCGATGCAAGAGCTACGCAGACCATCCCAGCTTCATGGTCTTTTGCATGCTGGGGACTGGACATGATTGGGCCTTTCAAGCCAGCGCTAGGTGGTTTCCGATACATGTACATCACCATCGACAAGTTCTCCAAGTGGATCGAATACAAACCGCTTGTTTCGGCTACTGCTAAGAAGGCAGTCGAGCTCTTCAAAGATATCATCCATAGATTTGGTCTCCGAACAGCATTATACCGACCTCGGAACTACATTTACTCGGTCATCATTTTTGGGACTTCTATGAAGACCGATGCATCTCTGTTAAATACGTCTCTATTTCCCATCCTAGAGCCGACGGCTTGGTCGAACGGGCGAACGGCATGATCCTTGATGCCCTCAAAAAGAGGCTATATCAGAAAGAAGAAAAGCATCCGGGCATATGGCTCAAAGAGCTACCAGCTATGGTCTGGGGACTGCACACTCAAGCTAGTCGCAACACCAGGGTTTTCTCCATATTTCTTGGTCTACGGCTCAGAAGCCATACTCCCAGCGGACATTGCCTTCCGAGCACCTAGGGTGGAACATTATGATGAAGAGCAAACCATAGCTGTTCGGATAGAGGACGTTGATAGGGCCAAGCAAGAACGCCTGATCACCTGTATCCGCACAGCCAAATACCTAGAAGGCTTATGAAGATACTACAACCGCAACATCAAAGGTCATTCATTTGCTGTCGACGACCTCGTTCTCCGCAGAAAGCAAAAAACTGAAGGGATGCACAAGCTCTCCTCCCCCTGGGAAGGGCCCTACATGGTCAAAGAGGTTACCCGACCAGGGTTTTTCCGGCTATGTGACTTGGACGGAATCGATATACTCAATTCATGGCACATCGAGCACCTTATAGTTTCTATCCTTGAAACGCTTTAGATATGTATTCTCTAGTCCATGATGAATAAAGTTTTGGTCGTCATAATTTGTCTCCGTTATTTCTCCATTACGATTTAATCTCCACTTATTGTCGCTAGCTCTAAGTTACTCCCTAATGAACTCCAATATGTGATCGCCATAAAGGCTCCACCACGTTTCTCCATATCTCTAATATGTGATTGCCATAAACGCTCCGCGCGCGTTTCTCCATATCTCTGAAATGTTTCGCCAATCGCCGAGCAGCACGTGTTTTGTTCTGTGCTCTATGGAGAAGACCCAGTCTTCGATCTCTCCCTACACGTGCTACGGGCTCTGCGCTCTGCATTATGGGTGGTCGGCTACGGTTCCTTGGTCACGCTTGTTCCTCCTACACGTGCATGGGCTCCACGCTTAACGTTATGGACTATGGGGTAGCCAAGGCCAAGAGCCCAGTAAAGAACTAACTACTCGGACGCTACTAATACTACGTATATCTCCAAGTTATTTCGCCAACCGTCGAGCAGCATACGTTTCACTCTGTTCTCTATGGAGAAGACCCAGTCTCTGATCTCTCCCTACACATGCTACGGGCTCCGCGCTCTGCATTATGGGTGGTCAGCTACGGTTCCTTGGTCACGCTTGTTCCTCCTACACGTGCACGGGCTCCGCGCTCAATGTTATGACCTATGGGCTAGCTAAGGCAAAAGAGTTCAGTAACGAACTAACTGCTCGGACGCTACTTGTACTATGTATAATTGCATTAGGGTTAACACTACAATGATTCTTCAACGAAAAACTAGCAAACTGCATAAACATGCACATGTCATTTTACAACATTTATACATATATATAAATGATTGTCTGCGCCCTTGCGCATTTTAACTACTCTCTCCAGTTATTACAAACTTTTCTCCGAGCAGATCATCGAGCTTCGCCATCGCCGTCCATCTCACTGAACAGGTCAACGTCGCCGGCCAGCTTCTTCGCCGCATCTTCCACCTCATCTTCTAGCTGCTGGTGCTCCATTGCGCCCGTCCCTCTGGCGAATCTGGCCCCTATCACTTGAAGGTCAATGGTAGGGTAATGGGACCGGACCACCGCTACGGCGTGTGTAACGGCAGTGACGATGGCGTCGCGGTTGAAGCTTTTGAAGTTCTCCCACGCCGCTTTGCACCTCTCAATGATGGTGTTCGAACGCGGTGGCCTATAGTCGGGCTGAGGAGCCATCTCCAAGTCGACACAGTCGAGCACTGTCTTGACTCTGGAAACTACGGCGTCGAGCTTGCTTCGCTGGGTTCTGGCCTCTTGCTCCAGCACATCAAACTATGCCTTGACCCTTCGACGGTAGTCTACAGGCATTCAAAGGTTCGATCAAGCAAGGAAATTACTCTAACAGTAACTCTGACCATGAAGTACTCACCTTTCAGCTCCTCGGCTAGCTTCTCTGCTCGCCCTAACTCCTTCACCTTCTCCTCTCGGAGTTGCCCGATGGTTTGGCGTAGCTGGCCGAGCTCCGCATCTTGCTCTACAAGCACAACGGTTGTCAACAACAATATGACTATTTCAACAATACAAAGCACATTCACCAATACGCCATACCCACTTTCTGCTTGGAGACATTTCTGAGCTGCTCGGACTTCTGCTCTAGTTGCTCGAAAGCACTTGTTAGCTGCTCGAAGACGGTGGCTAACTGCTCGGACTTGCCCCACAGCTGCTCGGACACGATCGCCAACTGCTCGGATAGGACGCCCTTCTGGTATTCCAGATCTCGTGCGTTGGATTCAACAAGATCCCGCTCGTGTTGGGCCCTCTGGACTTTTTTTCTCCATGAGTTTCATCGCCTCTTTCAGCTTTGCGTTTTCTTCAGCTGAGGGCTCCATCCTCTTGATTAGCTGGCGCTGTTCCTCGGTAGTTCGAGCTATCCCCTACAAACTTACCAAGACTTTGAAAAACTCCGATCTCCAACGTCAAAGACGAGCATTGCAGACGCAGTACTGACCTTGATCTGCTTCATCACTCCGAAAAGGCAAACTCCAACCGCCTGAGCTCCCTGGTGGTGTCCTCCTCCTCAACGACCACCACTTCGTCGCCACGCTTGTGGAGGATTCGACGGCTTGAGGTCGCGATTCCTCATGCTCAATTTCTTCCACCTCGTCCTCTTCCTCCATAGCTAGAGGCGCCACTTGGGGGCTCAATGGCCGCACAGCATGGCCGACCATGCCCTTTGATGTTTCTAGGAGAGCTGCCTGCTCTTTTGGCCCCACCGGCTTTCTCACCCTAGACTCTAGCGCAGCATCGGTAGCTCCAGCATCTGCCTCCGAAGACTCGGCAATTTTCGCTGTTGCCCTGGGGATCGCCGCCGACCCGTCCACCGTCAGCACCAATCGTTCGCTACTACCAAGTACATCAGCAGCGGCGGTCGACTCCTCCGCAGGCCGTTGAGCACCCGGGGACTCCGAGACAGGGTCTGTCGGCATTGTCTTCACCCTAGGACCAGCCCTTGGTTGCTCGTCAGTCTGGACGGGTAGGGTCAGATCCTCCGTACACCTCGCACTGCATCCGATCAGCTCATCAGTCACCAAAAGAGATAAGGATACGATAGCCAAATAATAAAAAAGCAAGGGTACTTACGTGTTGGCCTGCTGGTACACTTTTTTGAACCGGCGCTGCCTTCTAGAGCCCCAAGGAGTGGCCCTGGGGTTGACTTGCGCGCCCTGGGGTGGAGGTCTCGTGGTCTCCACCATCGGCCTCTCCTCCGCCTATCGCTCAGGGACTCCCCTCGCCTGCTGCTTGGGGACTCCCTTCGTATGCTGCTCGGGGACTCCCCCCCCCCCTCTTCTGTTGCTCCTCCATGCACGGGCTACGCGGAGGCGCTTTAGTGCTCGGAGGGGGGACTACTGGAGCCCCATCGTCATCTGACCACTCGGACATCGCCGCACTTCATGTCCAAGTGGTCTGGTCACCGCCAAGTGAGATGCCGCCTGGTTTGAGGGGAACAACATCCGCCATCTTCCTCTTCTTTCGGGCCGATTCATCTACCGCTACCATCTTCCCCCGAACTTTCTCCGACACCGGGGGTACTCTCCGTCGACTAGTGTCTGCACCTTCGGACTCCGATGAGGCACTGGTCGCATCTTCCTCAGGCCGAGTTGGTGGTCGGGTGTCTACTGCCTATGGCCAATCACCCCTCGGCATGCCCCGAGAAGTATACCGCTCTTTCCTGCCAATGGATCTTTCCGCAAGTGAATCAGTTCACTGCTCGACAATGGTACAGGATAAAAGACATCGGGAGCAAACAATTGAGACTTTTACCTGACGAGGCGGGTTTGTACAGTTGAAGGCCCTTGTCTGCCTTGACACGCTGAATGAGGCGTTTGGAGCGAATAGCTCTATGGCCCGCTTGAGCACATCATCCTTCATCAGCCTCCCCGTGCTCTTCCGGGTGCCATCGTTGTCCCCCTTGAAGTCGAAGCCCGCGTGGGCCCTCTCCTTGCAGGGCTAGACGCGGCGCACTATGAAGCTCGCCGCCACCAGTCCAACATTTATCTCCACACTTTTTATCAGGTTGAGGAGCTCCATCACCTGCTCCATGTCAGCACTGCTCGGCTTCTCTAACCAGCTCTTCTGGCTCTTCGGGATGTGGTCGACGTCACAGCGGATTGCAGGATGGCTCTGCTTCATGTGGAACCACCTGGCGTTCCACCCCTTCAGCGAGGTGTTCAGTGGTATAGTGATGTACTCGCCCGCCATTCCATCACGAAGTTGAAGATATACGTCGCCGACCACCTTGGAGCAGCCGCCACCCTTCTTCTTCAACCAGAACAGATGCCGGAAGAGGTTGAAGTGTGGAAGAACTCCGAGATATGCCTCGTAGAAATGACTGGATATTGAGATGTGCAAGATAGTGTTTGGGTGGTGGTTGCATAGACTAACACTCCAGAACTCCAACAGATCCCTTAGGAACGGATGAACAGGAAATCCCAATCCACGCCAGAAGTAATCTTTGAAAACCACTACTTCACCAGTATGAGGCATGGGGAAGGGCTCACCGCTGGTTGGCCGCCATCCGGCGGTGACATGGTCTGGGAGAACGCCCGCTTCAACCATCCTGTTGATCTCCACCTCCCCCATCTTCGATGGCACCCATTCCTCATCACGGCTGGCTCCGGTGGTTGCCTTCTTCGGTTTCACAGCTCCCTTCTTTAGCACCATTTCTCAGATCTGGTTTGGGATTGGCGGCGAATGTGCATGTGGATGTGAATCGGGAAGCGCGAGGGTTGAGGAGGAAGATGAAATGGCAAAATGGCAAAGGTGGGAGCGTGGGGTGCGGCGGCGTAGTTATAAAGCACTCCCCCCACCTTTCGCATTCGAGGGTTTTTGGGAAACTTCTCCCACGATTTGCGCCCCTCCGAATTCTCCACAACAGCGTGGTGGGCCGCTACTTGGGCTTTTGTGCAACTGCAACATGTATCGCCCATTTATCGCGGTAATTTGTTACTGCTCACCGAATATTCACCGACTTCTCCGCCATCTGTTACGGCTCAGTAATTACTACTGTACAACCATTACTCCGTTTTTTTCTCTAGGATTTGTTTTCTCCAAGATTTCCACTTGTGGCTCGGGGACTGCGTCAGCAATACGACTTGGTTCCTCACCACACTATAGACTTTCTTCTATTGATTGCTGTTTGTGACCCTAGCACCACGTGACTATGTCACCTACTATCAGGCTCGGGGACTAAGTGGGCACACTTCACCTTGCGGTGAATGTGCTTTTCTCATTTTTGGGGCTACACCCGGGGACTGGCTACCTGCTTGGCTGGTCTTGTGCTTTTCTTTGGACCCTAGCACCACGTGACTACATCACCTACTGTTAGGCTCAGGGACTAAGTGGGCACACTTCACCTCGCGATGAGTGTGTTTGCTTTAATCTAGAAGACTTCACACCTCCTGAACTTGAAGATGACTATCTCCCTTTCTCGTGGTCGGACTCTAAGTGGGCACACTTGGTCCACTGCGGAGAAATTTTCGATTTTGAACTTGAGCTCCTTACACCCTTATGGCAAGCCGTGTTTGGGTTACGCTGCTCGGCGATAGTTTACACTACTCGGCGATGGTTCATGCTGCTCGGCGATGGTTTACATTGCTCGGTGATGGTTCACACTGCTCGGCGATGGTTCACGCTGCTCGGCGATGGCTCACAACTACTCGGCAACTCATCACGGTGGTCGGACCGTGAGTTTGATTGCTCGGCTTTGTTCGCACCTGCTCGAACAAGCTCAAGATGGCGTTGCACAACAGATGCAAAGGCGCTCAAGGACTTGTTGTGGGGGGTACTACCCTGGATACCCATGGCAGACCACATGGGCTACGCCCCTAGGGGCGACCCAGCCCACAGGACGAAGCCTTGCGGGGCACGACGCTGCTCGGCGCCTCCCGCAAGACACCGGGAAGATATCCTGAAGATACTACGAGATTTGTTAGGATACGTATGATCCCATGATTCCTGTAATATGTTATTACTTTCCGGTTATCTCCTAGATCTAACCAACTTGTAACCCTACGCCCCAGACTATATAAGGCGGGCAGGGACCCCCTCCAAACACACGCAATATCATACGATAGCCAATACAATCCAATAGACCACAAGAGTAGGGTATTATGTCATACTGATGGCCTGAACCTATCTAACTCGTGTGTCTCTGTTGCCTTCTTGTTCTCAATTACACGCATCTCTGCCGATCAATCTACCTTCGTGGGATACCCTCGGAGGACTGCCAATAATATTCTGTTGACAGAGAGGCAGCAGTTGGAGAAAGGCAGGGGAGTGGGGCAAAAAACCCTCTCCCTTCCCCGTTTAATGCGGACAGGCATGCGAAGGGGCGCGTCTTGACTGATGGGACTCGCCCTACCCAATGTCGATAGGCATATGGTGGGACGTGACCTGACTGATGAGAAGCGCCCTGCCCGACGAAACAACGCCTAGTTAGATGGGATGTGGCCCGGGTATGGCCCACCTCTACTGCATGTCGGGCGCAGAAAACAAGGCGCAACCATGGGCGAACGGCCCTCCGCCTTTCCAGGAAGGGCTTGGAAGGGCCCACCGATGGGATCTCCATCGAGGAGAGACTGATGGGCTTCCTAAGCTGATCAGACGGCCCAAGCGACTGTCGAGAGACAGGTAAGGAGCAGCGGGACACCCCATGTGGGCCATACCGTCTCCATCACGAACGATGGACACGGGTCCAAATCAGACATATCCGATAGGAGCTCCTCAAACCCCGTCACTCGAGTCATCAAGGTAACTTTACCAAAACCTTTTATTTTATTTCTCTATATGATCATTCATTCATCCATTTTCATTCATACACTCATTCATTCATTCATACATTCATCCCATACATCCAAGCATTGCATATACAATTGCTGCATCACAACGTTTCGTGTTGCGTCATGAAGCGGTAGTCGCCTCATTTGACATGAGCGACGATCGACCAGGGTTCAAAGGCCGGCCCGCAAAGGGCTCAAGGCCGCCTCGTGTCAAATAGAGCCAGGTTAGAAAAACACAGATGAGCCCCAGCAGCCCTCGCCCGATCTGCTCAGAAGTAGATAGGGTCATTTGGACCTTCTCGTTTGATCCTAACCTCGAGCCATGCCCATAGAATCTCCATCGAGGGGAGGCCAGCGGGCCACCTCAGTCGGCCTTTGGAACAACCTGGGCATTTGCCAGGAGGCGGGTTAAGGAGCAGTGGAATGCCACATGAGGGCTATACCGACCCCGTTATGAACTATGGACCTAGATTCCGCTTGGATAAACCTGTTAGTGAGGTCACCGAGCGCGTCACTCGAGCCGTCAAGGCAAGCGACGTTAGCTCAACCCCTCCGGTTGTGGAAACCGCGGATGGGGTAACACACGAAACTCAACCGACCCCTACCGAGCCCAACGGGGCTCAGGGGCTCGGGACGCCCAAACCCCTCGACATGCCCGACGGCCACACCCGATGCCTGGGTCCGTGAGTCTGTCTTGTCCAATCCCTCGGCTGCGCCCGATGCCAGGGTCCATGAGTCCATCTCACCTGATCCCTCGGGCACCTTTGGTGCGCTCGCGCGCATCCGCTGGAAAAATCCCCCAGGCGATTCTACCTGAATCGCCCGGGGCTCGGGTACACCCACCGGGTGCGCTCGCACGCACCCGCTGGCAAATCGAAAAATCCCTCTGGTAAGTCAAAAAAAACCCTAGGTGATTCTACCTAAATCGCCTGGGGGCTCGGGGGCTACACCCACCGGGTGCGCACGCGCGCAACCGCCGGCAAAACGAAAAAGAAAAACCCCCAGGCGATTCTACCCGAATCACCCGGGGGCTCGGGGGCTCCTGTCGGGTTCATAAACCCGGGGTCCCTAATGGGCCTACTCCCCAGCAAAAGCTCAGCCCAGTAGACGACGTTGCGAATGACACGCAACTCCTGGGCCGGCCCAGATACCTAAAATGGCAGCAGGCCTGGTCAAGGAGGGGGCGACCCTCACTTCTGACTCTGACCCGCACCTTCGATCGGAAAGGCCTGGCCAAGGAGGGGAGGACGTCCTCTTCCGACTTCGACCCACTTCTCCGACTGGAAGGCTTGGCCGACGCTCACTTTCGACTCCGACCTGCTTCTCCGACCGGGGATACGCCGAACCTCTGCTCATAGCTCTTCTCTGACTGGTGCAGTCGGAGCCGACTGAAAACAACCGACCGGGGATGCCCGCTGGGTGAGGACCCAGGAAATGGACAGAGCAAGTAAGGCAGGGCACTCAAGTCAAGCGCAATACCGATGACCGTACCCTGCACATCGACAGGACAGTACTGACGGGTCATGTCAGAAGGGTACTTTATAACCTTCTAGACATGTCAGAACATGAATAGTGTTGTGGGCGCCGATATTTATCCTATAGTATGGTAGGCGCCGACGTCTGCCATACCAGAAGAACACGATAGAACCTACCACATGTATCTGGGCATCAATAGTGTTGTGGGCGCCGATAAACCATCTTGTACCCGATGGCGTGGGCAACAAGACTAGGTAGCACACACACTCTCTTTCTCTCATTCTCTCTCGCTTGTAAGGCCATCCCCTTAACCTATAAAAGGGGATGCGCTCTCTCCCAACAGAGGGGGATCGATTCGGACAACAGACAACGACAATCGGATCATTCCGACTCACTCTCTGCTAGCTTTAGACACTCTAGAGCTACACAGAGCACACATTCGAACACTTAGCACACGTAAGAGCTCCCATCACTCTTGGCCCTTCAGTCCAGAGTCCAACCAGACCTCTTACACCCCCCATCTTACTCCTACTCGTTTGTAACCCCACAGCAAACTTCGAGCACCTGGGCTCAGGAATAGTCACCGATCGACTCAAACTGGACGTAGGGCACGTTGCCTGAACCAATATAAACCCTATGTCATTGAGTGCTAGGCCACATCCGATCACAACGTATGGCAAAACGACAAATATTTACTAGTTGGTCACTTTTCGCACCGACAGCATGAAAAGCAATTTTTATAAACAAAATAAAATATAACTTGTATTTAGTACTTGAATAAATTTGGAGCACAAGTTTAACAGATGAAAATGCAACTCTTATTTTGGTGAGTGAAAGTTATTCAATAGTATATATGATAGCTCAGAAATCGAATCCAAGATTTAAACTAGAACTTTTCGTTGAGTCGGCGAGAAATTGGATTTATGTTCGAAAGGTCAATTTTGGCAAATTATGTTGAGCAAAATAGTTCAATAGTGCTTAAGTATTTCGCTCCTATGGGTTAGTATGCAGCATGGGCTAGGTCATGATATACTTGTTAGTTGAAATCGACAGGGTTTAGACCTTTTAGAAATTAAGGTAAAAAGCGCTAGTGGATGTTAGTTCAAAACTAAAAACTATAATTCCCCAAATTTTGAGATTTTATGTGCACTTCATGCGCTATAGGGAAATTGATCGTACGACCATCGCCCGTTAAGATCCAAAATGAGCCACTAAAATTTCTTAAACGCATTTAAGGAGATATTTGTGGCCCCATACAACCACCATCTGGACCGTTTAGGTACTTCATGGTTCTAATAGATGTATCTACTAGATGGTCTCATGTGTCTTTTGTCCACACGTAACCATGCATTTGCAAAAAATATTGCTCAAGTTATTAGACTTAGAGCACATAATCTTGAACATCAAATTCAATCAATTCGAATGGACAATGCTGCTGAATTTTCCTCAAAGGCTTTCAACGATTATTGTATGGCTTTGGGAATTCAAGTTCAGCACTCTGTCCCATATGTCCATACACAAAATGGTTTAGCAGAATCTCTTATTAAGAGAATTAAACTCATTGCAAGACCGTTATTACAAAATTGCAACCTACCAACTTCATGTTGGGGTCATGCAGTCTTACACGCTGCTGACTTAATTCAATTGCGACCAACTGCATATCACGCAGTCTCTCCATTGCAATTACTACGTGGAAATATGCCAAATATTTCCCATCTGCGAAAATTCGGTTGCGTTGTATACATACCGATCTCACTGCCTAAGCGTACCTCTATGGGCCCACATAGGAAACTTGGTATCTATGTGGGATATCAATCTCCATCAATTATCAAATACCTCGAGCCTCTTACAGGGGACTTATTCATGGCCTGATACGCTGACTGCATATTTAATGAGAACCATTTCCTGGCATTAGGGGGAGACTTCAAGTACCAAAACGAATGCCAGGAAATCATCTCGAATGCCCAAGGCATTCCCCCCCTCAGATCCACGTACTCTAGAGACTAAACAACAAGTTCAGAAAATCATAAACTTACAACATATTGCAAATAACCTGCCAGAAGCATTTACTGATTATAAGGGTGTCACTAAATCATCTTATCCTGCTCGCAATGCGCCCAAAAGAGTGGAGGTACCAATAAAAACCATTCAACTCCCACTTCCAAAGAAGAGGGGGAGAAGTACGGCCGCTCCTAAGGATAATGTTCCAAGTAAGCGTCTGAGGATATCGAGGGCTAAATCCTCCAAATTAGTAAATCCAAGCCAACCTTAAGTTGGTAGACACCCAATAGTGGATAAAAATCCAACATCAGGACCAAATCCATAACTCGGATCAACGGTGCATCCAAATTCTGATCCTGGGATATCGGAACATCCTGACTCCATAGTTTTGGGAAATGTTGAGTCAAATAATGGGGTGAAAGAAATTTCCATCAATTACATAGATTCTGGAGAATCATACGATCGTAAGACTACTGTTGTCAACATATACTTCTCCGTAGCAATTGCAGAAATCTTTCTCAATGATCCAAATCCCAAGACCATGGTAGAGTGCAAAAAGCGCTCGGACTGGGCTCAATGGAAAGAAGCAATTCAAGCTGAGATAGCCTCGCTCACTAGAAGAGGGGTATTCACATCTGCAATACCTACATCTTCCAAAGTCTTTCCTGTAGGCTTTAATGGGTTTTTGTCAGGAAACAGAATGAGAACAATGAGGTGGTGAGATATAAAGCGAGGCTAGTAGCACAAGGGTTCACGCAGAGACCCGACATTGATTACAATGAAACATATTCTCTAGTAATGAGTGGAATTACTTTCCAATACTTAATATCATTGGCAGTTCAAAATCATCTATCTATACAGTTGATGGATGTGGTGACAGCATATCTATATGGGTCACTTGATTCAGACATATACATGATGGTTGCCGATGGAATCCAAATTCTGAATTCAAACGCAAATCACAATATGTATTGTGTAAAACTACAAAAGTCATTATATGGCTTGAAGCAGTTGGGACGAATGTGGTACAACCGACTGAGTGAATTCCTTCTAAAGAAAGGATACACTAACAATGATGATTGCCCATGTGTTTTTATTAAGAAATCTCGAACGGGATTTTGCATTATATCCGTATATGTTGATGATTTAAATATCATTGGCAACCCAAAGGATATAGAAGAAGCACGCAAACATCTAAAGAGGGAATTCGAGATGAAGGATTTGGGTAAGACTAAATATTGCCTAGGCTTACAACTTGAGCACCGTTCTTTAAGGATTTTAGTGCATCAATCAGCCTATATCCAGAAAATATTGGAGAAATTCAATATGGATAAATCATACCCTAATAAAACTCCGATGATTGTTCGTTCCTTAGAAATAGGGAAAGATCCATTTAGACCATGGGATATTGGGAAAAAGATGTTGGGACCAGAAATCCCATATCTCAGTGTTATTGGCGTATTTATGTATCTTGCAAATTGCACCAGGCCTGATATCGCATTTATAGTGAACTTATTGGCTAGGCATAGTGCGGACCCAACTCGCTCGTCATTGGATGGGAGCGAAGTGTATCCTCAGATACCTTAATGGCATAAAGGATCTTGGTTTATTCTTCAAGAAAAATCATGATCCCAATATGATTAGTTATACTGATGTTGGTTACTTATCTGATCCTCATAACGGAAAATCTCAAACAAGATTTGTATTCCTACATGGAGGTATAGCTATTTCATGGAAGTCTTCTAAGCAGACTCTGACAGCGACCTCTACTAATCATTCTGAAATTATTGCTCTATACGAGGCATCATGAGAATGTGTATGGCTTCGCAGAATGATTAACCACATACAACAGTCATGTGTTATTGGTTCAATTGAATCACCTACAATTATCTATGAAGATAATTCTGCTTGTGTTACACAGATGCAAACAGGTTACATAAAAAACAATATCACTAAGCATATTGTTTCTAAACTGTTTTATCCCCATGAATTACAATAAAGCGGGGAAATAAACATCTTACAAATCAAGTCATGTGATAATCTCGCTGACCTATTTACTAAGTCCTTACCAACTTCTGTGTTTCAAAATTGGTACATGAAATTGGTATGCGGCGACTTCGAGATTTGCCAGAATCGGGGAGACATCTCCTAAATGTTGACCTGTACCAGCATCATATTATACTCTTTTCTTTCATAAGTTTTACTCATAAGGTTTCTTGTTAAAGTTTTTTTAATGACGTAATATTAACATAAGCATGTGTCATATTTCCTATTTTCCCCACCGGTTTTTTTTGGAAATATCAAAAGACACATATTGCCCTCACAACTCATCCATGGTTTTTCCCTAAAAAAGTTTTTCATATGAATTATCTAAGAGACAATATCAATAATATGTCATCATATTTTCTCCTAATTTTCCCACTGGGTTTTTACAGGAGTTTTAGCGACATATCACTTTATATTGCTCCTCATATTTTTCCTGAAATGGTTTTTGGGGGAGTAATCTATATGTCGTATCTCTAATATTTTCCCCATTGGGGTTTTTAATGGGATACCAATGATATAGTAATTTATTTAAATCACTCATATATGCTATTTTCTCCTTATTTTACTATAAGGTTTAAAGGAGTTTTTATAGCATATCTATACATACATATTCCTTAGATTTTTTCCCTATAGGGTTTTTCAAGGAATCCAAACTACAACTGTATTGATCTCAAGAAGGATTCGATCAAGGGAGAGTGTTGTGAATCAACACCTGCCTCTTCACTTGTGAACAGGCGTCTCCTCACCGTGTGATCTCATCCACAAGAAAGGATATGCAATTAGAGAGAGGGTTAGTAGTTAACTTGTTAGCGTTAGGATACCACCCAAAGGGGCATGTCCTTTGGGCAGTCGACTGTTCCTATGAACAGTTGCCTCTCCGTGTAAACATACACCTTTTCACTCTGTATATATATATAAGAGATCAATGAAAGCAACAGTTGTTCTCAAAATCTTTGTTCATTTACATTCACATTCAATAAAAATATGACAAACCTACTGAACGATATGGTGTACTCCCTCCGTCCCAAAATAACTGTCGTTCTCGTTTCCTGAGAAATAACTTTGACTATTTTTATATAAAAAAATATTAATATTTTTGGTACACAATTTATATCATTAGATAGATCGATGAATCTATTTTCATAGAAAATTTATTTAGAGATACAAATGTTGCATGCATTTTTTATAAATTTAGTCAAATTTCCGACATGAAAACCCAAAACGACTGTTAATTTGGGACGGATGAGAGTATACTTTAAATCCATCTGATGATGGATATTGTTCTATGCAGCTGACGATCTTAAACTGTCACACTGGCAACCGTGGATATTGTTCTATGCAGCTGACGATCTTAAACTGCCACACCGGCGACCACTCTGATCGTGAACCAAACTTGAGAAGATCCACGATGGACCATCAACGGCTACGCTAGAAGGAAAGCTTTCCTATTGCACCACAGTATTAGGCATGTATTGTAGACATGTACAGTATATTAGACATGTATTGTAGTACATGTCTAATACACAACTTTTACTTAGTTAACACCTTCTACAAATACGCTTTTGAATGATGTTATTACATAACCCCAACATCTGTCCACGGCCTCTGCCCAGCTACTTACTTATTTCCTACTCTTATATACGCCCTGTATTTATGCCCTAAATAGTGTTCTGTACGCCTATTGAGCACGGTTCTAAAGAGCTCTGCACCCACGCCCCCAACTATAATGTATAATTAGTCAGCTACAAAACTATGTTCCATAAAGTATGTTCAATTAGGTATATATTTACCTATTACTCATAATTAACTTCTCATCTAATTTTAGTGTCACACCCATACTGTTTACCCACACGCGCGCAGAGGCGTGCGCTTTGTACTAGTTCATATAAACTGCATTACTCAGTAAACGATCTACTAGTGCCAATGGCCAATTACACTGTCTTGATATCGGAACAGTTTCTTAGAGAGTAATCACGCAACATAACAAACCAGCTCTCTGAAAAGCCTTGCAAAGAAATACAATACTTAACATTCCAATGAAACAATAATCAAGTCTCAGGGTCAAAGTGACCATGGCTCCGTTTCTGCAGAAAATGCCTCGCCATGTGATCAAACCGCAGAATTGTCCAATCAGGCCTGCATTCATTGAGAATAAGGATACCAGTACGCCACATGAGTACATGACAGTCTTTGTGCCTGTTTAGTTCCCAAAATTTTGCAAAATTTTTCAAGATCCCTTGTCACATCAAATCTTTGGACGCATGCATGAAGCATTAAATATAAATAAAAAATAAAACTAATTACACAGTTTAGACAAAATTCACGAGACCAATCTTTTAAGCCTAATTAGACTATGATTGGACACTAATTGCCAAATAACAACGAAAGTGCTACAGTACCATTTCTTAAAAAATTTCGCCAACTAAACAAGCTCTTGGTAATGCTAAAAAAAAGGGCAGACCCCGTGCCAGAGGCTCCCACGTGAGTGGTGTCTAGAGAAGGAAAAAACCGAGGCAAGCCTCTCCCGCAAAATCTGCAGAGAGGCTGCTTCGAACTCGTGACGTGGTGACTCAGTGAGACAGCTCTCACCACTGCACCAGCCCTGCCCTTCAGTCTTGGTAATGCTACGTAGCAAAAAAAAAAAAAGGACCGATTTGTTTCAAGATCATGGGAGTGCTGATTAAACAATAATATTTTTGCAAACAAGTGTGTGCAGTTTGGTAATGGCACATGGAAAGGAAATCAGTACCTTGTTTGCAATGTTGTTGGAGAGCCAGTCAAGACCCTCGTACAAACCTTCTCCTGTGGTAGCACAAGTGCTCTGGATATACCTACAAGTCGCATTAAAACACAGCAGATTAAAAATACTTGGTCCACAAAGAATATGCTATCGTACATAAAGAAATATATTTAGTTAGGAAAAGCTTTATATAGAAGAATACCAAGAGTCAGTTTCATACAACTCTGGGTATACAGGGAATAAGATGGACAATGCAACCATGAAACCAATTGTATATGACGGTTGCCAGGACAAATTGATCGTGTAAGAGTCTGACAATGGAAACAAATCAACAATATCTTACCAGTGGCGTTGGCGCAGGGAATGGAGGCCAAGCTTATCGGTGATCTCAGCAGCATTCATTGCATTTGGCAGATCTTGCTTGTTAGCGAAAACGAGCAAGACAGCATCCCTCAACTCATCCTGCCAGTGACATGTGGATGAATGCTCAAAACTTATACCCCAACAACAACAACAACAACAACATAGCCTTTCAGTCCCAAGCAAGTTCCAAAAAAGACAATTATTCTAAGAGAGTTTTATGTATGCAGCTTAGTCCAAATGTAACTGAAACCAGAATAATGAGCACCTAAATACAGTCAAACTCATTAATCATATGGAAAGGATCTTTCTACTGGGTAATACAGTAGTTCCAGAAAACAAATCTCAAGACATGTATTTGCTGTCTCCATACATACTTCCCGTACAACTAGCCATTTCAGGTTGAATGTACCTACAGCTAGCCATGACCATAATTCCAGCTCAACATAATCCAGACATGTTCATGTGTATACTCCTCTGTTAAATCAGTTATATGATATTGCAAATGAGATTTTAACCAGCTGATTGTGGCAATCTTCTAAAAAATTATTTAGAGGTAATTCTGGCAGCAAAATTTATTATTGTTTCCCCTAAGTCAGACCGAGAAAGATTTATTCCATACTGTGGTACAGATACCATGCAATTATTTAGTCTTAGGAATTCTCACATCACAAACTTAAATTTAATTGATTATACACAAGTACACAACATTTGGCATGTTCAAAGTCACTGATGATGCATATAGTTTCTCTAGCAGCAGTAAATAGATCAAAGCATCATTCTGAACATAGCTGGAAGAGAACGCTCTGAAATTCAAAATCATAAAATCATAGTCCAAGTAAATTAGAAATGACAGCATGTTATTGAACATGCAACAAATATATAACAAGAAACATGAACATGGTTAACATACCTCGTTCAGCATCCTGTGGAGCTCATCCCTTGCCTCAACAACACGATCTCTGTCATTGCTATCAACAACAAAGATAAGGCCTTGGGTATTCTGGAAATAGTGCCTCCACAATGGCCTGATCTGGGGTTTGAAAAATAAAATGTTGTGAGTTAAAGGTCTCTTAAACCTGAATACAATTAGATTTATTATCAGATGTTTTGAACAATCTTTCTGATACAGCACAGAAAAGGCTAGTGCAGCGAGGTTAAGGGAACTAGGAGAGAGAGGCTTTGTATACTATCATATTTTCGTATGTACCTTGTCCTGACCCCCGACATCCCAGACAGTGAAGCTAATGTTCTTGTATTCAACAGTCTCCACATTAAACCCTTGAAATCACAAAATAGAAGGCAAAATATTTGTCAGCTTTGCTCCTACAAGAATAATGTGTTGCGGTCTTGTTCATTTCACAAAAACCTTTAATAACTTGCATCAAAGATACATGATGGATATAACATAATGATACAAACTGTCTAACCACATCTACGAGCCAAGTAAAAACATGCAGTAATAAAACAAGGTGGACAGATTAGGTTCAGTGGCAAATTCGTGATTCATATAGTTGTACTATTGTAATGCAGTGTGTATTTTGTGTAATGGTCTAATTCAAAGGGAGCTTCACAGATTGTTAGATCCATTTGCTAATGTTCTTTCTCTATTTTAAAAAGGGGAGAAATTTCACTTATTCTGAAACAGAACCAAAGTTCCAAACAAGCATTGTTTATATTGTTGTTGATAAAAGTTACTTCCTCCGTCCAGAAAAGAATGTAATTATGGGATTTGTGTTTGTCAAAGTAGCTCAAGTTTGACCAAGTTTATAGCAAATAGTATTAATATTTATGTCTCCAAATAAATCTATTATGAAAATATATTCTATGACTAATCTAATGATACTAATTTTGCATTATGAATGTTCATATTTTTTTATATAATTTTGATCAAAGTTCAGACTGATTGACTCCTCGAGAAACGAGAATTGCATTCTTTTGTGGACGGAGGGAGTATTTTGCATTCTCAAGATATATATAAAAGATCAACATATACTGAAAAGCATAGAATAGATTCTCACCGATTGTAGGGATGGTGGTCACGATCTCTCCGAGCTTGAGCTTGTAGAGGATGGTGGTCTTACCAGCTGCATCAAGACCGACCATAAGGATCCTCATCTCTTTCTTTGAGAAGAGCCGGCTGAAGAGCTTCGTGAAGGTGAGCCCCATGTTGCCACACCTGCGGAAGCCATTGAGCAACGGTTGTCAGCATTCGTGATCAACATTACATAGAAGGCACAACAACCAAAACCAACAAAGGAGACTCTCAGCATAGAGAAACGCCAGATCACAGATTGTGCTCTCGACTAAATGTGTAGTGTCATTTTGTCTCGCTGGTATTTCATTCAACGGAATTACTTAGATCTTATGCAAACAATAACGGTCTACTGATATCAAGAGAAGAGAAATGCGATCGCCTCACCCAAGAACAAGCCACCGCCCAAAAGATCACCTACGAGTCCACACCGCGCCAAGCCAACAACATCACAGACCTATACCAACACAGATCTACGAGGCAGAACATAATGCCCCTCCATTACTCGCGAAAAAAAAATCATTCCTAACGATGCAGCTCTAAACAACATTAGCACGCGGAGCCGCGGGAGCCGAGATCCGATGGCCAATGGCCTGAACCATTGAACGGCGACAAGAATCCGAACAGCCAACACGCCACGATCAAGAGCAGCATTCTGCGCTCACAGAAGGCTCAAGAGCACAGATCTGCACCCTCATGCTACGACAGATCTGGAACCAGCGAGAGATCGGGAGCGAGATCTTCGGCATTACCTCCTACTAGCAAGCAGAATTGAAACATGATCAGGAGAGGGAAGACAGAAGGAGGTCTGGCACCAACCTTCGTGGAGATCTCGGAGGCGCGCGCGATCTCGCTGCTCCCCTCCCCTCCTCGTCTTCGGCCTTCGGGCGGGGCGAAGAAAAAGAGACAGAGTGGTTGATGTCCGAGCCGGGGGCGCCTCTGGGCTTCAAAAAGAGGTGGGGGGAGGCAGGGTTAGTGGGGCGGAGGCTGGACCCGGTCTACCTGAGCCCGGGGGGATGGTGGCGTGCGGTAGGCTGCGGTGCAGGTGGGACGGGTCCAGGAGAAGTGGGCGTGCGCTCCTCGTTTGAAGCTCCAACGTGCAACCGACGCTTCGCGAACTCCTTTTTCAGAAAAGAAAGTCGTTTGATATGAATATTGGCACGTGTAGGCACGCGCATAGAGACGGAAACGGCACACGGAAAGGTGAACGTGTTTGACGTGTAAGTACTATTTTTTAATCAATAAACAGTCAGCTAATAATATTTTCAGTCATAGCTCAGCCAAACGAATAGGGCAGAAATTTGGCAAAATTTGGTGAACTTTGCCAAAGCTCCGAATAAAACAATTTTTAGTCTGTGTAGTATTGTTAAAATAAAATTAGCTGTATTACCACTTATTTGTTCGTCGTATGGCGTTGTATATTTTTTCAACATTAGGTAGAATTCACAGAAGCAGAAATAATCGTGCAAACATTTCGTGGTTGGCCTAAACTTTTTATGAACTCTTTGCAAGTGAGTTCCGCTGACTCTAGGCTGAGCTCTATTTTTCGAGTTTTTAAATAGTGGTCTATAATTTTGTGAATGGGTTCCGCTGACTCTAACTCACAGCCCTGTTCGCTTGTTGGGCCTTGTTTAATTAGCGAAATTTTTTAGAAATGATACTGTAGCATTTTCGTTGTTATTTGATAATTAGTGTCCAATCATAATCTAATTAGACTTAAAAGATTCGTCTCGTAAATTTCGTCTAAACTGTGTAATTAGTTTTATTTTTTATTTATATTTAATGCTTCATGCATACGTTCTAAAGATTTGATGTGACAGGAAATCTTGAAAAATTTTGCAAAATTTTGGGAACTAAACAGACACTTGGTTTCAGTCAGGGCTTATCAACCAGCTAACAGTGTTTCTCTCTCACAACAAATCAGCCATACAAACCAGCACAAACGGCTTGTCGAACCAGCGAACAAGCTATCAATCTATAGGAATTTTGGAGAAAATCTAACACGAGGTCCAACCTCTTAGAAACCTTCCTTTGCCTATCTCTCTCATAATGCTTATGTTTTTCTTGAGTTGTATCCAAATGCTCCATTAGAGATTTTCCTATATTTTCAACTCATGTATTTCAATTCATGTAGAATTACAAGTGATATACAATTTTAATCCTATATTTTTCCTATTCCTATATTTTGGATATCTTGTGTTCCAAATAAACCTAAAGGTTCTTAACAATTTGGTCTGTGAGTTTGAAATCTAGTATAAAATTCTCATCACATATCGTCATATTCGTTTGGACTGGTTTAACTTATAAGTCATGATTAAAAGTATAGTTGGTTGATTTGATATAAAAGAAAAATACTATTCATTGGCTAATAAACTATTACTTATAAGCCAAATACGACCCAACGAAGAGGCTGTATGTTAGCTTTGGACAGGACAACAGAGACGTAGAGAAACAGGGTTGACAGTGACACCCAACTGCAGCAGTGTACTAAAAATGTGGACTCAGATTGTATTCAATTCCACCACTAAATGCACATTATGCATCCTTAATTTATACCCAGAAAAATGAAATAACAGGGCAATTTCTCCAATATCATTCCGACTTATTTTCTTAAGAAATATACATAGGTAATAAGGTCACCTCAATAAATATATAAAAAAACATGCATTTTCCTCTGATCCTCTCCCTAAGCAACAATTTTCGTCTGTTGCCTCCTACTCTAATACAAACTGGCTTCACTAACAAAAACGACGAGTTGATGCTCAAAAGATCATGCTAACCAAAGTCTAAACTGGATGAAATCATTCGAAAGCAAATCTGGCCTTCGGTCTTGTGATGTACAAGACACCCAATCTGTTCGTCAAAACAAAGATGCTATTTCAAGGAAAACCTGCTCCTGTGCGCCATGATATTTGATTGTTCTGGCTAATGATGTATATATTTAAGGAATCTGGGGCGGTCACATTGATACACTATCCTCTATTAAAATAAGTAAGATCTGTAGGGGAATGCTACCGACACTAGCTAAAGAGATCTCATTGCCTTTTATTTCCCTCCAATGCCACCTCTATCTCTATGAATGTGTATGCTCAGGAAAACACTGCAAACTGGACCTATTTGAAAAGGAACAGAAAGATGTGCTGCCTAGATCCTAAAATATGGCCCCAGCAGAGGAAACATAGCAACATGGAGTATGCAAAGAGGCATGCTTTCTACCAAAGCCTTCAAGATTGAACAAGGCTCTTTTCCTAGCTTGTTTTCTCCTCATTTTCTTGAATTAATTTGTCCATCTCCTTCTGCCCAGTAGCTATCAGTGTCTTCACCGTGTCAAACACGGTCATTTTAATGCTGCATGGTTACAACAATAACTGAGTACTGAGTATTTACATGTGTTGTTAGACAAAAAATCATTCTCAGTTTTACTAAAACTATACCAAATATTTTTGTCGCCATGGTGTGTAAAAGGATATACCTGCTATTTGGTAGATTTTTTAATGCATTTGGCACAAAACCTCTATAAAGACCAGTTAGACCATCACGCTCCACAATGCCTGAATTAAGCATTGAAATAGACTTAAAAATGTGTTTCGTTTTAGCATGATCAAGTAGCATATGAGCACATAGAAATAGCAAATAACATAGTTCAGATTTATCAAGATCAAGTGTATGTTATGTATTAGCCATTAGCTCATGCAATGCTAGCATAACTACCTGGAATAGCATCAAAAACTGTATTGTATGGTGTGCCTTTCATCTGCATCTGTCTCCTAATAGTGTCCAGGGGATAACACATCAAAGTTGAAAATGTTGCTGAAAGAAGAGCAGTTGCTAGAGATGTTTCTGGTCTATTCTTGTACTTCTCTGGTACAGATTTCTTCATTCTTGTACATCAAAAGAGAATGCAATATAAAAAATGTGAGGTAAATACTTAAATTTGTGTGGAGCTTTCATGTATGTATCATAGTATTCATATGCAGTAGAAGGAATCTCACAGGTCAAAAACACAGAAGTTCACAGCAATGTAAGGTGCAATTGCTATAAGAGATGGACCCAAGCCTCCATAGAAAGAGGCCAGCCCTTCTTCTCTCAGCATGTTAAGAGCAACCTACAAAGTCATCAGGCTATGCCAGTTTCCAAAAAGAAAAATAGAAATTTGCACTTACAAGAGTGGTTACCTGAGGTAAAGTGCTGTGTCCAGATTGAACTGCTAGCCTGAGCCGGAGAACATCCAGTGGGTAAGTTACCTATAAGCAAGTACAAGTAGAAAGTTCTGAATGTGCTAACGATGGTATTCTGTGGATTTTGATAAAAATCATGTACCATGAAAAACTAAAGACCAAAGAAGAAACCAACTATATTCAAAATTCCCATATCAAACAAAAACAGAAATACAGGGACATTTGCTAGTGAGTAAGCAAATAAAATAAATTACAAGTGTAGATGTCATGCCCGCGCAAGCACCAGCAGCAAGTCTCCCAAATACAGAAAGCTCTCCATCCTTTCTCCGGAAAATTTTCTGAATTAAAAGCAGTAACATTGTGACTTGTGAGAGAGAGAAATGAGTAACTCACTGTCACAAAGAATGTAAAAAAATTTGATGACTAACTGTAACCGTGAGTAACTATGACCTTGTAAACTTCATACGAGAAGAGTTGCACCGCGCTGTAAGGAATTATGCGAATGACCTGGACAAGTTAATGGAGATGGATAGGAATCAGCACAGGACTGCAAGATAAAGCATGGATGATAGGGAACATCAAGCACCTGTGGAAGGTTGCCTTTCCAGTAACCCTTAAGCCCGTCCTTCTTCCCAATGTCTGCCATAGCCTGCATAATTAATATACAATATATTATGTAAAGCTGTAACCATTTAAATCCAGGTAGCACCTATCAAAAAGTTTTTTTAAAAAAAAAAGGATTATGCTTTACAATCCGAGCCCATCGTTAGTACCCATGTTAGATTGCACAATAACTACCTGAACATATTCGATGATCTCTATTTTTAATACGCATGTCAGAAAGCAACATGACCAGGACTCAGAAAAGAGGACCGTCCAAGGACATATGCAACAGATTCACCCATTAATCCATTAGTGATATGTATCTTAAATTTTCTCACCTGTGCTGATATTATTAAGCATAGGATTTCTTTTCCTAATGCAGTCATTTGTTAATTGACCAGTATAAATTGTCTCCCTAACATCGATGGAGGAAAGTTATTAGGAACCTCATATCCTGTTAAAGTCTTAAAGATAAGCTCTATAAACTCAGTGTATTTCAAAATATTCCACAATCCACAGATGTGAATTTTCCACAAAGAACGTAGCACATGAGACTTCAATTTTCAACAGAAAGCGTAGTTCAGAAGGTACATTAATGAATGAACGTAGCACATGAGACTTCAATTTTCAACAGAAAGCGTAGCTCAGAAGGTACATTAATGAATGCACAGCATCAGAGTGAAACTAAATCCAGCAAAGAGAAGCGCCTCATATCGGTTACCTCGAGAAATCCAACACCCTTCTTCGCGCTGTCTCCCGCCACCCGCACGCTATGCGTCTAGAAAGATAAAAATGAGAAAATTAAATCCTGTCAGCCGCAAAGCAAATAGTATGAAGACCGACGAGCAAAGAATTGGTAGAGCCGCGCGCGGTGGGTGGCGTGCCTGCATAAGGATCTTGACGCGGTCGAGCGGCGCGGTGACGGTCTTGGCTATAGTGCCCGCGGCGGCCCCCGCGGCGAAGAGCGCGGCGCTGTTGGGTACCAGCGCCAGCAGCGCGAGCGGGTGGCGCACCAGCTGCGCCGCGGGGGGCAGCCTTCGCTCCGTCGACTTCGTCTCCTCGGCCACCGCCGCCCTCTGCTCCTTCACCTCGTCGGCCCGGACGACGACCACCTCCTCCACCGCCTTGGCGACGGCCGCGGCGGCGTCCCCGCCGTCGCGGACGGAGAGCGAGGCGAAGGTGGGGATCCGGGGCCCCGCGCGGAGGAGCGGCGGCGCCCCGGCGTGGTTCTTCCGCGGGGGCCGCCACGAGTCGCAGGTCTCGACCCGGCGGCGGCTCATCGGGGGCGGCGGGGTGTCCTGGATCTGCGGGCCCGCGGGAGTCGGGAGTCGGGAGGCGGTGGGAGAAAGGCGTCACCGCGCGAGATGAATTGAGCAGGCGGGGGAAGGAAAGGGAGAGGAGGGAACAAGGAAGGATCTGTTAGTGCGAGGGTGCTTTATAGTCATGCTTAACGCATAATCAAACCCACACGTGCTGACGTGCATCTCCCTTTTCGAGCGGGGGTGTTTGTCGTGCTCTTCCACTAACCACTGTTTAGGAAAAAAAAAATCTGTGCATGCTGTATCCATAGCTGCCTATGGATACATAGCGTGACACATGTTGGACTTCAAGAATTCAATGTTAGCCAAGGAATGGTCCTATGCTAAAAATAGACTCTGCTCCAGCCACGTTCGTTCACGCGGCCACGCCCATCAGCCGCATACCCGCATGCATCGTAAAGACCCATACTTGTCAGGCATCCACGCATATATACATGGTGTAATTATAGATATAGTTTCCATAGATTTTTCTCCCTGTTTAGTGGCCGTGGTTTCCACCAGATTTTAGTTTTTTTTTACTACTACTAGTGCCTCACAAGAGGGGATGAACTCCTTGAGCCCCCTTTTTTTATCCCTAAACCAAAGGAGTGATCTTCAATTAGGGATGAAACAAATAAGACCTAAGATAACTCCATAATTCATTTTTAGGTGAAACAAAAAATAGACATCCAATAACTTTGTATTTAAACTCCTTATTTAAAAATAATTACTATGTAGTATTCAATAGATCTCTCCCACCCACAAATGTGTATTCGCTCTGCGCTCCTATGGGCTTATAATGCATGACACTAGCAAGAAAACAAGATAATAGTTTATAAAATGATATGTATAGAAAACAATAGGCTTGTCCCAAAATTTAAAATGAAAGTTGCTCTTCAATCGCAAAGAGTTTGTTGCAACGAGGTATTGGAAGCCGAACATCACAATACCAACATGATGATTGTTGGCCCATGAAACTACGAATCAACTTAAACTGTTGGGAAGAGGTTCACATTTGCATACATTCGGATCAAGCTGGATACCTAGGTTCTGTTTTGATTTACTAGCAGCTAATATTCAGCTAGCTAATACTTCCTCCGTAAAAAAATACAATTCTAGTTTTCGAGGAGTCAAAAAGTTTAAAACTGTGACTAAACTTTTATAAAAAAAATACTAACATTCATAATACAAATAAGTATCATTAGATTAGTTATAGAATATATTTTCATAATAAATTTATTTAGACACATCAATGTTAATTGACCCATTAGTTAGGTTATTCGGATCCATTTTAACTATTTTTTAGTTGTTTGATTCAAAACAGGGCTTAGTAGTTTAATCGAGCAAAGTGATAGGAAAATTAGGAGCAGTCCGGCTGCACATTAAACAAACGGCTTACGGGATCTGCAAGATGCCACTTTGATATGTTGTTTCTATTATATATATAATGTTTAAGTCACAAATCTCAAAGCATATAGATAAGGAACTATTTTCATAATTAGATCATTTTGGTACCGCCTTTGCAGTGTCTATACGTATTGATGGACGTGGTTTTTTAAATAATATAATTTTACTCACGCGCATCTACGATAACAAATTTTAATATTTTCATAAAATATTAAAAACTAATACACAAATTTATATTGATGACCCTAACCTATTTCTAAATTTCTTTTTTTCATGTTATCTTTCCATCTACTCTTACATCCTTGTCCTTTTTTCATGTTGGAGTGTCCGTTCGCGAGGATTTATTTTTTTTCTCGTTGCTTGCATTTGCGTACGCCCCTCGCGGCCATGAAGCTCCACAAGGGCACTCCGTTGTCACTGATGATCTCCGTCACTAATGCCACACCGGTCCTCGCGTCCTGCTTGCCCTCACCGTCATCTCGTTCTCGACAACCAACATGAAGTTCCACAAGGGCACTCTCTTCATCCTTTTCACCATCGTCAACGACTTCTCCGCCTACCACTAGGGATGAAAACGATCTCCGAACGGATATCACTCAATGCCATATTTGTTTTCATATTTCTATTTCTATTCGATTCGGATTCGGACTCGGATAACGTTCGGATACATATACGAATCACGGATTGACCCTTACATACGAATAATGAGTATCGAATACGGTATGAATCGGATTCGGAGAAGGCCTGATACAAATATCTATTCGGATATTGAGTAAAAGCGATATATATATATATATCATTGCATAAAACCATTACACCACTCTATGAGTCCATAATCCATCTAGATTAAGCAAAGACTAAAGAGTAAAGCAACAAATAAGATAAAGATACTCCTCATCATACATCAAACATCATATAAGCACCAATCTTCACCATGAGTAGAAATAGCCAAGCACATTGCTTCATGGGTCTCATGGAGTCATGGTCATGGATTCAAGATATACAATCCTTATAGGCCATTTTTTCATTTTGAGAAAGTTTTGTAGTTCAAATTTTACAAGTGTGTGACATAGTTTTAGAAAGTCCTTATGAGATTTAAGAATTTGTGACTAGTGTTTGATAAAACTTTCTCAAATGGGAAAATGAGCTATGTAACAATTGTATATCTTGCTGAGATGATCAAACTTGGTATTCAGAGTTTTTTCATCTGAGGTCATTTAGTGTCTCATTTGAGCAAGTTTGACTAAGTCAAATTTGGTCAAATGAAAAAACACTTTGACTGACTCTAGTATTATGAACTCTAAATGACTTCAAATTGAAAAGTTTTGAATACCAAGTTTGTTCAACTCATCAAGATCTACAATTCTTGTTTTGGTCAACTTTCCATTTGAGATAGTTTGGACGGTTCAAATTTGTGATTTTTAAATTTCGATGCTTACAAACTAGTTTTCGGAACCGTAGATTGTCTCAAATTGAAAAGTTTTGAATACCAAGTTTGTTCAGCTTATCAAGATCTACAATCCTTATATAGGCTGTTTTTTCATTTGAAAAAGTTTGAACAAAATATAGTTCAAATTTCACAAGTGTGTGACATAGTTTCAGAAAGTCTATATGAGATTCAAGAATTTGTGATTAGTGTTTGATAAAACTTTATCAAATGGGAAAATGAGCTATGTAACAATTGTATATCTTGCTGAGATGATCAAACTTGGTATTCAGAGTTTTTTCATCTGAGGTCATTTAGTGTCTCATTTGAGCAAGTTTGACCAAGTCAAATTTGGTCAAATGAAAAAACAACACTTTGAGTCTAGTATTATGAACTCTAAATGACTTCAAATTGAAAAGTTTTGAATACCAAGTTTGTTCAACTCATCAAGATCTACAATTTTTGTTTTGGTCAACTTTCCATTTGAGATAGTTTGGATGGTTCAAATTTGTGATTTTTAAATTTCAATGTTTACAAACTAGTTTTCGGAACCCTAGATTGTCTCAAATTGAAAAGTTTTGAATACCAAATTTGTTCATCTCATCAATATATACAATCCTTATATAGGCTATTTTTTCATTTGAGAAAGTTTGAACAAAATATAGTTCAAATTTCACAAGTGTGTGACATAGTTTCAGAAAGTCTGAGATTCAAGAATTTATGACTAGTGTTTGATAAAACTTTCTCAAATGGAAAAATGAGCTATGTAACAATTGTATATCTTGCTGAGATGATCAAACTTGATATTTAGAGTTTTTTCATCTGAGGTCATTTATTGTCTCATTTGAGCAAGTTTGACCAAGTCAAATTTGGTCAAATGAAAAAACAACACTTTGACTCTAGTATTATGAACTCTAAATGACTTCAAATTGAAAAGTTTTGAATACCAAGTTTGTTCAACTCATCAAGATCTACAATTGTTGTTTTGGTCAACTTTCCATTTGAGATAGTTTGGATGGTTCAAATTTGTGATTTTTAAATTTTGAATAAATATCCGGATAATATCCGTTTTTAAATATGCGGATATATCCGATACTTATCCGGATTATCCGATATCCGCCGGATATCGATGATATTACATCCGTATTTGATATCCACCTAAGATATTCGTTTTAGTATCCGTATCCGAAAAAAAACGGATATCCGAGTAACTATCCAGATAAGTGTTCATATTTGTTCGGTCGAACGGATGGTCGAATAAATATCCGTACCGTTTTCATCCATACCTACCACCTTATCGGTGTTTTGTAAACCGGACTAGTAAACTTATACGATTATCGCACTACTTTAGGAAGATGATGGTAGCATCCAAAAGACACGAGGATTTTACTGGTTCAGGCCGGAGCCCTACGTCTAGTCTCAGAGATTATCGAGTGCGTGTTCCTCGCTTGAATGCTCTAAAGTTCTTACAATGGAGGGGTGCAAGAATGGTGGAAGAGATAAGAGAGCTAGAGCTAGGAGACGGGCTGCCCAAAGGGAAGCTTCAGGAGCCCTTCTACGGTGTAAGAACGAGTGAATATCAAAAAGGATCCCCAAGATGGATGCTCTGGCTGCCCTTATATAGAGTCCGGGGCCAGGCATGTACAAAGTAGAAGGTTCTCCCGACCAAAGGGTCGTGAGTCTAAGGGAGGACCTAGCTCACTTGGCTTGCAAGCTACGTCGTCTTGTGGTGCACGTTTAGGCGCGGTTGTCGTCATGGTCTTGTGGCCACGTTGCGGCATGGTGTGACGTGGTGCTACTGTGCCGGCCGTGGTGGCACTATAGGCACGGTGGTGGTTCGCCAGCCATCCTGTGCGACGTGGTCTCCACCGTGGTCTTCATCATCGCCTCCTGGTTTCCTACTGCGTCATACAAGAGTTAGTGGCCGCCCCCGGGTCATCGACCGCTCGGCTGGCTTATGGAGCCGAGAGCCACGTTCCCGAGGGTCGGGGTTGTGGCTCCCGCCGGTCTAGATGGCCTCTAAGTCAAGGCCTTCGTCCTTCGTCGTGAATCTCATCCCGTAGTGGGTAGAATCGTACGTGCGTCTTGTCAGGCCGTATTTGGACGGTGGTCACCGTACTGTCCGTCACCGCCTTGGGCGGTGTTGTCATGTCTGAGTTGTTTGGTGCAGGGGTGGCATCGGACCAGACTGAGATGACCGCTGTCCTCTCGGTCCTTGCGGGGTCAGTGCGGCGTGCCTACTCTTGTCAGAGCGGGAATGTTTGGCTGGTCCTGACCTCTCCCCGTTCCTCCCAGGGGTCAGGACGGCGGAGAAGTCATGGGTCTCTTGCGCGTCGTGCTACTAAGGCAGAAGGTGGGGTCATGGCTGACCCTGGCCTTGGCGTCAGGCCTATTCTGCTTAGCTCAGCTAGGCCTCGGTCGTTTAGGCCTTCACTAGCTAATGTGTCGTGGGCCGCTCGGCATGCTAACTAATTGGTGTCTTGAGACACCCAGGGATTATAACCCTGATAGTAGCCCTCAAGCATTTTTACAATCACGGAGTGGTCGTGAAAGCGATGTGTGCATATCGAATGCGGGTTTGTAGTTCGTGGCTTGTTCAAGCTTCATCGCCCGACCTCGTGCGGGCTGGCGTGTTCAATGCGGTAGGTGGCCGTTGTGCTCCGCCTTGTCAGGATGCCATAACGATGTGGTACGTGACCGCTGAGCCCTGCCATGTCAGTGTGCTACATATCGGGGTTCGTAACCTAAGCGGGACCGAGTGGTCTCGTCGATGCTGTACCGGCCCTGCCTTTGTGAGAGTCTCAATTTTCCTGAACTCATGCAAGCATCTAACATTGGCTGTGACCTCCCGTGGTTCGCCGCGCGGCGCAGGGATCTCAGGTGGTTTAGTCCATCCCTGGCCTATAAATGGAGGCCTTTCTACCATTTGAGGCACTCATGATCGTAACTATGAACTGTTCTTTCACCTCTCTGGGCGATTAGGTGCTCGAGAGAACGAGGAGATGAGGGAGGAAAATCTGAGGAGAGCCACGTGGCTCTCGTTTTGCGTCCTGCTGGGGGTCACTGGTGATGCCCAGAAGCTGGTGGCGCCCCTTCAACAACTGGCGCCAAAAGGGGCCTTACGAGCGGAGGTGTGCGAGATAGCATGACTGCCGAGTCGGGTCATACGTGACATCGGTCAGCTAACTCATCGCTTTTTCTAGCCCCGAACTTTGGGGGTTCGGGTGCTCAAAACGTGCGACGGTTGGTGTTGTTGTTAGTTCCTCCCTGATTCCCATGTGTGGTCTGTTGCTGCGTTGAGGTCCCATCAAGGGACTATCCGGCGTCTGCCTAAGACTGCTCGCAGGGAGGGAGGAGGTCGGAGCAACGCTGTCTTGTCACGCTTCCTACGTCGGACGGAGCCGGATGGTGACGTGGCTGCACCACCACCATTGGCGGTGGTCGGTCTCCCTTTGTTGCCGAAGGGATGGCCGCATGCAGTTCCTCTACGTGTGGACCCTAAGGCCATGCCGTTTGCCGAGGAGCAGGTGGGGCATGCTTTGCCCGTGCGTCCTTTGCGTCGTTTGGCCTTGGGTTGTCAGTCGGCATCACCATCGAGGTGACGTTCGCCCTTGGTGTTTTAGAGGTACGATCGCTCTTGTATCTATAAATTCTTAGGCTTCCCCTGTGGTTGCGACGAGTCCCCAAGCCATGGGTTTGGGGTCGTACTTCTAGTTTGGGTTGCCGCAAGGGTCGTTATATCCTAACAACACGAGGAACTTTTCCCCAACCCCTTTTTGTTCGGTCATGAGGTTTTCTACTATCGTGTGTTGGCTCATTGGTCTTGGACCTATTTGTCTTCCGTGTGACCAAGCCATGACCACGCTTTGGTCCCCGCATCTCTTCATATGGAAGACACTGCTGCATTACCTAGGCTGTCTGCTTTGTCGATCTCTCTCGAAGAGGTCGTGGACCTCTGATGGTTTGTGAGTCTCCGAAGCTAGCCTTAGGTCATTGGACCTGGAGGTGCCGGGAGGAATTTTGATCGTGGCCTGGCCTCGACTCCTTTTTTATTAGGGTCGCGGGGGCTCATCTCCTATTTTTCCCCAGCATCCCTGCCGACCTCGAGAGGTCATGATGCCTTGTTATAGGCGGGGTTGGTTTCGCCCCATGCAGGGGGAGGCATGTCCACTATAACCACGTGGTCGGAGCGATGCGCCTCATCGGGGTTGATGGATAATCCGAGCGGGACCCGATATCCTCCCCAATTGACATGGAGTTTAGCTGTGCCTCATCGAGAGATGTCCCATAAATCATTGACCGTCAAAGCCGTTGGTCCCTAGCCGCTTCCACAGCAGTCAGAGGGCAAGATGCCTCCCCCCAAAGGAGGTCAACCCGGGTGACTTCGAAGCGGACAACTTGGACATAGAGAGAGATGGTCATGTGGCTCCACCACCGATTAGAGCCACAGGGGCCCATCTCCTCCCCGCCCCTATCCCTTTTGTGGCCTCGAACCCTTCTAAGGGCTGACCTAAGAGAGGTTGTCCTATGTACGACGTGGGGTCATGGTTGCGGTGGGTCACTCTGCACATGATCTTGGGGCGGTTAACCTCCCGGTCATGTCATGGCATAATGGCGCCCACTCACGAGTAGTCGTGCACCGCGGAACGCAGGCGCGTAAATTGAAATGATATGGAAAAGTGGGGACTCGCGAAGCTTACTTGGTTCGCACCGCTGCATGGGCAACCGTCGTTCCGCCTTCCTTCCGATCGCTTCACCTGCTCTATGGGGTTTCTCAAGCGGTTAGTAAATGTGGATGAACACGCATGCACCTTAAGTGTTCTTAGTGGCTATAAATACACTTGGAGTGGTATGATAGGAGAGGCATTCGCTTTGAGTCACCTGCTCCACTACTTCCCCGTTCTTGCTCTTGCGCACCCAGGGTTCCTTCCTTGCCAGTCAGAATGGACCGTGGTAAACAGCCATTGGAGGAGTCGCCGGATGCCGGCGGACAGCCATGGTGTCTTCACGCTTGCCTACATGATCAGGGGTAAGTGTACTCGGATAGCGTTTAAGTTTGAGATTTTAACCTGTATTGACCATGCGTGTTCATAGGGCTGCCTCCCACGCCATGTCTGGAGGGCCCGTGCCGTGACCCCTCCTATGGGGGGGAGCTCGTCATCCCCATTGTCACCTTCCTCGGATGATCGGCGTGAGTTCCGTTTGCTCGTCCATGCAACGAATGAGGCCCGCCAACGCTACTCCAATGCCACCCGCGAGGTGGGTCGGATAGAGCACTACCTTGAAACCATCAGGGTGGCGCTCGATGCCTTAGAGAGGAAGACCGCCGCCGCACAGGCGGCGGCCACCAACGCTGAAAGGTCCTAATGGCTAGAGGGGGGGTGAATAGCCTATTAAAAATTTCTACAACAACACTTAACAAACCAGTTAGACAATTATGAGGCAAAGCAAGTGTTGCGCTAGCCTACAAAAAATGCAAGCCACCTACCACAATTTTAATTTCTAATGTCTCTAACCACATAATAACTATGGCACTACACTAAGTTAGTGTGCTCTCAAAGATTAACTAAAGAGCCACACTAACCAAACTAACAAGCTCTCACAACTAGCTACACTAAAGAGCTTGATAACTAGTTTGCGGTAATGTAAAGAGAGAGAGCAAGATAGTTATACCGCCGTGTCGAGAAGAAGCCAATCAATCACAAGAATGAATAACAATGAAGACCAATCACCTCGGAATCAAATGATGACATAATAATTTTTTACAGAGGTTCACTTGCTTGCCAGCAAGCTAGTCCTCATTGTGGCAATTCACTCACTTGGAGGTTCACGCGCTAATTGGCATCACACGCCAAACCCTCAATAGGGTGCCACACAACCAACACAAGATGAGGATCACACAAGCCACGAGCAATCCACTAGAGTACCTTTTGGCTCTCCACCGGGGAAAGGTCAAGAACCCCTCACAATCACCACGATCGGAGCCGGAGACAATCACCAACCTCCGCTCGACGATCCTCGCTGCTCCAAGCCATCTAGGTGGTGGCAACCACCAAGAGTAACAAGCAAATCCTGCAGCGAAACACGAACACCAAGTGCCTCTAGATGCAAACACTCAAGCAATGCACTTGGATTCTCTCCTATTCTCACAAAGATGATAAATCAATGATGGAGATGAGTGGGAGGGCTTTGACTAAGCTCACAAGGTTGCTATGTCAATGCAAATGGCCAAGAGTATAAGCTTGAGCCAGCCATGGGGCTTAAATAGACGCCCCCACAAAATAGAGCCATTGGGCTCCTCACTACACAGAACACGGGCCGACCGGACGCACCGGTCAGATTGACCGAACGCTGGACCTCAGCATCCAGTCGCGCGATGCACGTCACATGTCCCCTCTCTTCAAATACTGAGCGTCCGATCTCAATGGTTAAGTGATGACCGGACGCGCTGCCGCGAAAAAGTGACCGGACGCTGGACCTCAGCATCCGGTCGTTTCCAGTAAGCATCCAGAAGCAAGAAATCATGCTCGATCGGACTCACCCAGCGTCTGGTCACTCGACGTCTCCCCTGTGCGCTGTCACGTCAGCAGGACCGAACGCACCCCTCCAGTGTCCAGTCACTAAGTGACCCAGCATCCGGTTAGAGACCAACGCCAGCGTCTTTGCAGCTTCTACTGACCGGATGCGCCGGTCCAACCGAGGCCAGCATCCGATCACTGTGACCTCCATCTTTTCTGTATAGGGTGTCGGTGGCACCGTCAGACTGTCCGTACTCTATGGGCGGGCACTCCGCCGGTGAAGTTCCTAACCCTTGCTCAAATGTGCCAACCACCAAGTGTATCACCTTGTGCACATGTGTTATCATATATTCACAAATATTTTCAAGGGTGTTAGCACTCCACTAGATCCTAAATGCATATGCAATAAGTTAGAGCATCTAGTGGCACTTTGATAACCGCATTCTGATACGAGTTTCACCCCTCTTAATAGTATGGCTATCGATCCTAAATGTGATCACACTCGCTAAGTGTCTTGATCACCAAAACAAAATGGCTCCTACCATTTATACCTTTGCCTTGAGCCTTTTGTTTTTCTCTTTCTTCTTTTCAAGTCCAAGCACTTGATCATCACCATGACATCACCATCATCATGTCATGATCTTCATTTGCTTCACCACTTGGAATGTGCTACCTATCTCATGATCACTTGATAAACTAGGTTAGCACTTAGGGTTTCATCAATTCACCAAAACCAAACTAGAGCTTTCAGACGCCTAGGCCCGCATCGTGGGTACGGATGCTTCTTCATCTTGTTGTCCTGTTTGTTGTTTGCCACTCCTGATCTTCTTATCTTTTTGTTGATAGTGTTGGAGGAGCAGTTGGCGATCTCCCGCCATGAGACGGAATAGGCCCGCCTCTAGGAGGTCCTCCTAATGGAGGACCACGAGCATGCGGTGGTGGCTGGAGTCCGATAGGGGGCTGGCATGTCCCTCTCCGTGTTGTAGCTCCGCACCGACCAAGACTTCCATTAGGTGGTGCCTGGGTTCTCGGATCACACCGGGCAGGTGGAACGGGCAGAGTTGGTTGGCAATTTTGCCACTGCCGTAGCCACCGTCGTCGCCGCCGTAGACGTGGAGGACATCCTCCGTGGTCGTGGCCAAGGGCCTTAGGTTGTACCTAGGGTCCTTTAATAAAGAAAACCTCTTAGCTTGTGTCTTACATTTCGTTTTCTTTCGTGTGTTCACCGATGATTTGGTCGTTCGAATGCCGGAGTCGCACGACCTTGCCTGGGATTGACCCACTGGCTTTAGCGTAGTACAACTCCGTTTCCATGATCAAAGTGTCCTAGGGCAGATCCGACGGCAGCGCGCCTTTTGTTGGCCTTTCTTCCATAGGTCATGATAGATTTCCTTCCCTTTTTCTTTGTGTCTGGGTGTGTGACCTTGCCCGGAGCTGGCTCTTGGGGTTTGGTCTCGCACGTCCCGTGTTCGCGCGTCAATGCACAAGTAGCCATGATGCAGCCCCCGCGAGTGCGTCGTGTTGACAAGCACGCGCCGATCGACATAGGTCACTTGGGGTCACATGCATCGCTCGAGTGTTGCTTTGACGTGCGCTCATCGAAGCATGTTGCGATCTCTGGGCACGGGAAGGATTCATTAATGATGATTGTTATGTATGAAATCTCAGCTCGTGTCTTGGTGTAGCTTTGGCGTGAACGCTGGGTTGCCACATCATTGGTTGTGGCTTTTGACATTCGCGGTGCTTGACGTGGCGAGGCCTGGAATGTGCGGCTCATCGAATCGAGGAATGCGCTGTGTCATGAGCCCTCTGGAGCTCATCGATTGCATCATTCTTGCGCTGGGTTGTTACTTGTCTCGTAGCATGTTGTGGCCAAGGTTGTCGAGCATGACCTCCATGTGCTTCCCTACCGCGTAGGGAAGTCATGTTTGGACCTAGCCCTAGGGGTTGCCCTTCAGGACTTGACTCTGGCACACCGCCAGTCATCGTCGCCCAAGTGAGCCGAGGCTCCGGGGGCTGGCATGCAGCCGTTGCGATGTCGTAGTTCTCCCATTCGCAGAGGTGGACCTACTGAAGGTCGCTAAAAGGTCCTAATATGGCTAGAGAGGGGTGAATAGCCTATTTAAAAATCTACAAGATCACTAGAGCAATTTGATTAGTATGACAAACGGCGTAATGCAATTTTACTCTAGCTCTACTAGGGTTGCAAGCCACCTATCCAAACAATTCTAGTTGCTATAATCACTAGGCATACAAAGAGCTAAGTTGATACTCACTAAGAGCTCTCAAACTTGCTACACTAAAGAGCTCCATTAGATGAACTTAAGCCACAAAGCAAGCTCTCAATTCTAGCTACACTAAAGAGCTTGCTACAACTAGTTTACGGGAATGTAAATGAGTAAGTAAGGTGATTATATCACCATGTAGAGGAGTGAACCAATCATAAGATGAATACCAATTCAATCACCAAGAGAATACCAAGGGGCAAGAGACAACTGATTTTTCTCCCGAGGTTCACGTGCTTGCCGGCACGCTATTCCTCGTTGTGTCGACCAACACTTGGTGGTTCGGCGGCTAAGAGGTGTTGCACGAACCTTGTCCACACAATTGGACACCGCAAGAACCTACCCATAAGTGAGGTAACTCAATGACATGAGCAATCTACTAGAGTTACCTTTTGGCTCTCCGCCGGGGAAGGTACAAGACCCCTCACAATCACCGGAGGCAGCCACGAACAGTCACCAACTCATGCTGAAGCTTCTCTACTACTCTAAGCCATCTAGGTGGCAGCAACCACCAAGAGAAACAAGAAATCCGTAGCCACAATGATCCCCAAGTGCCACTAGATGCAATCACTCAAGCAAATACACTTGGAATCACTCCCAATCTCACTATGATGATGAATCAATGATGGAGATGAGTGGGAGGTGTTTGCTTAGGCTTACAAGAATGTCAAGTGTGTTAAAATGTCAAGAGAGATACCTTGGAGCTGACCAAACACTATTTTTAGACATCCCCAAACGAATAGAGCCGTTAGAGTCAAGGGAGCCCGCTCTGCGTACTGACCAAACACGCCAATCGGTTTGACCGGATGCGCCCGAGCCAGCGTCCGATCAATGATCTCGCACCACGTGTCATGCCCTTTGAATTCCGACCGTCGATCTCCAACGGTCAACTGAACAGGCGCCTTAGGGTTTAGTTATGACCGGACTCGCTGCTCGAATGACCGAACTTAGTGTAGGATGTCTGGTTGGCCTAGAGGAGGGGTGAATAGGCCTATCAAAACAAACACTCAAACTTTTATCAAATTCAACCTGCGGCACTGCCGCTCTAGAGGGCAGCACTGCCGGACTGCGGCACTGTCGAGCTAGAACAGCAGCACTGCCGCACCTGTAGACAATTTCGAGTCATAGTTCAAAATCCATGAATGAATACTTAGATCAGAGAAATTTGCTAGCTTACTGCAGGTATGACAATCACAGATCAAGAGCTATAAGTGGTAGGAACACCACACACAAGTAGATCGACTAGAAGCCCTAGAAATCACCTCAACCACAATATGTCATGCAAGTAATATAAATCAAGCACAAGTGACATAATGATTTATACCGTGGTTTGGCTCGCCACCAAGGCTTGCCTACCTCCACGTTGTTGAGGTTAGCCACTAAGGCTTAGGGCTTTTCAACCCTTCCTCATTCTCAAGCCAAGAGACTTAACTCTTGAGATGAGAGGTGAGTTTACTAGCTTCAAGAGATGGTTACAAACCTCCCGGAGCTGCCACACAAGTTGGCAAGCTCCACGGGTGATACTCTAGGCGGCTAGGAGCCAAGCTCCAAGAGTAACAAACACAACCGTCGGCCAAAACATGAACCAAGTGCTCTTTAGAGTTGGGGAATCAATGGAGCTGCTCTCTAATCGAGTTTTGGATCCTTTTCCCTCAAGGATTGATGGGAAATCAATAGATTTGCTTGGGGGCTTGAGGTCAATAATGGAAGGAGAGAGAGCTCCTGCTCTATTTTGGGCGTGCTGAAGTGAGGAAGAAGAGGCAGAGAGCCGTTGGGGTGGAATGGGAAGGGTATAAATACCCCTAGCCCCCAACAGTCGCTTATGTCGCAGCAGTGCCACGGCTCAAGTGTGGTAGTGCTGCACTGCGGTAGTGCCTCTCTTCAAGTGCGGCAGTGCCGCACCACTCAAGACAGCAAGGGTAAGAGTGAAGTGTAGACTATCTTGGCTATGAATCTGAGGATGCATGTGTATGTTTGAGCACTTGGTAGCACATATTAGCTTAAGCATTGTGTCCCCTTTATAGTACAACTTTTCCTATACTCAAATTTAAAATATAAAAGAATTTAAACCTCCTTTGAGTTTGAAGCCATCTACATTTGTAATTGGGGGCTCCTCCGTTTCATGTAGCATCCTCGAATATGAATTCCTTGCTTGTCATCTCGATAAATCTCATTAGTTCTCTAATTGTGTGGTCATATGACCAAAACCCACAATTAGGCTTTATTGCACATTTAATCTCTCTCTTTTTGATGATTGATGATAACCCGATTAGAGCTTACAAAAGATATTAAATAAATACTAAGATTTTTGAGCCATAGGTGTAGAGCATCCCCCTAAGTATGTGAATAGAGAATTGAATTCTCAAATTGGCATAAGAAGCCAAGATTCATATTTTAGTGAAAGTGATGGGCCTCCCCCTACATCCATGCTCCTGCGGGGTGCTGCATACCATGCCAGGTATGTAAAACGTGATGCAAATGATAGTTTATGCACAACATGGTTTGCTGTTGCAGCTGGGTGTGGCACTGCCGCACTTGCTGTAATAGCACAGATCATAACAGACACCACACATCATGTGATACATATAAAGATATACATTCTAGCACAATTATATCACAAACAACAACATAGATTAATATATGTCCATATCCCACACATATATAAAGTACTTAAGTAGCATTATTACATAAATAGAGTTTCTAATGGACTCTCAAACTCTCACCTAATGAAGACTACTCTAAACGGATATGAACATAACTCTAGCTGCAGCAACCTCCATGGCGTCAAAAAAGTTGTTGACCCCTCTAATTTTCTCCCCCTTTGTCATAAAAGCACCAAAAAGAGAAGAAAAGAAGAAAGACCAACACTCACTCCTCATCCTCTTGGATGGTGTCCCAATCAACATCATCCCCACCAGCAGCACCTGCAATGTCCTCCTCTCCACCATCATCATTGTCGTCGTCGGAGGAGGAGAAAGAAGAAGACACCACCGCCCTCCCTTGGCGATGAGTGGTCGAAGTGTGGCGCTAACGCCTGGTGCTCTTTCTCATGGACTACAATGTGGATCTCAAACTAGTGTGTGGATCAAGCTCTGGCTGCTCCTACTCCTCCTCCTCATCCTCTGAATTTGTCTTAGAAAGACTAGGGAGGTCATTAAACCTCGACAGTGACTGGACTAGAGAAAGAGGTGGTAGCCCTGCACGCTCTCTAGCCTCTCGGTTGGCTTCATGGTTCTCCAACCGGTCCTGATATGCGGTCCTCGCTGCATAGGTGCATGTGGTGAAGATGGCCTTGATCCACTTCCCAAATTTCTCTATCTTTTTTTCCTTGCGAGGCCTAGAGTGGGACGACATAGGCACATCCTCAACTAATGGAGATCGTCTCACTGCCCTGCTAGCACCTACCCCTCGGGTCTTCTCAATTTTGTAGACGGTGTGAAGACCATCTTTCTCAAATCTGTAGCCAATGACTCTCTCAATCATAAACATAAGATAGGGGGCATAGGGTATCCCCTTTCTCCCATCCTCCATGGCGTTCCTCAGTTCACACCATATGAAGCAAGGGATATTAATGTAGCAGAACCGACCAATTTATAAGAGCACAAGTACAATAGCAGCCCACAAGCGGTCACACTGTCATACTTGAGTCCATATAAACCTGGTAGTTTGTCGAGTACCATGAAGGGTCTCGATTAACCCTCAACATACAACCAAGATCATACATGATTCAACATACATGTCACACATTACATAAGGTTCACAAATATAGTTCATCCATCAGAGTACGAATTTAGGTTATTACAAACCAAGTTCAAGTAAAATAGTAGCGAAAGCAAATTAAAGTTTGAAACCAATATATGCAACATTGTTTAAATATAGTGCCAGTCCATGATCACACTTCCATAAAAGCATGTGAGAAGGGTTAATAAAAGATGCCTGCCAAGGGCTTATTCCTTGTTCATGGCAGGACAGAAGCAGTTCTTGTAATAGCCATGATAAACTGTACCATCTACAACAATGGGAATAAAACCCTGAGTACGAGAAGGTACTCAGCTAGACTTACCCATCATAAACCAAAAACAAAGTGACTCCAAGTATTATGCAAGGCTTTATAAGTGGATCTAGCTTGACAACATTTTGCATAAAAAGCTTACCAATTCGAGTATACAGTTACAATTTGGTCACCAAGTTAATTATAGCTATTCATCTCTAGATTAGCAACTAGCCTGTGCCAAACATGTGGTATATCTTTTAGTAGCATACAGTAGTAACCATAGCTGGTATAATAATTCCATGTTCATCATAACCATCATTCCGTAATACAATTACTATGATGTTGGGACTAGCCAAGTTTCTCACTGTTCGGGAGAGATGACGATTCGAATTGATTTCAACCAGCTGGGAATTTATTCCTAACACAAACCCAGGCAGACTAGATCAATGGTCACCTTTGGTACAACTTAGGTCCACATTTCATGGGTTTGCCCAGTGCCGCACAATCAGGGATGACCAGATGCTAGGACGTTCAGGCCCGGCCTGCCCTTAGGCTCACGTCTGGCTCCCCACACATCCTTACTACCATCTAGAGTGTGCACTTTTATAGAATGAGTCCTAGCCTGAGTTGAGCTACTCGGCTTCGCAGTCAGAACGAGTTATCCGGCCAGCCAAGTGAGAGGCATGCGTTCAATCTCAACAAAAATGCCAACAACGGTACGGTCCTTAATCGGTATAGACGGAATCACATGAGTCAACCTACACATAGACTCTGTCTGGCCTCCATTTATATTACCCCATGGTTCTTTTTCACGATAACAAATATAGTCAATCGTGCTTCGGTATCCACCTATATCTCGCAGGTGACAGGAAATCATCCGACTTCTACCGGTCTAAGCATGACTAAGCATATATTCGATCCTGGACCTACATAGGATTAAAGGTATATTTATCTGGACAAGGTAGTTCTATGCATCTAGTGTTTCCAATCAAATCTTATAACCTAATGCATCAAACATAAATGACTCAAGTGAAGTTTTATAAAACGTAGGAGACTTAGAATGCTCCGGGGCTTGCCTTTGAGGAAAGAGGTTGGTCGGTGATCCGAGCACTTAGGGAGGTCCTCGAGAGTTTGCTCCTCTTCTTCTAGAGCTACAGCCTAAGGTGTTTCCTGTTGTTCCTCCTCTTCTTCGTTGAACTCCAAAAGGGTTATCCCTTCGGACGATCCTATATGCATGAGCATGAAATAAGATATCACGAATGCATATATGATGACATGTATAATATGATGTGATGTGATGAATGCATCCTCATAACTATTTTCAACAGCATTACATTAAGGTGATAATAAGTTACATTTACTTTTACTGAGTAGGTGCATATCTCTTCTCTAGTAACTTAAACAAACACTTATGTAAATCATTTTCTGGACTACAAGATAATAGACAATTGTTTTGATCATAACTGGAGTTATACACATCAAAATAATATGGTTGTGGACATTCTGGAAATCTTATAAAATTTTCTACAACTTTCTTTTAATCATCTCAAAGTGATTCAGCAGTTATCTAGGTCAAACAATTCAATCTTTCAGATCTATCTAGAGAGCAAACATTTTTACAAGCAAAATTCTAACAGCAATAATTCTTAAACCATAATGTCTATGACTATGAAAATTTAACACATGGTAGATAAGTAAGTTATCTACAATTTTTTTATTAACCATCTTTACAGAAAAGATCATTATCATCATGAAATTATCACCACAACAGAAACTATATATGCCGCCATCTAGTTGAATTATAAAACAATAATTAACTAGCTGCCTATAAACAAATACTTCTAAGCCTCACTAACAGTTTCAACAGATTATATGCATCACACACACCATAAAAAACATCATGGTTAAACCTAACTAATTTATTTATATTCATTTATTAATTTCCTTAGATAATAAGGTGATTTAAAAGATAAATATTTCTAGTGCTTAAGAAAATTTGAGAAAAAATATAGTAGCCTAGAAATGACCCAAATAGTCTACTTTACAAATTTCATGCCATTTAGATAAGTATAGCTACCTCTAAAAAAAAGAACAAGCTATATAGGCTTATTTTAGCAAAAATAGTTTAGCATAGTGAAAAGTGCCAAACAACATATTTAATATTTTTCCTACTTTCCTCCTATCATAAGAATGCTATGTAAAAATTTGTATGATCATATGTTATGTATTTTTATCCCAATTAATTTCACTCGAAACTAGCAATTAATTAGAATTAAATAGGAAGACCATATTTCAAGTATGATTACTGTAGGTTTAGTATTTTTCCTAGCTAGACCATGCCAACACAAGACCAGCAAAATTAGAATCACAATTTTATCACCTTCCTAGCTCAAGTTATGCAATTTACAACTAGAAACTATTTTAAAAGCACTTATCTTACTCAATTTAATTCACCTAGGAAAATACCCTAAACAGTAGATTTCATATTTTTATCAAATAGTACACTTCAATATGAAACCAACAAAATTTGGTTCACCCCATTTAGACACTCCTAGCTCCAGATATGAATTTTTGAAGTTTGCATTCAAATCTATGAAAATAAATCCCGAAAACAATTTAAAAACCGACTGACAGCTGGCGCCCGCATGTCGGCGACATAGAATAGAGGCACGGCTTGACCGGCGAGAAGCTCATCGATGGCGAGGTCACCGGCGATGAGGTCGACACCAACATGTTCCCCATCCTATTCCGCACCTATAGGTACCCTTGGGTTGCTCGGAGGATCACCGGAGCTAGCTCACCGGCGAGCATGGCGGCTCGTCGGCGACGCGCGGTGGTGCTCTGGCCATCCCTGGCAATGGCATGGCTAGGCGAGCGCATCTACGGCATCTACGAACTCTGGCGGAGCTCTATGGTGTGGATCGAGCAACGGTGAAGTGGCGGTGAGCTCCGGCCATGTGCATGGAGGCACGGCGGCGCATAGAGCATGGCAGTGGTGTCACCGTTCCGATGAGACGGCGGCCGAAGGTAGGTCTCCATCATCGGGGAAGGTGCAACACCTCTAGGCGACATGGTAATAGGTACTAGAGTGGGCTAGGGGCGGTCAGTGAAGTCGACAACGGCGAGCGCGTGCTTGCAGCCATGGCGAACGCGCATGACGGCAGCGCGCGTTCCCACATGATGGCGGCGGTAGCGGTTAAACAACGACGACGTGTGCATATATGGCCTAAGGCGATGATGGAACTATGGAGAAGGAGGTAGAAGGATTAGTGGAGAAGGTTGGCCACGGTGAGCTCGGAGCTCGGCGGCGCTCCATGGCCATGGCGGCTATGGCGACGCGTAATACGGCCTTAGCCTTGCTCGAATGGTGGTGCTAGCGGGTCAGCAAGGTGGAGGAGGTGGTGGCAGAGCTATGTGCATGAGCTATTGCACAATGGCATAGTGGCGGAAGTGAGCGAGCTCAGCGGAGCTATGATGGCGATGCCGGTGCTGCGGTTCCGCTCGACGAGCGCGAGAGCGAGCGAGAGAAAGTGAGTGAGGTCATGAGTGAGGGCAGGGACGCTTGGCAGCCTCTTCAGCACACGCCCGGTCACTACACGGCCCATCCTCAGCATGTGTATGCCATGCAGTGGCCATGGCCTACGGTCGGTCGGACTCGACGCTGCACTGCCCCGGTCGGTTTCAGGCCTACCACCGACGACTGACAGCGCAAGTTCGTGTACCTATAACTCCTAATTTGTGGCGATTTAGCAAAAACTTCCTTAATAACAATTGTAGAGCTACATGCAATCTCCAACTTTGCTTTAGGAACCATCATGTAATTCTCACCGTTTTACAAACTACATTACTCTAAAGCAAGATACTTTGAAACAGGAAACGATTTCAACACTTAGAAAATTTCTTGTCACAAAATAACATTTTGTTGATACTTGTGAGCTCTATTTGACCATGTTAGACACTGAATTAACTCATGACCTTTAAATAAAGTTTATTACCCATGACAAGAACTACAACTTTTATTTAGGTCACACAACCATGCAAATACTCTAAGCTACTGTTCAACTTTGGTCAAACTAGTATCGTGAAAATGGCATTTCAAATGAAACCAACACTTAGAAGCAAATTTGGTCTATGTCATGAATATAAACATTGTTCCATTTACCATCCTAGATGTGTTTAAGGTGTTTTCATGACCTCACAACCATCTCATGCATTGGTCATACATGATTGCAAGCATAAACATATATATATAATCAACATTTCATGTGATAATGTATAAGAATGAGGTGAAATTTCATATGCTCATATTCATGGATGCTTGGATGATGCTTATGCTCATGAAATGCAAGTGCCAAATGCAAAGCTTAACACTGGGGTGTTACAGCCCCTCCCCTTATAGGAATCTTGTCCCGAGATTTGAAAGACCTACCATTCCTCATAAAAGGCGGAATAAACCTCACATAAATAATCATCCCGTTCCCATGTGGTGTCTTGTTCACTGTGGTTATTCCATACCACTTTGTAGAACTTAATGACCTTGCTCCATGTTACTCTTTCCATTTCTTCTAGCACTCGGATTGGTTTCTCTTCATAGGTCAAATCCGATTGGAGCTTAATGTTAGTGGGTGCAATGGCTTCCTCAGGTATGCGAAGATAGCTTTTTGAACTGAGAAACATGGAAGACATCGAATATAGCACTCATCTCTAGAGGAAGTTGTAACTTGTAGGTGACATTTCCTTTCCATTCAATAATTTTGTATGGCCCTATATATCTAGGCGCAAGCTTTCTCTTTACTTCAAATCTCTACACTCCCTTCATGGGTGACACTTCTAAGTATACATAGTCTCCCACTTCAAAAGTTAGTGGTCTTCTTCTTTTATCAGCATAACTCTTTTGTCTTGACTGAGCTGCTTTCATGTGTTGTTGGATAACACGTACTTGTTCTTCAGCTTCGGTGACAAAGTCAATGCCAAAATATGTTATTTCTCTGGGCTCAATCCAATTCAAGGGAGTTCTACATTTCTGACCGTACAAGGCTTCAAAAAGAGCCATCTTGATCCTCGCTTGATAACTGTTGTTGTAGGAGAAGTCGGCTAAAGGTAGCCATTTCTCCCATGAACCCTTGGAAGATATTATACAAGCTGTCAACATGTCTTCTAAGATTTGATTCACTCGCTCGGTCTGTCCTGATGTTTATGGATGATATGCTGAACTCCTGATTAGTTTAGTTCCTAAGGTCTGGTGCAAGTGTTCCTAGAAACGAGCTATAAACTATGATCCCCAATCTGAGATTATGGTCCTTGGTACTCCATGTAGTCTCACGATCTAAGAAATATATAGCTCAGCGTACTTCCTAGCTGGATACCTTGTGTTAACCGGTACAAATTGTGCTGACTTGGTGAGGCGATCTATAATGACCCATACGGAATCATGACCTTGTTGTGTCAGCGGGAGGTCGGTAATAAAGTCCATACTTATTTCTTCCCATTTCTAGCCTGGAATAGGCAACGGCTGAAGTAATCCAGCAGATTTAAAATGAATGGCCTTGACTCTACTGCAATTATCACACCTAGCGACATAGGCGGTGATCTCTTTCTTCATCTTGGTCCACCAAAAATGGGTTTTCAAATCTTAATATATTTTGCTGCTACCCGGATGGATAGACAACTTGGATGAATGAGCTTCATCTAAAATTTGATTTCTAAGCTCACGGTCTTACACTAGGGTGTTACAATTAAACCTGTCACCTTTAGGAGCAAATCTAGCAAGCACATTCCTCACATATCCATTAAGATTAGAAGCTACTCCATCCTTGGGATTGATAGTGTGCCTGATCAAATTGTTCAGAATGTAATAATAGCTCTTTAGGCCACTAACCTTCCCATTTGCACTTCTCCTTTCAATCCACATATATGCAATGTCGCGGATCTCAACTCTAGCCTCATCATGAATGTAAGTGAAGCCCCGCTCCTCCTCTCCAAAACCAAGGATCTGGTTGAAAGTTACAAAATCAACTATGTAATGCCGTCCCTCAGTCATCTAGTGAATCTCATTAGTGTAGATACTATAGAAGAAAGTGGCATGGAACTGAGCTAGCACTTCCTCATTCCAATTATATCTAAAGTTCATAATATTAGTGAGCCCAAATAACTCATAAGCCTTGATCACCTTATTGAATTCTGGCTCATTTTTTGCCTTCATCTCCTCCCAATCAACATACTACATCCTGGCAACTTTGGATTTCTTGGAGTTAAAGTTCACAGATGCCTAAAAGTTGGAATGAAACTCATTCCAAAACCTATAGTCTATCTCTAAATCATTTGGCTGCTCATAGGGATTGTTCTCACGTGCTTCCTCTACCATCTTCAGCTTTTCCGGATAGTTGAGCACGGGATGAGCACGTGTGTCAACAGGACGCCTCATGACTATATCCTCAGAATACTCTCTGATGTAGCTCCTGTCAAACTCCTCAAGATGAGGTGGGGTATCTGGGCAAGCACCTAGAGGAATGATGTGGCCAGCCCTCTCTAGATTCTCCTCCTCCTTGATCATCTGATCTCTCCTCCCCCTATCTCTGGCAACATCTCTGTCTGCTGCACTGTTGCTGCCCCCTATGGTCCTACCACGACCACAATGAGGCATTTGCTTGTCCCAAGGCTCTGTCATCTTCCTCTTCCCCCTTCGGTCATCATCACCTTCGGAGGCCATCTACGCAAAAACATAGACCAAAATGAGAAACTGTACAAACGGAGAGTAGGAGTTAACATATAAAGCAAGTTAAATAATCAAGAAGAGTCAACGTGCAAGCGAGAGAAGTAGCTGATGAGGTACTGCCCCCAGATGTGTGGCACGTTCGCACCTAGAAGCGGCACTGCCGCACCAGCTGTTTCACCAAGACTGCACTTTGCATCTTCTTGTCTTCTGAACTTACTTCATAATTTAACTCCCAGTCCACTATACAATCTCAGAAAATATATGCATGTCTATGTCATCGATTCATCTAGATATGACTGAGAGAAAGACTAGTAATCATGAATCTTAGCATTGGGTGCTAGTGAAATAGATAAAGTGATTCAACCATCGAACCAGGAGTGTAGCATTGCCACCTTTGCCACAGAGGTGCGGCACTGCCGCAGCAGTTAGTTTGGTTCCAAAGTTGAATCATGATTTCTACTTCAATCAATCCTCAATACACCATCCACACTACTATATACCTTCCAATCAACCATCCAAGACAACTAGAATCGACACATTGCATAGATCGAGAAGGATTTAGGGTTTCACCTTGGTTCACGTGGATTGAGGAGGAATGAGATGAATCTGCTCCATCCACGAGCTAGGACTGCTGCAGATGACAACGTAGAAGAATAGCAACAGGCCGCGATAATGCCAGAGGTGGCAGCATGGCTAGACAGAGTGATGGCGGCACGGCTACGTGCGTGTGGAGAAGAAAGGCGGTGGCTGGGTGATAGGAGAGGAGAGGGTTACCTAGGGCCAGGTAAAATAGGTAGAAAAGATGGGCCCCCACGGTAACAGCTGATATGGGCCGAATTTCCAGTTGAAATTCAAAGTATGGCACTACCGCCGTACAGGCGTGGCACTGCCGCACTCCCCGGACCAGCAAGATTTAGCTACTAACTAAATACCTCTATATATATAGGATATGGACACATATCTCAAGCACACTGTGATCAGCAACAAATAATCAATACAAACGATGATCGTAATGCACTTGTTTCTTATGATAAAACATTTTAAGCACAATATTTATACTTTTGCAATTCAATTCTTCTATCCATGCTAGTTCATCAATCAAGGTGTGATATAGTTCAAACCATGTTACGAGAATCAAGAATATTTAGCTCACTACGCAAAGCACAAAACCTTGACTCATCAAGAGGCTTGGTGAAGATATCGGCTAGTTGCTTTTCGGTGCTCACATGGCGAATTTCGATATCTCCTTTGGCTTCGTGGTCTCTCAAGAAATGATGTCGAATGTCTATGTGCTTAGTTCTTGAGTGGTTTACAGGATTGTTGGCTAACTTTATGGCACTTTCGTTGTCACACAAGAGTGGGATTTTAATGAAGTGACATCCAAAATCTTGAAGGGTTTGCCTCATCCAAAGTAGTTGAGCACAACATGCACCGGCTGCAACATACTCAGCCTCGGCGATGGAAAGGGCTACACAATTTTGCTTTTTAGAACTACAATACACTAGGGACCATCCAAGGAATTGACATATCCCCGAAGTGCTTTTTTGATCTACTTTGCAACTGGCGTAATCAGAATCTGAATACCCAAGTAGATCAAACCTAGAGCCCTTAGGATACCACAAGCCAAGGTTAGGAGTGTATACTAAATATCTCAAGATTCTCTTAACGACCACTAAGTGTCACTCTTTCGGGTTAGCTTGAAATCTAGCACACATGCACACACTAAGCATAATATCGGGCCTAGATGCGCACAAATAAAGTAGAGAGCCGATCATAGAGCGATATACCTTAGTATCCACAGCTTTCCCTTCATCATTGAGATCTAGATGTCCATTGGTTGGCATGGGAGTTTTGATAGGCTTGGCATTCACCATGTCAAGCTTCTTGAGCATATCATGGGTGTACTTGGTTTGGCTAATAAAAGTTCCATCCTTCACTTGCTTGATTTGGAATCCAAGGAAGAACTTCAATTCATCCATCATGGACATCTCAAATCTCTTGGTCATGATCCTACTAAATTCCTCATAAAAAGAATGATTCGTACTACCAAATATTATGGCATCGACATATATTTGGCACACAAATATATCTTTGCCAACTTTGTGAGTGAAAAGGGTAGAATCGGCTTTGCCTATTTCAAAGCCTTATTTAAGCAAGAATAAGCATTCATACCATGCTCTTGGTGCTTGCTTAAGCCCATAGAGCGCCTTTTGGAGTTTGTAGACATGGTTGGGAAACTTGTGATCTTCAAAGCCTGGTGGTTGCTCAACATAGACAAGTTCTTGAATAGGGCCATTGAGAGATGCACTCTTCACATCCATTTGATATAGCTTAAAGTTGTGATGAGCGGCATAGGCTAGAAGCATTTGAATTGCTTCAAGTCTTGCCACCAATGCATATGTTTCTTCAAAGTCCAAGCCCTCTACTTGAGTGAAACCTTGAGCAACCAACCTTGCCTTGTTCCTTGTCACCACTCCATTCTCATCTTGCTTGTTGCGGAAGACCCACTTGGTGCCAATGACATTGGTATTGGGTCATTCCACCAAAGTCCACTTCGTAGTTATTGAGCTCTTCTTGCATGGCCATCACCTAATCCGGGTCTCCAAGTGCTTGTTCTACCTTAAGAGGCTCCAAAGAGGAAACAAATGAGTAATATTGACAAAAGTTTGCTAAATGTGAATGAGTTGTTACCCACTTTTGAAGACTCCCAAGGATGTTATCAACGGGATGATCCCGTTGTATTGTTTGCCTTAGCCTTGGATGCTCAATGGTCTCTTGTTCATCTTTTGGATCTTCATCATCATCTTGCTCAAATATGGGTTGTAGGTTTTTTCCACAAGCTATAGTTGAATCAGCTGTTGCTGACTATGTAGATGCGGCACTGCCGCCCTCAAGTGCGGCACTACCGTGCTCTGGAGTTGCAGCAGGTGTTTGCTATAGTGTAGCATCAAGTACGTTAGCGGAAATTGGTGCAGCAGCAACTTGAGGAACCTCCACTTCAGTGACTTCTTCTTCTTGTGGTCTAATATCACCAATAGCCAATTGCTTGATTGCTTCACATAGTGGATCCTCCTTTTCTACAACACTTGAATCAACTTGCTCTACTTGAGAGCCATTAGATTCATCAAATGTCACATCTACTACAATCTTAACTCTCCTAGAGGTTTTGTTGAAGACACGGTAGGCATGCTCATTTGATCCACAACCAAGAAGAAAACCTTCATCAACTTTAGGTGCAAACTTAGAGGTTTTGGGTTTCTTGTTAATTATGAAACACTTGCACCCAAACACTCTAAAGTAAGACACCTTAGGCTTGTTACCGGTTAGAAGCTCATATGAAGTTTTCTTCAATTTCTAGTGTAGGTAGAGGCGGTTGATGGCATAGCAAGCGTGTTGACGGCGTGACACTAAAAGATGTCCGGCGTCTTGTACTCATCTAGCATTGTCCTTGCCATGTCAATAAGTATATGGTTTTTTCTCTCTACTACACCATTTTGTTGAGGGGTGTATGGAGTTGAAAACTCATGCTTGATGCCCTCTTCATCAAGAAACTCCTCAACTAGAGTATTCTTAAATTCGGTCCCATTGTCGCTTCTCACTTTCTTGATGGGAAGACCAAACTCCTTTTGAGCTCTTCTAACAAATATCTTCACCTTCTCTTGAACTTGGAACTTGTCATGCAAGAAAAATACTCAAGTGAAACAGGAATAGTCATCAATAATAACAAGACCATATTTGTTACCCCGATACTTAGGTAGGCGACCGGTCCAAAGAGATCCATATGTATTAGCTCCAATGGTTGCTTGGTGGTCATGATGCTCTTTGGTGGGTGAGGTGCTCCAACTTGCTTTCTGGCTTAACAAGCGCTATAAATCTTATCTTTCTCAAAGTGAACATTTATTAGTCCAAGGATGTGTTCATCTTTTAGAAATTTGGCTAGGTTCCTCATTCCAACATGGGCTAATCAGCGATGCCATAGCCAACCCATGCTAGATTTTGCCACTAAACAAGTCTCAAGCTTACCTTTACTTTTGTTGAAATCAACTAAGTAAAGCTTGTTCTTTAATTGACCCGTAAAGACAATAGAGGAATCCTCCATTCTAAAGACTTCCACACCCTTATCCAAAAAGAGACAATTGTAGCCCATTTCACACAATTGAGAAACGGACAACAAATTATGACTCAATGAATCAACATGTAATATATTTGTAATTGAATACTCAAGGGTTATAGCAACTTTACTGAGACCAATCACATCCCCCTTTGAATTGTCTCCAAAGACAATATTTTCATTTGAGTGCGTCATCAGGGAATATGATGAGAACATACTCCTTTCTCCGGTCATATGATTTGTACATTAACTATCAAGCACCCAACTTGATCCACCGGAGGAGTATGCCTACAAATAAAGTTTAGTTGCTAGATTTAGGTCCCCAATTTAACTTGGGGGCTTGCATGTTAGTCACAAGAATCTTAGGAACCCAAATAGAAGTATTCCTATATATGTTGGTTTCCTTTTCAACATATTTTGCAACCACTTTCCCACTGCTGTTGTTCCTCAAAACAAAGCATGATGTCAAGCTTTGTCGAGGTTCATAAGTCTTCGGTTGATAGGCATACTTATTCTTAGTGGCCCACACTGATTCCTTAGGCTTCTAGAAAACCTGTTTCTTCTAGTACACCTTCTTCTCAGGCTTAGTTTGATCAGGAGCAGAATTGGTAGCCTTCCTATTTTTGCGGGGTGCGGCACTGCCACCCTTCGCCGCGGCACTGCCGCTAGAGGACATTGCACTGCCGCGGTCTGTGCAGGTTGATCTATACCAATTTTGCCCTTCCTCTTAAACTGCACACACTCATAGGCATTCACTATCCTTCTTTCATTTGTCTTGGCTCCTTTTGTGTGTCCAAGCCCTTGCTTGATTGAGGGATGCCTACCTTGCTTGAATTGTGGCCCTTTTGATTCATCATTCTTCTTGTCATTGGATTGGGTCTCACCCATCCACCCTTTTCCAATGACTTCATTGAGCCTGGCAATCTCCTTTCTCATAGCCTCCATGTTTGTAAGGTTAGTGGAATAGGCATTCAAATCAAGATTAAAACATTTTTCACAGCCTTGACTAGTAGAGGGAGTAGAGGTTTTCTTTGTCTTAGTGAGATGTGAGTTGCTATCCCAAAGAATGCTATATTATATCTCAAGTTCTTTGTGCTTTTCATCTAAGTCAAAATACTTTTTCTTGAGAGCTTTATTTGCTTTCTTTGTGATAGCATGGTCCTCTTGCTCTTTGGCTAAGACTTGCGCAAGGATTCCACCTCACTTCTCTCTAATGCAAGAGCTTCTTTTCTAGCAATGTAGAGATTCTCTTGTTGGATAAGAGTCTCTTCTCTAGATTCTAGCTTGGCGTGGACACTCTCTAGATTCTCCATTAGCTTAGTGATGAACAATTTGGTCTTTTCATCCAAAATTTTAGTTATCATGTTTATTTCTTCATCACTAGATTCATTATCACTAGAGCTATCACTAATATCACTACTAGAGATATCACTAGGAGGTGGAGGAGATTTGGCCTTTGATTTGGATTTTACCTTCTCACCCTTTGCCATGAGACAAATGTGAGGGGAGTAGTAGTCATCATCGGACATGTCGTTGAAGAGCCTTGGTGTAGGGGATGACTTGTGAATAGCAATAGTTGCAACCTTCTCATCCTCTTCACTTGTGCTCTCTTTAGTTGAGTCCCATTCATGCCCAATGTGAGCCTCTTCCATGTACTTCTTGCTCTTTCTATGGTCGGCCTTCTCCTCTTTCTTGTCCTTCTTATATTTGTTGTCCTTGATCTCATATGGACACTTAGCAATGAAGTGATTGATGCTTCTACAATTGTAGCATGCCCTCTTTTTCTTGTTTGGAAAGCTTCTCTTCACTACCTTGTAGCCTTGCTTCTTTAGCCCCTTGTGATACCTCTTCATAAAGAGAGCAACATCATCAACTTTCTCATATTGATCATCATCATTTTCACTTTCACTTGAAGATGATGTGGTCTCTACTCTTTCTTGAACTTGCTTGCTTGCTCTAGGCTTGCTAGTTGAAGCTTGTTGGTTGATCTTGGACTTGCTTGTAGAGCCTTGCTTGCTTGATTTGTTGGCCTTGAGAGCTACATCTTTGATCTTTATGCCCTATAACTTTGCTTGCAATTCTCCAAGTTTCTTTCTCTCATTTGCTTCTTCTCTTTGCATGTCAAAGGTCAAGATCCTCCCAAGTACATCATTTGGTGTGAAGTACTCAAACTTCTTCTTGTCTCTAATTAGAGTGACTACGGTCTCATTTCTAGGTGAATAAGCTTCCAACATAATCTTGACAACTTTGTGATCATCTAGCTCATCACAACCATAGCCTCTAATCTTGCCCACTATCGTCATCAACCTATCAAACTTCTCTTGTGGCCCCTCTCCATCCAAGATTACAAACCAATTGAGCTTTGACATCAACAAGTCAATTCTTGTCTTTCTCACTTTGTCAACTCCCTCATGTGCTAGGTGCAAAGTATCCCATATTTGCTTGGCAACATCAACTCCAATCACTCTATTGTACTCATCACCATCCAAGGCACTAAGCAACACACTTGTGGCTTGACCATTATGGTGAATGATTCTCATCTCTTCTAGTATTGGGTTCTTGGGATCAACTGGTGGCTCAAATCCATTGCAAACAATCTCCCAAATTCCGGGATGAAGACCTATAAGATAGGCTCTCATCAAGTGCTTTCACTTGGCAAAGTTAGTCCCATTGAAATGAGGTAACTTGCCCGCGGGCACATTGATGAAAGACCTCTGATCATGGTTAGTCATAGGAATAGAAGAATAGTTAAAGGATACGGTGGCATATTTGTTGTTGTCGGCCTTGTCCTTTCCTTTCTTCTCTTTCTTGTTCCCTATCGACACTTGGTATGACTCATCATCATCTCCATCTTTGGAACTACTTGATATGCTTGATGATACACTTGTTGCCTTCTGTTCTTCCTTCTTCTTCCTAGCTTCTCTTCTTTTTCTTCTTGCTTCTCTCTTGAGCCTTCATTCTTCTTTCCTTTGCTTCTTCTCCTCTAACCGCTCCTCCTCCTCCTTCTCTCTTGCTTCTCTTTTTAGCTTTCTTTCTTCCTTCCTTCTTCTCTCATTCTGATTGAGAGCTCCTTTGGCATCGGTAGCCTCAACATATGGTAGCGTGGTGTTGCTTGCTATCGACGCGCTCAGCTTGCTGCTATCCGTGTCGACATCCACCCGCTTTGTGCCACTAGTTCCTCCTTCGGGCTCCATACCTCACGTGGTGAAGCGTATATGAGATAACCGACTTTGATACCACTTGTAGGATCTCTGGTTGGCCTAGAGGGGGGTGAATAGGCCTGTCAAAATAAACACTCAAACTTTTAACAAATTCACCCTATGGCACTACCGCTCTAGAGGGTGGCACTGCCGGCCCAGAACAGCGGGACTACCGCACCTGCAGACAATTTCGAGTCATAGTTCAAAATCCATGAACAAAAACTTAGATCAGAGAAATTTTCTAGCTTACTGTAGGTATGACAATCACAGATCAAGAGCTAGAAGTGGTAGGAACACCATACAAAAGTAGATCGACTAGAAATCCTAGAAATCACCTCAACCACATATGTCATGCAAGTAATGTAAATCAAGCACAAGTGACACAATGATTTATCCCGTGGTTCGGCTCGCCACCAAGGCTTGCATACCTCCATGTTGTTGAGGTTAGCCACTAAGGCTTAGGGCTTTCCAACCCTTCCTAGTTCTCAAGTCAAGAGACTTAACTCTTGAGATGAGGGGTGAGTTTACTAGCTTCAAGAGATGGTTACAAACCTCCTGGGGCTGCCACACAAGTTGGCAAGCTCCACGGGCGATGCTCTAACCGGCTAAGAGCCAAGCTCCAAGAGTAACAAACACAACCGCCGGCCAAAATGTGAACCAAGTGCTCTTTAGAGTTGGGGAATCAATGGAGCTGCTCTCTAATCGAGTTTTGGACCCTTTTCCCTCAAGGATTGATGGAAAATCAATGGATTTGCTTGGGGGCTTGAGGTCAACAATGAAGGGAGAGAGAGAGAGCTCCTGATCTGTTTTGGGCATGCTGAAGTGAGGAAGAAGAGGTAGAGAGCCATTGGGGAAGAAGGGGAAGGGTATAAATACCCCCCAGCCCCCAACGGTCACTTAAGTCACGACAGTGCCTCTCTTCAAGTGCGGCAGTGCCGCACCATGCAAGATAGCAAGGGTAAGAGTGAAGTGTAGATTATCTTGGCTATGAATCTGAGGATGCATGTGTATGTTTGAGCACTTGGTAGCACATATTAGCTTAAGCACTGTGTCCCCCTTTATAGTATGGCTTTTCCTATACTCAAATTCAAAATATAAAAGAATTTAAAATTCCATTGAGTTTGAAGCCATCTACATTTGTAATTGGGGGCTCCTCTGTTTTGTGTAGCATCCTCAAACATGAATTCCCTGCTTGTCATCTCGATAAATCTCATTAGTTCTCTAATTATGTGGTCATTATCACAAAAACCCATAATTAGGGCTTGATTGCACTTTCACTCAGAACCACACGGTGTAACAACCCAAAAATCCACACACCAAAAATCCCAACTACAAAATTTTTTCTTCAAAACCCCATGCAATGTTGAGTGATATCCGTAGGAGCCAACCCTAGGTGTTGCATTAGTTGTAACCCAACTAAACAATTTCATGAGCATGGCATGTCATTTGTTAATTATGTTTAATTAAATACTAACAAATAAAATGTAGCATACATTGTTAATTCAAATGGTGATTTGGATTTCCATTTGCATTATGTAATGCTTAACAACTCCTTTAAAGAAATAAACCATAAGATAATTATTAATCAAACCAAAGAATAAATGCTTAAAGAGAAAAACTATTTCTATTTTTGTATAACAAAACTGCACCTAATTTTTGTTATACAAAATAGCTAAATAAAGTTCCTAAAATATATAAAAGAATGTTGTGGGCATCATATCTAAAACTCCAATGAATAAGGTACACCAAATTTTGAATTCAAATTCCAAATCACCATTTGAATTTAAACAAAGGAGAAGAAAAATAAAACAGAAAAGAAGAAAAGAAAAAAACAGAAAAGGAGAAAAGGGAGGAGCTAGCCTCGTAGCCCAAGCAACCGAGTCGGCCCAGCCTACCCTTTTACCACTAGCCGGCCCAGCTCGCCGTCCCCGCTTCGCTGGCCCACGCAGCCGCAAGCAGGCCTGGCCCGACCGCGCGCGGCCCACGCAGCTAGCCTCACGCCACCACGCCATCGTCTTTCCCCACGCTGGCTGACAGGTGGGACCTCCTCGTCATCCCCCTCCTTGGTCCCCTCCTCTGCATCCTGAGAACAGAGCGCAGATGCCGTGGGACAATGATTCGATGCCGCCTCGGCCCCTCTCCGCCGTCCGTGCCTCACAACCGACTACGAAACCGTTGGATGGGTGCCACGCAGGCACCAGCTGCCCGATAGGGTCACGCACGGTGCATGACCGCTGCCGCACGCTCCTGCCATGGCCATGGCCGAGCCATGACCTTGTCGCCCCCCTGTCCCCCGCCTTGTTGACCAAGGAACGCGAAATTGGTTTCACCAATGCACCCGCGGCCGCGTCGCGACCCCGTAGACCTAGCCTCGACGAGATCACAGCCCCCCGCGCGCCCCTTGGCCATCCCTAGCTGCTCGCTCCATGCCTGGCTAAGCTTCGGCTATAAAAGCCCCGGCCCCGGTTGCCCTAGCGCGTTCCCGTGCCCGCCGCCGCTTGGTGGCCCAACAGCCCGCACACCCGAGCCAAGAGAAAGAGGGGGGTAGAGGAAGAGGAAGGAGCACCGAAGCCGCCTGACATCGCCAGTGTCGCCGCAGTGGAGGACGATGCCTCGATCCACCACGTCGGCGCTGCTCGGCACTGCACGGCTTCGTCTCGACACGGCCATGACCCGCCACTGCACCGCCATCCTTTCGCCTTTGACACCAACGATGAGTCCATCGCTGCTGAGACCTTCTCCTAGACCCATGGACATGGACGCACGCACACGCGCCACGCACGTCACGGCGACGTCGAGCCGATCGTGCTCGAGCACGCCCCTGCTAGCGCACACGCTCACGCCCTCCGCACACGCATGCACATGACAGGACCCTAGGAGGAACGATGTCGAGCGCTATGCTCGAACATGCCGATGCGGTTCACGCTCAGAGCAAGCGCGTCACAGCTAGAGTATGGCCGCGACGGGGTCACCACCGCCGCATCACCGCACCAGGGACGCCATTAGCACCTTGACGCAATCCGCCATGTCGATGAACATGCCATGCGCTCATTCTTGAGGAAAGGGGTCCGCTGCTACACCACCCAGCTTGCGCCGTTCACCACCGGACCGCCGCCATGGCCGAATCAAGCCGCCACCGTGGCCAAAGCCACTGGGGGCTCAGAGGACCCTTCGACCTACCCGACAAGCCCGATGGAGCATCGTGATGCTCACACGCACCACAAATCTGGCCTATGCCGCTGCAACCGCGCCATCCCCGTACGCTGATCATGCTCGAGCAGCCGTCGCCATGGCTAGACCCCTGGGAAACCTTGGCCGCCGCAATAGCGCCACCGTTGGAGTCACCGCACCTTGGAGAAGCCATAGCACCACACTACTGCACCCCTATGCCTTCGGCGAGGCTCGCCGGCGAGGTACACCACCGGCGGGAACCCACCGCATGGAGAAAGGGGGGGATTTCTTCCCTAGACCGCCCACTCGTACACCCGGTGCACGTAGACCACAGAGAGGCGAGGAGAAGGGTGGACATGGTTCACTGGAAGGAGAAGCGGTCCACCATAGACCGGCGCATGCGTCCACCGTAGACCGCGAGCCATGGACTCGAGCCCGACCCAGAATCCAGAAGGCGCCGTGGCGCTCTGTGCCGAAGCCACGTGGCAGGCCAAAGCCCAGCCCGTATCTAGGCCCAACCGGCCCAGTTTGGGCCCGACCCATATTGACCATTGACCGGTCAACGTTGACCGTTGACCGGGGCCACCTGTCAGTGACACTGCCATGCGGGACCCACTTGGCAGAGGATGAAACAGCCGTGGTGACGTCATGATGATGTCACGATGACGTCAGCTGCTGACGACAGCAGCTCTGGCCCCACCTGTCAGTGACTGTGATCCGTTGACCGTTGACTCACCCGTTGACTTGGCGTTAACCTTGACCGGACCCACATGTCAGTGACCCAAGAGGCCCTGGTCCCACCTGTCGGAAACGATGACGTTGATGACGTCATGCTGACGTCAAGATGACATCAGCAGGACCCCACCTGTCAGTACCAGAACTGTGACGATGACATCATGCTGATGTCAGCATGCCACATGGACCAGTTATAGTGTGACATGTGTCAGCCCAGGATTAATTTAGCCTTTTCCATTTTCAGAGATGGATGTAATCTTCGAAAATTCATAACTAATTCATACGACCTCAGAAAAATATGAAACCAGGACCAAAATTCATCTAAAATCGAGCTCTACGCAATGAACCCATGTTTGAGTGCATTTGGCTCTTTTGAATTTTCATTGCTTCTTTGTGCTATTCTATAGACGTCGCTAACGCGACTATAATGCGATCGTTTGCAGACTCGGAGGAGAACTAGATGGACGAGGACCGAGAGTACCGTGAGGAGTACGGAGACGACTACACTGAAGGTTCCACATCCCACCCAATCTCGTAGCACCTATTACGCATGGCTAAAATAGAAATGCTAGTGCTTTACTTTATTGTTATGATCACACTATGATAGGACTTGTATGGTAGTATGCTTTCTTGATGGCCTTTACCTTGACGCAACCTTACCCCTGCTCACCCTGTTGTTAGGCTAGTCACACGTTTGCTGCTATATTTCATTGCTTATTACTTCTACTACGCTTGTATTACTTTGATGCGTGGTGGAAAACCGATGTTATCTGGACTATGGGGAGAGTGCTGCGTGTGTGACTTGGATGCGTGGAGGGTGAGGGTTGTGTCAACCAAGTTGGAGTATACGACGAGCCTAGGGCAAGTCTTGCCGTGGGGTGCTACCTGGGCACCCCTGGAATGGATACCTGTGGTGGGTAAATAGTATATGAGGTGGCCCTGGGTGTGAACCTGTGATGGGAGGAGCCCAAGGTGGAGGTGCTGTGGTGGCACGGTAAATGGAAACCCTGATGAAGACATCCTGGCTTGGTCACCCCTAAGGACTTACTAGTACTCAGATTCACCGGGAAGCCATATGTACCACTCGCCCTATATGGTGCGGGACGGCCGGACTACTGGGTAGGATATTGCCACTACTGCTAGGTTGATAGTGAACAGTGTAAGGAGGTACGGGGCGCAGAGGATTTCCCCCACACCCTTCCGAGACTTCATGGAGACCTTGTGGACCCGGCTCATGACTCATAGTTTCAGCCACCCCAGACTAGACTTGGGGTGTACCAGGGCTGAATGGTAGAGTTGCATTATCCTAGGCTAGCAAGCGGCCAGAATCAGCCCAGTTGACGACGGTCAGCGAGGAAGGCAGATCTTGTGGTTATGTAAAACCTCTACAGAGTGTATGGTTGATCGATCGATACATATGCCGACTTGTCGGCTATGGACCTTTCCTGGGTTTCGCTTAAACTAGATAGTGAGATGAGTACTTCTCTTCTCCCCCGAGAGTGAGTGTTCGGACGTAGCCAGGGGCTACGGGCCTTGAGACAGTGCTAAGACGGAGTTGGCCTGTCGACTGAGCGATGGTATGGTTGTGGTATGGTGATGGTGTGGAGATGGTGGTATATCGATGCCAGGATTGAAACCTGGCTCTAGACGGAAATGGGGTGGAATGGGTGTGGGAATGGTGTTAAAACTTGACCAACTATTCTTATATACTTGATATGCTAAAACATAGGAAACCCCAGCCTTATAGGTTCCTTTTGATTATATCCAACTTGCATCCAATTTTCACAAAGCAATGCTCATAGGGTGGGAGTGGCCAATACAAATCGTACTGATAATTTTTGGCACATAGGTTCTGTTGAGGAGTATAGCTTCGATTAGTTTGATGGTTGAGGGGTTCGTTCCTACGCTCAAGTTTGGCGATCTTATCTTCAAGCTGTTCTGAAAGAATGCTACTTTTGATTCCGCTAATGCGGCGATGTAATAATTTATGTAATTCCGCACTATTTGTACTCTGATATTATCGTTGTATGGATGTGATATTCGACTAGAATTTGGGTAATATGATCTACAACGGTCTTATTACACTTCGACTCTGTGGATTTCCCTTCACGTAAATCAGGTCATTTCAGTTAGTATCAGAGCCATACTTGACCCTAGGACGGAACCCTCGAAATGGACGATAGAATAGGACGTGGACATCCCTTCTTTCGGTTATATACCAACCCTGCATTTACTTTTATGCAAGGCTTACCTATTAATTGACCTGCTAACACATGTTTCCTTAAAACATGCAGATGGCAACGAATGTCGAATGGCCGCCTCTAGGACCGCTACCTCTGGACCACGCTAAGCTTACCTTCGACCTATGTGAGCTCGGGGGTTTTGCACAGACCCTCTACCGAGTTCTTGTCACGTTAGGAGTCCCTGATGAGCTTGTCAAGGTCACCTGCACCGGGAAGTCAGCTCAGGAAGGAGGAATCGAAGGACCGGTTGTCACCTCAGTCGAGTTCCTAGCTAGCACTACCTTACCTTCTGTCCTAGCTTTCACCGAGTTGACTATAGAGGACACAGTTGAGGAGGGACTGTGAGCTGTTTCACAGAAGGCACTTCGCAGAGTGATGAGGGACCACTATGAGCACCTGAAGACGATAGAGTTCCGTCTAGTTCCCTAGGCCCTCGACCTCAGCCTCACCCCTAGTGAGTAGAGTTTCACAGCCGGCAGAGTTATCTTTGTAGAGGAGGATAGATGCCTTCATGTCTCGGCTATCCACCTACTAGAGCAGGACAGGTACGTGACCCATTGTTAACACTGGATTTTGGTCAATTCTGGAAGATGACAGGTGGACCCACATGCAGGAAGAAGAGTGTTCGGCAAACAACGCAAGCGGTCGGCTAAATGCTTGTGCGGTCGGTTATTCTGGAAGGCGGTAACTCCATTCGGGAAAGCAGAAGATGGCAAGCAAAGCCGATCGAAAAGATGAAAGTTGTAATAATAAAGGACTCTGAGAGTTTGGGGCAAGGAATCGTAGTTTCCAAGTTTATTTAAGAGTTCCTTTGTAAATCGTAGTCTTTTAGGACTCGTGTTTCGTCTAGGGTATAAATATTGACCCTCGACCATTGTAATAGGCGTTCACAACCAAATCAATACAACCGGCCCCGTGCCAACTTTCGAGTCCTTTTGTCGTGTCGTCGAGTTCTTCGAGAGGAGTCATCGATCCGTCGACCTCCGTAAGTTCCGACAACCTTGTTATCATGTTTAGTATCATGCGGTGGATTTAAACGTGATGCAAGTAGTCTTGTTTGTTTTCAATGATCGTGCGGCGGATCTTTGCTTGACAATCAAGAAGTCTTTGCTTATACTTTGTTTATGAGTAGATACCGTATGCGGCAAAGTTTTGCTCAATATGCTTAGTGGAAGCAAGACAGTTATCGGCTCTATTAGATTACGGCAAAATCTAAATAGATTCATCAAGTTATCCTGTGTTGCATGTTTTAAATATTTTATATATTTGTAACACACTTTTGCCCAATCTAGATTGATATTGTTCGGCCCTCTTCTATGGTTTTATTTCGAGCTTCAATGATCATTACTTTCATAATACCTTTGCAAATAGATAACATGCTCGTAATGGCTGAATTATTTTAATCTAGATTGTCACATGTTGTGGGTTCATGTATGTTAATCACGTTTAAGTTTTTTGACGAAACTAGGTGTCGTCTGCGGCGATTTGTGAGTTTTAGATTGGCTTAATCGTGTTTATCTACACGCCCTTCTTCATGGACCCCAACTCGGCCGGATTGTTTGAGCTTGGATATGCATTAACGCATAATCAATTTCACTTGTTCAAACATGTCTTCCCATGCATATGCATTCGCAATCGAGATCTTTACGTATGTCCATCCTACGATTAGCCGAATGATTTATAAACTTGTTGGCGAGATGACTTCCTATAGTCAGTATGTCGTTGTAAGTGGCTTCAGGGGCGTATATACGGAACTATCTGGTCTCACCCGACATGTTCCGGTTTGACATTTAATCGTTTTATCCCTTGTCGGTTTCTTTCGAGTCAAATCGACCGCACGCTCCGGATCACGAAGCACCCGGGCACCCGATTGAAGCTACGCTTTTTCGACTTCTTTGTGTGTGCGGCACGCAAGGCGTCACATTTTGTGTCAACACACTTTTGGCACGCTCGGTGGGACAATCTGCTAGTTCAAGATGGCATCCGAGATCAACAATGATCATGTTCGGATGTAAGCATGGCGTAATTGCGGATAATTACAAGGATTTAGTGCTACAAGCGTGTGAGCAATACCAACGGAAGTGCTTGATGTCTTTTTCAAAAACAAGAGCGATAAAAGTATTTCAAAAGCGCCAATGCCAAGGGTTCTTCTTCCGCATCAAACTGATTACCTATCAAGAGGAGGATGCTCGAAGATGGCAGCCCCAGTTTATAAAGCTATGGGAGAAACCATGACAAACCATCACACAAACTTTTACGAATACCTTTTCGGCAATCATGATCGATACTTTTGGCCCAATGGTTGATAAATACTTGAGGAAAATGTTGGACCACTTAGTGGGCCGACGCTTTTCAATGTTCCAAAGCATCAAGAGAAGCCTGTTGGAAAGGAAGTAGCGTCGCCTTCAAATATAGGTGGATTGACTCACACTGAAAAGCAATCACATCCCACCTATGGCCAGATGACATTTGGTACCACAGGAGAAGTGCCACTTTCAGCTTATAGAGTTTCTCCGGCATCAAATAGATTACAGAAGAATATGTATGGAGATGGATATCAAGAATTTACTGATTACAGTGCTATCAATGCTGTGCCAAACCTAGGGTATAGAAGTGTTTCAGGATTGCCTTCTGGAGTGCAAGTACAAGGAAACCAGGATCCAGGCATTGATGTTTTGATGCACAGGATGGCTGATATGATGCAAAATCAGTTCGGCTTGAAGCCAAAGAATCAATCCTATTCATACAAATCTCCTTATCCAGAATGGTACAACAGAGTGGCATTGCCTCCAAGGGTGAAGCCTCCAACAGATTTGACCAAGTTTTCTGGTCAAGATGATACTAGTACCATAGAGCACATCAGTCGGTACTTAATGCGACTTGGAGAAGCTGCTTTTGATGAAGCATGGAGGATTCGATATTTTCCTTTGTCTCTTACAGGACCGGCTTTCACATGGTTCACGCTCTCTACCAAATCATTCCATTGGTGCGTGCAAGCGAGAACTAGAGCGAAGTTTCATTCATATTTCTATCACGGGTACCAATGAGAAGAAATTGGTTGATCTCATGAGTCCGAGGATGAGAACAAATGAAACACCATTGGAGTATCTTCAGCAGATTTAGGGAGACCAAGAATATGTGTTATTCTCTAAATTTACCGATGATCAACTACCGGAATTGCTATAGTAGGAATGTTGCCGAATATCGGGAGAAGTTGTTCGGTTTAGAGTTTGATGATCTTGGTCAACTTGCACACGTTTAGCGACTATGAGTAATCAAGCCCAAGGATTCGGGAGAGATAATCGCTTTCGGAAGAACAATGCCACTAATGAGGTGTATCGGGGCTTTACGGGCCGAATCGAGTATATATTGATGAGGATGAGATAGTCTGCAAATGAGTTAAATTGGGACAAGGAACCCACTCAAGTTAGTCAACGCTTGGTTGAAACAACAAAAGGGAACCTATGATTTTGATGTTACTAAAGCGAGTAGACTTTTTGCATTGTTGATAAAGGAAGGACGATCAAGTTACCGAAGGACATCCTATGTTACGTCTCGAAGGAGTGAAAGACAAAAAATATTGTGGCTTTCATAACACTAATTCTCATTCTATTAATGATTGCCGAGTGTTCGTAATGCGAATCCGTAAAGCTATCCAAGAGGGACATTTGAGGTTTGATGGCAAGATGAAAATTGATGATCGACCCTTTTCCACAAAATATGATTTCTTTCTCTGTGAATGTGGTATCCGCCAATGATCTCAAAGGTAAAGGCAAGGTGAAAGTGTTGACTTCCGATAGAGCAAAGGAGAGTGGTGCTTTGTTGACCCGGATCGGCAAATCACCAATGAGAGAGTCAAGACATCGAGTTCGGTTTCGAATAGCCGAACCGAGAAGGTCAAACTTCCAAACCCGTAGAGTTACATCACGTATTTTGCTAAACAAGTGGCGAGAGAACAAGAGAAGGAATACAGAAGAAACAATGGTTTATGGAAGAATGCTTGGAGGTATGAGGAAGAAGTATACCGAAGGGAGCAAGAAGAATACATGATGAAACAGGAGCAGTCTCATTGGGGTTGTTCGTTCTTTAGGCATTGTTGGAATGAAGGTTTGAGGTTGCTGCAAGAAATAATTGTCCGGAGTGTAGTGCTCGATTACTCGAGTATAGGCAATCTCGAGTCAACCGCCGTCCGTCTATGAAAGACTTGGAACGAAGATTCTCAAGATGATCGGCGCTTAAAATAGGTGGCTTTGAGAATCAAAGAAAGGAAAAGAGTTGCGAGTTCAGGTTGGATTCATGATAGAGTGCATAATGAAGAAGCTGACTTTTGTAAATACGTATGGCAAAAGGACAATGGTGTCCTCCGGGCCTAAGGAAAAGCCGGAAAAAGAAGAGTACAACGATTGAGGAATAGGGAGTTGGAACAAGAAGTTGCCGAAACAAAGCAAATTTGGCGTCCTAAAAAGAAGCCTAATGGATGTGGTCCTTCGGCTAATGCTTGCATGGCTTTCTTCCTCCCATCAGAGTTTATAGCTCCCGAAAGCCAAGATTTCCAAGAAGAGGTGTACTCTAATTTTGATGAAAGTGAATGTCAAGATTTGATGGCTCAGCTTGTATTAACACAGCAGGCTGTTTTTGATAAACCAATCAAGAATCGTCACTTGAGGCCACTCTATTTAAAGGGATATGTCAATGGCAAGCCTTTAACTAAGATGTTTGTCGATGGAGGGGCTGCTATCAATATCATGCCTTATACTACCTTGAGAAACTTGGGATGACTAATGAAGAATTCAAAACCCGACATGGTGCTTAGGGATTTTGCTTGGCAATCCTTCCGATACCGAGGTGCTATCCATGTCGAAATGACTATTGGGTCAAAAACTCTGATTACTACCTTTTTTGTCATTGATGGCAAGGGGGCATATAGTCTACTCTTGGGCAGAGATTGGATCCATGCTAATTGTTGCATTCCTTCAACTATGCATCAAATTCTCATTCAATGGGTTGGAGATGATGTTGAAGTTGTACATGCTGATAATTCGGTAAGTGTTGCTGCCACGGAATCTACCTATTGGGAATATGAGGGCGTCGATTGTTTCTCTGGAAAAGTGTGGAAAGAAGGTCCTGTAAATGTTTTTAGCGAAGGCCAACAAATTGATCCAAGCGATCGCTCTCATAGCAATTTTAATGGGAAATCCGTCGATGGCAACAAAGGAAAGTTGGGGCGTGGTTTTATGTCAGCTGATAAGTTGGAGGAAATCAATGTTGGTGATGGTTCTAAGCCAAGGCCGATGTATATTAGTGCAAAGTTAGACCCAGAATATAAGTCAAAGTTGATAGATTTGTTGAAAGAGTTTAAAGACTGTTTTGCTTGGGATTACACGGAAATGCCTGGATTGGATCGTTCCATTGTTGAGCATCGATTACCCATTAAACCTGGGTTTCGTCCTTATAAACAACCTCCAAGGAAGATATACAAAGAGGAGGTATTGGCCGATGTGAAGAAGGAGGTTGAAAGGTTAATAGAAGCAAACTTTATTCGCCATGCAAGTATGCGAGTGGATTTCAAATATAGTACCAGGTATATAAGAAAAATGGAAAAATGAGAGTTTGCATAGATTTTAGAAATCTTAATAAGGCTACTCCCATGGATGGTTACCCAATGCCGCTTGCCGATTCTTTGGTAGATGCGGCAAGAGTTAGTTATGAAGTCATTAGTTTTATGGATGGTAATGCTTGGCTATAACCAAATTTTTATGGCGATAGAAGATATTTCAAAAACAAATTTTCGAGATGTCCCGGTCATATTGGTTTGTTCGAATGGATAGTCATGACGTTTGGGTTAAAGAATGCCGTGCAACTTATCGAGAGCTATGAATTATATTTTTCACGAGTTGATCGGCAAGATTGTAGAAATCTACATCGATGATGTAGTAGTCAAGTCTAGAAATCATGAAAGACATTTAGCCGATTTAAGAAAGACTCGGAGTGCACAAGAAAGCATGGCTTGAAGATGAATCCAAACAAATGTGCCTTTGGAGTTTCGGCTGGTGAGTTTTTGGGATTTTTAGTTCATAAAGGAGAAATTGAAGTTGGGAAAAAGAGCATGGAAGCAATAGACAAAGTTGTGCCGCCAACTAATCTCACGCTAAATTGCAATCATTGTTAGGCAAAATCAACTTTGTAAGAAGATTCATATCCAATTTATCGAAAAGAGTTTTACCCTTTTCCCTTTATTGAAGCTCAAGAAAGATCAAAAATTTGTATGGGGTGACATACAACAAAAGGCTTTTGATGAGATCAAACAATATATGAAAGCACCACTGTCTTTGGTACCTCCACAACTTGAAAAGCCTTTTAAGTTGTATGTGGCGACCGATAGCCTAACGATAGGATCGGCCCTTATGCAAGAGTTTGAAGGAAAAGAAAGAGTCATAGCTTATTTTAGCCGAAAGTCATTAGACCCCGAAAACAAGGTATTCGCCTCAGAGAAACTTTGCTTGTGTGTATATTACTCCATACCAAATCACGGCACTTTGTTTGTTGAATTCGAATGCGTGGTGGTTTCTAGTTTTGATGTAATCAAACATATGTTATCAATGCCGATTTTGAATGGAAGAATTGGCAAATGGATTTTAGCATTGTCAGAATTTAATTTAAGGTATGAATCGGCAAAGGCGGTAAAGGGTCAAATTATTGCTGATTTTATTACCCAACATCGGGATCTTTCTGTTGAGGCGATAAACATTGTGCCTTGGGCCTTGTTCTTCGATGGATCATCTTGCAACAAAGGTGGTGGTGCTGGTATTCTTTTGATTTCCCCACAAGGAAAAGCTTTTGAGTATGCAGTCCCTATTGAATTTCATGTTACTAACAATCAAGCAGGAGTATGAAGCATTGCTTAGAGGGCTTCACTTCTTATAGAAGTAAAAGCCGTTGCTGTTGAAATCTTTGGGGATTCTGAGTTGGTGATTAATCAACTAAATGGTCAGTATGAATGCAAGAATAATGTGTTAAGAGAATATTATGAGGAGTGTAGAGAACTTTTGAAGAATTTTACGATAGTAACCTTGCATCATATCCCTAGAGAGTACAATGAAGAAGCAAATAAGTTAGCTCAAGTCGCTACGGATATCGAGAGAATCGGGAAGTTTTACTATAGAGGAAGATGTTTTAAATCTCGATCCGATGAGATGGTGATTGGAGATACTGAAGTTACCAATTATCTGAAAAATCCATCTCAAAGGGTTTCCTAAAACTTAGGTACAAAGCTCTCAAGTTTGTGTTTCTTGATGATCGGTTATATTACAAGTCCATCGATGGAGTATTGCTCAAATGCTTGAGTCGAAGAGGCCAAGAAAGTGATGTATGAGGTTCACGAAGGGTTGTGTGGTGCACATCAGTCCGACTTATCGGATGAAGTGGATAATTAGGAGAACTGGTTATTTTTGGCCAACTATGTTGGAAGATTGTTTTGAATATTAAAAAGGGTATCACACTTAAAGTTTATTACAAGCCTAATTTCTACTGGTTCAGAAGATGATTGATTGCTTCTGTGGCTTCAGTCCTGATTCGCTAACATTATCTAGCACTTTTTGATCTTCATCTTCGAACTCTCGGATCTTTGGACAATTTATTTTTGATCTGTTGGTCTTCTTTGATGGTGAAGCTATCTTTAGTGAAGTTGCTTCTATGTTCTTGGCAGATTGGCTATGTGGGCCTGTGAGAGACCCGAATTTTGGCATTCGGTTCGGCTAGTTGAGCTTCTAGTCTGATTTTTTCATCCTCCATGGATCTCGATTCGAGCTCCAAGGTTGCCAAAGAATTTCTCGTGTCTGCGATATGAGAGTGAAGATCTTTAATCTCCAGCTTTTTCAAAGATCTATCCTTCTCGCAAAGCGGCCCTCGAAGATATGTTCTTGGTTGCCCTTCTCACCATAGCAAAGTGATCATCAAGATGGGTCTGCAGATTCTAGGGGAGCCTTGAGAGCGAAGGATATCTTGATCAATGAGTTCAAGGAGGTCTTTTATCTGGTCTGCATCCTGAACCAGACTGATGGTATCCTTATTCAGCAGAATAATCACTTCTTTTAGCCGAGCCTGATTCTCCAGTGACAAAGTTTGATGAGAAGTGATCTCTTCACCTTTCTCAATAATGTAGTCCTCAATAGAGAAGGAGTAGGCGGTGGTCGGTTTAGTGATGTTCTTCTAGACAAAGAGGAAGAAAGAAGGTGTTAGCCGATTGGGTAATTTTGCTAAAATATAGTATGAGACAAGGCATTACCTGTTGAGCTGATTGGTCATCAGGATGGGTTATACCCTGGCTTGCTGGAGGACTTGATTGAAGGTTCGGAGGAGACGGATCTGGAGATTGATCAGGAGAAGTTTCCCTTGCCGGTTCATCTAAGATCTCATATATTCTCGATGAAAGTAAGTGATAATGAGCATAAGAGATAGATGTTGTTAAAGAGAAAGGAGAGGAGAATTGGTTGAGCAATGTTACCTATAGTCTCATCGGGTTTATGAGCCTTTGAACCTTCACTTTCATGGGTCTCTCGAAATTTCGCTATCATGGATTTCTTCATCTTCAATAGAAACTTGAGGGTTGGTTCTCTGGTATTGAGGTATTACCCGTATGGGAATTTCGACTTGTGGCTGCGAAGGAAGGAATGAATGTAGAGATAGTCGAGGCTTCTTGCTAAATGAAATGGTTGACCTGATAAGAAAATGAAGGTTCATGCCTTAAGGGATAATCTGGCTTTCTTGGTCCTTGGTTTCTTGGGTAAGAGAAAACTTTCAGTGTGTTTTCCTTTTGCTTTTTCCTCTGGAAGATGCAGCAAATTGAAAGTAGCAGGAGTTCTTATGAGTGCCTTTAGAGGTGCTTTGAATCCAAAGTTGCGTAAGTTTTCATGAATTCCTTTAAGTTTGGAGCATCAAACCCCAGAGCGAGTTTGGGACCAAATGGATAGTCTTGAATTGCTTTGGCGGGGGAAGTAAACTCAAGATCCTGTGCATAACCGGATGTTAAAGTAAGAAGTGGATTCAAGAATAAGAAATGATGGGCATAATGAAATTACCTCACCGTCGGAAGCAAAATCGGGTTGCAAGTTTTTGCATAAAGAATGAACTGCTATATTGAAGATATGAGCATGCCATTCTTGCCACCAAGAGACAAAGAGGGATGAGCAACATCTATTAGCCCAAATGGAGATGGTTCATATATTGGTAATTCCCATCCTAATTCAAAGACCTTCTTGGCTTCCATTCCTTCCATTATTGCTTCCCTTGATTTTATGATTGTTGAGAAGAGGAATTTTGAGGCGATTGGCGCATCCTAATTGTCTGGCTACCATGTTGGGATAATAGAACTCATAGGTGGATTGTACTAATCTCCCATGATGAAATTCGGTGGCAAAGTGCAAGGTTTGATAAAGGAGTTGAAAATCTCTGTGGATTCTTGGCTTTGAACAACCAATTTCATAGCTAAACTTGCGAGGCAAAGTCGATCTTCATTTTCCTGTAAGGAAACCAGAGCACATTGCGAATCCTTTGAAAAATAGCTTGAAGAGATGACCAATGTCTATATCAATGCTTATAGATGCTGCTTTGCTTCCCCATAAGTCGACAAGCTTTAACCTTTCTTTCGCTTGCAAAGATAGTTAATCGAGGGGAAGCTTAGGTTGAAGAGGCTCACAGGGGTTATCTGATGCATATATAGTTGGAGCCACATTTGAATTAGCCACCAGGGACCATTCACACAAGAAATTTCTCCACCTTGGCACATCTGAAGGGTGATCTGATGCATCATATGATAAGCAGACCCTAAAAGATATTTGCCTAATGGGATCTGGGTGCCTGCAGCTAAGTCTTCAGCCATTACCATGTGATTCAGGGTTGGTTCATTGGATTTTCCACAAAAAATGAATCTGCATAGCCACATATTCATGAAAGCTTTCAACTCTTTGTCGAGAGGCGGCCAGATGCATTCATGTAATTACAATATGTTTGACCCATCCACATCCGTAACTAACGGCTCTTTGATTACTCTTGCTCTTGTACTTATAAGGATATACTTGGCAATGACACATTCAAACCAGTCATCATGTATATCGTCGGCTAGAGTGATGGTCATAATACCATGGCGAAGATAAAGGCATTGGTAGCGTCGGACCAAAAATGAGAAGTCGCTATCGAAGGAATCATTCCTGGGTGTCTCTGCTAAAGATAACTCCAGACAATGACTGATGTCCTGACTTTCCCAGTGGCTGCTGCTCTTCTCCAACATTCTCCTGTACCAGTTGCGCCATCCGGTGATTGGGGGAAATGGCCAATTCTTGAACGTGTTTGGCCATCGGTTTGGTGAGGTAATTCCAGACTTGAAAGGAATTCTTTGAGTTTCCTTCTCAATGATTTCAGAAGGGTCAGGATTTCCCATTGGGCCAAGGAAATAGGAGTCGGGGTTGGCAGCGTAAGGGATCAAAATCTGGCTCTTGTACTCCTTTAGAAGATGATTGAAATCGAGGGGAATAAGTCAAAAGAGGAGCGGAAGGATGGGATGAAAGTTGCGAATAGAAATAAAGTTTACCTCTGGGACTTCATCCCGGGTCGCCATTGAAGATTTAAAGGAGGTTCAAGTTGCTTACCGAAAGATTGAAATTTTGGGCAACGGTGCGGTTTTGAACGGTGATGACCTAGGAGGATGAAAGAGCTTGTGGTCAATTTCAGAATAAAACAACTTTTATCCCGAAATTGAGGGGGCATGTGTTAACACTGGATTTTGGTCAATTCTGGAAGATGACAGGTGGACCCACATGCAGGAAGAAGAGTGTTCGGCAAACAACGCAAGCGGTCGGCTAAATGCTTGTGCGGTCGGTTATTCTGGAAGGCGGTAACTCCATTCGGGAAAGCAGAAGATGGCAAGCAAAGCCGATCGAAAAGATGAAAGTTGTAATAATAAAGGACTCTGAGAGTTTGGGGCAAGGAATCGTAGTTTCCAAGTTTATTTAAGAGTTCCTTTGTAAATCGTAGTCTTTTAGGACTCGTGTTTCGTCTAGGGTATAAATATTGACCCTCGACCATTGTAATAGGCGTTCACAACCAAATCAATACAACCGGCCCCGTGCCAACTTTCGAGTCCTTTTGTCGTGTCGTCGAGTTCTTCGAGAGGAGTCATCGATCCGTCGACCTCCGTAAGTTCCGACAACCTTGTTATCATGTTTAGTATCATGCGGTGGATTTAAACGTGATGCAAGTAGTCTTGTTTGTTTTCAATGATCGTCGCGGCGGATCTTTGCTTGACAATCAAGAAGTCTTTGCTTATACTTTGTTTATGAGTAGATACCGTATGCGCAAAAGTTTGCTCAATATGCTTAGTGGAAGCAAGATGTTTATCGGCTCTATTAGATTACGGCAAAATCTAAATAGATTCATCAAGTTATCCTGTGTTGCATGTTTTAAATATTTTATATATTTGTAACACACTTTTGCCCAATCTAGATTGATATTGTTCGCCCTCTTCTATGGTTTTATTTCGAGCTTCAATGATCATTACTTTCATAATACCTTTGCAAATAGATAACATGCTCGTAATGGCTGAATTATTTTAATCTAGATTGTCACATGTTGTGGGTTCATGTATGTTAATCACGTTTAAGTTTTTTGACGAAACTAGGTGTCGTATGCGCGTGACGCAGTTTTTAGATTGGCTTAATCGTGTTTATCTACACGCCCTTCTTCATGGACCCCAACTCGGCCGGATTGTTTGAGCTTGGATATGCATTAACGCATAATCAATTTCACTTGTTCAAACATGTCTTCCCATGCATATGCATTCGGCAATCGATCTTTATGTATGTCCATCCTACGATTAGTCAATGATTTATAAACTTGTTGGCGAATGACTTCCTATAGTCGTATGTCGTTGTAAAAATGGCTTCAAGGCCGTATATATCTGAATATGCTGGTCTCACCCGACATGTTCCGGTTTGACATTTAATCGTTTTATCCCTTGTCGGTTTCTTTCGGTCAAACCGACCGCACGCGTTCGGATCACACGAAGCACCCGGCACCCGATTGAAGCTACGCTTTTAAACTGTTGTAAAAGTGCGCGACACGATCGTCACATTTTGTGTCAACACCCATCTTGAGCAGAAGAGACGTCAGGACCGGGCCCTTCTGTGGGAGTACCAGGAGCGAGACTCGCAGGGAGCACAGGAGCGAGCTAGTCTACTTGAGACAATTGCCAAGCTATAGGATGAGCTCAACCGTCATGAAGAAGTCCATAGTGCCAAGGTCGCTGACTTATAGGACAAAGCAGCTGACCTAGGCAACAGGAATTGCTACCTCGATAGCAAGGTCTTAGAGTTGCAGAGCGAGTTGGACGACAAGAAGGCCGAGTTCAACCGTAGAGGAGACAGAGAGAGGTCCAAGGGGATTGATATGCTGAAAATCCAATCTCGGAACAAGACCATGACCCAGGAGCTAGAGGAGTTCAGGAAAAAGGCTGTTCGCAACCAGGGTCACCTGATCGAGGCACTTAGGCAGAATGAGTACCTATAGGACAAGTGTGAGAGGACTTGGCAGGCTTGGCAGAAGTCTGACAAGAAGCGCCTTAGGGAGATGAAGGGTATGTGGGATCATCTACCTAAGGAGATTCGCAGCAAGACGAAGCCTAGGATAGAGGAGTTTGAGTTAGCCCTGACTTGCCTCAACCTAGACGCCTGCCCTACCCTACCTGGAGCCAAGCCTACTAAGGAGCTCGCTGAGGCCTTGAAGTACGTGTCCTGACTTCACAAGTCTGACGAGGAGATCAAGATCGAGAACAGTCGTATCCCAGCTGCGGTGTATGAGTTAGAGTAGATGGCCCTGCGTGGTCATGAGTCATGTCAGTGGCTTCCATAAGTTGTACCCCATGATGTACCCCTTATGAGATGTAATATGAGACATTATGCGTAGTACGATTCTCGCACGTCTTCAAGTGTAGCTACTAGAGATGATGCTATGTAATAAAACCCATGTAATGAATGTTTTTGGATCTTATTGCATCTTATGGATCTTATTGCTTCTTTGTAATGAGTGTTGGATAGTATGAATGTTTTTCTTTAAATTGTCAAAATCATGTAATCATATTGAATTATAAGCACTTATGGCACAAACACTAAAATTCATATGATCCGTGTTGCAGATGCCAAACTGTCGATCTGCTCGCCTAATGAACCGTGGACGTGCGCCCATCCCTGAACTAGCCGAACCAAACGGGGGCCGTGGTGGCAACAACCGTGGCCGTGGCCGTGGCCATGGACGTGGAGGGATACCCTTCAACCTGGAGAATACCCCACCGCCTGCCGAGGAGAACATTCTGCCACCACCACCACCGAACCTGGCAGAAGTGATGGCGCAGCAGACCCAGCTTCTTGCAGCCCTTGTTGACAGAGCAAACCATCACCAGGGAGGTCAGCAGAATGACTTCCAAAGGAAGCTGGAAGGATTTCTAAAGCTAAGGCCACCTACCTATGATGGCACCGACCCTGACCCGCTTGTGGCCGATGACTGGCTCAAGGAGATGGAGAAGAAGCTTGACCTCACCACTTTCATGATGATGAGTGTGTTGGAGCTGCCACACACCAGCTCACAGGTGCAGCACGCGCCTGGTGGGACAGTTTCAGTGATTCCCATGAGGACCCTGCCAATATCTCGTGGGATGAGTTCACCGAAGCATTCACTGAGTATCACATTCCCAAGGGTATCATGGAGGCCAAAGCCGAGGAGTTCCGCAACATCAAGATGGGAAAGGACAAGGTGACTGAGTACACTACTCGTTTCACCAACCTTCTACGCTATGCACCTTCCTATGTTGTGAACTCTGAGAAGGAGAAGCTGTACTATTACCGCAAGGGACTTAACCCGCACATCAAGCTGAAGTTTAGCGGTATTGAGAGTAGCACACTGCGTGCTCTGGTGGATCGCTGCATCCAGATCGAGAAAGACCGTGCTGAAGCTGGAGAGGAGTACAGGGAGAGGAAGCGTAAGCCTGAGGAGTCCTTCCGTGGCCGTGATCACAAGAGGTTCTGCAGAGATGTACCACCTAGGGAGCGCTCTCGCCACAACAGGGATGACAACCCTAGATCGAGTAGGGGTAGTGGAGGCTACACCACCAAATACTCCTGCCCTGCTCAAGATCGTTACACCTAGGATCGTTATGCTCAGGACCGCAACAGTCAGGATCGTTTCAACCGTTCCTGCTCTGTGAATGAACACCCAGCACAGAACCGCTCCGCACCAAGCACTAGAAACTGGAGGGCACCCGTGCCAACCCCTACAGGCGACGCACCTTTCACCTGCTTCGCTTGTGGCCAACCGGGTCACAAAGCCGCTGAGTGCCCTCAGAACTCAGCTGCTCAGAAGTCTCAGTTCAAGGGATCTGCTACCCGTGGATGTCTCAACCATCTGGACGCCGAGGAAGCACAGGCTGCCCCTGACGTTGTGTATGGTATGTTTTTAGTTAATGGCAATACTGCATCAGTTCTATTTGACTCTGGAGCAACTTGTTCTTACATATCATCCAAGTTTGCATGAGAGCATGACCTGCCTATAACCCCACGTGAAAAGCCTATCATCACCAGCTCACCTTTAGGAGACCTAAAATGCACCCACATCTATAACGGAGTGAGTCTTACCATTGAGGGTCTTATCTTTAAAGCCAACCTAACCCTATTACCTTCCACTAACCAAGATGTCATCTTAGGCATGGATTGGCTAACCATTCACCGAGGCATCATATCATGTTCACCTAGATACGTCCAAGTGACCCACCCATCAGGCCAAGTCATTAGATGTGAACCCCAGTCCAGAAAGTCCACCTCTATCCTATGTGCCCTTAAAGCAAGTTCAGAATCACAAAAAAGAGGAGAAGACAGTTCATGATGTGCCTGTGGTCAGAGACTATCCCAATGTATTCCCTGAAGAATTACCGGGTATGCCACTAGACCGTGATGTAGAGTTCATTATTGATCTTTTACCGGGAACAGGACCCATTGCCAAGAGACCCCTTGGCCATCCCCAGCCGCTTGCTCCATGCCTAGCTGAGCTTTGACTATAAAAGCCTCGGCCCTGGTTGCCCTAGCGCACGTTCCCATGCCCGCCGCCGCTTGGTGGCCCAACAGCCCACACACCCGAGCCAAGAGAAAGAGGGGGGGGGGATTAGAGGAAGAGGAAGGAGCGCCGAAGCCGCCCGACGTCGCCGGTGTCGCTGCAGCGGAGCACGACGCCTCGATCCACCACATCGGCGCTGCTCGGCACTGCACGGCTTTGTCTCGACACGGCCACGACCCGCCACTGCACCGCCATCCTTTTGCCTTTGACACCGACGGTGAGTCCCTCGCTGCTGAGACCTTCTCCTAGCCCCTTGGACGCCGACGCACGCACACGCGCCACGCACGCCGTGGCGACGTCGAGCTAATCGTGCTCGAGCATGCCCCTGCTAGCGCACACGCTCACGCCCTTTGCACACGCACACACACGCCAGGACCCCAGGAGGAACGATGTTAAGCGCTATGCTCGAACATGCCGATGCGGTTCACGCTCAGAGCAAGCGCGTCGCAGCCAGAGTACGGCCGCGACGGGGTCACCACCGCCGCATGACCGCACCAGGGACGCCGTTAGCACCTTGATGCAATCCGCCATGTTGATGAACATGCCACGCGCTCATTCTTGAGGAAAGGGGTCTGCTGCTACGCCACCCAGCTTATGACGTTCACCACCGGACCGCCGCCATGGCGAATCGAGCCGCCACCGTGACCAAAGCCACTGGGGGCTCTAGAGGACCCTTCGACCTGCCCGACAAGCCCGCTGAGCATCGTGATGCTCACACGCACCACAAATCCGGCCTATGTCGCTGCAACCGCGCCATCCCCGTACGTTGATCGTGCTCGAGCAGCCGTCGCCGTGGCTAGACCCCTGGGAAACCTTGGCCGCCGCAATAGTGCCACCGTTGGAGTCACCGCACCTTGGAGAAGCCGTAGCACCACACTACCGCACCCCTACGCCTCCGGTGAGGCTCGCCGACGAGGTAGGCCACCGGCGAGAACCCACCGCTTGGAGGAAGGGGGGGGGAAATTTCTTCCCTGGACCGCCCACTCGTACACCCGGTGCACGTAGACCACAGAGAGGCGAGGAGAAGGGTGGACGCGGTTCACCGAAAGGAGAAGCAGTCCACCATAGACCGGCGCATGCGTCCATCGTAGACCCAACCAGCCCAGTTTGGGCCTGGCCTGTATTGACCATTGACCGGTCAACGTTGACCATTGACCGAGGCCACCTGTCAGTGACACCGCCATGCGGGACCCACTTGGCAGAGGAGGAAACAGCCGTGGTGACGTCATGATGATGTCATGATGACGTCAGCTGCTGACGACAGCAGCTCTGGCCCCACCTGTCAGTGATTGTGATCCGTTGACCATTGACTCGCCTATTGACTTGGTGTTAACCTTGACCGGACCCACATGTCAGTGACCCAAGAGCCCCTGGTCCCACCTATCGGAAACGATGACGTTGATGACATCATGCTGACATCAAGATGACGTCAGCAGGACCCCACCTGTCAATACCAGAACCGCGCCGATGACGTCATGCTGATGTCAGCATGCCACGTGGACCAGTTACAGTGTGACACGTGTCAGCCCAGGATTAATTTAGCCTTTTCCATTTTCAGAGATGGATGTAATCTTCGGAAATTCATAACTAATTCATACGACCTCAGAAAAATATGAAACCAGGACCAAAATTCATCTAAAATCGAGCTCTACACAATGAACCCATGTTTGAGTGCATTTGGCTCTTTTGAATTTTCATTGCTTCTTTGTGCTATTCTATAGACGTCGCTAACGCGACTATAATGCGATCGTTTGCAGACTCGGAGGAGAACCAGACGGACGAGGACCAAGAGTACCGTGAGGAGTACGGAGACGACTACACTGAAGGTGCCACATCCCACCCAATCTCGTAGCACCTATTACGCATGGCTAAAATAGAAATGCTAGTGCTTTACTTTATTGTTATGATCACACTATGATAGGACTTGCATGGTAGTATGCTTTCTTGATGGCCTTTACCTTGACGCAACCTTACCCCTGCTCACCCTGTTGTTAGGCTAGTCACACATTTGCTGCTATATTTCATTGCTTATTACTTCTACTACGCTTGTATTACTTTGATGCGTGGTGGAAAACCGGTGTTATCTGGACTGTGGGGAGAGTGTTGCGTGTGTGACTTGGGTGCGTGGAGGGTGAGGGTTGTGTCGACCAAGTTGGAGTATACGACGAGCCCGGGGCAAGTCTTGTCGTGGGGTGCTACCTGGGCACCCCTGGAATGGATATCTGTGGTGGGTAAATGGTATATGAGGTGGCCCTGGGTTTGAACCTGTGATGGGAGGAGCCTAGGGTGGAGGTGTTGTGGTGGCACGATAAATGGAAACCCTGATGAAGACATCCTAGCTTGGTCACCCCTAAGGACTTATTAGTACCCAGATTCACCGGGAAGCCTTACGTACCACTCGCCCTATATGGTGCGGGACGGCCGGACTACTGGGTAGGATATTGCCACTACTGCTAGGTTGATAGCGGACAGTGTAAGGAGGTACGGGGCGCGGAGGATTTCCCCCACACCCTTCCCAGACTTCATGGAGACCTTGTGGACTCGGCTCATGACTCACAGTTTCAGCCACCCCAGACTAGACTTGGGGTGTACCAGGGCTGAATGGTAGAGTGGCATTATCCTAGGCTAGCAAGCGTCCAGAATCAGCCCAGTTGAAAGGTCCTTGTTTGGTTTTGGTAATTGAGTGACAACCTAGGTGGACTAATTATGTTTATGTGAGATACATAGGTGATTAGTCCACAGGTACATGTGTGTGAGCAACATATGCCATGAAGGTGACAATGGCTTGGAGATGTTGCAAAACTCACACATGTGATGATGAAGGAGCTTATTGCAAATGAGACATGACATTGAGTCATGTGATCAAGGTGGAGAAGATCAAGACAAGACTTGGCTTGATGGACCGGTTGCAAGCGTGAAGGGCAAGTCAGAGGCTTTGGAGTGATGGACCGCGTGGCGGTGAAGCTTGAGCAAGACTTGGCGCCAATGGACGATGGCAACGGTGAAGAGCAAGTGAAGTCAAGATCGATGAACCAATATGATCACGTGATGATATGAAGTGGATCATATCATTGTTGATCGTGTTGGTGCATGTGTTGCATCGACGATGGAGGAGATGGAATGGAATGCGCAAGGCAAAGGTATAACCTAGGGCATTTCATTTCACCGGTCATAGGTGTGTAGAGAAGTTTATGATCGGGTTTAGGATAGATGGACGTACTATCAAGAGGGGCAAACTTATTTGCAGATCGGTCATCTAGTGCCACTCGAGTGATCTAACTTTGCATCATTGCTAGGATCGAGTGGCGTGGCAAGTTGAGTGGCTAATCCTTTGGGAAATGATTATGAAAATGCTAACACACATACACATGGTGGTGTACACTTGGTGGTGTTGGCACATTTACAAAGGAGGTGGTGTTTGCAGGGTTGAGATGGGTTTGGGTCGGCGGGATTCGGCGCTTTCGGGAAAATGGAATGCCTATTTTCTATTGCGCCGGATGCAAATTCTTGTGGTTGGCACATTGGAGCAAGGGTGAAGAAGTTAGAAGTGAAAATGAGTTGATCACGAAGACGCTGGCGTCGGTCTACTGACCGGACGCTGGGTCTGAAAGCACCGGACCCTGGCAGCGTGTGTCCGGTCAAACTAACGGGTCTGCGCAGTGCCGAGGGTATTGCACCGGACGTTGTTCTATGTCCGGTCAAGGTGGACCGGACGCGTCCGGTCGAAGAAATACGCCTCTGGGAGCTTACTGGAAACGACCGGACGCTGGGGCTTCAGCGTCCGGTCAGTTTTACCGGAGCGTCCGGTCAACTATGTAGCCATTGAAATCGGGCGATCGGCGTTTGAAGCCAATGACTCATGGCACTCATCGCACGACCGAACGCTGAGGTCTAGCGTCCGGTCAATATGACCAGAGCGTCCGGTCGTCCCGACATTTGCCCAGTGAAGGGGTAACGGCTAGTTTAGCCCTTGGGGCTATAAATAGAAGTGGCCCTCAGCCATGGCGAGAGCTGAGCACCTGAGGGGACTTAGTATCCATGCTTGTGAGTGCTTGGGAGCCCTCCATCACACATATACTTGATAGTGATCATTCGATTGTGTGAGTGAGCGATTCTAGTGCGATTGCATCATGAGGTTGCATCGAGTGGCACTAGGTGATCGAGTTGCAAGCCGGTGGTGCTTGTTACTCTTGGAGGTTGCCACCTCCTAGATGGCTTGGTGGTGGTCTCCGTTGAAGCCCGCAAGAAGCTTGTGCGGGGCTCCGGAGAAGAGCTTTGTGAGGGGCATTGTGCTCGCCCCACGGGAGCCGTGAAGAGCAACTTTAGTAAAGCGTGTCATTGAGTTACCTCACTTGTGGGTCGGTTCTTGCGGTGTCCTATCGTGTGGACGAGGTTTGTGAAACACCTCTTAGCCGCCGAACCACCAAGCGGTCGACACAACGGGGACTAGCGTGTTGGCAAACACGTGAACCTTGGGAGAAAAATTATCGTGTCAACCTTGTTCTTCCCATTGGTTTGCATCACCATTACACAAGCTTGCAATTACTTTTATATATATTAAGCTTGTGTAGTTGCTCTTGTAATTAGATAGCTTGTGTAGCTTACTAATTACCTTCTTGCTTGTGTAGCATAGAAGTAGCTCCCTTGCGTGGCTAATTTGGTTTTAATAACCTTGTTAGTCATATTGCTTAGTTTGTGTAGCTAAGTACTTGCGCTCTCTAATTAGGCATTGGTTGCCTTGTTATTGAGCATTGCTAGTGGGCATAGTTAGCTTTGTGCTTTTGCTTACTAGCATGTGTAGGAGCTCTCTTGTTGCTTAAAATACTAGTGGCATAGGTTTGTGTAACCTTGCTCTTAGAATTGTTTAGGAGAGCTCTAGCTAGCCCAGCACCGTTGTTGCATAATTGGTATCTTAGCAAGGTGCTAGTGAACATACATAGAGGGGTGTAGTCTTGGTTAGACCGATTGTTTTAATTCCGCATTTATATCGGTTAGCCGACGCGATTAATTTTAGAAAAGACTATTCACCCCCCTCTAGTCCGCCATCTCGACCCTTTCACTAGTTGACGACGGTCAGCGAGGAAGGCAGATCGTGTGGTTATGTAAAACCTCTACAGAGTGTATGGTTGATCGATCGATACATATGCCGACTTATCGGCTATGGACCTTTCCTGGGTTTCGCTCAAACTAGATAGTGAGATGAGTCCTTCTCTTCTCCCCCGGGGAGTGAGTGTTCGGACGTAGCCAGGGGCTACGGGCCTTGAGACAGTGCCGAGAGGGAGTTGGCTTGTCGACTGAGCAATGGTATGGTTGTGGTATGGTGATGGTGTGGAGATGGTGGTATATCGATCCTAGGATCGAAATCTGGCTCTGGACAGAAATGGGATGGAATGGGTGTGGGAATGGTGTTAAAACTTGACCAACTATTCTTATATACTTGATATGCTAAAACATAGGAAACCCTAGCCTTATAGGTTCCTTTTGATTATATCCAACTTGCATCCAATTTCCACAAAGCAATGCTCATAGGGTGGGAGTGGCCAGTATAAATCGTACTGATAAATTTTGGCACACAGGTTCTGCTGAGGAGTATAGCTCCGAGGAGTTTGATGGTTGAGGGGTTCGTTCCTACGCTCAAGTTTGGCGATCTTATCTTCAAGCTGTTCTGAAAGAATGCTACTTTTGATTCCGCCAATGCGGCGATGTAATAATTTATGTAATTCCGCACTATTTGTACTCTGATATTATCGTTGTATGTATGTGATATTCGACTGGAATTTGGGTAATATGATCTACAACGGTCTTATTACACTTCGACTCTGTGGATTTCCCTTTGCGGAAATCAAGTCGTTTCACACGGCATCAGATCAAGTCCAGAGAGCATCCAGAGCCGTTTTTTAGTAACCGGACGCATCAGGTCAGAGGTGACCTGACGCACCCGTGTGTCCGGTTAGTGCACCACTCGTGCGCGCGGTCGCCCAAGGCTAACGTCATAGTATGTCAGCCGTGACCTGACGGCTGACACAGCCCCTGCGCGTCCATTCGTGTGCTAAACCTATGATAGAACCACCCAATTCATACAAGCTCAAGTACGGCTATCCCCGTTTAACACATTGACGCGCACATACTTTCACTTATATAAACCTGGTAGTCCGCTGAGTGTCACAAAGGACCTCGGTAAATTAACATCACAACCAAGATCGCATGATTAAGCAAATACACATCATATACATGGAGTTGCAGCGGAAATAATGTTTACAATGAGTTCACAAATAATAATACAAGTTTGGGTTTCAAAACCGATTAGTGAAAACAACATAGCTTCCAAATGATTACAATAATATAAGTTCCAATTACATTGCTAGCATACATGACATCCTCTGATAAAAGCATATAGATAAGAACACTATATAGAGTCACCGAGCCCACCGGCGGTTAGCCACCATCTTCAGCAGGCCGAGAACTTCACCTGCAACATGGTGGAATAAACCCTGAGTACTCGAATGTACTCGGCTAGACTTACCCATCATAAACCAAAAAAAGTGACACCAAGGATCATGCAAGGCTTTATAAGTAGAGCTAGCTTGACAACATTTTGCATAAAAAAACCACTAGTTGAGCTATACATTTTATAATTTGATTCTAAGTTAATTGTAGCTATTCATGTCTAGATTAGCATCTAACCTGTGCCAAACATGCGATGTATGATTATGTAGCATAACAATAATAACCATAGCTGGTGTAACATTCCCATGTTCATCATAACCATCAAATTCCATAGTTCAATTACTACGATGCTGGAACTAGTCGAGTTTCTCACTATCCGAGAGAGACGGCGATTCAAATCGATTGCAACCAGCTGGACAGTTATTCCTAACATAAACCCAGACATACCTGTGCCAAGGTAGTCTTAGGTCACTTTTGGTACAACTCAGGTCCAATTTGCGGGTTCGATCAGCGCCGCACAATCAGGGACACTACCTAATGCCAGGTCGATCAGGACTCTAACCTGCCCTTGGCCTCACTCCGGCTCCCCGCACATCCATACTACCTCTAGTGTGCGCACTCTAACAGAGACAAGGCCCAGCCTAAGTTGAGCTACTCGGCTTCGCGGTCGGAATGAGTTATCCGGCCAGCTAAGTGAGAGGCATGCGTTCCATCTCGGTAGAAGTGCCAGCAATGGTACGGTCCTTAATCGACATAGACAGGATAAAACATGCACACAAGACCTCCATGCCCTGCTTCCTCTCAATCCCCAGATCCTGTCTGGTCTCCATTTATTAATCATCACATGGTTATTTTCATGATAGCAAATATAGTCAACCATGCTTTGGTACCCACCTATATCTCAAAGGTGACAGAAAATCACTCGACTTCTACCGACCTAAGCATTGCTAAGCATATGTTCGATCCTAGACCTACATAGGGTTCAAGGTATATTTCTGGACAAGGAAATTATATGCCTCAAGTGGTTCCAATCAACTCATATAACCTAATGCATCAACATAAAAGGACTCAAGTTGATATTTGTAAAACATAGGAGGCTTAGAATGCTTCGAGGCTTGCTTAGGATCCAACACAAAGTCAGTTCAGTTAGCTTGCACCGTCTTGAGGAACATCTTCCACTCTAGGCATGCACTCTAGGGGTCTTTTCATCTTAGGGATAGGTCCACCAACACCGTCTTCTGGTTCGACTCCATTATCACGTGCTTCACGTCCACGTGTTGTGCATCTAGCATACCTAGATGAGATGCAACAATGCAAGTGCATCATATAAAAGCATTCAAGACAAGTATAAGGTTACACCTCAAGACATATGCACTTAGAGAGCAAGTCATTTAACTATCATTCAAGTCTAGCATAGGGGTACCAAGCATAACAAGCATGGCACACCAGTTAACTCAAGTCAAACTATTACAAGCATTTAACAATCAAGAACTAATTAAGCCTAGCATCACATAAGAACTAGGGCTATGGTGAATGACACCAACATAATTAAAACTCTAGCAAAACATGCATCAAGATCATTTTGTGGCAACATGTATACATGACCATTTATTAGTTACGTGCTTGACCAACATTATATAACACATTTATAAGATACCTCAGATAGATCAATTTAACTCTAGTAGTGTCAAGAGCTAACACTAACAAGCATACAAAGCAATGCAAAGTGAAGCAAATAACTTTAGGTACAGGCTCAGATTCTAGGAAGCAGCACAACAGTCACTTGTTTCAACCATAACTAAAGCTATAGGCATCAAACAAAGGCAATCCAAGACTTTATGGAAAGCTTAGGAAATCTTCTACAACTTTTTTATTTACACCTAGAGCTGATTCAAAGGTTAACAAGGGTGAAAAACACTAACAAGACGATCTGCTCAAACTAAGATAGAAAACTGACATAAACTTCAGAAATACATAACTGGAGTTTTAATTATCCAACAAACATGATCGTTAACTTTATGAAAATATTATTAAGTTACTTATAACTTTGTTATTATCAAATTAAGATGATTCTACAGCTAACAAGGTTAAACAACCCAATGAAGATATCTCTGTCCAAATTTGAACAGAACATGTCATTCCACTTTGAACAGTAATAACTAGAGTTCTAGACCACCAAAAGCAGTGATCTTAGATATTTTGGAAAGCTTAGGAAAATCAATATAACTCTCCTATTATCACCAATACATGATTCCATGTTTAAATAAGCCAAACAATACAATCATTCAGATCTGTTCAGAGCACATGCAAAAGCTGATAGCAAACTTGTAAAATCTATAACTCCTAAACCAGCAGTCCTAAAATCATCAAATTTTAGGAAACGCAAGATAAGGAAATTATATACAACTTTTGTATTCAACATATTTACATAAAACATCATTTGCATCACGAAAATATCACCACCACAAAAACTGTACATGCAGCCATAACAGCAGAGATACAACTATATACATTTACCATTTATGTTGTTAACAACTAACATTTTGTTGCTATATATGCAGCTCCATGCAACTCCTAACTATAACCAAGCAATCACATTACCTAGCACCAATTATTAGAAGTATTACATGGCATAAACACAAGCATCTACTAACAAACTTTCATTAGCTTTTCTATATATAAAAACCTATATATTAATTATAGGTGATGTTGCAAACATCTCATTTGGATCTTAAATTTTTATGAGAGATATATGATGACAAAACATGATTACTATACAAATCTTACATGCTCAGGTTTTATAGATTAATTATTACAAAAAAGACAAATTGCTAATGCAAGAAAACATATGAGAGCAAGATAAATCTAAAACACACTATTTCCTGCAAACACATGGCCATATTATATGTTATTATGGTAGCACAACATCATACAAAGGTAGAGGAACATCATTTTCCATTTTTACACATTCATAAAAATTATAACTTATTTAAAACCATTTATCAAGCACTAAACAAGTTAAATCAATAACTCAGTCACACATGCACCAATAAACCTAAAATTTTTACCACATAACACATATGACATCAGTAGCCTGCCATAAAAATTTCACCTCATTTGGAGCACCACAACTCTAGATATGAATTTATTCCTAGAAAACCCTAATTTACAAAGATAAATGAAAATAGCAAAAAGTTTCTACTAACACATATCATATTATGACTCTACTGCGTAGATCTACACACAAGGATTCTAAAACATCTTCATTTGCTATTTTATGATTTTTCTACGATTTACTATGATTTCCAAAGTTTTAGCCATAAAAGATAAACAAATTTGCACCGAGGACCCCAAACTTTCACGAAAATAGATTCTAGTGTAATGGCCCTTCTAGACACTATTCACATGAGTCACAGGCTTTGCAGATAGGCCCTTCCCTTTCTTCAAATTCTTGTGCGAGGTCCTCCACGCGAATTGAACAGAGGAGGTCGTCGGGGAGGCTGGGATTTTGGCCGAAGAAGGGCCGGCGGCGACGGGGAATGGCGAGGGAGTGCCAGGGGGTCCATGCGCATCCATGAGACCTCTAGGCTTGGCCTGAGGTGGCTCGGCCACACGCGCCGGTGGCCCCCAGCCGTGCAACACGGCGATGGCGGCGCTCCGGTGATGTTTTTCTTGGGAGAGCGTGCACGCGAGATGGAGCACGATGAGGCGAAGGCGGTGATGCACGCGTGGGGCACGAGGGAGCTCGAAGACCAGGGAACAATGGAAGCCATGGAGCTCCACTATTTGGTGGCAGCCATGGTAGAACGCGCTCGCGTTCCTGCGGTGGTGAGTGAGGGAGCGGGCCGAGAGAGTGAGGGAGAGAACTGGGGCGAGTGAGGGAGTCTGAGGGAGGGCTCAGGCGTCCGCTCATAGAGGAGTAGGGGTGCAACCACGTGGCAAGGAGGTGGGGCGCTGCTGCCCTACATGGTGGCCACGCGCCCATTTCAACAAACAGGTGGTGGGCGATGAAGTGACCGGCTTGGGGCGTGATTTTGGGCTGCTTACCATCTGATCTAGGCCTCGAGCCTTAAAGCAAAATCGTTTCTTTCCTGATGCTCTCCAACTCATATTTAGGGTGCTCGGCCAATAGAGCAACAAATTAGTGGGTAATTAGCGCCCAACATGATAATGTTAGCTCATTGACAACGATGAGCAAAAATCCAAATTGATGGTCAAAACAAAGTCAAACTGGTGCCATCTTTTTGCATGCTCTTCCCCAAAACATATAGTCCAACTTTTTTATTTGGCTCAACTTGAGTTGCTTAACAAAAACATGAGAACGTGGCATGTTAATTAAGTGGTTACTAATCCCGGACTTAGAATATTTCTAAGTCTAAAAACAACCACAAATTCAATCTTTGAGCCACTGTTTGACAAACGTCGAGGGTGATTTAGGATTGGGTCTTTGAACAAAGTTTGTTGTACACATCTTGATCTGCAACTTTGCTTAAAGGATGATGGACTGGTTTGGATTGGTTTGAAAGATATAAGGCTCCAAAGTGGGGTACTCAAAATTGAACCCGAAATTCAAATAACTTCTAGGAAACAGTTAGCATTTTCTGTTTTTGAAATCATTTTTGAATGTCCAAACGTGCTTCAAAAGTCATGAGACTTGCTCTATTGTTTTCATCCCAAAGTGTATTTCAACTCATATTAAGGAATCCAATTGAGTTGTCACACAAATCTAGAAGATAAAAATTCACAAACATGTCAACTAGCTGATGTCGATCAGGGACTTAGAAAGATTTCTGATAGCCCAAAGGAGCACTGCATTCAAAATTGAGGCCACTGTTTGAGCCACTTAGATGTTGAATCAGGGCTTGGTCCAAAAATAAAGTTGGTAGCAAACAAACTAAACTATAATTTTTATTAAGGGTCAAACTTCATTGGTACCGAAATCATGGTTTCATCTTGGTCAAAGTAGCATCACGATAAAACTTAAATTATCTTTTTTGATCCATTGAAGCATTTTTTGGACATTTGCTCAACATAAACCCTTCATAACTTTTGTTCTTGAGTTTAATTAGAGTTGTTTGAGCAAGGTTGCAAGGTTTGGTCAATATCCCATGTTCTCATTCACTTAGTAAAGCCATTCACACAAGGACATAAATTATCATTTCATGTGACTTCTTGTTTCCAAACTTCATGAAACTCTTCCAATGATCAATATAGATAGAGATGGATGTGAGACACATGAAGGAGGCTCCATTAACATCACTCAAGCATACATTTGGAAAGGGGCAATCACCAGCACATAAGCTTTGTCTTTAATTCACAAAAATTAAGTTAGGCTTCATTCCAAAGAGAAGAGGCTTCAACTCACTTGTCGCCATTCCAATGTAGAGAAGAGGCTTCAACTCACTTGTCGCCATTCCAATGTTGTGATCCAAACTCATGATCATCACTAGACATTGCTCAATTAAGTCCAAGCTCATTGTCCAGCCAGTGGCTAACACCTAGGCTGTTATAGAACCCTGCGTCCGCTCGCCCGAAGAAGTGACCGGATGCGCCGGCCCCTGAGTTCGGTCGCTCCGTGACCCTCTCGGCCAGTGCAGCACTGTCACCTATAATTGACCGAACACGCTGGGGTGAGTCCGGTCACCCCGCGGCCAGCGGCTGGTCATGGACAGTCTCCTCCTTTTCTTTTTCTAAGTCCACAACCGCTTCACCCTTGCTTCTAACTTGCTAACCACAAAGTGTAGAACTTGTGTGCACGTGTGTTAGTATTTTTCAAAGCATTTTACAAGGGTCAAGGTTAGCACACTAGGTTCCAAAATGCATATGCAAGAATCATGTCACCTAATGGCACTCGATAAACCGTTTAGCCAAAGATTTCCCCTCTTTATAGTACGGCTATCGATCCTAATCACTCACACCCTCTATGGTGTCTTGAGTGCAAAATAAAAACCTATCATATACCTTTGCCTTGATCATCTCAGTTTTTATTTTTCTCTTTCTTCTTTTTCAAGTTGAGCTTGATCATCATCATTTCATATCCACCTTCAACTCCATGGACCTCATCTTGCTCAATCACTTGGATTGCACCAACCTAGCTCATATCGTAACTCATGACAAAGGTTAGTGCTAGGTTTCATCAATTATCCAATACCAAACTAAGGCTTTCAATCTCCCCTTTTTTGGTAATTGATGACAACCAATTTACAAACATATTCAATGAAAACTTTTTAGATTCATGTTACTTGCCCAATCATATTACCATGTTTAAAGATTATAGATAAGTTTCATCAACCAAAATTGGTAGTATTAGCTCCCCCTACATATGTGCTAAGAGTTTGGATTTGAAAGTTTGCACATACACATGAATTGGAAGTTTGGGAGAGTAATAGCTATCAAATGATGCTAAGGTGTAAAGAATGGACCTTTGAAGCATGATACCAATTGAAGTTGCCAATATACACTATCCTTAGCACCATTAGTAACTAGACATTCACAAAAACTAGAAAACCCCATGAGATCAACATTATATGAAAGGGTCTAGTTTTTATATGATAAGCATAAGTCTAGTTACCTTTCCTATGCATGCTAGTTTTTCATTTCATCGATCATTTTCTACAATCTAGCATACACCACACAAGCATGGATATGGAATTAAAAGAAAACTTGTGCCATGCAAGCAATCATATGTAATGCACAAACAAATGCAACATATAAGTTTATGAGCTTGCTCCCCCTACTTGTGTGTAATTTTGATTGATCCCCTTATAATGTCATTTCATTTGTTTGCTCCCCCTATCTTACTATCTTTGTGAATTTCTCTCCTCCTTTGTCAACAATTAGCACAAAAGGTGAGCTCAAATTTTAGATAAGTGGGGTGAAACCATGTGAAGTGAGGATCATTTTCCCAATTTGGTTCAATCTAGATCACTTGCAAAAGATATTTAACTCGGTTTGATCCAAGGGCAAGCTTCTTCACACCTCCAAAAGAGCGTTATCATGCACCATGTTGAGTTAAACACTTATAGATTATTTTCTAGATTAAACACTAGGTTTACAAGCCCATAAACATGTCATATGCTACCACTAGATCATTTCAAGCATACAAGCAATAGTGGTACCATACAAGCATCAAATTCATTTAATTTTCATGAATGAGCCTAAGATATGATAGGAATGACTAGATGCACTAAACAAGTCCTTAGCAATGGATGAATGACATGTCAATCAACTTTACCTTGCTTTACTCGAAGGAGAGGCATGTCATATAATGGGGGCGCATCAACACATATTGGAGAAGTCAAGTATGTTCAATTCATTTCTTAGCTTGCAAAACCTCTTCTCATCAAGTGGCTTGGTGAAGATATCGGCAAGTTGATCATCAGTGCCAACACTCTCAATACAAATGTACCCTTTTGTTGGTGATCTCTTATGAAATAATGGCAGACATCTATATGCTTTGTTCTTGAATATTGAACCGTTGTTGGTGAGCTTCATGGCACTCTCATTGTCACATAGCAATGACACTTGCTTGAATTTGATTCCAAAGTCACTTAAAGTAGCCTTCATCCAAAGTAATTGAGCACAACAACTACCGACCGAAATGTACTCCGCTTTGGCGGTTGAAAGTGCTACACTATTTTGCTTCTTTGATGACCAAGACACAAGTGATATTCCCAATAGTTGACATGTGCCCGATGTGCTCTTTCTCTTAACTTTGCATCCCGCATAATTGGAGTCCGAATATCCAATCAACTCGAATCTTACTCCTTTGGGATACCATAATCCAACATTTTGTGTATGCTTCAAGTACCTCAATATTCTCTTTGTTGCCTTCAAATAACTTTCTCTTGGTGAGGCTTGAAATGTAGCACACATGCATACACTAAACTTCACATCCAGCCTTGATGCAGTCACAGAGTAGGCTTCCAATCATAGACCGATACATCTTTTGATCCACCATGTTACCACTAGCATTACTATCCAAGCTTCCATTTGTCCCCATTGATGTACTAATAGCTTTAGCATCATCCATTCCAAACTTCTTGATCATGTCTTTGATGTACTTTCCTTGACTCACAAATGTGTCATTCTTCATTTGCTTGATTTGAAGACCAAGGAAGTAACTAAGCTCTCCAATCATGGACATCTCAAACTCACTTGCCATCATCTTTCCAAACTCCTCACAAAAATCTTGATTGGTTCACCCAAATATGATATCATCAACATAGATTTGCAATACAAACAAGTCATTGACAAGCTTCTTGGTGAAAAGAGTGGTGTCAACCTTTCCCATCTTGAATCCCTTAGAGAGTAGGAAATCACTTAATCTCTCTCATACCATGCTCTTGGTGCTTGTTTCAATCCATACAAAGCCTTTCTCAACTTATAAACATGGTTGGGTTTCTTCTCATCTTCAAAACCGGGAGGTTGCTCAACATACACAAGCTCATTGATGTACCTATTGAGAAATACACTCTTCACATCTATTTGGTACAACTTGATGTTGTGGTCACAAGCATAGGCTAACAAGATCCTAATTGCTTCCAATATTGCAACCGGGGCATATGTTTCTTCAAAGTCAAGACCTTCAACTTGAGTGTAACCTTGAGCCACTAATCTTGCTTTGTTCCTTACAACTATCCCATCTTGATCTTGCTTGTTCTGAAAGACCCACTTTGTTCCAATCACATTATGATCCATAGGCCTCTCAACTAACTCCCACACTTGATTTCTCTTGAAGTTGTTTAGCTCTTCATGCATAGCATTGACCCAATCAACATCCTTCAAAGCTTCATGTATCTTCTTAGGTTCAATGGATCACACAAATGAGAAATGTTCACAAAATGATGCCAATCTAGATCTTATTTGTACATCTCTAGATATATCACCAATTATAGAGTCCAAAGGATGATCTCTTACAACATTGGTTGGTTGGAGCACTTGCACTTGATTGCTTTCATTTGATTGATCATTTGGTTGAGAAGATGAACTAGCCACTTGTTGTTGATCTTGTACTTTGTCAACACTAGCACTTGCTTGACTTTGACCTTGAGAACCACTAGCTTGCACATTTGAGTTAGAGAGCACTTGATTCTTGTCATCTTCAACATCAATCACTTCTCTAGGTCTTATATGTGGTAGAACCGCCTAAAATAACATGTCTTTGGAGGTGCTCGTCTTCCACTAGACACTGAGCACCCCGAAAGCAAGCTACATTGGGCAGTTCCATCAAGCACACCCCAAGGGAGAACTCGAACAATCCATGTTTTTTTCACCCAGGATCCAATAATGAGAACGAGTTTACATAACTTAGTTCATTTCATACAACAAGAGTTCTCGGAAATATATTATTACAATACCAAGTTCAGAGTGCAGAATTTAAATAGCGGAATTGAAATAAACATCCAACGATAAGATATAAGGATCCATCTGTGCCCACCAGAAGAATCCTCCACACAACAGCCACTCCTCAAGTTGCACCTGCAATAGGGGTAAATAAACCCTAAGTACACAATGTACTCGTAAGACTTACCCGACAAGTGGGAATAATTTCCTGACTCCAAGGATATGATAAGCTTTATGGTTTGCTGGGTTTCCTTTTTTGCGAAAAGAATTACTAATAGTGAATCCTTATGTATGTATTTTATTAGCAGTCATGATTAGTTCATTAGCTAACCATTCTATGTAAGCACCTGTTCTACTTTCAAGCAAGAGTTGAGCAATCAGATCCATTCATCCCCTTTTATCTTTCAGTTTTACTACAGTGCTCGATCATAGGCAAGTCATACCGTATCATATGGCGATTTGCAAACCAATGTATCCCAGCTGGGTACCCTAAAACACACGCCCCGCTTGTACCCCAGGCACAAGCAAGACCAACCCACCACTCTCCTATCAAGGGGTCCAGGTCCTCGTCCAAACTTGGACTCCAAGCCCCCCACTCCTGAGTCCCAGATTCAGTGTGGTGCTTAGACCTTCACCATCCCTGCCTCCAATCAGTTGATCCGGAAAGAGCCGGAACCCACGACAAGAGAGCAATGAGCCTTCCCGCTCCCATAAGCAAGTATGTGCTCAGGATAATAAGTCTGTGACCTGACTACCATCCACAGCAATGGATGCGGTCCTTAATTGACACGAACAGGGAAAACAGTGTAACCAAGCTATGCCCCATTGGCTGCGGGACACAACCTATTACACCCACCAATATCCGTACCATATCCCTGCCCGGTCTCCATTCTCTTTCACCATTTTATCATGAGAGTAATAATAATAATCACCTATTGTGAGTAACGGCAGGTTACTCACGCTACCGATAGCCCAAGCATAGCAGCTACTCGACCTATGCTAGTAGGACTCATAGGTAGGTTATTTATGCATGTAGTTTCAATACTGTAACATAAATGCACATCACACACACACACACACACACACATATATATATATATATATATATATATATCCAGTGATCATTCAAAATAAGGGTTATGCACCGGGGCTTGCCTTGTGCAGGCGGGGTGTCAGCTAATTCAGTCAGTGATGGCTCTAGGACCTCCTACACGAGAACCTCCTCCTCATACTCCTCGATCACCTCCTCGTACTCCTGCTCTCTGGTGGTCACGAACTCCACCAACTCGTTCTCTATATGCATGCAGTGATGATGCAACACTTAGTATTTATGCAACAACTCTTAAAATAAGAACACACATGCTAAGCTACTAAGCTAGCTCTAATGACTAAGGTACTAAGCTATCTTTACCAAGCAAAGTGTTGGATTCAACTAACAAACACCTAGCTTTACAATTGAAGGATATACCTTTATTTCTACTAATGATTTAATGTATATTTGAAACAAAGAGCATTTAACTACCTTTATGTTTAGTCTATTCTAAAGCTACAAAATTACAGTGAGCACATAATAATACAATGAAACTACTGTAAAATTTTTAGGGCTAAAGCTATCACCAATTTACCATAAAAATTCCTACAATAATTCTCCTAACAATATTAAACATTTTCAAATGATTTAATAGCTCCTGGTATCAACATGTATATATATGAACTAAGTACACCAACAGATAGAGCACAATTTTAGGAACTTAACAAAATTTGTTTCACAATTTTTGGATACCCACATGATTTTATATGATTTACCAAAGATCAGCTCAAAAATTATATTAGAAAACTATTTCTAATTCCTCATGAAAAAGAAAAATGTATTCTCTCATGCGGCCCACGCGACGTAGTGAGCGCGTGGCAGCCCGCGGTGCAGCCCACGCGGCGTCGGCCAGTGCAGAGACGACTCGCGATGGGGAAACCCCATGCGTGCTGACGTTTTTGCAAAATAGACCTCGCATTTCTCCCAAATTACAACTAAGTACTAACACTATTTCTCCTCTCTCAAACCTTCTCACTTAACCCCCTGTTCTTTCCCTAATTCATCCGCGCGCACCCTCGGCGACTCCGTGCACGGCAGCGCGGCGAGCGGTGGCACTGAGCGCTTACGCCGGCCACCTAGGACCAGCCTAACGGGTCGATCACCATTTCCGACCCAAGTGGCTACGCTAAGCGATGGTGCAGGATGGCACAACTGACTAGGGAAAGTTGCAGCAACGCGTGGCCATCCGCGACAGCGACGCCACTGCTTCGATGAGCTAGGGCAGCTATAGGCCTAATTGATTAACGCGTGAGCGTCAGGAGGCTACCATGGACTAGCCCGAGGTGACGATTGGGGCAAAGGATGACGGGGGAAGGCTGGCCACGTGCGGGCGAGCCGTGCGGCGGCGCACCACGGTGGCACGGTCACGTCAGCGATGAAGGGGAGGCGGTAGCGGTTCGACTAAGGCACGCAAGGTGGAGAGGGAGTCAAGGCGATGCTAGTGGTGCAGGTGAATTGGCTTGAGAGGGACGACGGGAGAGCTGCCCACACCCATGGTCGAATGCGGCCTTATCGGCGTGGTGGTGGGGAAACTCCAAAATTGGAGCTCGACAGGGCGCCATTCAAGGTGGGGTGGGGACGGGTAGCTAGGCAGCTGTGTGATGGAGCCAACAACACAACAAATCGACTTGAGGTGATCTCTCCCTGACAAATTTAATAGCGTGGCTCGACGATGGCAGCAGAGAGAGAGAGAGATGGGCTCGTCCTGTGGGCTCGGCTCGTCCTCGCCTTGGTGGGACGCGGCCGACTAGACCTAAGGCGGCGTCTGCGCACCCGCTACACAACAATGCGTCCAAACCATGTGCGTGTGCACGGGCGGTGGGGGTGCGGCATGCACGGCCGCAGTGCCATTAAGGCGAGGCGACGACGCGGGGCAGCCGGGACAGCCCATGTACATGCTAGGACAAGGCGAGCGGCAGTGCAGCTCAGAGTCGCAGTGGCGTCGGTAGTGGCAACGTGAGGCAGGGTAGTAGTACAGACATGATGGTGAGGTGATGGTGCCGGCAGCGGCTCCATCGCGGCGCGGGGCGGGGCAGGCGACAGCAGCGGCAGCCGAGCCATAGCCAGGCTAGAGGCGGCCATGGCTGGCCATGCGCGGTAGCATGCACGCACGACCAACGCGGCGACACCGAGCGACAGAGTGGTGATCATGCCCACGCAGCCAACCAACCCGAACCCGTGTCGCGCATGAGTTTTAAAGCGACCATAAAAACTTAACGGTTGCTTCTGGACCTAAACCATCTTTACCATGCTCAAGATGGCATATGAGACTACCAAATCGAGCTATAACACTACATCACCCTTTAACCCAATCTCTCACAATAAATTGCTAAACATATCAATGTCTAGTTGTTGGAAGACTTAAAATTTCTAAGTTTTTGAGCTGAAATTTTTTTCAAGTTCCATTTCTATACTATTAGAAATACCAGCTAGTAACATGATTTTTCTACAGCAAGTATTTCATTGTCATCTACAAAGTTTGTACTTCAAACTTTATTTAAGTGTCACATATATATTCTATAATATTTTTGTTCAATAAAAATCAGTTTCAAACCCTACTTGATATGCATGAACTATCGAATCAACTTTCGTTTAGCATTTTTATTGATCATTTTGAGTTACAGAAATTGATCTACACACTTTATCACATGCATTATCACAAAAACATGATGCTCATGACATAGTTTAGCAAATTGTTTAAGCGGTAACACTGAGGGTGTTACATTATATCACCAATATCCATGTTCTTCATTGCATTGACCAATTGAGTGCCTCTCACATCATCTAGATTCTCATCTTCCTCTTGGAAATCATTGGTTTCATCAAATTCCACATCATGAACCTTCTCAAGAGTACCACTAGCCAAATTCCAAACTCTATATGCCTTGCTAGTAGTGGAGTAATCAAGCAAGAAATATTCATCATATTTCTTTTCAAACTTGCTCAATCTAGTGCCTTTCTTCAATATGTAGCATTTGCAACCAAAACCCAAAAGTATGCTATGTTGAGCTTTCTTCCATTCAATAGCTCATAAGGTGTCTTCTCCATCATGGGGTGACAATAGAGTCGGTTGCTATAGTAGCAAGCCGTGTTGATTGCTTCGGTCCAAAATGAATGACTCACATTGTACTCACTCAACATTGATCTTGCCATGTCAATCAAAGTTCTATTCTTTCTTTCAACTAGGCCATTTGATCGTGGAGTGTACTTGGCCGAAAATTGATGCCTAATTTCAAACTCATCACACAAATCATCAACTCTTGTGTTCTTGAACTCACTTTCATTGTCACTTCTCACTTTCTTGATGGTTGTTTCAAACTCATTATGAATTCTCTTGATGAATGTCTTGAAGGTTGCAAACATATCACTCTTGTCAATAAGAAAGAACACCCATGTGTATCTAGTGAAATCATCCATAATCACAAATCCGTATTTGTTTTCACCAATGCTAGTGTATGTGATTGGTCCAAACAAGTCCATGTGCAACAACTCAAATGCCTTAAATGTGCTCATCATGCTCTTCTTAGGATGTGTGTTACCAACTTGCTTTCTGGCTTGACATGCACTACAAAGCTTATCTTTCTCAAATGTGACATCCTTCAAGCCTCTAACTAGGTCATACTTGATCAACTTGTTCAATTGTTTCATTCCACATGATCAAGCCTTCTATGCCATAACCAACCCATGCTAGATTTAGTGAGCAAACATGTTAATAATTGAGCTTCTCTAGCATTGAAATCAACCAAGTATAGATTCTCATACCTAAATCCTTTGAATATCAAGTTAGAGCCATCTACACTTATGATGTATACATCATCCACATCAAATATGCACTTGAAACTAAGATCACACAATTGAGTTACCGATAATAGGTTGAAGTTCAAGCTCTCTACTAGTAGCACATTAGAAATGCTCAAGTCATTGGATATTGCAATCTTACCAAGACCTTTGACCATGCCTTTACCATTGTCACCAAATGCGATATTATCAATCCTATTGCTCTCATTCTCATTGATTGAATTGAACATTCTTGAATCACCAGTCATGTGTTGTGTGCACCCGCTATCAAGCACCTAATGCCTTCTTCCGGCTTTATAATTGACCTACAAAAGAAAATCAATTCTTTTTAGGTACCCAAACTTGCTTGGGTCCTTGAATGTTAGTCACCAAAGGTCTTTGGTACCCAAATGGCCTTCTTCTTTGGGCCCATAATCGGTGTACCAATGAACTTAGCCTTCACACCATTGGCACCCTTAACAAGCATGTAGCAAGAATCAAATCTAATTGAGGATACATTAGGTTGCTTGTTCTTGTTAGTCTTGCAATATTGCTCTATATGTCCAACTTGCTTGTATCTATTGCAAAACCGACCATTGCCCTTCACAAAGCTAGCTTTGGGAGTGACAAAGGCTGCCTTGCCTTTCTTGGGGGTATAGCCTAATCCCTCTTTGTTGAGAGAAAACCTTTGGCTACCCAAGTACTTTAGCAAGCAGGCATCTCCACCATGGGCATTGCCTAAGGCACGGTGAGCTCATTCACCTCCTTCTTAGGGTCTCATTTTCCACCATTAGTGAGGCATCACAAGTGAAACCATCACTCAAATGTGAAGTAGAAGTAGTAGTGCTACAAGAAGGGTTAGTGGGAGCAACAACAATGGGCTTATAAAATGATTCATCAATAATATCACATGTTAGTCCCACATCACAAGACAATCACTTGCTCCTTCTTGGCTTTCTCCTTCTTAACTTGCTCGATAAGAGAGGAGTGAGCCTTTTCAAGCTTAGAGTGTGCTTTGCAGGTGTCGTGGGTCTCTTGCGCGTCGTGCGGCTAAGGCAGAAGGTGGGGTCATGGCTGACCCTGGCCTTGGCGTCAGGCCTATTCTGCTTGGCTTAGCTGGGGCTCGATCGTTCGGGCCTTCACTAGCTAATGTGTCGTGGGCTGCTCGGTCTGCTAACTAATCGGTGTCTTGAGACACCCGGGGATTATAACCCCGATAGTAGCCCTCGAGCGTTTTTACGATCACGGAGTGATCGTGAAAGCAATGTGTGCATATCGAATGTGGTTTTGTAGTTCGTGGCTTGTTCAAGCTTCGTCGCTCGACCCCTTGCGGGCTGGCGCGTTCAATGCGGTAGGTGGCCGTTGTGAGAGTCTCGATTTTTCTGAACTCACGCGGGCATCTGACATTGGCTATAACCTCCCATGGTTCGCCGCGCGGCGTGGGGATCTCAGGCGGTTTAGTCCGTCCCTAGCCTATAAATGGAGGCCTTTCTACTGTTTGAGGCACTCATGACCGTAACTATGAACTGTTCTTTTCGCCTCTCTGAGCGATTAAGTGCTCGAGAGAACGAGGAGATGAGGGAGGAAAATCTGAGGAGAGCCACGCGGCTCTCGTTTTGCGTCCCGCTGGGGGTCGCTGGTGATGCCCTGAAGCTGGTGGCGCCCCTTCGACAACTAGCGCTAGAAGGGGCCTTGCGAGCTGATGGGTGCGAGATAGCGTGACTGCCGAGTCAGGTCATACGCGACATCGGCCCGCTATCTCGTCGCTTTTTTTAGCCCCGAACTTCGGAGGTTTGGGTGCTCGAAACGTGCGACAGCCAGTGGAGTTGCCGGTTCCTCCCTGATTCCCACGTGTGGTCCGGTGCTGCGTCGGGGTCCCATCGGGGGACTATCCAGCGTCTGCCTGAGACTACTCGCAGGGAGGGAGGAGGCCGGAGCAACGCTGTCTTGTCACGCTTCCTGCGTCACACGAAACAGGATGATGACGTGGCCTGTAACCAGTCGTTTATATGATTTGGATGTGGAACATTTTGTTTCGGAAATGGGTTTTTTTTGCCGTATATGATTTTCGATCCGGATGAGTTTGTTTCTAAAACGGTTTTTTTGCCGTTTATGTTTTTTTCGCAAACGTTTTTTTGTTGTATTTGTTTTTTTGGAAATGGTATTTTTTTGGAAACGGTGATGTGGAAGAGTTTGTTTCTTAGACGGGAATGCGGAAGAGTTTGGTTTTTTTGTCGTACATTTTTTGCCGTATTTGATTTTTTTCGGATTGGAAACGGGGACATTGGTTTTTTTTACGGTGTTTTTTTTGCCGTGGGGCGGGGTGACGCTGACGATAGCTGTAGGGAGAAATAGTTTTTTTTTGCCGTATATGTTTTTTGCTGTATTTGGTTTTTTGGAAACGGTATTTTTTTTTTTTTTAAAACGAGGGATGTGGAAGAGTTTGGTTTTTTTTGCCGTACCTTTTTTTTTGCCGTATTTGATTTTTTTTGGATTGAAAACGGGGATGTTGGTTTTATTTACGGTGTTTTTTTTTTGCCATGGGCTGTAGGGATTTTTTAGGTGTAATAGATAGATGTTGTCGGTGGGTGACACGACTCCTATCTTTAGAGTGAATTGTACAGAAACAAGTCACCAAACAAACAACACCCTGTATTATTGTGTGCGGGCAATCAGTTCTAATAAAAAACAAAATGAGATAACAACATCTTCTAGCTATGGGCATGTAGATATGATTTGATATTTGAAAAGAAACATGTTTAGCTATGGGCATGTAGATATGATTTGATATTTGAAAAGAAACATGTTTATTCCTTTTTTTTAGGTTGTACATTTGGTTCAAAAGAAATCAGAGTTGTGCCACGTCACTTGCACGATCACGGACGCCACGCCGGCACCAACCGTTGCTGCTGCCAGGGGCTCAGGGCCCAACCAGCCGGCCAGGCGGATCGCTTCCTCCAGACAAGAAACCAGACATTGATCTCGTTCCCAAAATCAAACGCCCAGACAACACGGTGGCTGTGACCGTTTTTAAGGATCTTTAGAGATGCTCGAGCGGTGAACAAGGTACGCTCGTGCCTGGACATCTTCACAGTGCAAATGTCTCGGCCATTCACTCATCTCAACATCAGAGCATCTGCTTCGGTCTTCTTAAAAAAAAAGGCAAACGGTATGCACCAGTCCTACATCACAGCCAAATATGGGAAACGCAAAAGTGTCTTGTTCCAATTTCAATCCTTCTTTTAAGCAACACGAAAACATAAGCTAACCTACACCAATTCCATTAGCGTCAGGCTCCATTAACAAGAGTACACTGAGCCGAATAACACGGGTACAGAGTTTTAAAGAAAAGAAAAACACGGGTAGACTGAACTGAACGGTGCCAAAAATACAAATCATCTATCTATCTATTTTATAGAAAGGGTACCAGGGAACGCTTCCTCGACTTCGCTCCACTTGCTACCGATCGTCTCCGCCTCGAGTCCGTCAATCTCGTAGCGCACCTCCTCCATGTGTTCGTTTATGCTGGTCACGGCCTCCTGCACGCCCTGTATGGCCTCCTTGAGGGCGGCGTCATACTCCGCGTCTGCCTCGGCATCCTCGGTGCCGGCGGCCTCCGTGATCTCCTTGACGTGCACGCACACGTGCTGGGCCATGCTGCGCGACCTGCAGTCCTCGTGGTTCACCAGGCGCTCTGAAGGCCTGCCGGCTTTCTTCAGCACCTGAATCTTCGCTGTCTTCAGAAATCAGCGAACCAAACCAGGAAGGCCAGAGACAAATAATCAGCGATTGAAGAAAATGGCAATATGAAAGCTATAGAAGAAATACGAAGCAGATGATGGAAACAATGTTGCATGTTGAAAGCACAAATATCTTACATCTAAATTCCGGCCAGTACCACAGGTCACTCAGGAAATTACCCAAATAAGTCGAAAGATTGAGTAGTTAGACTACAATACAGCAATTTCAAGGGAACATTGGTCAGGGCCTAAGGCTGGTGTAGCTATCAGGTGCAATAAGAAGAGGTAGCAAACGTGGAACAGTTATCATGCCAAAAACAAAAATGCTTCACTTGTACAATTTAACACATGTTACTCTTAGCAGGGAAAATTAGACTAAGTTGAAATCATTTTATATAAATTCAAGTGTGTTATAATGTATTGCGAAAGAGGTAAAGCTTTGGTTTCCTTTAGGATTTAATAAAACATGGCCTGATATAAACCATGAGAAATGAAATTACGATCTCTGATGTGTTAATGATTCCTCCAATCACAGTATTCCTAGGCTAAATGAAATGTCAAAACACATCATTACAGTTTAAATGTGAAAGAATGAAATAAGTTTCCACTCTTAAACAAAATCTAGTTATTTTAAGGAAGCATTATTTCATGGCCCACATGGCAATACAACAAGCCCAACAGCCCAAGCTAACTTACCAAATGCAACTTCTCTTTCTCGTGTGCTTGAACACCCTTCAGTAAATCGGCAAGATCGTTACGACTAAATTCTGGCATTGAGAGCAGGGAAATTATTTCAAGGACCTGGAGAAAGAATTATTAGATGCTGCTTTTTATGGATAGGAAGAAGATGAGACAACTAGAGCTAACTTGTTTTGAGCAATCATTGAACTCCGCTGTAATATTGCCACACAGTTGTTGATAGGCCAATTCACCTCCATTAGCCATGTACTCAGAAAAACCCCTGCTATATAGTATTAATGAGCCAATGAGAAAACAAAATGGTAGGCTTACATAAAAAACTACTGTCATCAAGTACTTTTCACACAGAGATATGCAGATGTAGTCACCAGAATTATAGATGACTAAAAAAACTTTGACAAAAATGCATAACCAAAGTGCCTAACAATTATATTTCTGACTGAGTTACGGAGTACTATACTTACAATTAAAAAAAACACATTGATAACATTTTTCAATTTACCACTTGCACCATTCTAGCATGGAAATATAGTGACAGCGCAAATTCCTTTTGCTAATATTCCCAGAAATGTTTTCTCTTTTGTGAATATATTACATGCCAGATAGCTAAGTTTCTAGCGGGTTCAAAGCAAAAAGACATTCTTTATGGCTAGATCAACAACCGCAAGACCAAGAAGCTTATGTAGCTACATAACACCAGACCTCTTTGCATAATAGGTCTGAACATTATAAAATTCTGTTGGGAAGCATACATACACATTGGAATCATAGAAATGCATTCAGCAGTGCTCCTGATGGGAAAAGAAACTACCAAATGAGCATTCCGCACATACTATTGAATTGTACTATGTATACTCCTTTGTGTACAATTGGTAGTAGATCAAAACGTAAATGAGCCTTATCTAGTATCGAGGAGACTACTGCAAATTGAAAACAACTGAACCCTTCTAATCATCTATCCCTTCCATCTCAAAATTTCGTCCAAGCTAACATGACATCTGATCTTCCTACATAGGCCAAGTTCTCATTTAAATTGGCACAAAACATCTAATTTTATGTCCGAAGAATTTTAGGCCTACTATTATGCTCTTTCTTTGAACAGCAAGAAAACACTTGATGCACAATGGACAACTTTGGAGGATTCAATGCTAGAAACTTCCTATATCCTAAGAGCATCTCCACCAGATTGAGAAAAACCAATCCCCTTTTCCCTGTAACCAGCAATGAAAGGGATTGAAGCAAAAAAACAAGCTCCAGCAGATCCCCTTTCCCTAATTTTTTTTCTCAAATCTCTCAAAATCTCACCTTAATCCCTCAAATGAAGGGGAACAACCACCATTTTTCTCAATCTCCTTTCTTCCTCCTCATGTCACTAACATTGTGGGTCCACAGGATAGGAGTGCCTTTGATCCACCAGCACGTTGAGCGGGCGAGCACACGGGCCTCCGTGCCGCTGCCACCACTCCGGGTGGTCAAGTGCGTGGGTCGGCTGCGCCACCGCCACATCAGGCAGGCGAGCACGCGGGCCCGGACCATGCAAGCACCGAAAGAGATGGGAGGGAGAGGGAAGAGAGAAGAGGAAGAGAAAGGGAGAGAGTTGCCATGACATGTGGGTCTCATGTACATATAGGGGATGGATTTTCTCAATTGCTGCAGAAGCCCTCCCCTATAACCTGGAATTCAGTTTTATTAATCCACTATAAGGGATTTTAAGGGAAAGGGAAGCTTAACTAAACATTACAGATTCTAAAGGTTTGTTTGCTTAGCTGTGGAGAAACTATTTTGAGCTATGAAAAAGTTGGTGTGAGCTATGTGCTGTGAAAAATTGTAAGTTGTTTGGTTGAAACAACTATAAAACCTACACCATCTCTTTATTTCCCTTGAAACAGCTACAAAATATTAAAATGTCTCACTGTTTCCACTTATTTGAGAAAGTTGAAAGCCAAAAGAAGGGTTCAAGGTGCTGTGAAAATTGAACTACGTGAAAGGAGTTTCTCAAAGATCCTATTTTAAAGAATCACACGTAGAGATATTGCTAGTACAGAAGCACTTTCCAGAAGGTTGAGCTTCTGGTTCTGAGCAGAAACACTTTCCAGAAGCTGAACCAAACACAACCTAATACATGGTGCAAGGATCCAAAGTTCAAACTTACTCCCTCCGTCCCTAAATAACTGTCGCTTTTGGTTTTCGTGCCGTAAGTTTGGCTGGATTTGTAGAAAATACGTGCAATATTTATATCTCCAAATAAATTTATTATGAAAATAGATTCAACGATCTATCTAACGATATTATTTTTGTACCATAAATATTAATATTTTTTTATATATTTAGTCAAAGTTATTTCTCGGAAACGAAAACGACGGTTATTTAGGGACAGAGGGAGTATGTTCCAATCACAATGATCCACTAAGACTAAAATAATAACTACTCTAACCACCCAACAAGTAAACTCAAATCCACACTCCACACCAGCAACACAACCTAAAACTACGAACATAACGGATGGATATCCGTGCAATGTTAATGCCAGAACTTTTCCAATTCTGGCAGGAATAGAACTGTTTCCTATGAACCTTTGAAACAGGGCCTATACTGTATCGACAACCACGTTCAAGGCTAGCAAATAAAATGCTACAAAATCATATAAGAACTAGAGTCCCAGCCCAATCTGGCCTACAGCACTACACAGTCACACGTCACCAGAAATCCCTCGTATGATCATTAGGGTTTATAGTTCAGAACCGGGGCGGCTGGGCCGCACCGGAGAACGACGGCGGTACCTTCGTAGCGTGGAGTAGGCCTCGGCCCGGCGCTGCTGCACGGCGAGGAATCCGCGAAGCAGGCCCACCAACGCGGCCGCGCTACGCCGCTCGCCGCCGGTATCTGCGTCCATGGCGGCCTCCTCGGCGGCGGACGCGGCTGGAGTCGGTTGGTCCTCCGCCATATGGTCCCCGTTGCTCGGCTCCATCTCCGCCATAGCTTCTCCGCCTCACAAGGGGAAGGAGTCGAACTCCCAACTCGCTTTCCGTGTTTTTTTGAAACCGCTTATACAAGAATCGTTTATAATCTAATCAAGATATAAGCTGCGATCAAAAAAATCTTAGCAATCAAGGATATAAAAAGACATATCTGCCCCTGACTTCCTCGGCCATCTTACGGAGCGAGGGAAACCGGAAACGGAGTCGGATGGGGAGCGGAGTCGGAAGGGAAGCGGAGTCGGAGCGAGGGAACTGAGTCAGAGGGGAAGCCTGCGACCGAGCGCCGATAGAAGCAGCGGAGTCGGAGGGGAGCTCGAGCGGAGATGGGGAAATGACGGAAGGCCGCGAGCGAGCGGAGACGGAGAACTGACCGAAGGCCGCGAACGAGCGAATGGGAAGCGGTGGCGGCGGCGGCGAACCCTTTGATCGCGACTCGCGAGCGGAGGGGTATCGGGTGGAAATCGTCTCGCGGCGGGGAAAACGCGGCCCTCCCCCGCGGTAAAGGCAGGGAACGCGGCTGGTAGTAGTGTTTGGTTTCACCTCCCGCTTATCTCAGAATATAGAGGTGCTTGGGTGGGATTATTGGTTATTTTTGTCATGATTCTGATTTTAAGCGGTCCTATGTACCTTCGCCGCAGCGTCGGGACGACGACGGATCGTTCGGATTATTAGACTAAATCTTGAATCGGGAGACACTTTTTATGCCAAAACTGCAACGGGTTCGGATCGACGGCTGCGGAGATCACCCGTTGAAAAGCTATCTCTCGCTTGTGTTAAGTAGGCAGGGACTCGATTTGTAGCAGTAATAAGATTATTAACCCTCATGCAGAATAAATCCCTGCCTCCTCCGCGCTCCAGCTCCTGTTCAGACTGTTCATGAGTTTGCCGTTTAGTGTTCCATCAGTTTTGAATAGTCCCCAACTAACTGTTGTCCATCCATTTTTTACTGGACATCCGTTTTTACTGTTCATTGATATTTTAGCACCACATTTTTACATATTTCCCGTTACTGTTCGCGTGTCTTCAAGAGTGGGCGCAGCGGCAGCGCGCCTACCGGGCTAGCACTTCTTTATGGGGAAAAAAACATCTCAGCTTTCGGCTAGCACTAGCACTTCGTAAATTTCCGTAGAAACGCTTTTTCTCTCATGGGGAAAAAAACATCTCGGCTCAGTCTAGCTCGTTGGGATATCTAGCTCAACTCGGCTCGGTATCCTAATAACGAGCTAAAAGTTAAATTTGGTTCGGCTCGTTCTCTGCCTCGAGTGAGCTCGTTCAGTTCACAAGGTAAAGCTAACTCATGCTAGAATAAGAAGAGAAAGTAGCACTTTGATTCGATTCGATTACAATAAATAAACAGAAAATGTAGAACAAGCAATTAATCATCTAAAAAAGTGAAAACTGAGGCTTAGACAGGGGACATTTTTTTCACCTTTATTGTTTAATTTAGTGGGAGATACTCTATCTATCATGCTGGATAGAACCAAAAGCAATGGTTTATTTAAAGGCCTTGTGCCACACTTAACAGAGGGAGGCTTAACTCACCAACAACTTAGATTTAATTGGTATCGTAGGGCTCTCAACATAGGAAATAACCTTCCAGTTCTCACTATACGAGTCTCGAGTCAGTGGATGACACTCGATTTAATAAGTAAATTAACGCAGCTAACCCCTACATCTCCCGTGTAGAAATAACATACTCTAAGCGAGATCATCTACGACACAATTGCGTCTTTATCAAATGAACTGGTGTTTCACGCGCCAAAGACAGATCAAAGTCTCGGGTAAAAATGGAATACAGCCACACCGCATGACATTCCACACCACATATCATCATGCACAATTACATGTAATTATAAATTATATATATGGTTCCTAATTCAACAAAACATATATATCATCTGGTTACTGTCCGTTTGAAGCTGCAAAGCTAGTGGAAGCAGGGCGCGGGCTCCCACGTTCCACCACCACCTTGCCACTCCCTCCTTGCGGGCAACACTCTCCCTTCTCTGAGAATTGAACAGATTGCCGCCATTGTATACAATTTACAGAAGAGAGCTTTCTGCCGCTATATGCATCACTTGGACCTGGTAATGTATGCATTTCGTACTTACCTGTCTCAAATGCAAACACGCCTCAACCGGCCTTGCCGAGACATTAAACCAAGGAAATAATCAAGTCATATTGGATCATCCATGCACCATGGCAAGCTAACTAATCTGCCACTTCGGGGCCACGGATTCTATCAATCAGTGCTAGAACTCTATCTTTAACTGCTTTTAAACAAGGATAAATTGTGATCACAATACACTGAAAAGCACTATTGATTTCCTGAACAAATAACAATGTCAAATGACATTCCAAAAAGATTACATTACAGAAAGTAAGAATTATGTATACCATAAAGAATTCAAGCAATAATGAAATGACAACATGACAATTCCACAATCTATACCTAAGCATAAATAGAGGTAAGTTTTCAATCAAGCAATAAGAACAAATAGTTTTGGTGGTTATAAAAAGAAAACGCTTACTAATAGTTCTCAGCCAACACAATAGATTGTTTCTCTGAGTAATTTCTACCAAAATACTCCCTCCATCCCAAATTATGTCATTCCAATTTTTTTAAAGAGTCGAAGCATCTCAAGTTTGACTAAATTTATATACTAAAATAATACTCCCTCCATCCCAAATTATAAGTCATTCTAAGAATCTTGAAGAGTCAAAATTATAGAAAAAATTATAATTTGATCAAACTTGAGATGCTTTGACTCTCTAAGATTCTTGGAATGACTTATAATTTAGGATGGAGGGAGTAACATTTATGATACCAACTAAGTATCATTAGATTCTTCATTAATTATATTTTCATAGCATACCTATTTGGTGTCATAAATCTTTATAATTGTCTCTATAATTTTTATCAAACTTGAGATGCTTTGACTCTCCGAGAAAGTTGGAATGACTTATAATTTGGAATGGACGGAGTAATACAAAAGCCTTTGATTTACGAAGTGGCATTATCATAATCTAGTGCGCTCATGCAAAGGAGTATGTCAAATTAGCAATGAACCTTCACATAAAAAAAAACAATGAGGTTCATAACAAAACAGAGGTTCCCTTTGCCGACAATGCACAAAGTCAGATGGTATACAACAGTGTGCACCTGCCACATAATCATAATCAATTGTCCGGTCAGATATGAGAAAGATAAGCTATACCAAGAAGATCATTCCAGCAAAAAAAGGCCTAGCAAGTAGCAAAGTCCTAGCAAGTAGCATTTAGTAGCCTCTCTTTCAATACCATAAACAAATATTTCACTTGAACCACTCCCTCTATCCCAAAAATAATGCAATTCTCACTTCCTGAGAAGTCAAACAATTTCAAATTCGACCAAATCTATATGAAAAATTACTAACACTTATGATACCAAATAAATATCATTAGATTAGTTATGAAATATATTTTCATAGCAAACCTATATTTAAAGAAAGTTTGACTCATCTCGAACCTACAATTGCATTCTTTTTAGGACTGAGGGAGTAGCAAACATTCTCAACTTTGACATTTTGTCCACATAAAGCACATTATTTGCAAACTAGGGAATATTATTTTAGATATAAAAAAAGAGAAATATCAACTTTGTTAAGAAATAGACCTGCATTGCCTGCAAATTAGGATGGCAACTAAAATGACACTTGTCAATGCAGAGTACAAATTATGTTTAAACATAACAACAGCTTTATGGTACAAAAAAGAAAAAAAAAGGTGAAAACAGAAACATAGTAAAATCCACAATGTTTTACAGCAGTCTTGCAAGCCACATGATCGCCTCTTTAAAAACCATACATATAAAACAAGAAACCATTGTCGTTAAATAGCTCAGTGCTTTAAACCCACAGGAAGTCTTTTACAACAGTTTTGCAAGCCTTAAGTAGGCCTTTTTGAAAACCATACAAAAACAGTAATATCTTTAAATACCGCAGTGCTTTAAATCCACATTAAGTCTTTTACAATAGTCTTGCAGCCATAAGATGTCCTTTTGAAAATTGAAATAGTTGTACAAAGCACTGTTTCGTTTTGAAATGATAGGTGGAGGGAACTAAAGTTCCTGTGAAAACTTTGACCACAGGCATAACTGAGTAGCCAGAAACAGCTTAAAACAGCAAGTTTATATAAGTGCCAAGCAGGAATATGTAGAAATCATCTGGCCACAGTAAAATAGTTATAACCATCCTGTCAAATAGCAAGATAGATTAAAATAAGTGAAACAGTTCTCAAAGATAGTATTTGTGTACAAAGACAACCTTCCCAATAAAGCATAACTGTGGTTTGTGGTCTGGGCTGTCAGTTGAAAACAAGTAATACAAAAATAGGTTGTCAATGCATACGCACTATCTGCATGGCAAACAAAATAGTGCAAATTGGAGACACATGAAAACAATAAGACTTGTCATGAAACTAATTTATGCTTGCAAAGTGCAAACAAAATTTGCCTGCCAGGCATACTGTACGCCAATAACTGAACTAATGTACTACGATGAAGGTTACACGTTAAATGAAGGAACAGCAAAACTGACTCACATGAAAACTGTAGGACTTGTCACAAACCTCAAATATGTAGATAATGAACTACCGAGGACACTGTACAACCAGATGAATAAATACCTCAAACCTCTAGCTAATAGCACAGCTATCCCATATAAGCGGCAAACAGCAAGACACTAGACAATTATTGAAAAATGAAAATACTTCGATGAAGACACTAATAGTTCTCAGGCCATGAATGTAAATTTCAAACTCTAATCCCTGACATAGAAACTGGCCGTTTCAGAAAACTAAACCTGAAAAGATAACTAAATTTCTACTGGGGACATGCTAATTATCATCATAAGTACCTGGTTAACCAGAAAAAAATCTAACCATGAAAACAATGAAATGAAAGATTACTTTTATACAGCAACAATAACGAGGATAGTGGTGAGTCTAACATCTATGGACATGCAAAACCAATTTCCGTATCAGAATCAGAACAAGTAAAATCGCAAGGTTTCTTTTTATGCAAAACAAGTTTCCTGCAGTTAGATGCATCTACCTGCCAAATCTTACCTAATGACCCATGTAATTTCTTCTGGGGCCTCCTGAAGCAGCACCCCCATACCCACCAGAACCACCATAACCACCCATATAACCACCTTGCATCCCCGGCACACCGCTACCACCCAATGCTCCAGTTGCCCCATGCGGAGGCAACCCTGATCCATTAGCACCGACCCCCAGAATGCTATTCAAATTCAGCCCAGCCCCCTGCTGGGTGGCAAGCAAAGCTGTCAAGGCCTGCCCCAGAGCAGGATCCACGCCTGGGGCAGCAGAAATACCACCAGGCAGTGAAGCCAATCCAGGTGCCAGAGGTGACATTGGCTGGACAATACCAACAGTTCCGTGCAGAGAATGACTAGTAGCTCCATAACCAGCAAACCCCTTGCCCCCACTTGAAGCCCCAGCACCAAAAAAGCCTCCAGCTCCTCCTAATTTACTCGTCTTTGGTCCATCAATCGCCTTCTGACAGTGCAGCACCACTCCGTCAAAATGCTTATGTGGCTCCTCAAGAGCCTTCTTGGCACTTTCAATGGTCTTGTAGACAAAAAGAGCAAATCCCTTGGGTTTCCCAGTGACTTTGTCAAGCCCAAGCGGGCCTTCCTCGATCTCACCATACCTTGCAAAGAACTGAAGCAGTTTGTGCGTATCGATATCTGCACCAACATTGCTGACAAATATCTTCCGTTGCGTATACTCTGACACTGGTGGCAGCTGCAATTGAGCCGGGGCTGGCACAGCGCTGTTGGCCGCACCACCAGGGACAGGGCCAACAGAGGCGAGCTGGCAGGCGGTGCTGCGGTTACCAATCTTCTTCTGGGGCTCGCGTAGCGCGGCTCGGGCACCAGAGCGGTGACGGAAGAGGATGAACCCGTACCCCTTGCACTTGCCCGTGTTGCGATCGGTGACGACCCTGAGGTCCTCGATCTCGCCGTATGGGCCGAACGCCTCAGTGAGGGTGTCGGTTGTGGCGTCCCAGCCGAGACCGTGGACGAAGATCTTCCGCTGAGCCGGGTCGGCGTCGGCCACGTGCCGGATGGCGGTTAGCACGTCGCCGTGAGCGACGGCGGCGTCGCGTAGCAGCTCGACGAGCTGGTCCTTGGGGAACGAATCCAGCAGCGCCTGGATCGAGGCCGGGTCCCTCTCACCCTCGCCATCCTCCTCTTCCACTTCCACTTCCTCCTCGACCTCCACCTCCTCCTCGATTTCCTCCTCTACCTCCTCCTCGCCGCCTGCCCCCTGGGGCAGCTTCTCCTTGGCCGCCTCAGCGGGGGCAAGAACCTCGGATAGACCGGCAGCCTTAGCGGTGGCGGACCTGTTTGCAGCGGCCGAGGAGGCCTTGGTGGTGGTCGGGGAGGCCTTAACCGGCTTGACGGCTGCCGCCGATTTGGGCTCGAGCTTCCGCTTCTTGCCCATGGCGACGGCGATACGGCGTGGGAAGCCGGGGATTGTGCGCTAGGGTTTCGATGGATAGGGGATTTGGGGAGACGATGGGACGACTTCGCCGTCTCGTACGGGTAGTTAACGGCGGCGTCGGACGGGGCTGTCTGTGCATCCTGTGTCCTGGGCCTGAATAATGTAAGAAAGGCCCACCAACAGAATTGGAGTTAGTTTTTCTCTTCTTTTTTTAGGGGCGGTTCGGATTGAAGAAATTTTGGAGGAAAAAAAATACATGAAATGTAAAATGGAGAAAAAAAAAATTCTTTCCTTTGAAATACTGTTGCCAGCCTACCATTTCGAAGGAAAATAAACATCCACTCTCACCCTTGTTTTGATTTCCTTCATGATGTTTGAGGTGGCCTGCTAACTAAAAATATATTCCCTCACGGTGTGAGCAACGGAGCAAGCATGCTGTAAGCATGTTGAGAAGCATTAATGAGCCATCTGTGTATATTTTCTGTGTTATTCCTGTTTGCTCGTTCCTATGATTCAATTCTTTTTTTTTCCTCGAAAGCTATAACTAAAAATATATTCCTCTTTGCCGGTTGGAACTTGTCTTTTGGATAACCATCATTGGTAAGATCAGCAAAATCGAAATACTAGTCTAAGGAAGTCACATTCCTACTTCTGTTTTATTAGTTCCTCGAAATCCTCTACCAGTCATTAGTTTCAAAGCAAAGATATCAAGACAGGTTAGTGTTTCCATAGATGCTTGTGGTAAGTGCAAAGCATGACGAAAATTGTGGGCTATGGAAATGTTTGAGTGTTTAGCCAAATCTTACCTCGTCTAAGTAGCAAAAAGATCAAATATGGTTAAGTGTTTGGATGCGGCTAAAAAACAGTCGTGCGTGCGTTAGGCACGCATGGCCGTCTTCAACCTCATGCCCCCCCTTCCTCCTCGTCAGTGGTTGCACTAGTACCTCGTCCTTCGGCCCTAGTCGTCGCCCCCCGCCCGGACACGGTGCGCTAGGGTTTGGCCAGAGCTCAAGCGTCCGGCTGCAGCCCAGAGAGCTCGGCCAAACCCTAAGCGTGCCAAGATGGGGCCGCCCTCCCCTCCCCTCGTCGAGAGCTCCTCGCCTCGACTTGGCCCACCCTTGCATTGCCGCCAGACCCCTAACCGCCCTCCAACCATCCCTGCCGCTTGACCGGCCTTCCTCCCCCAAACCTTCCCTTCTAAGCCCATCGGAGTTATGGTAGATGAGAGGAAGAGCTCACTAGAACCCTAACTCGGAGATCCATGAGGAGGAGGAGGAGGCCTACCTCGTCGGATCCACCATGGCCCCGTCGGATCCGCCGAATCCCCCATGGCTGGCACTGGGGGAGGAGCTCGCGCGGGTGGGGGCGTGGGCATGGGAGGAGGTCGTCAGGGAGGAGCTCGTTGGTCGCCAGAGAGAGAGAGAATGCGGGTGCCGGGAGTACGGGAGTCGGTGGGATGTGAGTGTGCACGGGCTAAAAAAAACTGCAGTGCGTATGAAAGTCTTTACCTAAGTGTTTAGATTGTTGAGGTTTTTTGTTGCCATCTCAGGCTACCTAGCTCCCTCACTATGGCAAGGGCTAGTTTGTCCTAGTGAGACAAGATGAGGTTATTTGATCTATGGGCCTGTTTGGTTGTCTCAATTAGTTTGATTTAAATCTGTGCAGTGCATTTACCTATATTAGGTTACTTATCGAGGTTCTTCTATAGACTTGTACAATGTTCAAAGCACATCAAAATACAATATTAGTTAGTATGCCAGTTTTAGTTATATTAAGCGATGCGGATTTTCACGAAAGGCACAGTTGATTAGACAAACAAATATAAAATATATTCTCACCTTCCTTACATCTGCTAAAACATAAAGCCTCTAATAGACCATACAACCATAGAGAATACTACATGCCACATAAAAAACAACCAAATATTATTTTACCAAACATATCTTGCATGTACAGGACAATTGCATATTGCCTTGGATTATGCATTTATGTTGTATAATATCTAATTGAAGCTAAGGCTAATGCAAGCAACCAATCACCATATATGCCTATATACTTGACCTTGATCGACTAGGTAGAAAGCAAATACCTTCTCCGCTCATATATCCTTGACTGATGAGGCAAAAACTATACAGCCGTCCGTTCCCGTTCATAAATACTTTTCAACAAAATATGATCAGATTAAATATTTAGTTTGAAAATACTAAAGATGTATTTCTCTTAAAATATACTCCATCTTAGAATATATTTACTCCGTTCTAAATTGTGAACCGTCTTAGATTTTCTAGATACACAGTCTTTAGAGTTTGATTAATTGCCTACATTAACCTACAGCCAACCATGTGCAATGCAGTCTGCCCATGATTTTTTTATTAGACAATGTAAATTTGCATAAATTGTTGGAAACATAAAATAAAGTATGCCACATTCTTTATTTTTACTATAAATATGAGAACTCTAATAGAACATATAAGGTGACTATATGCAATAAAATATAAACAAATAAATATAATTTTATCATGCAGGACAACAAAACACAAAGACAATTTATATGTTGACTTAAATTGTGTTGCATAAGGTCTGTTGACTTAAATTGTGTTGCATAAGGACTAATGCAGACTAAGTCTAATATAGGCAACTATATTGTATAGTTACTTAGTTAGAGGTACATAGCGCCCTGTTCGTTTGAACTTATCAGCCATGAAACAGTGTTTTTCTTTCACAATAAATCAGCTTCAGCCGGCTTATCAATCGTACAAACCATCAGCTAAACAGCCTAATTTGAATACAATTTGAAATAGAGAAAATATTTCTATATGAAGCCGTTCGACTGATGGTTTCTGTAACTGATAAGTCGGTTAAAGTTGTTTTGCTATGAGAGAAAAACACTGTATCATAGTTGATAAGACAGACTGATAAGTTCAAACGAGAACAGGGCATTTGTTGGAATTTAAAAATACATTACAATAGAAAAATAATGATTGAAGGCGACATCCGTGACCATGTCTTGACCGGAGTATGTATGTGTTCATGTATAGCTTCAATGGAGTTACCAACGCAAAGAAAAATCTTTCAGCTAGTACGAACACTGTTATTAGCACAGATCAAACAGGCTGCACCATAAAAAGGGTAGTCTTGCAACATGATTCTCCCGGGTTACCACGTTAGGGCAAGATTTACAGACTCCAAGATGTGCAACATAAACAGGCGATAAAAATCAAACACCTAACATGGGAACCTAAAAGTAGCCTTGAGACAACCACTCATTAAATCGATCTAAGCTCCTTTAACACTCAATTAGAGCTTCTTGGTTCAAAACATTCATTGGTCAAAGTTCGAGGCACCAAAAAAGGAATAATCTGGGTCTGCTGATGATCCTAGCAGAGGAATGTACTCTGAACCTCTCACATGAACACTGAAGCAAGCTGAAACACAAGCATATGCAGAAGTTAAATGTTTCTGAGCATGTAATGACTATCTTTAAAAAAAATGCTAGCAATTGAACTAATCAATATCAAATATCAAATATTAAAGAATGGATGGAGTGCAATACTAACAAACTGGAAACACATGCCTAACACGATAGTATCACGGTATCGCAGATATGAATATCTTTCAGAAAAGCAAGCAGAAATATGGACATCTTTCAAAGAAGCTAGCAGGAATGTGGGCATCTTCTAAAAAAAATATATAGCAGACTAAGGACACCAAATGTTGCATTTCAAATATTTCACATTTGGTTACTAGTCATATTGCAAAAAGAAAAGGTAACATAACAAAAGGTAGTGACTAGGATAACACTAGCCAACAAGAACAGAGTGCAAATATGTTCTCAGAAATTTAAGCATGTGAGGTAACTACATATGGACCACTGAATCTATAACTCTTATAAAGCAAAACCCCACTACAATATTTTTCTGCAATTCTGTGAAGCCACGTCATCTCAAAGCCCCACCAAGTCACTAAGCTCAGTTACAAATTACACTTCCACCAAATCTATATCTATACTCCTCCTTAATGGCACACTATCCCTCTTCCAGTTCTTCTCCTAGCTCCCACTAAATGCATGATGGAGTCACATAGAACGATAGAAACTGCCTCCACTATATGTGTAATCGAAGGGTCGCCACTAATTAATGGCATTACCTCTTCTCCAGTTTATATTTCCTATAAAGCAAGAGGTATCGCACTCACAACCTGTTTTATTTTTTTCCTATAAAGCAAAGAGGCAACCCCTTGCTCCCGCTCATCTTCACTTGCTCCTAGCTATACAGGATGTTCCCAGTCATCTTGAGCTTGATTTGATAGTCGACCAATGCCATCAAATATTGGGGAAGCTAACCTTGGTTGGAAAAAAAATCATTGTTGTTTTCCTCCTTCCCCACAAATGGAAATCGATGCACAAGTTCATGCTCTTCATATGAGTCGATCTAGGTGCAAATGGAGGCCACCGAAGAAGCAGCGTCACATTGCACTCGCTCCCAGCTGTCATTCATAGCCGGATCCCCAAATCCATGCAACTTTTGTTCTGACTACAGTTCAGTTAAATCTCTCTTAGACGTTTGTTCTGAGCAGAACCAAGGGCCTGCTCCTCTCCCTCTCTCACTATGTCTGTGTGTGCAGGTTACGCAAGGAAGCAAATCATTTTCTTTTGGCCTGATTGTCACCAATTCACAACAAAACATACTTTCACATAGCTACAGAACCAAACCAAGCTAGAGGAGAGGATATGACAGCTCTTTGCATTTTTAAAGCAAAAACACTTATGGATTCCTTCCTACGCAATTTCAATTTTAGCAACGCATGGTACATGTTCTTTAATCACATATGCCGATTCTTTTTACTTTTGTCTATCTAAAACCAACAAATATTCTTTAGAAATTTCCGCAGCCTCGCGCGGGGGACCACCTAGTAATTTAAAACAGCAGAAGACAGAAAGATGTTCGGTGACAAATTATAAACACATTCATGTGGGTAACTCGTGATGTGGAAAAAAAAATTCCTATCATATTGTCAAGTGCTACATTTATAAGACTAAAATCTTTTTCTTCATTGGGCATAATGACTGATTGAGGACACACGAATTTAGGAAGGCAGCAAGACTAGTACATGTCATGTTTGTGTTTTTTCCATCGTACACGTGCACGAGTCTAAAAACATCAAATAAAAAAGAACAGAGACAATTATATATACCACATCTCCTGCTGGGAACAAGCCTCTAAAAGCAGCCATTTCAGGAAATGTGCACAAAAAAATATATTTCACTTAGCTTCTCCTATTAGTATATAAGTCAGCATCAGTACTCAGGTCTTGTATTCCTGGTGATATGGACTAGCGCATATCAAAGGGATCAAAAGCTATATAGTATGCCATGCAATTGAAATCAAAGATATTTTTACGTTTCATCTTTTAGTTGAGGCATGCCTGAAGCTTTCTGGTTGGTTATAGTCTTATAGGAGTGAATAAAAAATATTAACTCTGTCAGGCATCAATCAAATAATACCATTCTCAATTTTTACTACACTTTGCAGCATGACCTCCATTTTCTTCTTCATCTCATTATTGTCATCCATTAGAGGCACCACAAGAGTCAGCTCCCTGTAAATATCACGTACAAAAGCACAGATAGTTTTTGCATATTCAACTTCCCCATCAGATATACGGCCTATTGCGAGCCTCATAAGCTCTCCTGACAAATCAGCAACCTAAGACATGGAAAATGCAGAACTGTTAATGGCTTCAAACAAAACAATATTTATAGACATTGAGAATTGAATTATAGATGTACAGTGTATTTACCCCTAAAAGATAGTCAAGCACATTTAACTGTAAGGGCTCAACAGATTTATCACTTAGTGCTAGTAAAGAATCATTAATTTCAGCAAGACTTAATAGAGTGCCAGTCTTGCAAAATCTACACAGTGTTGCAGCTTCAACATATTCTTGTACCTGCAATGGTCAAGAGCAAACATATCAGATCTATTACAATTTAGAGAAAAGTAAAGTGCACCGCAGGTCCTCCAACTTAGCTCGGGGTGTCATCTACGTCCCCAAACTTAAAAATGTACATCCAGGTCCCTAAACTTACTAACTGTGTCATGAGGTCCAAATCGCCATAACTTGTGTTAATCCGCCCACGTCCACGTGGCAAGCTGATTACGGGATGATGGGGCACCGACATGTGTCCACATGCCGGTAGGGGAGAGAGATGAGCCCGGCATGTGGGCTCCACATTTTTGTGCCATGTCATCGTGCAATCAACTTGCCACGCAGGCGATTTGATTCTAGTTTTGGTGATTTGGACCTCACACAACACGATTAGTAAGTTTAGGGACCTGAATGTGCATCATGGAAGGACCGGCGGTGCATTTGATTCTACAATTTATAAACAAATGTAGAAGAGTAAGATTGGTACTAACACCAAAGGTGTAGGCTCTTCTGAGCTTCCAGAAGTCAGTTCCTTGTAATTCTTTTACTAGTTTTGCAATGTATTGATTAACCACTGCAGCAAGATCATTTTCTGCCTTGGAGAGAACTTCGTCCCTGTTAACTTTTGTGATTCTGAAACAAATCAACAGTATATGAAGGCATATGAACTCTACAGCAAAGAAACCAGTAAAACAGTTGGACTATTCGGTTATGAAGCCATGATAAAGAAGCTTCTTGGTATGGTATCAGCACTCAGAAACATAGACACTCAATATTTAAGGACACTTGCACATGGCCAACTCATTTGTTACAGCTGGTCTTTTTAGTATAGCATCAAACGATTCACATTCTCACAGGCATTACAATTAACGGAAACATGCTGTCTAGTGAAAGTTGACTTTAAACAGAAATTGATTTTGATCATCAACATGAGAAAAACAAATGATCCAAACAGCTTAACTAATGTATATTTCTTGATTGTACACACAGTAAGACTTAGCAGCATGGGATAGTTTTTTGTAAACCCATGTTTTTACAGTGAGGCAAAAAAATCCAACTGGTATATAGACATACGGAACGGGAACAACTCCGATGATGTGTTGCCACATGTTTAGGTGCTACTGTGCTACCAATGAACGGTAGCACCACTAAAAAGTGCAACAAAAATTTCTATCAGCTATCTGAATGAATAGATTTTAAGTTGTACTAATTATCGGGGAATTAAGTTGATGAGCCATACTATGGAGCTATGGGAGAGAGTTATCGAGCATCGCTTGAGAGCAATAACGCGGGTCTCTGTGAACCAATTTGGTTTCATGCCCGGAAGGTCAACCATGTAAGCCATTTTCTTAATAAGACAAGTTATGGAGCGGTATAGGGAGAAGAAGAAGGACATACACATGGTTTTTATTGACTTGGAGAAAGCTTATGATAAAATACCAAGGAATGTTATGTGGTGGGCTTTGGACAAACATAAAGTCCCAACGAAATACGTCGGGCTCATTAAGGACATGTACAACAATGTTGTGACTAGAGTTCGAACAAGTGATGGAGACACGGATGACTTCCCGATTAGGATAGGACTACATCAAGGGTCAGCTTTGAGCCCTTATTTGTTTGCTTTAGTGATGGATGAGGTCACAAGGGACATACAAGGGGACATCCCTTGGTGTATGCTTTTCGCGGACGATGTAGTGCTAGTTGATGAAAGCCGGACAGGAGTGAATCAGAAACTGGAGTTATGGCGGGAGACTTTGGAGTCCAAAGGTTTTAGACTCAGCAGAACTAAAACTGAGTATATGAGATGTGACTTCGGCACTACTACTCGGGAGGAGGAAGATGTTAGTTTGGAAGGTCAAGTAGTGCCTAGGAAGGATACCTTTCGATATTTAGGATCAATGCTACAGAGGGACGGGGACATTGATGAAGATGTTAGCCATAGAATCAAAGCAGGGTGGATGAAGTGGCGGCAAGCGTCTGGTGTCCTATGTGACAAAAGGGTACCACAGAAGCTAAAAGGCAAGTTTTATAGGACGGCGATTAGACCTGCTATGTTGTATGGTGTAGAATGTTGGCCTACGAAAAGACGACATGTTCAACAGCTAAGTGTCGCGGAAATGCGTATGTTGCGTTGGATTTGCGGTCATACAAGAAGGGATCGAGTTCGGAACGATGATATACGTGATAGATTAGGGGTAGCGCCAATTGAAGAAAAGCTTGTCCAACACCGGTTGAGATGGTTTGGACATGTGCAACGGAGACCCCCAGAGGCACCGGTGCGTAGTGGCATCCTAAGCCAGGATAGTAACGTGAAGAGAGGCAGAGGAAGACCGAAGTTGACTTGGGTAGAGGCAATAAAAGGAGACTTGAAAGGATGGAATATACCCAAAGACTTAGCCTTAGATAGGAGTGCTTGGAAGACAGCTATTCACGTGCCTGAACCTTGATTGCTTCTGATGGGTTTCAACTCTAGCCTACCCCAACTTGTTTGGGACTTAAAGGCTTTGTTGTTGTTGTTGTTGTTGTTGTTGTTGTAACATCATGCTAAATTTGAGGTTGAACAAAAACATTTGCAAGGAGAAAAGAAAAAGATAAATCAGCTTGTGAATAGTGGTGAATTGTGGGTTCAGATATGAACAGTTGCACCCTCAAGCTGCAACTATTTACATGCTGATTTCTCTTTCTCCACATGCACAAAATTTTATTCAACCTCAAACTTTGCATGATTGTTGTTGATGATATGATATGTCCATTCACATTTTTTGTAGATTTTTTATGCCAGGTGCTACCATGCAAGTGTGATAACAAGATATACCTATTCATTAACAAGGTTCAGAGTGACCAAGTGACTAGACAATCAGAATCTCTGCCTACAAAACTTACATAAAACTTCTTTACTTTTTTTCACACAAAACACTGAAACGCGGACAGTATAATGTTTAATGCTCAAATTGAGTAATGGCATGGAGAGATCTATGGTTCTGAGGATCACAGTCTGCCATTAAAAAGTATGTCCTTTTCTTGTCCTTTTTTTTGCAAAATATAAAATAATGCAGCGGCACAGTTGCTAAATGTTGAAATCAAGCAGAGGTACAAAGCCCTATACTGCTTACCTGTGGACCTGAAAGATGACCTTTTTGCTGTTCATTGTCACATCCCGACTAGCTTTCACAAGCCTCTCTCTCTTGTCATTCTACAGTAAACAGAGAGAAAATATAAAAAACATTGATAATTTACACAATATTGTCAAACATACTATGTGATAATGATTTCAGATTGTAAAAGGAGGAAAGGCTTTGACAAACTATAAAACTAGTGTGACGATGCCAGGTGCTCGAAACACTTTAATCAAATTTAAAGGAAAGCTAACCAAATTTGTAGCATATGGTTGAAGTGGCTTTGAAGAGTTAAAGACTTGGTCTCATATAAATTAAATGCAATGAACTCGGATAAGAGGATATTTGCAGAAGCGGCAATGTTGAAATATATTTTGCAGCCATACGCATGGTCAAGTACAAGCATAATTATAAATCACCTATATTGTGACTCGTCTGTGTGTGAAAACAACATGCTAAACAAAGTTTGACTTCAATCAGGAGATATCATGGCTGACATCGCCTGCAGAATACAGTATATCTTGGGAGGAATTTGGTGTCAACTCTAGACGAATAATTGTATCCAGTGAACCATAGTTCTCGCAAAGGTGCTGTATGCCTAACTAAATAGGGGATCGACTGCAGGTTGGCCTGACGCAAATGAATTATGTGCCCGCAAGGTCAGCACACTTGCCTCTCAGAAATATTCTCATTCAACAACATTGATTTAACCTGAACTCCAATGTGATCCTGCCAATATCAGTTAAGTGGACGCCTAATCCAAAATCTGGATTCGTACTAATTCCTCCAAACACCTAGCGCGCGCACATTAGGCCCTGGCAGCTCATTTCTCGCACCACCCTACAAACCTATACGATAACCCCTACTCTTTGAGCGCATCGCGCGGGACAAAAAACTCGAGAAGCGAAAGCTTCTCGCTTAACACAAAAGCGGAGGAGCGACACATAGACGGGCGCCGTACCAGGGCGTTGAGGTACTCGGCGTGCTTGGCGAACTCCGCCTTCATCGTGGGGCAGCCCCTGGCGGCTGGAGGATCCGCCGCCGCCGCGACGTCTGTGGCCATCGCCCTGAACCTCTTGGGCGCCGACCCGGAGAGGGGAGCTGGAGAGAGCAGAGAAAAAAGTGAGTGCGCGGAGAAGTGGGGGCGAGGGAGGGGGACGAGATGGAGCAGGAATGACGTTGGGGTTTCAGAGGTCAAGAAGACATACGCGAGGGATTGGGGCGCGGGAGGGTTTTACCAGGTTGCTGGGGCGCCGCCATGGAGAGGAAGGAGGGGAAGCGCGGGTGGCGGCCGAAGCGGTGGCAGACGCGCAGAAGCACCATCTGGCTTGGCCCAATTGTGAAATTTTAAGGGGACAATTTCACATTACAACTTGGTAAGTACGGATTCGTAAGAGAACAAGCAAGAGGTAGGGATCACTTGTCTCGCTAATTTAGGACTTTATCCGTAATTTTATTTATCTTCTTTCTGATCTTGATCACCAAATAATTTATGTCTTCCGATTTCTGCGAAGACCGGCCTTGTGGAGACTAATGGCTTGGAGCTTGACGTTTGGACGGTAGGAGGGATAGGGTAAGGGTTATGGACCAGGAAATATAGAGCTGGTTGCTGAGGGTTATGGACCGAGAAATAAGGTGGCGTTTGGTTCATAGATAAGGGGGTGTGATAGGGATATCATAACCCAATAGCAGCATAACCCATGTTTGGTTCATTGGTTTGGGATACAGTGGGGGTTTGAGTTTGGGATAGGATGGCCTCTCATCCCACCAAATCTATCCAAGTGGGGAGGGTGGGTTACGAAAGGGATAGCACTGTAGCGACGAGATTGGAGCAGCGAGGTGAGCCAAGAACCACAGGCGAGCAGCTCGATTCCGACGGGGTGGAGATCGATCTGGCGACTTACAGCTCGATCCCGGCTCAAGTTGGCATATAACGTCGCCGGCGCCGGCACCACGCTGCCTGACGTGCGGAGCAGCAACCGTTGCCGCCACCACGGAGAGGGACGCCATGGCGCTGTCCATTTGCTCTCAGGAGATCGATTGGGGGTGTTGGTGGCTAGTTCGCAGCTGCCTGGATGAGCACCGTCGACCCCGACCCGGCTGCCCGCGAGAAGTTGTGGCCGGAGAGGATTGCGCAAGCCGCTGCTGCTACGCGGATTGGCAGCTTGGAGAGGGGCTTGGATGGCGACGACAGATGGCAGATGGGACCTGGGACAAGGAGCTCGCGGGCGGCAGTGGGCTTGCTGCCTGGAGCGTGAGCGGCAGCGACGGCGATGGCTCCTACGAGCGTGAATGGCGATGGCGGGTGGGAGGCTGGGGAGATTTGGGAGTCGAGAGAGTCATGGGCTCACTGCCTCATAGGCCACGGTTTGCATTTTTAATAGAGAAGGCGTGGGTCCCACTTCTAAACCCAAACCCATACCCAATCTCATCCAAACAAAGGATTTGCCTTCCAACCTTTATTTCCACGTCCATAACCAGCTCTATATTTCTCGGTCCATAACCCTTACCCTATCCCTCCTACCATCCAAACACCACCTAAAGGTTGGAAGGCAAATCCTTTGTTTGGGAGAGATTGGGTATGTGTCGGTGCGAAAAGTAACCAACAAGTAAATATTTGTAGTTTTGCCGTGCGTTATGATCGGATGTGGCCTAGCACTCAATGACACAGGATTTATACTGGTTCAGACAATAGGCCCTACATCTAGTTGAGGTCGGTCGGTGACTTTATTCCTGAGCCCAGGTGCTCAAAGTTTGCTGTGGGATTACAAATGAGTAAGGAATGAGAAAGAGAAGTGTTAGAAGCCTGGTCGGACTCTGAATCTAGTGGAAGAGAGTGACGGATGTTCAAACGTGCGCTAAGTATTGAAACGTATGCTCTGTGTGTCCGAGCTTATCAGCTGTTGAGAGCGTGTAGACTGTGTAGCTGTCGAGTCCTAGAGCTATTGAGCTGTCGAGCCGACCAGTCTTGGGAGGGCTTTTAGGAGAGAGCTCATTTCCTTTTATAGTTGAAGGGGATGGCCTTACAAGTCAGAGAAAAAGAGAGTGTATACATGTGCTGCCTAGTCTTGTTGCCCACACCATTGGGTACGAGATGGTCGTCGGCGCCCACAATACTGTTTATGTTCAGACACATCTGGCAAGCTCTACCATGTTCGTCTGGTACGGCAAACGACGGTGCCAACAATATTGTTTATACTCTGACGCGTCTGGCAGGCTCTACCGTGTTCGCCTGACATGTCTCGATGGCACCATCCTACAGGTGCGCAGGGCATGGCAGGGTACAGTCCTCAGTATTGCGGTTGACTTGAGCGCCTTACCTTATCTGCTCCTTCTGCTCCCTAGGCCCACACCGAGCGGGTGTCACCGGTCAGTCGTTCCTAGTTGGTCCCAACCGTGTCGGTCGAGAAAGAGCAACGAGCAGAGGTCCAGCGTATCCTCAGTCAGAGAAGGGGGTCAGAGTCGGACTGTGGTCCCACCTTGGCCAGGTCTTCCGGTCGGGGACCAGATCGTTGTCTCGGCCTGTCATTATGTATCTGGGCTGGCCCAGGCACGTGCTGTCACTGCGCCGCCTGCTGGACCAGGTTTTATAGGGAAGCGGGTCCATTGGGGACCTCAGGTTTATGAACCCGACATGAGTCCCCGAGCCCCTTTGGGACTTCTATGAAGCCGGAGCTTTCAGAGGTAGGAAGTCATCACACCAGCATAGGCAAAATCCAATGAATGCCATTGTGCTAATGAAAATGGTGATCAAACTTCAATTGCAACTGTGAACATGGGCGGTTCACACATGTTTCGCGTGATATTTGTAAAAGCCAGGGGCTTGTGTTTTTAGCTTAATGAAAGCTTGAATTTGCTTTGTAATTTTTGTACCCACCGTGACATGGAGGCGGGCTGTTATTAGAACTTCGGTGTTTTTCCCCCTCGGTTTAGTGTACGACGTAGGGTAACCGAGTAGGATTTAGGCACCCAGCCTCCATGTGGAGGACTGGCAAAAGTCGCAGAGGCGCGTAGAGTGGATAAGGGTGCTCAGCCTCCGTGGGGAGGACTGGCGAAGGCCGCGGAGGCACTCCGGAGGGATATTGGCGCCCAGATCCTGAGGAGAAGACTCGCTGGTAATCCATTTTCCGTAGGGTGCACGCGAGCGCACCCGATGGGTGTATGGTAGTGGGTCACTGTCAGACAAGACGGAACCCACGTTGAAAGGTCCTAATGGCTAGAGGGGGGGGTGAATAGCCTATTAAAAAATTTCTACAACAACACTTAACAAACCGGTTAGACAATTATGAGGCGAAGCAAGTGTTGTGCTAGCCTACTAAAAAATCAAGCCACCTACCATAATTCTAGTTTCTATAGTTTCTTTTCACACAATGGCTATGTCACTACACTAAGTTAGTGTGCTCTCAAAGACTAACTAAAGAACCACACTAACCAAACTAGCAAGCTCTCACAACTAGCTACACTAAAGAGCTTGATAACTAGTTTGCGGTAATGTAAAGAGAGAGAGAGAGAGTAAGATGGTTATACCGCCATGTCGAGGAATGAACCAATCAATCACAAGAATCAATATCAATGAAGACCAATCACCTCGGAATCAAATAATGACACAATGGTTTTTTACCGAGGTTCACTTGCTTGCCGGCAAGCTAGTTCTCGTTGTGGCGATTCACTCACTTGGAGGTTCACGCGCTAATTGGCATCACACGCCAAATCCTCAATAGGGTGCCACACAACCAACACAAGATGAGGATCACACAAGCCACGAGCAATTTACTAGAGTACCTTTTGGCTCTCCGCCGGGGAAAGATCAAGAACCTCTCAAAATCACCATGATCGAAGCCAGAGACAATCATCAACCTCCGCTCGATGATCCTCGCTGCTCCAAGCCGTCTAGGTGGCGGCAACCACCAAGAGTAACAAGCGAATCCCGCAGCGAAACACGAACACCAAGTGCCTCTAGATGCAAACACTCAAGCAATGCACTTGGATTCACTCCCAAACTCACAAAGATAATGAATCTATGATGAAGATGAGTGGGAGGGCTTTGGCTAAGCTCACAAGGTTGCTATGTCATTGCAAAATGGCCAAGAGAGTGAGCTAGAGCCAGCCATGGGGCTTAAATAGAAGCCCCCATGAAATAGAGCCGTTGTACCCCTTCACTGGGCACAACACGGGGTGACTGAACGCTCCGGTCAGATTGACCGGACGTACCCTGCCAGCGTCCGGTCAATGGATGGCTACCACGCCATCCCTCTCTTCAAATACTAAGCGCCCGATTCCAACGGTCAAGTGATGACCGGACGCAGCACAGTGCCACGACCAGACGTAGGACCCCAGCGTCCGGTCACTTCCAGTATGGTTCCAGCTGCGACCGAACACGTTAGTTGGATCACGACCGGACGCAGGACCCTAGCGACCGTTCACTTCCAATAAGCCTCCACTCGCGACCGGACGCGTCCGGTCATGCCCGACTGGACTCACCCAGCGTTCGGTCACTCACTGTCTCCTTTGTGTGCTGCCACGTCAGCAGGACCGGACGCAGCCAGCCAGCATCTGGTCACGAAGTGACCCAGCATTCGGTCGAAGACCGACACTAGTGTCTTCACTGCTTTCACTGACCGAACGCTCTGGTCCAGTTGAGACTAGCGTTCGGTGCACTCTATGAAACCCTGTCTTTTTTGTACAGGGCGCCGGTGGCACCGTCGGATTATCCACACTCTACGGACGGACACTCCACCGGTGAAGTTTTGAACCCTTGCTCAAATGTGCCAACCACCAAGTGTATCACCTTGTGCACATGTGTTAGCATATTTTCACAAACATTTTCAAGGGTGTTAGCACTCTACTAGATCCTAAATGCATATGCAATGAGTTAGAGCATCTAGTGGCACTTTGATAACCGCATTTCGATACGAGTTTCACCCCTCTTAATAGTATGGCTATCAAACCTAAATGTGATCACACTCGCTAAGTGTCTTGATCACTGAAACGAAAAGACTCCTTCCACTTCTACCTTTGCCTTGAGCCTTTTATTTTTCTTTTACTTCTTTTCCAAGTCCAAGCACTTGATCATCACCATGGCAACACCATCATCATGTCATGATCTTCATTTGCTTCACCACTTGGAGTAGTGCTACCTATCTCATAATCACTTTGATAAACTAGGTTAGCACTTAGGGTTTCATCAATTCACCAAAACCAAACTAGAGCTTTCAATCTCCCCCTTTTTGGTAATTGATGACACCCTTACACAATGATATGAATTGAAATTTAATTGAATCCATGTTGCTTGCCCAAGCATATTTACCATGTGTAAAAGGATATGGACAAGTTTCATGAATCCCAAATGGTAGCAATTGCTCCCCCTATATATGTGCTAAGAGTTTAGATTGTAGCTTGCACATATGCTTAGATAGGAAATATAGGAGACAATGTCTACCAAATGATGCTAAGGTATAAAAGATAGACCTTTGAAGCGTGATACCAATCGGAGTGCACCATCCTTAGCACCATGGTTAGCTCGATACCACTTGGAAATAAAATTACTAGATAACCTATGCATGCTAGTTTTTTTATTTCATCATTCAAACCTACAACTAGCATACACCACACAAGCATGGATATTAAAATTTAAAACTTGTGCCATGCAAGCAAACATATGAAATGCACATTTAAATGCACCATACAAGTTCATGAGCTTGCTCCCCCTACTTGTGTGCTCAAAATTTTAATTGACCCCCTTCCTTTGTCATATCTCTCCCCTATGTCAAATTATCCCCCTATCACTTATATCTTTATTTCTTTCCCCCTTTGTTGTCTTTTCACTATCTTAATACATTATTTCTATTTCTCCCCATAGCACTAATATCTTTGTTTTTCTCTCCCTTTGTCATCAATGACCATAAAGGTTCAAAATGTAGATAGGTTGAGAGTATCAATGGCAATCAATGGGGCGAGGATCATTTTCCCAAATTTGGTTCAATCTAGAATACTTGCCAAAGACATTTAACTCGGTTTGATCCAAGGACAAGCTTCTTCACACCTCCAAATAAGGGTTATCTTATACCATGTTGAGTTAAACACTTAGAGCTCATTTTCTAGATCAAACACTAGGTTTACAAGCCCACACACATGTCATATGCTACCACTAGATCAAAATAAGCATAGAAGCAATAGTGGTACCATATAATCATCAAATTCATTTGATTTTCATGAATGAGCCTATTAAATGTGAAAGATGTCTAGATGCACTAAACATGTCCTTAGCAAGGATGTATGCCATGCCAATCAACTTTTAGCTTGGATTGCTCGAAGGAGAGGCATGTCATATAAGTGGGGAGGTGCATCAACACTTATTTGAGAAATCCAATATGTTCAACTCATTTCTTAGCTTGCAAAACATTTTCTCATCCAATGACTTGGTGAATATATCGGCAAGTTAATCTTCGGTGCCTACACTCTCAATGCAAATGTCCCCTTTTTGTTGGTGATCTCTTATGAAATGGTGGCGGACATCAATATGCTTTGTTCTTGCATGTTGAACCGGATTATTGGTTAACTTGATCGCACTCTCATTGTCACATAGCAATAGCAATTTCTTGAACTTGATTCCAAAATCACTCAAAGTGGCCTTCATCCAAAATATTTGTGCACAACAACTACCGGCGGATATGTATTCGGCTTCAGCGGTTGATAATGCAACGCTGTTTTCCTTCTTTGATGACCATGAAACAAGTGATCTTCCCAACAATTGACATGTGCCCGAGGTGCTCTTCCTTTCAACCTTGCATCCCGCATAATCCGAGTCAGAGTAACCAACTAGCTCAAACTTTGCTCCTTTGGGATACCACAAACCAACATTTTGTGTATGCTTCAAGTACCTCAATATTCTCTTTGTAGCCTTCAAATGACTTTCTCTTGGTGAGGATTGAAATCTTGCACATATGCACACACTAAACATGACATCCGACCTTGATGCGGTCACATAGAGTAGGCTTCCAATCATAGACCGGTATAATTTTTGATCCACCATATTTCCACTTGCATCACTATCCAAGTTGCTATTTGTTCCCATTGGTGTACTAATAGCCTTGCTATCACTCATTCCAAACTTCTTGATCATGTCCTTGATATACTTGCCTTGACTCACAAATGTACCATTCTTCAATTGTTTGATTTGAAGACCAAGAAAGTAACTTAACTCTCCAATCATGGACATCTCAAACTCATTAGCCATCATCTTTTCAAACTCTTCATAAAAGTGTTGATTGGTTGATCCAAATATGATGTCATCAACTTGTAACTCCAACCGGCTGTGGCATGGCATATCTTTCGAGAGGGCCGAAAGGCACGGTTTGACAAGCTACCCAGAGGGAGGCCGCACTTGCCAAGAAGAAGAAGAAAGCCGAGAAGGTCCAGAGGAGGTTTGATAAGGATAAGGAGACCAACCGGCGGGTCTAGGGTGGCGAGAGCCGGATCGACGTGGAGGAGGAGCTCGAGTCGGAGGAGCCCATGGAGATGGGTGACGACACGAGTGCCTCAAAGGATGAGGGAGATAGGGGCACTACCGTGACCTTGGTGGAGCGCCGTGAGCCCATGGCCGCACCCATTGGTGGCGGGCGTGGTACGGAGACGCATGGCGATGTTCCTGAGTTGAGGAAGCGTGCCGCGAGTGGAGACGCCACCGTCGAATGAGTGGCGAAGCGGGCACGGTCGTCGTGCCCTTCGGAGGCGCCGTCGGCTTCTCAGCCCCTTGCTCCGAGTGTGATAGAATGCGCCAGTCGGTCGGAGGAGCGCGATCATCTGCCCGTTCCCTCGGGGTCGCCGTGAGCTGGTGGCCATGATTGTTCGCAAGCCGAACGAGGACTGGCCATGTCATCCCTACCCTCGGTCAGTCCGAGGGGGCACGAACTGCGACCCTCGAGCGATCCTTGTCCAGTCGGCTCATCGTCAGATGGTTGGAGTTTCAAGGTTCTACCACTTTTGTCTGGGTATGTATTCATGCTTCCCTTCGCCTCATAGTTGAGTTTTTTGGGTGTGACTAACCTACGCTTGTGCCTTTTTTTGTAGTGGCCAGGAGCCGATAGGACTAGGGATCTCCCCACTTCCCATGCTAGAAGAGTGGAGACCTAGCCTGCTGCGGGTTGCGATGAGCGAGGGGGGAAGCAGGCTGGTGGCGGTGCAACCTTCCTTAATGGGGGTTGCGTCTTCCCGACCAGTCATGAGCACGGCGGCGGCCATGATGGCGGCGATCCCCATGGTGATGGTGGAGGCCGGGTTGGTGGTGACCTTGGAGTCCCTCCCTCGCCAGTCGTGGAGGCGAAGAGGAGGGAAACTAGTCTACCTGTCTCGCCCAGCGGAGGAGCACACGGTTCATCCACCTGGTCAGAGTTAGAGGGGTCCAGAGGAGCTATAGCCAGGCCAGAGGTAGAGCAGCCGTCGATGAGCCATGGTGTCCTGGTGGTGGGCATCCCCTTTGATGGTGAGGAAGACACCGGGGTGGAGCCGCCAGCCATCCCATCGTCCCGAGAGTTGGTTATGATCCGGTCATCGCATGATACTACGATGGCTGGATCTTTCAACGGGTCGGGGGTGACCCGTGAGCTGGTGTGGTGTTGCCCCGGCGAGCTGGGACTGGCCCGGTTCATCCTTCGTGATGAGGAGGAGGTGAAGCTCTAGCACCTGCTCAGGGAGAGAGGACTGTCGATGAAATCCGATCTTGCCCTTACCAAGGTGAGGCTCAAGGAGGCCTTGGAGAGGGTTGAGCTCGTCCATTAGGCCATGACTGTCGACCTGCCATGCGTTGCAGAGGTAAGTTTTTAGCATTCTTGGTGTTGTCTTTGATTCCTTAGCTTTTAAATGGTTGTCTCAGCATGTCTGCTTCTTGTCTTATAGGACATGGAGATGATGTCAATCCATAAGTCCTAATTTCTCCAGGAGGAGCACGGTCGGATGGAGCAAGAAGCGGTGGCATCGCGGTAGGTGTAACACCCCGGGTGTTTTAAATACTAAAACTGTCATGTCATCATATGCATTGCAAAGCATTTGGTTATATTGCAAATGTTGATGTGCATTCACTAAAACAAGTTTACATTCATGTATAAGTGTTGAATTGTATTGTTTGAATCAAGTTTGAAATACCTGTATTGTTTTGAAATTCCGAAAACCTTAATTTCAGTATTTAAATTCTACCCTGAAAACTCATTTCAAAATCTAAGCATATTTTGGGGTTGAGCTTAAAAGCAAAAGTGTAGATCTTGTCAAGTTGTACAAAGTTGGTGTTTGGAGTTTTCAAAGTTGTTTAGTAAAATTTGAAGTAATTTGAAAAGGCATAATTCTTTAAAGTGTCCCCTTTTGAATTCAAATTTGAATTTCAAAATGTAAAATGAATTTGGATATGGTTTCAAAAGCAAAGTTGTAGAACTTTTGATTTTGAACAACTTTTGTTTTTGGAGATTTTTGAGTTGTTATGAAATTTTGAGAGTAATTTGTGAATTTTGGAGAATGGCAATTCTGTAATATTGATGAACAGTGTTCACCGCTCTTGCTACATGCCGGCGAACTTCGATTTGCTTCCAGTCGCGCGCGTGGCCGTCCGGGCGTCGCGTTGGCGCGCTGAAGGCTTCGTCGTGGCTTCCTTGCGCTTCCTTGGCTGCCCTATAAAGCTCTGGAGTCGTCGCCGTTCTTCTTTTCCTTTGCTCTGTTTTCTTCCCGTCACCTTGCTCATCTCCGCGAGCCGTGCCGTCCACCGTCGTGCTCGCCATCGCCGATAAGGTAGCTCCAGCTCCGCCTACTCCTTGCGCGTCCAGCTACCCTCAATTTAGTCGATTTTGCGGGAAACGCCACAAGCAACGTACTTCTTCTTGGCGGTAAACAATGCTTTTGGTGATCCCGTTTCACCGTGGTCGTGGCCCTCCCGTGAGTTGTTGTTTCGATTAAGCGTAGCTCCACCTTCGCCTCGATCTTTGTGATGCTTAATCCGTTGTTGCTTGCTCATTTTGATCACCACGATCACCGCACACCATCACCGACGCGATCCTTGCTCCGCCGTTCTTTGTGCACGTCGACCGCGTCTCTGGCCGCTTCTCCACCTTGCTCTCTCGCTTCCGTCGTGTTCGTGGTGAGCTACTGGTGCTTCTGTACCGCTTATTTAATCGCTACCGAGCTCTCGTCGCCATGGGCGTAGTGCCGCCGAGCCGCCGCGCGTCCGCCATGGCCGATGCCAAGCTCGTAGCTCGTAGTAATTCGTCTAGCTAGTGCCTTCAATCGATGCGCCGTGATGATGTGGTCATTTTGGTACCTTGACCGTCGCCTTTGGATTCACCGTCGGCGAGTTTGCGCCGGTCAGCGCCGTCGTCGTCGTAGTCAACGCGCGAAGGTTGAAGATGACATGTGGGGTCCGATGTCAGTGACTCAGCGTTCAAATGAGTTTTCTGTTTTTCAGATTTATATAAATAGTGCTGGAATTTGTTATTTTTGTGTAAATTTATTTAGAGCTCCAAAAATTATGAAAAATTTTGTGTGACTTCTTTGTGATGTATATTATGTGACAAAAATTTGAAATATTGATTTTAAGTATTTTTGGGGTATGATAAAAAATTGCTCAATTAATTAATAAATGACTTTCCATGATTTTTCTAGGCTTAATTAATTATCCAAAAATTATGAAAATTGTTTTGCCACTTAGTTATCATGTAATGAACATTTACAAAAATTTTGAGCCCAATTGGAATAAGTTGATTTATTTCATAATTCTTAATTAAATAATTAATTCATAAAAGCAAATAGTAACCTTTAATGATTTAGGTTTTGATTGAATTTTTGATTGGGTGATGTCCTTGGGTCATTAGTGGATAATGATCTTTGGCAATTGATGTGTGTATTACGAAATGATTTAGTTAGATTAGTTTGTAACTGTACCGTGAAGGAAAGTTGTATTCAAGTTGCTAACTTTTGCATCCATCATCGAGCATCATATTTTGTATCTCGCATCATGTTAAGCATAGTATTATTACTACGTAGTAGTGAACGAAGGTGAACTGTAGTGGTTAATCAAGCGGTTGAGGAGGTTAATCCGTCGGTTGAGGTCGGGTTGGATAACGTGTGGACCGACTCTGAATCGGACTTTTCCGTCAACGAAGGCAAGCCCCTTGATGCATTTAAACCTACCTTGTGTTTTACAAATTGATTTCACTTTTGCTTTTCAATCTGCATTAAGTGATTAGAAGTCAAGTGGAAACCTAATTGATGCATTACCAACCTTGTTTTCCTTATCTACCTTGTTAACCATTTTAATTAGTATATGGCTAGTTATGCTTAGTCATGCTTAGATAATAAAAGTCGGGTGATTACCATCACTGCGAGTTTTATATGGAACTTTAGTTACTTATGTTATCATGAAATATGAGCATGTGAAGTAATAAATCTAGACCCAAGGACTCGGTGTGTGTGAGCCACAAGACATGGAGGTCTTGTGGCGGGTTCTTCCTTTGTGTGATTAAAGGTCCGTCTGTTGTTGACTGTGTGAGTTGAGAATTTGTAGTACTAACCACATACTCCGGTAAGCCTTAACTTGGCTATTCTATTATGAGAATGGCTACTCGCGCATGACCGGAGTGGAGAGATGGCGGAATAGCGTGTACCCACGTGGCAATGGGGTGGAGTGTGTATCTTGTATTCTCGGGTGGCGCGGACCCGTTCTTGTGTAGAGGATCCGAGGGTAGGTTGATATATGTAGGTCGGGGACCTACATATGTCGTGTGTGTCTGGAATTCCCCAATTTGGGTTTATAATCGGTTCAATCGTGCGTTGCTCCTCGGTTATGGAGACTCAATTCTCGATCATCATCGTAGTTTAATAACTGTAACTTGAGGACAATTTGAGAAAGTGTTGGATATGAAGTTTCATGATCTCATTACGGATCGTGTCAGATTTGTATAAGATCTTATGAAATGTTAAATGTTGATAAAAAGAATTTTGTTACAAAGCTTTTACGCAAAATAACTTTGATTATTGTTAAAGCCCTACCTTGAATTCCTAAGCCTGCATTCCTGATTCTTATTTGTTATTTCGGTTAAGTCTTGTTGAGTACTTTTGTACTGTGGTTCGTTGACCCTTGTTGCAAAAGCGCCTCATGAGTCGATCTGCTTTTGGATCGTCTTTGCATGACTATAGTTCGATCGATGACGAGAAGTAAATGTGTGGCCCTTAGGCGAGGCGCTTTATTGTGTGTTTTGTATTATATTATAATGCCACTCCACTACTTCGTTTTGTATTAATAATTATACTTAGTTTGTAAGGTTTGAAACAACTGGTTTGTAAACTAAGTTGCTATAATGCTTCCGCTATATTTTACTCTGATATATCTATTTGAATAAACTGTTGTAATACTGCAATGACTCTGTAATGTGATCCTGCTCGGAAATCGTGGATGATTCGGGGTTCCCCGCGGACACCCGACAGTCTTCTTAAGTTATCGGTAACATATGCATTGATGTCAAAGGTCGTTGGACAGTGACAGGTGTATGTGGGCCCTATAATTTAGGAGGTTCTGCCACAGTAGGTCAATGAGCTTAGGCATCAGCTAGAGTCCACCCGTCGTGAGTCCTAAGACCGAGCAGCTGAGGCGATGGGAGCACGGGCGGTGGAGCTACGTGTGGTCGAGCGAGCGACTGTTGCCAAGCGGGAACTTGATGCGGCGAAGGCCCACTTGGCGGAGATCAAGGCGGTGCTCCAGAAGTCCTTGGAGGCACTGGAGGTAGAGCGTAAGGCCTGATCGGACGCCGAGCAAGAAGTGGTCATGCTCTAGGGGCAGATGCTCCGGGCAGAGGAGTCGAACGCTCGACTGCTCGAGAGGGTGACCCAGCAAGAGGAAGGGCTCTCCATTCTCGAAAGCGCCCACCTCGGTACGTACCTATTCTACCCTCGGTTGATGCCTTGAATTTTCTTTCCTTTGCTCCTAAATTTGTCGTCTGTTTCTAGAACTGGGTGGAAAGATTGGCTCACTTTAGCAAGAGCTGGAGACGGTCAAAGCGACAATCGGTCGGAGCATGGAGGCGCTAGCCCAGTCCCTTGAGGAGCGATGCGTTCTCGAGGGAGAGCTTGACTAGCTTCACAATATTATGCAGGTGGTCGTCTCTAAGGTGTTTGGGTCGGGACCGAGCACCAGTACGCCCGCTGTCCAGCTGGCGGAGGTCCCAAATGAAGTTCAGGCGCTCATGTTTGATGGCATGTTCTATGGGACGTTGGGGGTGCTGACCTCGGTGGCGACCCACTACCCTGATCTGGACTTTGCGGTCATCTATAGAGGATACGTTGATGGGTGGAGCGTAGACAAAATCCAAGCACTGGGGAGAGTTTGGTGCCGTATGCACAGATGGTCGCTGAGCAGGTCACCGCGCAGTGGGTGATGGAGGCTCGCCGTTCGATCATGGACGTAGACATACACCGAGAAGATGTCGTCCAGCCAGTGGAGGCCGGGTCAGAGGCAAGCGTCGTCCCACCCCCAACCGAGCCAAATGTCGTCCCGACCGCAGCTGAGCTGAGCGTCGTCGTCCCGACCACAACCGAGCTACCTTCGTCCTCATCAACCGTACCGTCAGCCGATGCTGCTGGGGGCCATAATAGAGTTAGAGTAGAAATAGTCAGTTTATGTAAAAGATGAATTCATGGGGGGAGCCCTCGTGTGAATAGTTTTACTTTCATAAATATTTTAAGTTTGTTTTGGTGATGAAATCACTTGTGAGGGGAAGCTTGTCCCGTCCACCCTTGTTTTTATCCTTGTGTAGCTTTGTTTTTGTCCCTTCTTTTTTGCACCTACCCATTGACCCATAAGCTACAACCTTAAGAACCTAGGCGTGACCTGCGAGGCTTAGTTATTTGTAACCGTAGGTCGTGGCGGGGTGTGATCGGTCGAGAGGCTAAAAACGCAAGTTACGTAGGGTAATCAAAGGAACGGAATGCCCTTTCGTTTGGGCGATGCCCTTTTGTTTAGACGGAAAGTGTTACTATATGATAGTAAAAAAGGGAGTGGTATCGCACCCCCGTGGAGCCCCCGAGAGTTGTAGGAGCAAGCATTATATGGAAATAAATGGTAAGACTGAGCTTTAGGGAAAGAAACGATGTAACTATTCGATGTTCCATGTGTTGGTGAGAACATTGCCATTGTCGTCCTTCAGTCGGTAGGCGCCCGGTCGGATTACCTCGGTCACCGTGTAGGGTCCTTTCTATGGTGGAGAGAGCTTATGTTTCTCCTTGGTTGACTGGGTCCACCAGAGTATGAGATCATCGACCTTGAGGATCCTCCCCCTGATTTTTCTTTCATGGTACCTATGGAGAGTTTGCTGGTAATGAGCGAAGCGGATGATGGTCGTCTCACGAGCCTCCTCGAGCAGGTCGATAGCGTCCTGTTGAGCCTCTGTGGATTGGTCTCAGTTGAAGGCCTTTACTCTTGGGGCGCCATGATCAAGGTCGGAGGGCAGCACTACATCGGGTCCGTATGCGAGGAAGAAAGGGGTGAACCCTATGGACCGGTTTGGGGTCATTCTTAGGCTCTAGAGGATTGCTGATACCTCTGCAACCCATCGCTCGGCATACTTTTTGAGTCGGTAGAAGATGCAGGGCTTAAGTCCTTGGAGGACCATGCCATTGCCACTCGACCTGACCATTAGTACGCGGGTGTTTGACCGAGGCCCAATCGATCCTGATGCCGTATCCATCATAGAAGTCCAAGAACTTCTTTTCGGTGATGTTTGTTCTATGGTCGGTGATGATACAGTTAGGGACACCAAACCAATAGATGATGTCGAGGAAGAACTTGACCGCCTCTTTTGAGCGGATATTGGTGATGGACTTCGCCTCTATCCACTTGGTGAACTTGTCCACCGCCACGAGTAGGTGAGTGAAGCTACCCGGGGCCTTTTTGAGGGGTCCGACCATGCCGAGGCCCTAGACCATGAATGGCCAGGTGATGGGAATGGTCTGAAGTTCTTACACCGTAGATGAGTCTACCGAGCAGAGAACTGGCATCCTTCACACCTGTGGACCACCTCCTTTGCAACTTGCAGCGTAGTGGGATAGTAAAAACCTTGGCGAAAGGCTTTCCTGACCAACGACCTTGGGGCCATGTGATGTCCACAGATTCTGGCATGGACTTGGGGAGAAGCTAGTTTCCCCTGGTCGGTCGGGATGCACTTCATGAGCACTCCTGATGGACTTCGCTTGTAAAGTTCATTACTAATGGTGACGAACATCTTGGTGCATCGAGCGATTCATCACGCTTCAGTCCTTTCCAGTGGGAGAACCTCCTCGAGAAGGTAGGCAAGAAGTGGTGTTCTCTAGTCGACCAGATCGAGTGCCATCACGGCGATGTCGCTGGGCGACATTGCCATGGAGGCGCCAAGGTCAGAGCCCCTGAGCACTCGGTCGGGGTCAGGGCACGTTGGGGGTCAGAGCCCCTGAGTGCCAGATTGGTGTTGGAGCGCGTCTCGGTCAGATCCTCTCGGATTCAGGCAAACATCTCATGGAGGTCGTTTACAAAGACCCCATCGGTGGGCGGTTCCCGTCTGGCCGCTAATTTTGTGAGGAAGTCGGTAGCGTCGTTGTCCTTTCGAGGGACATGATGGAGTGCGATCCCTCATAACTTGTCCTCAAGCTTTCGCACGTCCTGGCAATACGCCACCATGAAAGGGCTCTTGCAGGAGGACTCCTTCATGACTTGGTCGATGACCAACTCTGAGTCGCCATGGACAGACAGCTGTGTGGCGCCGAGCTTGACGGCGATATGCAGTCCATTGATGAGGGCCTCGTACTCCACATCATTGTTCGAGGCTAAAAAATGGAGACGAATCACGTAGTGGAGCTTGCTCCCATTTGGGGAGATCAGAACCACTCCAACCCTCGAGCCAGGCACCATGATCGACCCATCAAAGTACAGCATCTAGTACTCGTTGGTGACGTCCGAGGTCAGGAGCTGGACTTCTGTCCATTCAGCGATGAAGTCGGCAAGAGTGTGAGACTTAATAGCGGTGAGGGGGACATACTTGATGTCATGGCCCATGAGCTCGAGAGCCCACTTGGAGATTCGGCTGGTGGCGTCATGGTTACGGATGATCTCCCCGAGTGGGTACGAGGTGACGACCTTGACCTCATGGTCGGTGAAGTAGTGTAGGAGCTTTCGGGTCACCATCAACATGGCATACAGGAGCTTCTGAACCTAGGGTAGCGAACTTTGGTGTTGGTGAGTACCTCATCGATGAAGTACACCAGTTGTTGGACCTTCAGGGGGTGTCCTGGCTCCTCCCTCTCGATGATGAGGGTAGCGCTCACAACATGGTTGCTTGCCATGACATAGGGGAGGAGGGATTCTCCCCGTTTGGGAGCGATGAGGATTGGTGTCGATGTTATCAATGCTTTGAAGCTTTTGAAAGCTTCTGTGCCTCCTTTGTCTAGATGAATGTGTCTGTCTTCTTGAGAAGTTTATAGAGAGGCATCCCTCATTCGCCTAGTCAGGAGATGAACTGGCTCAGGGTGGCTAAATAGCCAGTGAGCCTCTGTTGCCCTTGACGTTGCGTATTGGGCCCATGTTGGAGATGGTCATGATTTTTTTGGGGTTGGCTTCGATGCTGTGCTCGGACATGATGTATCTGAGCAGCTTCCCCTTCGGAACCCCAAAAACACATTTTTGGGATTCAATTTGATGCTGAACCTTTGGAGGTTCACGAATGTTGTGGCCAAATTTGCGATCAGGTCGCTAGCTTGAGCCATTTTCACCACTACATCATCTACATAGACGGCGATTGTTGGTTTTGGCCGCTTGACTTGGTCAGGTTGGTTGGGCGGGTCAATTTGGTCGGCGAAGCATCGCTGCATGCACCATTGATAGGTGGCGCCAGCGTTCTTTAGACCAAAAGGCATGGTTACATAACAGTATGAACCATACGGGGTGATGAATGAAGTTGTGACCTGGTTGGACTCTTTCATCGTGATCTGGTGGTAGCCTGAGTAGGCATCCAGGAAGGAGATGATTTTGCACCCTGACATGGAGTCGACTATCTGATCTATGCATGGTAAAGGGAAGTGATCCTTTGGGCATGCCTTGTTGAGGCCAGTATAGTCAACACACATTCTCCACTTCCCATTCTTCTTTTTAACTAGAACAGGATTAGCTAGCCAGTTGGAGTGGTATACCTCTTTGACGAATCCGGCTGCTAGAAGTTTGGTGATCTCCTCGCCTATGGTCCTACGCCTTTCATTGTCAAAGCGACGCAGACATTGCTTGGTGGGCTTTGAGCCTAGAATGATGCATAGTGCATGCTCGGTGACCTCCCTCGGTATGCTTGGCATGTCAGAAGGCTTCCACATGAAGACATCGCGATTTGCGTGTAGGAAGTCGGCGAGCTAGCTTTTCTATTTGTCCGGGAGCTTGGTCCTGATCCGCACCGTCTTGGTCGGGTCGATGGGGTCGATCTCCACCACCTTGATTTCCTTAGTTAGATGGAAAGCACTCGAGGAGGTTGGCCCATTGTAGTCAGGGACTGCTGGAGTCACCGAATTCCCAAGCTCCGGGAGCTCAGCGGAGTTGATGACGGCAGTGGCGAGCTCATAATGCTCGTGGTCGCACATGTAGGCGTGCGAGAAGGTACTACCTATGGTGATGACGCCATTCATCCCTGGCATCTTTAGCTTGAGGTAGGTGTAGTTGGGGATCACCATGAACTTGATGTAGCATGGCCGCCCCAAGATGGTGTGGTAGGACCCCGGAAAGTCCACTACCTCGAAGGCTAGGACCTTTGAGCGGAAGTTGGCATGATCGCCAAATGTGACGGGTAGGTCGATCTGCCCTAGTGGATACACCAGTGCCCCTAGGATCACACCATGGAAGGGAGAGCTCACTGAGCGGAGCTTCGACTAGGGGATGCGCATGGCATCGAGGGTGTCGACGTAGAGAATGTTGATGCCGCTGCCTCCATCCATCAACACCTTGGTGAGGCGCTTCTTGTGGATGATGGGGTCGATGATGAGCAGGAAGTGACCTGGTCGAGTGACTTGGGAAGGATGGTCTCTCTGATCAAAAGTGATCAGGGAGTCCGACCAGCTAAGGAAAGAGGGGATGGCCAACTCAGCGGCGCATGTCTCTCTGTAGCGTACCTTGTGCTGGCGCTTATAGTGGATAGCGTTGGATCCCCCAAAGATCATGAGGCATTCCTCAGGGTCGAGGAAGCCATCTTCATCCTTGCCCGCCGTGCCTCCTTTCATGGCCGCCTCCTCCTTGCCTTTCCCTTCCTTTGGCTTGGCGGCTTACCACAGGAAGCGCTTGAGGAGCTCGTAGTCCTTGTAGAGGTGTTTGACGGGATAGGTGTGGACATGTGGTTGGTGCATGGACTCTCCATGAGCTTGTCAAAGTGGTCGGGCTAGCCCTGCTGGGGCTGCTTGCCTACTTGGTCGGCTACAGTGACCAAAGCTAGGTTGACCAGTCGGTGCCGATCCTTCTTGTTCTTCTTGCCCTTTTGTGTGGAGGGGCACTCGCCTTGGTTCTTGCGCTTGGCCTTGCCCCTGTCCCAACCACCGCTGAAGACCGCCTCGACCGCCTCCTCATCGGAGGCGTGGTTCATGGCGATGTTGAATAGGTCATAGGTGGTACGGGGCTTCACATAGCCGAGCTTGTGGATCAAGGACTCGCAGGTTGTCCTAGAGAGGAATGAGCTAATGATAGTCTACATCGACGATATCAGGAAGGGAGTAGCACTGCTTTGAGAACCTATAGATGTGATTCTGCATGGACTCGTTGGGCTCCTGCTGGCAGCTCTTGAGGTTCCAGGAATTCCTAGGATGGACATACGTCCCCTGGAAATTTCCGACAAATACCCTCTTGAGATCCGCTCAGTCGCGGATGCTGTCGGACGGAAGGAATTCAAGCCATGCTCGAACAAGCTCCCCCACGTAGATGGGGAGGTACTAGATGATGAAGTAGTCATCATCCACTCCTCCGGCTCGGCAAGCGACCTAGAAGTCTTCGAGCCATATACCTGGGTTCATCTCCCCAGTGTACCTGGCGATGTTGGTGGGCGGTTGGAAGCGCTATGGGAACGACATTTTCTAGATACGACGACCAAAGGCCCGTGCCCCTGGGCTGTTCGGGCTAGGGCTGAGGTCATTTGGTTAGCCACCATGCCTAGGGTGCATGTCTTCGCACTCCAAGATGGTTTGGCTGGGGCCCACGCTGCCTGCTCTCGCCGCCATTTGATGGGCGTTATCATCGTGCCGGGCGTGGCATCAATTGTTGATAACGCTACGAGAATCATGGTTCGGCCCGAGCCATTCGCGCATAGGTGGTCGGTGTGGAGCGGGCGCCGGGTTGGGCTGCAGTGCAGCTGTGGCTTCCTGCTCCATGCCCGGCAACTGCTGTGGTGAGTGGATGGAGTGATTCAACTAGTGCGACCCTAGTCCCCTAGTTGGGCAAGAGGTCACGAGCCGGTGTCGTGACACGGAGATCTCCACCTGCTGAACGGCGGCGGTCTCCACCAACGCCCGGAGGTTTCGGTGGATTGCCTATTCCTGGGGGTCGGTAGGCTCGGGGAGGCCGCGCAGAAGCATCGCCACAGCAGCGATGTTTTGGCCAGCCTGAGCAAACTGAGGGGGGTCATCCCCTCCATTCAGTATGTTACGCTAGACCTGATGGGCATGACCCCAAGCGCCGCTTGCTGGGTTACGCGCATGTGGCGCAGCGTGATGCGTCAGGTGCTTCGGCGCAGCGGCCATCCTCTGCCGCCTTTGCCGTAACTCCTCGCCATGCTGCTACGCATGCGCCAGGGCCTGCGCGATGGTCTAGAGGGGTTGAAAGGTCCTAATGGCTAGAGGGGGGTGAATAGTCTATTAAAATTTTCTACAACAACACTTAGCAAACCGATTAGACAAATATGAGGCGAAGTGAGTGTTGTGCTAGCCTACTAAAAAGCAAGCCACCTACCAAAATTCTAGTTTCTATAGTCTCTATCCACACAATGGCTATGTCACTACACTAAGTGTGCTCTCAAAGACTAACTAAAGAGCCACACTAACCAAACTAATAAGCTCTCACGACTAGCTACACTAAAGAGCTTGACAACTAGTTTGTGGTAATGTAAAGAGAGAGAGAGCAAGATAGTTATACCACCGAGTCACGGAATTAACCAATCAATCACAAGGATGAATACCAATGAAGACCAATCACCTCGGAATCAAATGATGGCACAATGATTTTTTACCGAGGTTCACTTGCTTGCCGGCAAGCTAGTCCTCGTTGTGGCGATTCACTCACTTGGAGGTTCACGCACTAATTGGCATCACATGGCAAACCCTCAATAGGGTGCCGCACAACCAACACAAGATGAGGATCACACAAGCCACGAGCAATCCACTAGAGTACCTTTTGGCTCTCCACCGGGGAAAGGTCAAGAGCCCCTCACAATCACCACTATCGAGCCGGAGACAATCACCAACCATCGCTCGATGATCCTCGCTGCTCCAAGCCATCTAGGTGGTGGCAACCACCAAGAGTAACAAGCGAATCTTGCAGCAAAACACGAACACCAAGTGCCTCTAGATGCAATGCACTTGGATTCTCTCCCAATCTCACAAATATGATGAATCAATGATGGAGATGAGTGGGAGGTCTTTAGCTAAGCTCACAAGGTTGCTATGTCAATGTTAATGGCCAAAGATAGTGAGCTAGAGCTGGCCACATGCCTTTAAATAGAGCCCCCAATGAAATAGAACCGTTGGCTCCTTAGTCCTCTGAAATTCGGGCTGACCGGACGCGCCGGTCAGATTGACTGGACTCAGGACCCCAGCATCCGGTCCTCAGATTTTCACCACGTGTCCCTGGCTTCAAATGCTGATCGCTCGATCTCAATGGTCATCAATGCACTTAAGTTGTGACCAGACGCACAGGCAAGCTGGCCGGATGCACCACGCCCGCGTTAGGTCCTCACGCGCCTACGCACCAACATCCAGCGACCGGACGCACCGATGGAATGACCGGACGTTCCAATAACGTGGAGTCCAGTCACTTCCAGAGAGCATCCAGAGCCGCATTTTCTCGATCGGACGCGTCTGGTATACCTCGACCAAACTCATCTCAACGTCCGGTGCAATACCCTAGGTTACGCTGCCTCGGCTTCTTCTGACCGGACTCACCACTGTCGCGTCCGGTCACATTTTGACCTAGCGTTTGGTCACTTCAACAATAGTGCCCGAGCGCGCCAACTTCATCTAAAATTGATCAGACGCTGCTCCCTTGAGTCCGGTCACTACGTGACCTGCGTCTGGTCACTATTTCACAGTGACAATCACCTCCTTTACTTCACTTACTTCTCCACCCTTGCTGAAATGTGCCAACCACCAAGTGTATCACCTTGTGCATGTGTGTTAGCATATTTTCATAAATATTTTCAAGGGTGTTAGTTTTCCACTAGATCCTAAATGCATATGCAATGAGTTAGAGCATCTAATGGCACTTTAATAACCGCATTTCGATATGAGTTTCACCCCTCTTAATAGTACGACTATCGATCCTAAATGTGATCACACTCGCTATGTGTCTCGATCACTAAACCAAAAAACTCCTATCAATTTCACCTTTGCCTTGAGCTTTTTGTTTTTCTCTTTCTTCTTTTCTAAGTCCTTGATCATCACCATGGCATCACCATCATCATGATCTTCACCATTGCTTCATCACTTGCAATAGTGCTACCTATCTCATGATCACTTAGATGAACAAGGTTAGCACTTAGGGTTTCATCAGTTCACCAAAACCAAACTAGAGCTTTTCAGGGGTGTGTCTACAGAGACTCCACTACATCCGATGGTTGTCCTGGGGCGTCCACCATAGCGCACTCCTGGGACAGAGGGTGGCCAGGTGCCATGACGTCGCCGATACTGAAGCCATCGCTTTTGACCTTATTATCGATGAGGTCATGGAAGGAGACGGGAGCATAGCCCGCCATCCCCACAAACTCAGATGTGAGAGGGGGTGGCATCAGCATCCTTTGGAGTCCCCGCGCGCACACGTCCATATTGGACGCGAAGCCATAGGGAGCCGATCGTACAACGGTCATGGTAGGGACAACGGGGTCCCTCCGGAGAGTCGGCGGAATGTGTTAAATAGTGAGTAAAGAACAATATGTACATCACTCATCATGGAGTTTGAGCCTAGCATGGGCTCGAGGCGAAGCACGGGTGTCTCAATGTTGAGGTCGTCGAGTGGCCCGTTGTAGTCGGTGGAGGGTGCTCCTCCTCTAGTGGGTGCCAGGACAAGCGCCTCTTCACGGAGGCGAAGTACGCCGAGCTGGTCGACGACAAAGTCCAGACTCCCAAAGAGGAAGGTCTGGAGTGGCACGAAGACGGGAGGAGCCCACATCCCAGCAAATGATGCTAAGGTATAAAAGATGGATCTTTGAAGCGTGATTCCAATTGGAGTGCACCAATATACCATCCTTAGCACCATTAGTAACTAGACATACACAAAAACTAGAATACCCCATGAGATGAACATTAGAAGCAAGGGTCTAGTTTCCATAAAATGAACATAAGTATAGTTTCTTAACCTATGCATGCTAGTTTTTCATTTCATCATTCAATCATATAACTAGCATATACCACGCAAGCATAAATATTGAAATTTAAATCTTGTGCCATGCAAGCAACACATATGAAATGCACATTCAAATGCATCCACCAAGTTTATGAGCTTGTGCCCCCTACTTGTGTGCTCAAAATTTTAATTGATCCCTTACTTTGTCATATCTCTCCCCCTATGTCAATTTCTCAATTTCTCCCCCATTGTTATCTTTTCACTATCTTTGTACACTGTTTCTCCCCCTTTGTCATCAATGACCACAAAGATTTAATTTTAAATAGGTTGAGATTATCAATGTCAATTAATGGAGTGAGGATCATTTTCCCAAATTTGATCCAATCTAGATCACTTGCCAAATATATTTAACTCAGTTTGATCCAAGGACAAGCTTCTTCACACCTTCAAATAAGGGTTATCTTATACCAAGTTGAGTTAAAGACTTATAGCTCATTTTCTAGATCAAACACTAGGTTTACAAGCCCACAAACATGTCATATGCTACCACTAGACCAAATTAAGCATAGAAGCAATAGTGGTACCATACAAACATCAAAATCATTTGATTTTCATGAATGAGCCTATTAAATGTGAAAGATGACTAGATGCACTAAACATGTCCTTAGCAAGGATGTATGTCATGTGTTTACACCAAAATTTGGAAGAAGAGTCGCTGGGACTCGAAAGCTACCAAGATCATGTCATCAAGAAATCAATTACGTATAGATCAGAACCAGCTGATTCGAATGTAACACTGGAATCGGCTTTCTTCAGGTAGCGCCAACGGATAACGACAAAGGCTACGATCGGTGCCGGTACAAAGCATGTTGGACTCTACAAAAAAGAAAAGATTAGAGTCCAAGTTATCTTAAATTAGGAATGTTTTCTCTTAGGGCCAAAGATTGTGATGAGTCATGCTTAGATAGGAGTCTTCATTAGGTCCCGGGTATAAATATCAAACCCCGGCTATTGTAAAAGACACACAATCAATCAAATACAAGTTACTTTTTTTGGCTCCGGCCACCCCTTAGGAGTAGGAGTAGAATAGATCTCGATGAGTTCTTCAGCAAGTATGGCTGCATCGATCCAGTCGACCTCCACTGCTTGTCTGTAAGTACCATCATGGCTTATACCTCTGTTCGTACGCCTGCATCGATCTGGTCGACCTCCACTGCGACTCTGGTATAAGTTAGTTATCAACTCTTGTCTAGTTCAAGTAAGGCTGCATTGATCCGGTCGACCTCCACTGCTCGAACTAGATTAAGGTCAAGTTATCAGCTCTATCTAAGGGTGGCGTTCCTTCGGATAGATTCATTAAGTTACCGATATTGCTTGTTGCTTTCATTATTTATTTAATTACAGCAATATCACGTCGCCTGATTGAGATTGATCTAGATCGGCCTTATATCTTGTTTAATCCATCATTTGTTAATCTAAACTGATCTAATCTGCACTTTAAGCGATGAGTTATGTTTTATCGGCTGTTTTATATCAATCTTGATCGTGCATAGCGTGCGGTTAAGGCATGTCTGATCTTGAGTAGATCTATTGGCTAGCGAAAACTATTACATGGCCCGTTATCATGGCCTATGTGATTCTGCCTCACACCCCACTATTAGCACTGTGGAGTAGGGATCGTTATTTGGTAGATCTGTTCCTGAGAGGGCATGACCTTAACTGTGCGCTATGCCTGAATCAGCTGTTTTAGCCGATATCGAGCGCTTTCACAAGTAGTTCACATCACTAGATCGATGAAGTAGGGATAGGTTGAAAGATGTGTTAGCCCCATGATCTTATTATTGTATTATGGCCTATATGATTCTGCCTCATGCCCCACTGATATTAGTAATAAGTTAGGGTCATCGAGTCTATTGTTGTTTCTATGGCCTGCATGATTCTGCCTCATGCCCCACTGGTCATAGCGATAGATGAGATCTAATATGTTCATTAGATTTATCTTTATTAAATGATTGAATGATGATGAGCTGTTTCTTTCACATAAAAAGAGGTTTGGTTACTCATAGTCATTAGCTTTGCATAAACCAATTATTATTAACATCTTATTGCCATTGACCGATATTTGTCTAAATAATGATATTCATCCTAAACGATAACTGATTCTTCTTATACAACCCCATGAGCTTTGACTGATTTATTCTTATGAATATGCTGGAATTGACTATTTAGTCGATCTCCTTTCGTATCAGCTCTCAGAGCCGCACATTTGGGAGTGTCTGGCAACACCGGCACGTTCCACCCTAAATTACTGATAAACTTTCTCTCCTTGTCAATTACAGGGTCAAATTGACTGGCACGTCTCAGAAGGAGTGAGCAGGATCGACCACCCCTGCGCTGAAGCTAGGCAGATCTCCAGCTCCATTGAGCGAACCCTTTTGGCTTGCTCGTGTGCCCTCGGCACGGGACGAAAATTCCGTGCCGACACCATGCCAATCAACTTTTACCTTGGATTGCTCGAAGGAGAGGCATGTCATATAAATGGGAGGTGCAACAACACATATTTGAGAAATCCAATATGTTAGACTCATTCCTTAGCTTGCAAAACCTTTTCTCATCCAATGGCTTGGTGAATATATCAGCAAGTTGATCTTCGGTGCCTACACTCTCAATGCAAATGTCCCCTTTTTATTGATGATCTCTTATAAAATGGTGGCGGACGTCAATGTGCTTTGTTCTTGCATGTTGAACCGGATTGTTGGTTAACTTGATTGCAATCTCATTGTCACATAGCAATGACACTTTCTTGAACTTGATTGCATAGTCACTCAAGGTGGCCTTCATCCAAAGTATTTGTGCACAACAACTACAGGCGGATATGTATTCGGCTTCGGTGGTTGATAATGCAACACTATTTTGCTTCTTTGATGACCATGAAACAAGTGATCTTCCCAACAATTGACATGTGACTGAGGTGCTCTTCCTTTCAACCTTGCATCCTGCATAATCCGAGTCAGAGTAACCAACTAGTTCAAACTTTGCTCCTTTGGGATACCACAAACCAACATTTTGTGTATGCTGTAAGTACCTCAATATTCTCTTTGTAGCCTTCAAATGACTTTCTCTTGGTGAGGCTTGAAATCTTGCACACATGCACACACTAAATATGACATCCAGCCTTGATGCGGTCACATAGAGTAGGCTTCCAATCATAGACCGATATAATTTTTGATCCACCATATTGCCACTTGCATCACTATCCAAGTTACCATTTGTTCCCATTGGTGTACTAATGGCTTTACCATCACTCATGCCAAACTTTTTGAGCATGTCTTCGATGTACTTGCCTTGACTCACAAATGTACCATTCTTCAATTGCTTGATTTGAAGACCAAGGAAGTAACTTAACTCTCCAATCATGGACATTTCAAACTCATTAGCCATCATCTTTCCAAACACTTCACAAAAGTCTTGATTAATTGATCCAAATATGATGTTATCAACATAGATTTGCAGCACAAATAAGTCTTTGTCAATCTTCTTGGTGAAAAGAGTGGTATCAACCTTGCCCATCATGAACCCCTTAGAGAGTAGGAAATCCCTCAATCTCTCATACCATGCTCTAGGTGCTTGTTTCAATCCATACAATGCCTTCTTCAACTTGTACACATGGTTGGGCTTCTTATCATCTTCAAAACCGGGAGGTTGCTCAATATATACTTCTTCATTGATGTAACCATTGAGAAATGCACTCTTAACATCCATTTGATATAGCTTGATGTTGTGGGCACAAGCATAAGCTAGCAAGATTCTAATTGCTTCCAATCTAGCAACCGAGGCATAAGTTTCTCCAAAGTCAAGACCTTCAACTTGTGTATATCCTTGTGCTACCAATCTTGCTTTGTTCCTTACTACTATCCCATCTTGATCTTGCTTGTTTCTAAAGACCCATTTGGTTCTAATCACATTATGTCCCTTTGGTCTCTCTACTAATTCCCATACTTGATTTCTTGTAAAGTTATTCAATTCGTCATGCATAGCATTTACCCAATCAACATCCTTCAATGCTTCATCTATCTTCTTTGGTTCAATGGATGACACAAATGAGAAATGCTCACAAAATGAAGCCAATCTTAATCTTGTTTGTACACCTCTTGAAATATCACCAATGATAGTGTCTAATGGATGATCCCTTGCAATATTGGTTGGTTGGAGTATTGAAACTTGATTGCTTGCACTTGCTTGATCATTGGGTTGAGATGATGTACTAGCTGCTTGATTTTGTTCATTGTCATGAGAGCCATTTGTACTAGCTTGATTTGTATCATCTTGTAAATTTGTGTTAGAGAGCACTTGCACTTGATCATCTTCATCATCATTCACTTGCCTAGGTCTCAATTCACCAACATCCATGTTCTTCATGGCATTTGAAAATTAAATGCCTCTAACATCTTCCAAGTTCTCATTCTCATCTTGGGAACCCTTGGTTTCATCAAATTCAACATCATGAACTTTCTCAAGAGTACCACTATCCAAATTCCAAACTCTATATGCTTTGCTAGTAGTTGAGTATCTAAGTAGGAATCCTTCGTCACATTTCTTGTCAAATTTGCCCAATCTAGTGTCTTTCTTAAAGATATAGCATTTGCAACCAAAGACCCAAAAATATGCAATGTTGGGCTTTCTACCATTCAAGAGCTCATATGGTGTCTTCTCTTTCAATGGGTGACAATAGAGGCGGTTGCTACAATAGCAAGCCATGTTGATAGCTTCGGCGCAAAAATATTGACTCACATTGTACTCACTAAGCATAGACCTTGCCATATCAATGAGTGTTCTATTCTTCCTCTCAACAAGGCCATTTAATTGTGGAGTGTACTTGGTCGAGAATTGATGTCTAATTCCAAATTTATCACACAACTCATCAATTCTAGTGTTCTTGAACTCACTACCATTGTCACTTCTAACTCTCTTGATGGTTGTTTTAAACTCATTGTGAATGCCTTTGACAAATGATTTGAATATTACAAATACATCACTCTTGTCCACTAGAAAGAATACCCAAGTATATCTAGTATAATCACCCACTATCACAAAGCCATATTTATTTCCACCGATGCTAGTGTATTATGTTGGCCCAAACAAATCCATGTGCAACAACTCAAATGCTTTACTAGTGCTCATCATGCTTTTCTTAGGATGGGTGTTTTCAACTTGTTTGCCAGCTTGACAAGAGCTACAAAACTTATCCTTCTCAAACACATCTTTCAAGCCTCTAACAAAGTCATGCTTAACCAATCTATTCAATTGTTTCATTCTAACATGACCAAGCCTTCTATGCCATAACCAACCCATGCTAGACTTAGTGAACAAACATGTAGATAATTGAGCTCCACTAGCTTTGAAATCAACCAAGTATAGATTCTCAAATCTAAAGCCTTTGAAGATCAAGTTAGAGCCATCTACACTTATGATCTCTACATCATCTACCCCAAATATGCATTTGAATCCAATATCACACAACTGAGCCACGGATAGCAAATTGAAGTTCAAGCTCTCAACAAGCAACACATTGGAAATACTCATGTCATTGGATATTGCAATCTTACCAAGCCCCTTGACCTTGCCTTTGCCATTGTCACCAAATATAATACTATCATAACCATTATTGCCATTGGTGTTGATTGAGTTGAACATTCTTGCATCACCGGTGTGGGGGGTATGACCCCGAATACCCACGGCAGACCACATGGGCTGCGCCCCTAGGGGCGGCCTAGCCCACAAGACGAAGCCTTGTGGGGCACGACACTGCTCGGCGCCTCCCGCAAGACACCGGGAAGATATCCTGAAGATACTACGAGATCTATTAGGATACGTATGATCCCATGATTCCTGTAATCTGTTATTACTTTTTGGTTATCTCCTAGATCTAACCGACTTGTAACCCTGTCTCCTAGACTATATAAGGCGGGCAGGGACCCCCTCCAAACTCATGCAATATCATACGATAGCCAATACAATCCAATAGACCACATGAGTAGGGTATTACGTCATACTGACGTCCTAAACCTGTCTAACTCGTGTCTCTGTTGCCTTCTTGTTCTTGATTACACGCATCTCTACTGATCAATCTACCTTCGTGGGATACCCCTCGGAGGACTGCCGATGATATCCTGTCGACAGTTGGTGCACCAGGTAGGGGTGTGCGTGTTGTTTCTATATCGAACAAGATGGTACATTCTGCAAGCTCTTCGTCCTTCCCATAGCCCGGCCAGATCTTCATGGTTGGATCGATCTCGTGGATCATCAATGCTGATGGAGTCGGAGAGCTCATCGAGCCGATGTAGATTGATTCTACGTCGATCACCCCAACACCTGCGACTGCATATTCGATCCCAGAACCACCTCCAAGGTCGCCTTCATCGACAACTCACCACCCGCTTCCTCGCTACCAGAGGAGGCAAATCAACAATGATGATCTGATCGCATCCATCGATTAGGTCAGCTAGAGCTCACCGATTGCCTCTCCATCGCCGAATCGGCTCTGACCACTCTGGTTTAGCACCGATCAACCTCTGATCCAGATCTATCGGAGGCTACTCAAGAAACTCTAGGGGTTACGGCCCTACCCTTTGGGCTCACCAACATCGCCGCCACCTACCAAGATGCCCTAAGGGGCAAGTTCGTCGACCAGGTTGGAGATGCCCTAGGAGGGGCCTTACGTCGACAAAGAGGTTACCCGACCAGGGTCTTATTGGCTATGTGACTTGAACGGAATCGACATCCCCAATTCATGGCACATCAAGCACCTTATACGTTTCTATCCTTGAAACGCTCCAGATATGTATTCTCCACTCCATGATGAATAAAGTTTTGGTCGCCATAATTTGTCTCCATTATTTCTCCATTACGATTTAATCTCCACTTACGGTCACCGAGCTCTAAGCTACTCCTTAATGAACTCTAATACGAGATCGCCATAAATGCTCCACCACGTTTCTCCATATCTCCAACATGTGATCATCATAAACACTCTGCCGTGTTTCTCCATATCTCGAAATGTTTCTCCAATCGCTGAGCAGCATATGTTTTGTTCTATTCTCTATGGAGAAGACCCAGTCTCCGATCTCTCCCTACACATGCTATGGGCTCCACGCTCTGCGTTATGGGTGGTCGGCTGTGGTTCCTTGGTAACACCTATTCCTCCTATACGTGCATGGGTTCCGCGCTCGACGTTATGGACTATGGGCTAGCCAAGGCTAAGAGTATAGTAAGGAACTAACTGCTCGAACGCCACTTATGCTACGTATATCTCCAAGTTAATTCGCCAACCGCCGAGCAGCACACGTTCTGCTCTTTTCTCTATGGAGAAGACCCAGTCTCTGATCTCTCCCTACACGTGCTACGGGTTCCGCGCTCTGCGTTATGTGTGGTCGGCTGCGGTTCCTTGGTCACACCTATTCCTCCTACACATGCACAGGCTCCGCGCTCGACGTTATGGACTATGCGCTAGCTAAGGCCAAAGAGTTCAGTAATGAACTAACTGCTCGGACACTACTTATACTACGTATAATCGCGTTAGGGTTAACACTACAATGATTTTTCACCGCAATGCTAGCAAACTACATAAACATGCACATGACATTTTACAACATTTATACGTATATATAAATGATTGTATGCGCCCTTGCGCATTTTAACTACTCTCTCTAGTTATTAGACTTTCCTCTGAGTAGATCATCGGGCTTCGCCATCGCCGTCCATCTCACCGAACAGGTCGATGTCGCCGGCCAGCTTCTTCGCCGCGTCTTCCACCTCATCTTCCAGCTGCTGGTGCTCCATCGCGCCCATTCCTCCGACGAATCCGGCCCCTATCGCTTGAAGGTTAATGGCCGGGTAGTGGGACTGGACCACCGCTAGGGTGTGTGTAACGGCGGTGACGATTGCATCACGGTTGAAGCTCTTGAAGTTCTCCCACGCTGCCTTGCACCTTTTGATGATGGTGTCCGAACGCGGCGGCCTGCCGTCGGGCTGAGAAGCAACCTCCTGGTCGACACAGTCAAGCATCGGTTTGACTATGGCAACTACGGCATCGAACTTGTCCCTCTGGATCCTGGCCTCCTGCTCCAGCACATCGAACTATGCCTTAACCCTCCAACGATAGTCTGCAGGCATCACAAGGTTCCATCAAGCAAGGAAATTACTCCAACAAGTAACTCCGGCCATGAAGTACTCACCCTTTAGCTCCTCAGCCAGTTTGTCTACTCGCCCTGACTCCTTCGCCTTTTCCTCTCAAAGTTGCTCGATGGCTTGGCACAGCTGGCTTAGCTCCGCATCTTGCTCTACAAGCACAATGGTCGTCAGCAACAATAATATTTTAGCAATGTAAAGTAATTTCATCGATCCACCATACCTTTCTTCTGCTCGAAGACTTTCTGCAGCTACTCGGGCTTGGTCTTCAGCTGCTCAGAAGCTCCCGTCAGCTGCTTGGAGACGGTGGCTAGCTGCTCGGACTTGCCCCATAGCTGCTCGGATAGGACACCCTTCTGGTATTCTAGGTCCCGCGCATTGGACTTAGCAAGGTCTCGCTCGCGCTGGCCCTCTAGATGTTCTTCTCCATAAGCTTTATCGCCTCTTTGAGCTTTTCATTCTCCTCGGCGAGGGGCTCCATCCTCTTGATCAGCTAGCGGCGCTACTCGGTAGTCCGAGTTATCCCCTGCAAACGCACAATGATTATGAAGAACTTCGATCTCCAATGTCAAAGACGAGCATTCCAGGCGCAGTACTAACCTTGATCTGCTTCATCACTCTAGAAAGGGCGGACTCTAGCCTCCTGAGCTCCCTAGTGGTGTCCTCCTCCTCAACGACCACTACTTCATCGCCTCATTTGCGGAGGATTCAGACAGCTTGAGGTCATGATTCCTCATGCTCTATTTCTTCCACCTCATCCTCCTCCTCCACAGATGGAGACACCACCAGGGGGACTATGTGGCCGAACAGCGGGTCCGACAATGCCCTTCGATGCTTTAGGGCACGCCGTCTGCTCCTCCAGCACTGCAGGTTTCTCCGCTTTGGACTCTGACATGGCACCGGCAACTCCAGCCTCTACTCACTCATCAGTGGCGGTGGACTCTTCCGCATGCTACCGAGCACCCGAGGACTCCGGGACGTGGCCTGCCAGCGTTGCCTCGCCCCTAGACTAGCCCTCGACTGTTCATCAATCTGGACCGGCGGGGTTATATCCTCCATATGCCTCGCACTGCATCAGATCAGCTCATCAATCGCCAAAAAAGATAAGGATATGACAACAAAATAACTCCGAAGCAAGGATAGTTACGTGTCGGCCTGCCGGTACACTTTCCTGAACAGATGCTGCCTACCCGAGCCCCCAGGTGTGGCCCTGGGGTCGACTCCCGCCTCATAGGTTAGAGGTCTTGCGGCCTCCGCCGTTGGCCTCGCCTCCTCCTGTCGCTCCGGGACTCCCATCGCCTGCTGCTCAGAGACTCGCCTCCTCCTGTCGCTCCGGGACTCCTGTCGCCTGTTGCTCGGGGACTCCCGTCGCCTGCTGCTCGGGGACTCCCATCGCCTGCTACTCAGGGACTCCCACCTTTCCCTTCGATTGCTCCTCCACGTGAGTGTTGCGTGGAGGTGCCTTGGTGCTCAGTGGAGGAGCCACTGGCACTTCATCATCATCCGACCACTCGGACATCGCCGCACTCCATGTCCGAGTGGTCTGGCCACCGCCAAGCGAGATGCCACCCGGTTTGTGGGGACATCACCCATTGTCTTCCTCTTCTTCTAGGCCGGCTCATCTACCTCCGCCCTCTTCCCCCAGACTTTCTCCGACACTGGGGGTACTCTCCGTCCGACCAGCGTCGGCGCCTCCGGATTCTGATGAGGCACTGATGGCACCTTCCTCAGCCTGCGCCGGTGGCCGGGCATCTACTGCCTATGGCCAATCACCCCTCGGCATGCCCGAGAAGTACACTGATCGCTCCTATGGATGGATCTTTCCATAAGTGCATCAGTTCACTGCTCGGCAACCGTAAAGAAGAAAAAGCATCAGGAACACAACAAATGGGATGTTTACCTGAGGAGGTGGATTCTTGCAGTTAAAGGGTCTTGTCATCCCTGACACATTGAACGAGGCAAATGGAGCAAATAGCTCTGCGGCCTGCTCTTGCACATCGTCCCTCGACAGCATCTCTCGTCCTCTCCCAAGTGCCGTCGGTATCACCCTTGAAGTCATAGCCCACGTGGGCTCTCTCCTTGCAGGGCTAGACGCGGTGCACTATGAAGCTCGCCGCCACTAGTCCACCATTGGTCCTCATGCCCTTTATTAGGTCAAGGAGCTCCCTCACATGCTCCATATCAGCACTGCTTGGCCTCTCAGACCAGCTTGGCTCTCTGGGATGTGGTCGGCGTCGCAGTGGATGGCAGGGTGGCTCTGCTTCATATAGAACCACCTAGCGTTCCATCCCTTCAGCGATGTGTTCAGAACATAGTAAGGTATTCACCCGCCATTCCATCGCACAGTTGAAGATACACACCACCGACCACCTTGGAACCACCGCCGCCTTTCTTCTTCAGCCAGAACAGGTGATGGACGAGATTGAAGTGGGGAAGGATTATGAGATATGCCTCACAGAAATGGATAAAGATGGAAATGTGCAAGATGGTGTTTGGGTGGAGGTTGCATAGACTGACTCTCTAGAACTCCAACAATTCCCTCAAGAACAGATGAACAGGAAATCCTAATCCATGCCAAAAGTAGTCCTCAAATACTACAGCTTCATCGGTATGAGGCATTGGGTAGGGCTCACCGTGGGCTGGTCGCCATCCGGTGGTGACGCGGTCTGGAAGAATGCCCACCTCCACCAATTTGTTGAGCTTCGTCTCCCCCGTGCGCGATGGCACCGACTCTTCATCACGGTTGGCTTCGACGCTGGCCTTCTTTGGGTTCACAGCTCCTCTCTTCGGCACCATCTCTTAGATCTAGATTAGGGCTGGCGGAAAGCGCGTGTGGATATGAATCTAGAAGTGCGAGGGCTGAGGAGGAAGATGAAATGGCAAACTAGCAAAGGTGGGAGCGTGAGGTGCGGCGGCATAGTTATAAAGCACTCCCCCACCTTTCGCATTCGAGGGTTTTTGGGAAACCGCTCCCACGATTTGCGCCTCCCAATTCTCCACAACAGATTGGTGGGCCGTTACTTGGGCTTTCACGCAACCACGGCCCATATAGACCATTTATCTCTGCAATTTGTTACTGCTCACCGAGTATTCACCAACTTCTCCGCCAACCGTTACGGCTCAGTAATTACTACTGTACAGCCATTACTCCAAAATTTCCACTTGTGGCTCTAGGACTACATCAGCAATACGACTTGGGTCCTCACCATGCTAGGGACTTTCTTCTGATGACTATTGTTTCTGACCCTGGAACCACGTGACTACGTCACCTACTATCAGGCTCGGGGACTAAGTGGGCACACTTCACCTTGTGGTGAATGTGCTTTTTCTCATTTTGGGGCTACGCCCAAGGATTGGCTGCCTGCTCGGCTGGTCTTCTACTTTTCTTCTACTTTTGACACTGGCACCATGTGACTACATCACCTACTATCAGGCTCGGGGACTAAGTGGGCACACTTCACCTCACGGTGAGTGTGTCTGCTTTAATCTAGAAGACTCCGTGCCTCTTGAAGCTGAAGACGACTATCTCCCTTTCTTGTGATCGAACTCTAAGTGGGCACACTTGGTCCACTACGAGGAAATTTTCGATTCTAAACTTGAGCTCCTTGAAAGCATCTAGGCCCCTAGTTGGGTTTTGGTGATTAATGACAATACGTGATTACTATGACTAACGTGTGTTTTGTAGAGGCAATTAAGTTAGGTCATGGTAATGGAAATCGATTGGGCAATCATGGTGGTCATGCCCCTATGATGGAAATCATTTTGGTTTTAAAAGGATGGACGACAAAGTTAAGGATGGACTAGTTCTAAGTGTCGATTGGAGTTGAAGAGACACTTAGAGTAGTTTAGGACTTTGTTTTTCCTTTGGCCATACTATTAAGGGGGGTATGGATGGGTAGCTTGACCTAGGTGAGTCTAATGAGTTAGGTGTGGTGCACACTTGCTAAATCTAGCACTAGGTAGCTCCAAAATAGCCCTTAGATCCAATGGAGCAAACTTCATTCACGTATGATCGAGAGTTGGAAGTGAATGGAGGGTCAAATACTGACCGGACGCTGGCGTAGAGTCCGGTCAGTTCATTTGACCAAGATGTTTTCGTCTGGTGCGACCGGACGCTGAGGGCCAGCGTCCGGTCGACTCCAGTAAGGTTCCAGAGAGGGAAAATCACAACTGGATGCGTCCGGTCACACTTTAAACACTGGAGTTCGGGGTGAACTGACCGAAGCATCTGGTCACCCGCAGAGGCACATAACGGTTCGTTTTTCAGCCGGTGTTATAAATACTCCCTCCACTCGTGTGTGGGGGTGTTTTTGCTCATTCCAACAGCTGAGAAACACCTTTGAGAGTGCAAGAAGAGCAAGGTCCTAGTGAGGTGATTGAGATTTGAGAATCCCAAAGAGAGCCCTCATTAGTGAGATTAAGAGTAGCAAAGTGTGCATCCACCCTTCTCATTAGACTTGTTGTGGTCAAGTGAGAGTTCGTGCTTATTCCTCTTGGTGATCGCCATCACCTAGACGGCTTGGTGGTGATTGGGAGCTTGGTGATCATCCGACGGTGCTTGTGGATGACCCAACTCAAGTTGTGAGCGGTTGTGGGTGATTCACTATGATGGAGTGTCGAAGAATCAACCCATAGAGAGCACTTGATCCTTGCACGGATCAAGGGGGAGCTACACCCTTGCACGGGTGCTCCAACAAGGACTAGTGGGGAGTGGCGACTCTCCGATACCTCGACAAAACATCGCCGCATTCCTCCTTCTATCTTTACTTTGAGCATTTACTTTGAGCAATTCAATTCTTGTCATTTACATTCCTAGAATTGCCATGCTAGAGTAGGATTGGAACTTAGGTTGCTAAACTTTTGTGCGTTAGATCAATAGAAACACTTTCTAGGCACAAGGGGTTAATTGGGCTAACCGTAGAGCTTAATTATTGTAAAGAAATTTAGAATTAGCCCAATTCACCCCCCCTCTTGGGCATCTTGATCCTTTCAATTGGAATCAGAGCCTCGTGCTCACGTATTTAGGCTTAACCACCTAGAGAAAGATGTCTCACATAGATGGACCTCCTCCTATCTTTGAGGAGGATGATTTTCCATATTGGAAAATCTGCATGGAGGCATATCTAGAAGCTCTAGATGTTGGAATATTTAGAGCCGCCTCACAAGGCTTCCCAAAACCTAAGGATGCTACACACCTACAAGTCGATGAGGTGAATTATGAAAAATGGAATGCAAAGGCTTGAAACACCATCTTTAGAGGCCTTTGCAAAGATGTGTTCAACCGGGTGAGGAACCACAAAGACGCCCATGCACTATGGTCGGATATTTGTACGCTCCATAAGGGAACAAAGAGTGAGCGTGAGGAACACTATCATCTTGTCATGAAAAAGCTTAACTCTTTTGAAATGCTTCCTAAAGAATGTGCTAATGAAATATATTCACGTTTGAATGTTCTTGTAGAGGAAGTCAATGGGCTTGGACTTACTCAAATGCAACCATCCGATGTTGTAAGAAAGATCTTAAGTGTCCTCCCCATTGACAAATATGGGCATATTATGACCGTGCTTCATCAAGGTGATTTTTCCACTGCTACACCGACACAAATCTTGGGAAAGATCAATGCTTATGAGATGTACATGCACATCACACCACAAGATGGCTCATCCTCTACCAAGAAGAAAGACAAGGACTTAGTATTCAAAGCTAGTCAAGAGAAGGGCAAAGCAAGACTTGAGTATGAGATCTCAAGTGATGATGAAGTTGATGATGCAAGTCTTGCTCTCATGGTGAGAAAAACCGCCAAGATGCTAAAGAAGCTCAACAAGAGTGGCATCAAGTTTGATGGCAAGAAGAAGAAGTTCTTCACTAGCTCTAGAAGGAAGCCAATCTCCGAGATGGATTGCTACAATTATGGAGAACTTGGTCATCTAGCACACCAATGCACCAAGCCTAAGAAAGACAAGTTCAAGAACAAGTACAATGGCAAGAAAGATGACTCAAGTAATGAAGAAGAAGATGAGAAGAAGAAAAACAAGCCATACAAGAAGAGAGATGGCAAGAAGGACTTCCACAAGAAGAAGAAGAGTGGAAAGGCATACATCGTCGGTGATTGGCTTATGGATATTGATTCATCTAGTGGCTCATCCGATGATGATAGTGACAACGAGAAGGTGGCCACCATTGTTATTGACTCTTCATCATCTTCACCGCCACCACCGCCATCATCCTCTACACACCTTTGCCTTATGGCCAAGGGTGAATGCAAGATATCAAATGATGATGATAGTAGTGGTGATAAACATGCTAGTAATGATGATAGCGATAGTGATGATGATGAATATGAATCACCTTCTTATGATGATCTTGCTAGATTGCTAAAACAATACACTAAGATCATTATAAAGACTAGAGCTAAGAATGACAAGCTAGAAGCTAAGAATGATTCTCTTTTAGCTAAATGTGATGTAGCGAAAAAGGCTAATGTTGAGCTTAGAGAAGCAAATGATGCTATATCATCCAAATTCAAGGAGCTCAAATCTTCTAAGAAAGAGCTTAAAGAAAAACATGATAAACTTGAGTGGGTGCATAAAGAGTTCATCACTAGCCACAAAAGCTAAAAAAGAATATACTACTCTTAAGATTAATCATGATAATCTTGTCATTGCTCAAGCATTTCTATCCAATGAGCCACATGATGCTACTAACAATGTTGTTAAGATTGATATAGCTACATCATGTGATGATGTGATCATTGAGAGCATTGAGCAAAGTTCTAGTAGCAAGGGCAAGCAAGTGGTTGAGGCCGATGATTATGATGAGTTTGTCAAGCTCAAGAATGACAATGAAAAGCTCAAGAAAGATCTTAAAGAGATCAAAAGCCACAACACTATTGTGCTAGAAACTCTTGATCATGATGGTGATTTGATTCTTGAAAATGAGAAGCTCAAACAAGAGAATAAGAAACTCAAGGAAGAGAAGAATAATGATGCTCTCAAGGAAGAGAACAAGAAGCTCAAGTTAGAGAAAGAGCATCTCAAAATTGGATTGAGCAAGTTCACAAGAGGCAAGCATCTACAAAGTGAGCTACTAATGAACACCGTCATGAAGATGGATAGAAGTGGCATTGGGTACTTGGCAAACCAAGAGAAGAAGGCTCAAGCTCAACAACAACATAAGTCAAAGCCAAAGCCAAAGAGATGCTTTGAGTGTGGACAAGAAGGTCACTTTGCCCATGAGTGCCAAACTCCACCACCACAACCCTTGCCCAAGCATGCTAGACCTTTTGCCTTCAATGCTCATTACATGCTTAGAAAGGATTCTAGTGGAAAGATGAAAGTCATATTCTTAGGACCTCCCAACAAGAATAGGCCTAAGAAAATTTGGGTTGCAAATTCACTTGTTGAGAAGGTGAAGGGCCCTCAACAAGTTTGGGTTCCTAAAGCTTGATCTCTTGTGTGTAGGTGAACTACAAGACCGGTGGAAGTCATTGGGTTATTGATAGTGGTTGCACACAACATATGACCGGTGATCCTCGTATGTTCACCTCACTAGATGAAGAAGTAGATAGACAAAAAAGAATCACATTTGGAGATAATTCAAAGGGTAAGGTTAAAGGATTGGGTAAAGTGGCAATATCAAATGATCATTCAATCTCAAATATGCTATATGTTGCTTCATTGAGCTTCAACTTGCTATTCATTGGACAATTGTGTGATCTTGGCTTCCAATGCTTGTTTACCGAGAAGGAAGTTGTTGTATCTAAGAAGGATGATGATCAAGTGATATTCAAAGGATTTAGATACAACAACCTATATCTAATGGACTTCACCTCCGAAGATGCAAATTTGAAGACTTGCCTATTCACCAAAACAACACTTGGGTGGCTATGGCATAGAAGACTTGCTCATGTTGGGATGTGCTCACTCAAGAAGCTAATGAAGAATGATTTGGTGAGAGGGTTGAAGGATGTGAAGTTTGAGAATGGACAAGCTTTGTAGTGCATGTCAAACCGGCAAGCAAGTTGCAAATACTCATCAAACCAAAGCTTTCATGTCAACCACAAGAGTGCTAGAACTCCTTCACATGGACTTATTTGGACCAACAACATACAAGAGTTTGGGAGGAAATCTTTATTGTCTTGTGATTGTTGATGACTATTCAAGATACACATGGCTATTCTTCCTTTATGACAAATCCGAAGTTGCATCATGCTTCAAGAAGTTTGCCAAGAGAGCACAAAATGAATTTGAAGTGAAGCTCAAGAAGATTAGAAGTGACAATGGGAAGGAATTTGACAACACAAACATAGAAGCCTATTGTGGTGAAGTTGGAATCAAACATGAGGTCTCCACAACATATACTCCTCAACAAAATGGTGTAGTTGAGAGGAAGAACCGGACATTGATCACTCTTGCAAGAACAATGCTTGATGAGTACAACACCTCCGAAGCTCTATGGGCTGAAGCTATCAACACCGCATGCTATGCATCCAACCACCTATTCCTTCAAAAGTTTCTTGGCAAGACACCTTATGAGTTGCTCAATGGAAAGAAGCCGGACGTCTCCTTCTTTAGGGTGTTTGGTTGCAAATGCTACATCTACAAGAAGCGACAACACCTAGGGAAGTTTCAAAGACGTTGTGATATTGGTTTTCTTGTTGGTTACTCATCAAAGTCCAAAGTATATAGAGTATTTAATCATGCCACCGGCTTGGTTGAAGAAACATATGATGTGGAATTTGATGAATCTAACGGCTCCCAAGGAGCACATGAGAATCTTGATGATGTAGGTGATGAACCATTGAGGGAGGCTATGAAGAACATTCCGGTTGGAGACATCAAGCCTAAAGATGATGAAGATGATGTACAAGTGATTGATCCACCTTCTTCATCAAGTGTGCCACAAGATGGTGATAAAGATGAGAGAGAGTAGAAAATGAAGATACTCATGTCTCCCATGAGCAAATGGTGGTACAAGCACAAGATGTTGACGCTCACAACCTCCTCCTCAAGTGGTCAATAGAATAAATACACCTCTATTACAAGATCATCCACAAGATCTCATCATAGGGAGTCCATCAAATGGTGTAATGACTCGCTCACAAAAACTTGCTTCATTTATAGCTCATCACTCTTTTGTCTCTTGTTTTGAGCCTACTAAGGTAGAAGAAGCTCTTCAAGATCCGAATTGGATAAATGCCATGCATGAAGAGTTGAACAACTTCACCCGCAATGAAGTTTGGACTCTTGAAGAGCGACCAAAAGCTGCAAGAGTCATTAGAACAAAGTGGGTATTCCGAAACAAGCAAGATGATCAAGGCATTGTTGTGAGGAACAAGGCAAGGCTAGTAGCAAAATGGTTCTCTCAAGTTAAAGGTTTGGATTTTGGAGAGACCTTTGCACTGGTTGCAAGACTAGAAGCCATTCGTATCCTACTTGCATATGCATCACATCATGAAATGAAATTATATCAAATGGATGTGAAAAGTGCATTTTTAAATGAATTTATTAATGAACTAGTCTATGTTGATCAACCTCCCGGGTTTGAAGACCCTAGATATCCTAATCATGTTTATAGGTTGTCCAAGGCATTATATGGGCTTAAGCAAGCCCCAAGAGCTTGATATGAGCGCCTTCGGGACTTCCTCATTGAGAAGGGCTTCACTATTGAGAAGGTCGACACCACACTATTCACCAAGAAGCTTGATGGGCATATCTTCATTTGTCAAGTGTATGTTGATGATATCATCTTTTGATCATCAAATGAAGATTCTTGCAAAGAGTTTGGTGAATTGATGTCGAAGGAGTTCGAGATGTCTATGATTGGAGAGCTTACATTCTTTCTTGGTTTTCAAGTGAAGCAAATGAGAGAAGGGATTTTTATCTCTCAAGAAAAATATACCAAGGATCTTCTCAAGAAGTTCAATATGGATGAATGTAAGCCAATCAAAACACCAATGCCATCTAATGGATATCTCGACCTAGATGAGGGAGGTAAAATGGTTGATCAAACTCTCTACCACTCTATGATTGGTAGCTTATTATATTTAACCGCATCTAGGCCCGACATCATGTTTAGTGTGTGTATGTGTGCTAGATTTCAAGCTAATCATAAGGAAACTCATTTGATTGCCGTTAAAAGAATCCTTATGTACCTTAAGCACACACCAAGCATTGGCCTTTGTTATCCCAAAGGAGCTAGATTTGAATTAGTTGGCTATTCTGATTTGGATTATGCCGGTTGTAAAGTTGATAGGAAAAGCACATCTGGAGGGTGCCATTTGCTTGGTAGATCACTTGTGTCTTGGTCCTCCAAGAAGCAAAATAGTGTGGCTTTGTCCACCGCCAAAGTAGAATACATTGCCACGGGTGCTTGTTGTGCACAAATACTTTACATGAAGCAAACTTTACTAGACTATGGTGTAGTTCTAGAAAAAGTACCTCTTTTGTGCGACAATGAGAGTGTAGTAAAACTTGCAAATAATCCAGGTTCAACACTCTCGCACCAAGCACATAGATATCCGCCATCATTTTCTTAGAGATCATGTTGCTAAGAATAATATTTCACTAGAAGGTGTAAGGACCGAGGATCAATTGGCGGATATCTTCACTAAACCGCTAGATGAGGCAACTTTTTGAAGATTGCGGAATGAGCTCAATGTTCTTGATTTTAGCAACTTCACTAGAAAATGAGCTTGTGTTGTCCCTTGCATTGCATTGTAATATGCAACATGTTTAATGTTTGGTAATGCATATAGGGCTTGTCTAACATGGTTAAGATAACCGCCGTAAAGCATGTGAAGAAGCTTAACCTTGGATCAAACTTGACAAGCAACTAGATTTACTTTCAAGTATTGCATTGCATATGCATGAATGTTGCTTTGTCGTTTATCTTCAATTGCCCTCTTATTGCCTATTTTTTTTAAAAAGAATTATAGCCTAAGGCAAAATATTTTTGAAAATTTTGAGGGTTTGAGAGAGGTCACTCACATCAGTCCCAATTGGTGTTTATTTGGATCTTATTGGAGTTGGGACTTGATTTGGAATAGGCAGCACGAAGAACTTTAAAGATTTGCTGGAAAAAGAGTGATCGGATGCTGCACCGGACTCTAAAGTACAGCATCCGGTCAGATCACAAGAGGTGAACTGCTGCTAAGGAGTGACCGGACGCTGAAACAGTGTTCTCCCAGCATCCGGTCAGAAGGCGATCCTACGTTCGGTCAAGCGAAGACGATGAAGACAGGATCGACTAAACTCTGGCTGCGTCCGATCAGTGGGGATCGGACGTGTCCGGTCGCGATTTCAGGGGTTTTGGACCTCTCTGGAATCGACCGGACTCTGGGTGGCAGCGTTCGGTCGCTGCCACTAGAGCGTCCGGTCAATAGGAAACGTGCGTTTTTAGGACTTCTTCTCTGTTTCCTTTTGTATCTCGTGGGAGACCCCCTTATAACGCAACGTCGCCTTGACCTGCCCCACATCCATGCCGCAACCATGCCCTAGCCGCTGACTTTGCCGCCTCGAGCCTTCACGCCGCCGTGCTCTCCCTGCTTCCTACGCCAGAGCCATTCCGCGCGCCACCGTGCTGCACCTCCACGCTCGCGCCGCTCCCGTGACAACGCCTCCCAGACGCCCACATGGTGGTATGGTACCTCCTATAGATCTAGTCCGCCACTGCTTCAAGAAGCCTTTTGGTGAGGGGTCGAGCATGACTCCCAGTGATCTCACTCCTACAGCTAGAGTGCTGGATGCTATTATGAGGAGGACCCTGATTCTGAGGATGGGGTATCATGAGGGCTTAACTCATATTCAGTTATGGCTTCTTAACTCTCTGATGCAGCAGACTGTGTTTGACATTTTGGATCTCCTTCTATCAGAGATGGAGGATACTATTGCTGAGGGGTTCAGAGGTCATCGATAGTTGTCCTATGCCCATTGGATCACATTTCTTATTCACAGGGCAGTTACAATGAGGCCGCCTAAGATGCTAGCTGAGTACAGTAGTGCTACAACAGAGTTCCCTACATACAACCTGACTCAAATAATCCACCATAGTACACCGAGTGCACCTAGCTAGCCACGTCGTCGTCTAGAGGTGCCAGAGACTACAGCCCAGCAAGATGATACTATCAGGGGCATAGCAGCTACTGAGGAGGAGCAGTTAGATGCTCAGCAGGAGGGGATGGTCGAGAGTAACCCCAGTGACAGCTCAGACGAGAACTACCGGACATTCCTCAGATGCCTGCACATCGACATGACCATGAGGTTGGTAGCTCTAGTTCAGCTCCACCTACACCGCAGATAGACCCCACTCTACTTGCTATCCTTGAGCGGATGAGGCAGGATTAGTCTCACCAGGCATAGGAGACCACCGCTACTTTTGCATAGTTCTAGACTCGGCAGGACAAGTTCCAGCGACAGACCTGGCTATGCAGCAGCAAACACAGGCTATATAGCAAAAGCAGCAGGCCATGCATCAGCAGCTACTTGGGTTTATGCAGCATCTTGTGACAGCTATTGGGGCTCCACCGCCATAGCCTTAGCCCCAGCTTAGTTAGACTGCCACCACTTCTATGACTCCAATGTTACAGCCTAGTGGGCTTTAGAGTCAGGGACAACCACCAGCATAGTTTGCTTCTCCCACAGAGCAGGTGTCCTAGTGGTTTGCCTTGCCAGTGCTAGCCCCATAGTTTACACCTCTTCAGACAGCTTCACACCGGCTCAGACTTCCTCGCTGCTAGTGCCAGAGACTACAGTGTCCAGGAGCCTTGGTGCTTCCTTTAGTGAGTTGACAGGGCAGACCACTCCGCCATATCTACATGTCCTAGGTCCTTCTATAGTTGCACCTATTACCGGGACTACAGAGACGCTCCCTTCCTCAGTGGCATCATCAGAGCCGCCTACTATAGTCATACCAGCACAGTCTACAATAGCTCCAGTCCTTGATCTGACCCAGACTGCTTTAGCATCGCTTCCAGCTATAGGGGGTCAGACTGCTCAGAGCTCAGGGTCAGATGATGATGGCACTCAGTTCTAGCTCGCTCCTCGTACCTTAGCGCTCGGCTCATCCGTTGTAGCTCCGCCGACCGACCCTTAGGTTTTGGTGTTTGACGCCAAAGGGGGAGAGGGTTCGAGTATGATAGTCTTAGGGGGAGCTTAGTTTATCTATTAGCTTATCTACTACATTTGGAGTTTTATGTGTGATACACTATTATGCATTCGTGTGTTTACCTTTATGCATCAAACTATATCTATGTGATAGTGATATCTACGTGATTGTGATATGTGACATGTGTGCTCTCTAATTTGAATTATTTATATGTCATATCACTTGTGCTATGCTCATTTGCTTTTGCTTCCGCGTTTTACTCTGATGCAAATGAGCTTTATTACTTGTACTCATGCTTATTTCATATCTTTTGAGTACATTATGTTGGCTTGGGTCATATAAGCTTGCCTAACTCTTTTGTTCTTATTGTCAAAAGCTTATATGAACCAAGCATGTTAAAAACCTCATCTCTTTCACATACTCGAGGTGGTATTGTCATCAATCACCAAAAGGGGGAGATTGAAAGCATCTAGGCCCCTAGTTGTGTTTCGGTGATTAATGACAATACGTGATTACTATGACTAACGTGTGTTTTGCAGAGGCAATTAAGTTAGGTCATGGTAATGGAGATCGATTGGGCAATCATGGTGGTCATGCCCCTACGATGGAAATCGTTTCGGTTTTTAAATGATGCACGACAAGGTTAAGGATGGACTAGTTCTAAGTGTCGATTGGAGTTGAAGAGACACTTAGAGTAGTTTAGGACTTTGTTTTTGCTTTCGCCATACTATTAAGGGGGTATGGACGGGTAGCTTGACCTAGGTGAGTCTAGTGAGTTAGGTGTGGTGCACACTTGCTAAATCTAGCACTAGCTAGCTCCAAAATAGCCCTTAGATCCAATGGAGCAAACTTCATTCATGTATGATCGAGAGTTGGAAGTGAATGGAGGGTCAAATACTGATTGGATGCTGGTTCCGGTGTAACCGGACGCTGGCGCAGAGTTCGGTCAGTTCATTTGACCAAGGTGTTTTCAACTGGTGCGACCGGACACTGAGAGGTGAAGTGACCGGACGCTGAGGGCCAGCGTCCAGTCGACTCTAGTAAGGTTCTAGAGAGGGAAAATCATGATCGGACACGTCCGGTCAGTGCTGACCGGATGTTGTCTAGCGTCCGGTCACACTTTAAACACTAGAGTTTGGGGTGAACTGACCGGAGCGTCCGGTCACCCCGCAGAGGCACATAACGGTTCGTTTTTCAGCCGGTGTTATAAATACTCCCTCCACTCGTGTGTGGGGGTACTTTAGTTCATTCCAACAGCTAAGAAACACGTTTGAGAGTGCCAAAAAGAGCAAGGTCCTAGTGAGGTGATTGAGATTTGAGAATCCCAAAGAGAGCCCTCATTAGTGAGATCAAGAGTAGTAAAGTCTGCATCCACCCTTCTCATTAGGCTTATCGTGGTCAAGTGAGAGTTCATGCTTGTTACTCTTGGTGATCGCCATCACCTAGATGGCTTGGTGGTGATTGGGAGCTTGGTGATCATCCGGCAGTGCTTGTGGATGACCCAACTCAAGTTGTGAGCGGTTGTGGGTGATTCACCGTGATGGAGTGTCGAAAAATCAACCCGTAGAGAGCACTTGATCCTTGCACGGATCAAGGGGGAGCTACACCCTTGCGCGGGTGCTCCAATGAGGACTAGTGGGGAGTGGTGACTCTCCGATACCTCGGCAAAACATCACCGCGTTCCTCCTTCTCTCTTTACTTTGAGCATTTACTTTGAGCAATTCAATTCTTGTCATTTACATTCCTAGAATTGCCATGCTAGAGTAGGATTAGAACTTAGGTTGCTAAACTTTTGTGTGTTAGATCAATAGAAACACTTTCTAGGCACAAGGGGTAAATTGGGCTAACCGTAGAGCTTAATTATTACAAAGAAATTTAGAATTAGCCCAATTCACCCCCCCCCTCTTGGGCATCTTGATCCTTTCACTCCTTACACCCTTATGGCAAGCCATACTTGGGTTATACTACTCGGCGATGGTTCACGCTGCTTGGCCATGGTTCATGCTGCTCGGCGATGGTTCACGCTGCTCAGCAACTGCTCACAACTGCTCGACAACTCATCATGGTGGTCGGACCATGAGTTTGATAGCTTGGCTTTGTTCGCACCTACTCGGACAAGTTCAAGATGGCGTTGCACATTGGGTACAAGGCACTCGGGGACTAGCTATGGGGGGTATAACCCCGGATACCCATGGCAGACCACATGGGCTGCGCCCCCAAGGGCGGCCTAGCCCACAAGATGAAGCCTTGCGGGGCACGACACTGCTCGACGCCTCCCATAAGACACCGGGAAGATATCCTGAAGATACTACGAGATCTGTTAGGATACGTATGATCCCATGATTCCTGTAATTTGTTATTACTTTCCGGTTATCTCCTAGATCTAACCGACTTGTAACCCTACCTCCTAGACTATATAAGGCGAGCAGGGACCCCCTCCAAACTCACGCAATATCATACGATAGCCAATACAATCCAACAGACCATAGGAGTAGGGTATTACGTCATACTGATGGCCTGAACCTGTCTAACTCATGTGTCTCTGTTGCCTTCTTATTCTCGATTACATGCATCTCTGCTGATCAATCTACCTTCATGGGATACCCCTCGGAGGATTGTCAACGATATTCTGTCGACAACCGGTCATGTGTTGAGTGCACCCACTATCAAGAACCCAATGCCTTCCTCTGACTTTGTAATTGACCTACAAAAGAAGATCAATTCTTTTTAGGTACCCAAACTTGCTTGGGTCCTTGAAGGTTAGTGACCAAGCTCTTTGGCACCCAAATGGCTTTCTTCTTTGAGCCCATCCATGGTGTACCAATGAACTTAGCTTTCACACCATTTGTACCCTTAGTAAGCACATAGAAAAAATTAATCTTAATTGAGGATACATTAGCATTTTTTCTCTTGTTCTTGCACTCATGCTCTTTATGACCAACTTGCTTGCAACTAGTGCAAAACTGACCATTGTTCTTCACAAAGCTAGTCTTGTGAGGAGCAAAGGCTGCCTTGCCTTTCTTGGGGTATAGCCCAATCTCTCTTTATAGAGAGAGGCTCTATGGTTACCCAAGCACATAAGCAAGCAGTCCTCACCGCCATTGGCCTTAGCCAAGGTGTGAGTGAGTTCATTGACCTCCTTCTTTAGGGTCCCATTCTCAACCATTAGTGAGGCATCATATGTGAAACCATCACTACTAGATGAGGTGGAAGTGGAAGTGCTACAAGAAGGGTTAGTGGGAGCAACAATGATAGGCTTATAGAATGATTCATCAATTAAGTCACAAGTTAAGCCTACATTACATGTCTCAATATTCTTCTTCTTATTTTGCTCATCAAGCAAAGAGGAATGAGCTTTTTCAAGCTTCTTGTGAGCCTTGCCAAGATTCTCATGGGCTTCCTCTAGCCTCTCATGAGATGCATTGAGCTCATCAAAGGCTTGCTTAAGGACTTTTAGTTCGTTACGCAAGCTTTTGCATTCCCTTCTCTTGATGTCAAAGTGTTCTTTAGCATCATCTAGCATGTCAAGTAGTTCATCCTTAGTTGGTTCATCATCATCACTATCACTTTCATTTTCATTTTCCTCATCACTTCCATCATCACAAGTTTGTACCTTCGTGGCCTTAGCCATGAAGCATGATGGAGTGTCGAAGAGAGAAGGCTTCTCATTGATAGCAATGCTTGCAAGTGCCTTCTTTTTGGTGGTCTTGTCATCATCACTATCATCATCATCACTTGAGGAAACATCACTATCCCAAGTGATCACATATGAACCACCCTTCTTCTTCTTCTTGAAGGTCATCTTGTCCTTCTTCTCTTTCTTTTTCTTCTTGTCCTTCTTCTTGTTCTTCTTGTTGTCATCAATATTGTCGCTATTGTATGGGCATTGGGCAACAAGATGATCTTTGCTTCCACAATTGAAGCACCTTCTTGACTCTTCCTTATTCTTGGATGAAGACTTCTTTCTTCTAGCATGGTAGCCCTTCTTCATCATGAACTTGCCAAATCTCTTGACAAAGAGAGCCATCTTCTCATCATCCATCTTATCAAAGCTCAAGTCTTCATCTTCACTTGATGATTCTTGATTTGCCTTGCCCTTGGATGATGTGGCCTTGAATGCCACACTCTTCTTCTTCTCATCCTTCTTCTCATCTTTCTTCTCCTTCTTTTCTTCCTTCTCATCATCATCTCTATATGTATCATTGGTCATTATATCTCCCAACACTTGGTTTGGTGTCATGGTGTCCAAACCACTCCTCACTAGAATAGTGACCAATGTGCCAAATCTTGAGGGTAAGCATCTCAAGAACTTATGGGAGAAGTCCTTGTCCTCCACCTTCTCACCAAGTGCTTTGAGATCATTGACAAGCACTTGTAACCTATGGAACATCTCCGACACACTCTCATCCTCCTTCATCTTGAAACTAGCAAACTTCTCCTTGAGGATATATGCCTTGGCACCCTTCATGGCTTGAGTGCCCTCAAATGATTCCTCAAACTTCTTCCATGCTTCATGAGCCATCTCAATGTTCTTGATTTGCTCAAATGTTCTCTCATCAATAGCATCAAGAATGGCACTAAGAGCAATGTCATTGTTTTGGAGAAGCACTTCTTCAGCGGTGGTGGGGTTCTTCAGATCCTCTATCTCAATCTTGGTCTCCACCACCTTCCAAACTTTCCTATTGATTGACTTGATATATGTTGTCATCTTAGCCTTCCAGTAAGGATAGTTTGAGCCATCAAATTGGGGTGGCTTTTTGGTATTGTTGATTTGAGCCATTTTGACAACGAAGGTTGTTAAGCCTCAAATCACGGTGACCACGGCTATGATACCACTTGAAAGGTTCTAATGGCTAGAGAGGGGTGAATAGCCTATTAAAAATTTCTATAACTACACTTAGCAAACCGGTTAGACAAATATGAGGCAAAGCGAGTGTTGCGCTATCCTACTAAAAAGCAAGTCACCTACCACAATTCTAGTTTATATAGTCTCTATCCACACAATGGCTATGTTACTACACTAAGTTAGTGTACTCTCAAAGACTAACTAAAGAGCCACACTAACCAAACTAACAAGCTCTCATGACTAGCTACACTAAAGAGTTTGACAACTAGTTTGCAGTAATGTAAAGAGAGAGAGAGTAAGATGGTTATACCACCGAGTCAAGGAATGAACCAATTAATCACAAGGATGAATACCAATGAAGACTAATCACCTTGAAATCAAATGATGACACAATGATTTTTTACCGAGGTTCACTTGCTTGCCGTCAAGTTGGTCCACATTGTGGTGATTCACTCACTTGGAAGTTCATGCGCTAATTGGCATCACACGCTAAACCCTCAATAGGGTGCCATACAACCAACACAAGATGAGGATCACATAAGCCACGAGCAATCCACTAGAGTATCTTTTGGCTCTCCACCGGAGAAAGGTCAAGAACCCTTCACAATTACCATGATTAGAGCCGAGACAATCACCAACCTCCGCTCGACGATCCTCGCTGCTCCAAGCCATCTAGGTGGTGGCAACCACCAAGAGTAACAAGCGAATCCCATAGCAAAACACAAACACCAAGTGCCTCTAGATGCAATCACTCAAGCAATGCACTTGGATTCTCTCCCAATCTCACAAAGATGATGAATCAATGATGGAGATGAGTGGGAGGGCTTTGGCTAAGCTCACAAGGTTGCTATATCAATGTAAATGGCCAAACATAGTGAGCTAGAGCCGGCCACACGCCTTTAAATAGAGCCCCCAATGAAATAGAGTCGTTGGCTCCTCAGTCCTCTAAAATTCGGGCTGACCGGACGAGCCATTTAGATTGAACGGATGCAAGACCCCAGCGTTCGGTCCTCAGATTTTCGCCACATGTCTCCAGCTTCAAATGTTGTTCGCCCAATCTCAATGGTCATCAATGCACTTAAGTTGTGACCGGATTCACAGGCAAGCTGACCGGACGCACCACGCCCGCGTCAGGTCCTCACGCGCATGCGCACCAACACCTAGTGACTGGACGCACCGATGGAATGACCGAACGCTCCAACAATGTGGAGTCTGGTCACTTCCAGAGAGCATCTAGAGCCACATTTTCTTGATCGGACGCATCCGGTGTACCTCGACCGGACTCATCTCAGCGTCCGGTGCAATACCCTAGGTTACGCTGCCTCGGCTTCTTCTGACCGGATTCACTACTGTCGTGTCCGGTCACATTTTGACCTAGCGTCCGGTCACTTCAACAACAGAGCCCGAGCGCGCCAACTTCATCTAAAATTGATCGGACGCTGCTCCACCGAGTTCGGTCACTACGTGACCTATGTTCGGTCACTGTTTCATAGTGACAATCACCTCCTTTACTTCACTAACTTCTCCACCCTTGCTCAAATGTGCCAACCACCAAGTGTATCACCTTATGCACGTGTGTTAGCATATTTTCACAAACATTTTCAAGGGTGTTAGCTTTCCACTAGAACCTAAATGCATATGCAATGAGTTAGAGCATCTAGTGGCACTTTGATAACTACATTTTGATACGAGTTTCACCCCTCTTAATAGTACGGCTATCAATCGTCAATGTGATCACACTCGCTAAGTGTCTCGATCACTAAACCAAAAAACTCCTATCAAATTCACCTTTGCCTTGAGCTTTTTATTTTTCTCTTTCTTCTTTTCCAAGTCCAAGCACTTGATCATCACCATGGCATCATCATCATCATGATCTTCACCATTGCTTCATCACTTAGTGTCGGTGTTTCGGAACCGGGGGTCCTTAACCGACTAGTGAATTTGTGCTGTGTGCTCCCAATTCTGGATGGTGATGCAAAGAGACACAAGGTTTATACTGGTTCGGGCAATGGATGCCCTACGTCCAGTCTGAGAAGATGTTCTTGTATTCCTTGCACCGGGGTGCTCATAGTAGGGGGTTACAAGCTAGGTGAGAGAGGGAGTTCGTCCCAGGTCTCTGTGAGGGGAGGTGCTATGAATTACAGAATGAGGCATGTTGTTCGTGCGAGTATTCGTGATTCTATCCGCCGTCCCTAGAAACGGTCCTGGCTGCCTCCTTTTATAGCCGCAGGGAGGAAACCAGGAGTACATAAGAGAGCTACACGTGGATCAAGGACTATTCCATGACGTATCTACTCCTGGAGCAGCATGGCGCTGTCATGGGAGTTCCCATAGATGTCTAATTGGTATGGTCTCCACTGCAAGTAACATGCTGCGCATTTGTTGACTTGGTGGATTGCAGAGGCTCGGCGGCCATCGTAGCCGGTCGTGCCGAGGCTTGTCGTGCCGAGGCCTGTTGTGCCGAGGCCTGCCGTGCCGAAGCCTGAGAAGTGACCCAGGCCTGTCCTCCTTCTCTCAGCGGTCATCAGGCGGAATAGTGCGAGACGTGCGCCTACAGGATACAGTACCTGTATTGTCAGTAAGGGATGGTAGAAAAGGTGATCTGACCGTTGTCCCGTCATTCCTATTGCAGCGCACTGCCGATCGTGGCTTACATAGCGGGTGCAGCTGAGCGCATTAATCGGATGCGACAGCCTGCCAGAGAGACTTTTGAGGCGGAGGCGACGAGGTTGCGGGACGAGCCCGGCCTTGGGCGGCGGCGGAGCGCGCCAATTGTCGTCGAGGCCCTCACCGGGGTCTCAAAGCAGGGCGACGGGCGAGGCGGAGTAAGATCAGTGGATCCGAGGTCCTGTCGAGGGGGCTCGGGCGAGACGGAGCGGTCGGTCCGCTGATTCCGAGGCTACAGGAACCCGCTCTAACTCCCCATATTGTGATGTCCTTGGTGCAGGAGTTAGGCAGCACAGTGGTCGGTAACCCCTACTCTGTGCCGTCGCAGATGGCAGGAGGTTGACGCGACTGGCGTGTAGTTGGTCACTTCGCTATACTGTGCCATCGTGCGTCTGTCGGAGTGGTTGGGTGCTTGGATGCGACGTTCGGTCAGAGCAGTTTGGTTGAAGAGGTGGCCACGGGGCTGGTGCCGAGCCGGCCTCGCGCGAATCGGAGAATCGGTACTTCTTCCGAGGCCTCGGGCGAGGGGGTCTCGACGAGGGGGCCTCGACGCGGGGGCCTCGGCGAGGCGGTCTCAGGCGAGCCGGAGAATCGTTTGCTTCCGCTGGGGCTCGGCGATGGGGTCTCGGGCGAATCAGAGATTTCGGCCGAGACCTCGTTTGTTCATTCTGTTGGTTCTGTTTTTAGGGTCTAAGCAGTTTTTCGATCTTTGCTTGGGGTACCCCATTTTCTGGTATCCGACAGTAGCCCCCGAGCCTCGGGCGGGAGTGTGGGATACTCTCCCCGAGGTTTTTTTGAGACTTTTGTTTCTCAGTGGCTTTTGTCGAGTTTGTTTTATACTCGTGATTCCAGTGGGTGCGCGCGAGCGCACCCACCGGGTGTAGCCCCCGAGGCCCTAGAGGAGTGGGTTTACTCCTTTAGGGGCTTTTTCTTCATTGAGTAAGGCGCTCTATCGCATTTGCTTGACCCATGAGAGCGAGCTCGGGTTGCTTGTTTGGGGTGTAGGAGGAGCACCCGAGCTTGCCGAGCCCTCGCGTGCGATCCAAGGTCGCTGGGTCTCGGCAAGGTTTGCACAGAGCGAGAGGGCGGTCAGGAGTTCTCCTTACTTTTTGTATGACCCCCGCGCATCCTTTTCGTTTGGAAGGAGGGGTTGTTTGCCGAGCCCTTCGTGTGCGAGTTTAGGCCGCCGGGTCTTGGCAAGGTTGCAGGAAGAGCCCCTGAGCCTCCGCGCGGAGCGAGAGGGCGATCAGGAGTTCCCCTGGCTTTTTGTGCGACCCTCGCACATCCTTTTAGCTCGGAAGGAGGGGTTGTTTGCCGAGCCCTTCGCGTGCGAGCCTAGGCCGCTGGGTCTCGGCAAGGTTACAGGATGAGCCCCCGAGCCTCCGCGCGGAGCGAGAGGGCGATCAGGAGTTCCCCTGGCTTTTTGTGCGACCCTCGCGCATCCTTTTCGCTCGAAAGGAGGGGTTGTTTTGCCGAGCCCTTCGCATGTGAGCCTAGGCCGCTGGGTCTCGGCAAGGTTGCAGGAAGAGCCCCCGAGCCTCCGCGCGGAGCGAGAGGGCGATCAGGAGTTCCCCTGGCTTTTTGTACGACCCACGCGCTTTCTTTTCGCTCGGAAGGAGGGGTGGAACATGCCAGGCTACCCTCGGTGGGCGCGAGCGGTGACATTTCCGGTGAGCTTTTATCGGGTAAGTCCGAGTGGAGGCCCATGCCCCATTCGATAGGGGTCGGCTAGTGGTGTAGAGACGCGCTCCAAAAAAGTACTGGAAGGCTTCTCTAGCAGTGCCGGGGCGTTCGATTGGCCCTAGGGGCTCGGTGCCTCCCTACGGTGGGATCCCTTTAGAGAACTCCTGCTGGTCTCGGACACGACTTAGGGCATCCCAAGCAATCGCTTGCACGGCCTCGGCCATGTACGGGCTCGCCCATAGTTGTCCCCGACTCGCAGTCCCGAGGCGGTCATCGAGACCATAAATGGCCCAACCTTCAACCTCTCGGACCATAGCGGGCTCGGTGCCCTTTTTCATCGTGTTTTTTCGATCCTCGGGGTGTACTTCTCGGCAAGGTTTGCGGAAGAGCCCCGAGCCTCCGCAGACGTAGCGAGAGGGGCGTCGATCAGGAGTTCCCCCAGCTTTTGTATGACCCTCGCTTTCTTTTACGCTTCGGAAGGAGGGTGGAACATGCCGAGCTACCCTCGGTGGGTGCGAGCGGTGACATTTCCGGTGAGCTTTTATCGGGTAAGTCCGAGTGGAGGCCCGTGCCCCATTCGATAGGGGTCGGCTAGTGGTCTAGAGACGCGCTCCAAAAAAGTACCAGAAGGCTTCTCTAGCGGGTGCCAGGGCCGTTCGATTGGCCCTAGGGGCTCGGTGCCTCCCTACGGTGGGATCCCCTTTAGAGAACTCCTGCTGGTCTCGGACATGACTTAGGGCATCCCAAGCAATCGCTTGCAGGCCTCACGACCATGTACGGGCTCGCCCATAGTTGTCCTTGACTCTGTCGTCCTGAGGTGGCTGTCGAGACCATAAATGGCCCAACCTTGAACCTCCGGACCGTGAGCGGGCTCTCGGTGCCCTTTTTCGTCGTGTTTTTCCGATCCTCGGGGTGTACTTCTCGGCAAGGTTTGCAGGAAGAGCCCTCGAGCCTCCGCACATAGCGAGAGGGCGATCAGGAGTTCCCCTGGCTTTTTGTACAACCCTCGCGTATCCTTTTCGCTCAGAAGGAGGGGTTGTTTGCCGAGCCCTTGGCGTGCGAGCCTAGGCCACTGGTCTCGGCAAGGTTTGCGTGAAGAGCCCCCGAGCCTCCGCTTGCGTGGCGAGGGGGCGATCAGAGTTCCCCGGCTTTTTGTACCCTCTCGCGCATCCTTTTCGCTCGGAAGGAGGGGTTGTTTGCCGAGCCCTTCGCGTGCGAGCCTAGGTCACTGGTCTCAAAGAAGGTTGCGCAGAAGAGCCCCGAGCCTCCGCAGACGTAGCGAGAGGGCGATCAGAGTTCCTTGGCTTTTGTATGACCCTCGGGCATCCTTTTCGCTCGGAAGGAGGGGTTGTTTGCCGAGCCCTTCGTGTGCGAGCCTAGGCCACTGGTCTTGGCAAGGTTGCAGAAGAGCCCCGAGCCTCCAGCGTGGAGCGAGAGGGCGTCGAGGAGTTCCCCGGCTTTTTATGCGACCCTCGCGCATCCTTTTCGCTCGGAAGGAGGGGTTGTTTTGCCGAGCCCTTCGCATGTGAGCCTAGGCCGCTGCGTCTCGGCAAGGTTGCAGGAAGAGCCCCCGAGCCTCCACGCGGAGCGAGAGGGCGATCAGGAGTTCCCCTGGCTTTTTGTACGACCCACGCTTTCTTTTACGCTTTCGGAAGGAGGGTGGAACATGCCAAAGCTACCCTCGGTGGGCGCGAAAGCGTGACATTTCCGGTGAGCTTTTATCGGGTAAGTCCGAGTGGAGGCCCGTGCCCCATTCGATAGGGGTCGGCTAGTGGTCTAGAGACACGCTCCAAAAAAGTACCGGAAGGCTTCTCTAGCGGGTGCCAGGGCCGTTCGATTGGCCCTAGGGGCTCGGTGCCTCCCTACGGTGGGATCCCCTTTAGAGAACTCCTGCTGGTCTCGGACATGACTTAGGGCATCCCAAGCAATCGCTTGCCTGGGCCTCAGCCATGTACGGGCTCGCCCATAGTTGTCCTTGACTCTGTCGTCCTGAGGCGGCTGTCGAGACCATAAATGGCCCAGCCTTCGAACCTCTGGACCGTAGCGGGCTCGGTGCCCTTTTTCGTCGTGTTTTTCCGATCCTCGGGGTGTACTTCTCGGCAAGGTTTGCAGGAAGAGCCCTCGAGCCTCCGCACATAGCGAGAGGGCGATCAGGAGTTCCCCTGGCTTTTTGTACAACCCTCGCGCATCCTTTTCGCTCGGAAGGAGGGGTTGTTTGCGAGCCCTTCGCGCGTGCGAGCCTAGGTCAGCTGGGTCTCAAAGAAGGTTTGCGGAAGAGCCCCGAGCCTCCGCACGTAGCGAGGGGCGATCGTGAGTTCCCCGGCTTTTTGTACGACCCTCGCGCATCCTTTTCGCTTTCGGAAGGAGGGGTTGTTTGCCGAGCCCTTTGCGCGTGCGCGAGCCTAGGTCACTGGTCTCTGGCAAGGTTGCGTGAAGAGCCCCGCCTCTCCGCACGAAGCGAGAGGGGCGATCGAGTTCCCTCGGCTTTTTGTATGACCCTCGCGCATCCTTTTCGCTCGGAAGGAGGGGTTGTTTGCCGAGCCCTTCGCGTGCGAGCCTAGGCCGCTGGGTCTCGGCAAGGTTGCAGGAAGAGCCCCCGAGCCTCCGCGTGGAGCGAGAGGGCGATCAGGAGTTCCCCGGCTTTTGTGCGACCCTCGCGCATCCTTTTCGCTTCGGAAGGAGGGTTGTTTTGCCGAGCCCTTCGCATGTGAGCCTAGGCCTGGGTCTTGGCAAGGTTGCAGAAGAGCCCCCGAGCCTCCGCGCGGAGCGAGAGGGCGATCAGGAGTTCCCCTAGCTTTTTGTACGACCCTCGCGCTTCCTTTTCACTCGGAAGGAGGGGTGGAACATGCCATGCTACCCTCGGTGGGCGCGAGCGGTGACATTTCCGGTGAGCTTTTATCGGGTAAGTCCGAGTGGAGGCCCGTGCCCCATTTGATAGGGGTCGGCTTGTGGTCCAGAGACGCGCTCCGAAAAAGTACCAGAAGGTTTCTCTAGCGGGTGCCAAGGCCGTTTGATTGGCCCTAGGGTCTTGGTGCCTCCCTTCGGTGGGATCCCCTTTAGAGAACCCCTGCTGGTCTCGGACATGACTTAGGGCATCCCAAGTGATCGCTTGCCTGGGCCTCGGCCATGTACGGGCTCGCCCATAGTTGTCCCTGACTCTGTCGTCCTGAGGCGGCTATCGAGACCATAAATGGCCTAGCCTTTGAACCTTTGGACCGTAGCGGGCTCGGTGCCCGGTTCCTTAGCTCGGAAGGAATCGGCTGGGGGGTATTTCCCTTCCATCGGCTAACAACGCCCGGCGCGTCTTTTGAGGCGGTCTTCTCGGGAGCTGCCGTTGCAGCGCGATGTGGTGTCAGTGGATGGGACATAACCGTTTGTGCGATTAAATGCGGAGGAGGTGGGCACGTGGGCGGAGATATCGGATCTGGATTATATGCGCCGGATCTGAGGGAAACTTCCCTGATTTTGTTGCCCAGCGGTTTTGTCTTACCCCTGCATAAATACGTAAAGAGCCTCGCCCCTCCCCTCCTTACCTTGCCTGCATTTGCTTTCGCCGCCTCCAAGCCGTTGCTGAGAGCGTAAAGCGCCGGGGAGAAGAAGGGCGAGAGAGATCGATTGAAAGAGAGAGAGAGAGAGAGAGAGAGATTTACCGCCGTAGCAGCGTCCTCCACCGCGTAATGGCTGGCGGTCCTGTCATTCTCTCGGCGGATCCCTAGGAGCGGTCTGACATCACCGTGGAGAAGCTGCAGTCGCTGGTGGATGCCGGTCTCCTCCGCCCGATCACCGATTCTGACGAGCCGGAGTGGATTGCTCCGGGGAATGAGTCGGAGCCGAGGCCATGTGATGGCTACGTGGTGAGCTTCGTCGTCTTCCACGAGCGAGGCCTCAGCTTGCCGGCGCACCAGTTCATGCGGGCGCTCCCGCACTACTATGGCATGGAGCTCCACAACTTCAGCCCCAACTCCATCGCACAGGTGGCCATCTTCGCCGCCGTTTGCAAGGGGTACCTGGGGATCGCTCCCCACTGGGAGCTGTGGCTCCATTTGTTTCGGGCGGTTTTTACCACCAAGTCGGCGAGAGCAAAGGGGGCTCGGAAGGCGCTGAGGGCCGACGGCTGCACCCTTCAGGTGCGCCAAGACCGGTAGCACCTCTACATCCCAGCCCAGCTAGCATCATCCAACCGTCGTTGGTATGACAGCTGGTTCTACCTTCGTAACGACAACGGCGGGCTCCCCCCTTACACCGGGCGGGTTGTGGAGGGTCAGCCGGAGAAGTGGGGGTACGGCGTCATCAAGCCCGATCAGCCCAGGCTGGAACTGCTCCTGAGGGCCCTAGGGAAGCTGCGTGATTGTGGCCTTACGGCGGCCGTGGTCGTGGCGGCTTTTCACCGTCGGAGGGTGTTGCCGCTGATGGCTCAGCGGCGGCGCCTGTTCGAGATGACCTCGCGCGATCCGATCGAAGGCATCAAGATGTCCGCCTTCGCCCTTACTGATGAGGAGATCCTACGTCGGGTAAGGGAGGCGGTGGATGGGAAACTGAAGATTGACGGCTTGATGCCGTTCCTGATGCGCCCGTCGCAAGGGTACATTTGCCTGGTAAGTTGTGTGTTGCCGAGGCCTTCACGGCCTTCTTGCTTATTGCTTTTTTCGCCTGTTGCCTTATTTCGTCATTTCTGCAGGGGATAAGGGATGTGCGAAGCTCCCCGCTGCCCGTTCCTGAGGACGCCCAGTGGCGAGCCGTGAATAGGGCGTACGCCGAGGAGCAGCAGAAGAAGAAAGACGGCAAGGTGGCAAGGCGCACGAAGAGGATCCTTGAGCATGAAAAGCTGGACGCACGCCGCCGGCAACAGAGGCTCGACGGTCTCCCGTTGGAGTCGTCTCCCTCAGTATTGGTGTCGGGTTCCTCCGGCGACGTTGGCACGGTCGAGGAAGGGAAGGGTACCCTGGACCACCTCCCCGACATTACAGAGGTGGCGCCCAGGGTGTCTCTGGTAGACGCCCGTCTCATTGTCGAGGACGACACGCCTGAGACGCGTGCTGTCAGCCCGGTGGGCTCGGCGGAGGAGGTGGAGCAAGCGACGCCGGGGGTGGCTCAACCGTCTTTGCGGACGGTCGAGGGGGTGCCGGGGTCCGGCGGAGACCAGCCGGTACCGGCGGATACAGAAGCCGTGCCACCACCGCCACCGCCGCCGTTGCAGAGGAGGGACGCTATCCAGAAGCGGTTGCTTCCTCGTTCGTGGTAAGTCTATTTTTTGGTGGAGTTTGTAGTATTTCCTGCTTGCCCCCTAGTCGTACGCTGACCTTTAGGAACGCCTTCGTTTCCAGCCAGAAGCACCGGGTGGAGGAACCTGCCTTGGCGCCCCATAAGGCGCTCAAGGTGAGCACCAGCTCCACCGCTCATCGGGCGGCGGAGGCGCAGGCTGGCGTGCAGCATGGCATGGCGTCGGGCGGGGCCGGCCCAGAGGAGCCGGCTGCTCAAGGAAAGGGCGCCGAGGTGGCCATGGAACGAGTGGGGGAGGACGAGTCCATGCCCTGTGAGGTCGTGGGTCTTGGGGCGAATGAGGCCGAGGCGTCCACCACAGCTGGGGCCATCGGGGATGTGGCCAGAGCCCCCAAGGCTTCCGAGGCCAGGGCGGTGGACGCCGCCACCGAGGTAGAGATGGCAGAGGCCAGAGCCCCCGGGTCCGTTGAGGCCGAGGCAGTTGGGACAGAGGCAGGGCGGGCTTCGGCACCGCCCCTGGTTCAGACGATCTCGTCTGAGGATTCTTCCCGAGGGAAGGAGGCGGCGGACGCCAAGGCGGCCAGCACCGTGGAGCGGCCGGTCCCGACTCCTGCCGAGGGAAGTTCGGTCCTTGTCCGGGTCCGACCCGAGCCCCGTGGGTGGAATCACCCGCGTGTTATATGGGGAAACTGGGCCGACCCTAAGGGGGAGCCTGTGTTTGCCCTTGAGGATGTTGCCGAGGGGGGGCGCTGGGACACCCTCGAGCAATACCGCCAACTGGCGGTGCAGTCGCTGCAGACAGCGATGTCTGTTATGCAAAGGGACCTGCCCGGTGTTACCCAGGTACGCACTTCCCTTTCTCGTGTCGTGTTGTTTTTTTTCTCCGAGCCCCCCTTGTGGTGTTTGACGTACGTCTTCGCCTGTTTTAGGAGCTTGAGACCCGGTCCCTTAGGAAATCGTTGTTCCTACGAAGGGAGATGGGAGTCTGGGAGCAGCTCCGGCGGCAAAAGGGCCTGCTTGCCGATGCCCAGGAGCTGTTGTCGGTGCGGAGTGCTGAAGTGGAGGACCTCCGCCTTCGCTGTGTCAACCTGAAGGCCGAGGTGGCCATGGCTAAGGAGCAATCTGCCCCTTTGGTGGCGAAGATCAAGGAGCTTGAGGAGGAGCAGGATTCCCTCAAGTCCCGGGCCCAAGAAGCAATGGCCTCTGCCAAGGTCACCGCTGGGCAGCTGGGCACAGAGCAGAGTGAACATCAGCTGATGAAAGTCGCTTTGGCAGAGGCTATCAAGGCGGCCGAGGCCTCTCGAGTTGAGGCTTTAGCCTGGAAGAACAAAGCCGAGGGTAAGTTCCGCTAAACCACACTCCTTGTTCCGTTTGCTCTGGTTTGCGTTCGACCCCTGACTCTTTGTCATGGTGTAGGTCTAGAGAAAGAGGCCTCCCAGGCGGCTGAGGCCTCCGTCGCAGCGCAAGCGGCGCTGGACGTTGAAGTCCAGGAGCACGAGGCTCTGCGCAGCGCCACCCGTACCGCCTGCAAGGCTCTGGAGGTCGAGGGGGTCCAATCAGCCAGCTCCCTTGGGAGCCACCTGATCGCATTGAGCGGCCGTGTCCACGAGAGGCTCTGGGGGGCGTTGCACATGGGTGTCAAGCGCGCCCTGGCCGTCGTCTCCTCGCACTATGCCATCAACCTCATGGCTGTTAGCGATGGCTACGTCTTGCCGAAAGATGATGAGGAGGCCGACGCAGAGGTTGCGAAGCTGATGGAGGCGGTGGAGGTGCCTGGCACAGCGCTGGCCAGCTTGTTTGAAGAAGAGGTGGTCCCTCCCTCACCAGCCACCGATCCCTGAGCTTTGACCTGGGCCAACAGGGGCCATGTAAACGGATTGGTTAATTGTCACATCGTGACGTTTTGTGGCCGTCGAGGCCTTTTAAAGTACTTGCGTATGTGTGTTTTTTAACCGCTTTCCTATTCCATTTCTGAGACTGTGCCCCCTGTCTCGCTCTTGGATAACCACAAAGAACTTCCTTGGAGCCTAAGCCATCCCTTGGCGAAGGGTGGCGAGGGAGTTGTCGTAGCCCGGGGGCGTAGGCTGTTCTCATGGCTCGACCGGCCCTTTGGCCTCAGGACACGCTTTTGGTCCTTAGGTTTCTTGCGACGGTCCTGCCAGAGCGCGAGAGAGTTTGGCATGGAAATTTTCGAAAGACGGTTAAGAAACGGCATCCGGGACTTAGGGGGTTTCCCCCTTTCTAGCCCCCGAGGGAGGCTCGGCTCTACAGAGGCAGAGCCGAGTCTCTCTCGTAGCGTTATTGTGACGTCGAGCCCCTATCGATAGACAAGCTCTTTGCAAAGAACTTCCTCGGAGCCAAAGCTGTCTCTTGGATGAAAAGGTGGCGAGGGAGCTGTCGTATCCCAGAGGCATAGGCCATTCTCATGGCTCAGCCGGTCTTTTGCCTTTGAGACGAACTCTTGGTCCTTAGGTTCCATACAATCGAATTGCCTATTAAGGGGGTCCTCAAAAGATTGTAACAACTAAAGAACGCTTCTTTATTGTATTCCGAGAAACAATGTAAACAACGTTTGGAAACTTAAGGGTAGAAACGACGTAGCTGTTCTATGTTCCAAGCGTTGGCGAAGATTTTGCCCTTCTCGTTGGCCAGCTTGTAGGTTCCGGGCTTCGGTACTTGGGCGACGATGTACGGTCCTTCCCATGGCGGGGTCAGCTTGTGGCGGCCCTTGCTGCTCTGCCTCAGCCTCAGCACCAGGTCGCCCACCTTCAGGTCTCGGCTCCGAATGTGCCGGGCTTGGTAGCATCATAGGGCTTGCTGGTATTTGGCCGAGTGTAGCAGGGCAACGTCTCGGGCTTCCTCAAGTTGGTCGAGGGCGTCCTCGCGGGCAGTGTAGTTGCTTTGCTCGTTGTACGCCTGTAGTCTCGGGGAGCCGTACTCTAAGTCGGTGGGGAGGATGGCCTCGACCCCATAGACCAGGAAGAACGGTGTGAATCCCATGGCTCGGCTCGGTGTATTCCTCAGGCTCCAAATGACCGAGGGGAGTTCGGCAAGCCATTTCTTGCCAAACTTTTTCAACCGGTTGTAGATTCTTGGCTTGAGGCCTTGTAGGATCATGCCGTTGGCACGTTCTACTTGGCCGTTTGTCCTAGGGTGTCCTACGGCCGACCAGACCACACGGATGTGGTGGTCGTCGTAGAACGTTAGGAACTTGTGGTCGGTGAATTGCGTCCTGTTGTCGGTGATGATGGTATTTGGGATTCCGAAGCTGTGGATGATATCCGTAAAGAACAACACTGCTTGCTTAGATTTGATTTGGGTGATTGGATGAGCCTCAATCCATTTGGAGAATTTGTCGATGGCTACGAGCAGATGGGTATAGCCCCCGGGTGCCTTCTGCAGAGGCCCAACCATGTCCAGCCCCCACATGGCGAATGGCCATGTGATAGGGATGGTTTGGAGGGCTTGGGCCAGGAGGTGCGTTTGTCGAGCATAGTACTGGCATCCTTCGCAGGAGCGTACTAGCCCCGTGGCATCAGCCATCGCTGTTGGCCAGTAGAAACCTTGGCGGAAGGAGTTTCCCACTAGCGCCTGAGGCGCTGCGTGGTGCCCGCAGGCTCCAGCATGCAAGTCCCAGAGTAATGATTGGCCAGCCTCGGTGGTGATGCACCGTTGGAGAATACCAAACGGGCTACGCCTATACAACTCGCCGTTGTAGAGGACGTAAGTCTTGGCTCATCGCGTAAGTCATCGGGCCTCGGTCCTGTCCGCGGGAAGCTCTCCTCGCACGAGGCCATCAAGAAAAGGGGCTCGCCAGTCCGTTCCTCGGTCGGCCTCGGGAGGCTCTATGTCAATTGCCATGGCCTCGGGCTCGGGCGGCGGGGTCTCGGCGGCAAAGGGGGCCTCGGGCCCTGTGGTGGGCTCGGCCAATGGGCCCTCTACTGTTGCCGAGTCATAGTCGACGGATGGCTTGTGGAGGTCTCTGGCGAAGACGTTCGGGGGGACCGAGGTCTGTGCCGATGCCATCTTTGCCAGTTCGTCCGCGGCCTCGTTGAACTTTAGTGCGATGTGATTGAGTTCGAGGCCATCGAACTTGTCCTCTAGGCGGCGTACCATCGTGCAGAACGCCTCCATCTTGAGGTCGTGGCAGTTTGATTCTTTCATCACTTGGTTGATGACAAGCTGTGAATCGCCTCGAACGTCGAGATGCCATACCCCAAGTTCAATGGCGATCTGCAGGCCGTTGACGAGGGCCTCGTATTCGGCTATATTGTTGGAGGCGGCGAAGTAGAGTCGGATTACGTAGCGCATATGGACTCTGAGGGGTGAGATGAAGAGCAGACCCACGCCTGCCCCGGTCTTCATCAGAGACCCGTCGAAGTAAATGGTCCAGTACTCCGCCTGGACATGAATAGGTGGTAGTTGGGTATCGGTCCATTCTACCACAAAATCGACCAAGACCTGAGACTTAATGGCTTTTCGGGGTGTGAAAGACAGGGCTTCCCCCATGAGTTCCATGGCCCATTTGGAAATCCTTCCCGAGGCCTCCCGGTTATGGATTATCTCTCCCAAGGGGAAAGATGACACCACAGTCCTTTGGGTGGGACTCGAAGTAGTGACGCAGACTTATGTCGAGCCAAAACTATAAGCGTAGATTAGTTTCTCGGACATGGGGTAGCGCGTCTTGGTATCGTAAAGCACCTCGATGAAGTAGATGTGTCGTTGGATGGGTAGAGCGTGCCCTCTTCCCGCCTCTCGACCACTACGGCATGGCCCGACCACTTGGGTCGTTCTTGGCGACGTGAGAGCAAGAGGGCCTCGTCTTCAATCGGTGGTACCAGAACGGGGGTTGGAGAGCGCTTTTGAGTTTGGTGAGTGCTTCCTCGGCCTCGGGGTCTAGGAAAAGCGCTCAGATTTTCTCAAGAGACGATGTCTGAGGTAAGCCTTTTTCGCCGAGGCGCGAGATGAAGCGGCTCAGGGCCGCTAGGCATCCCAAAACCCTCTGTACTCCCTTGAGGTCTCGGATCGGCCCTATATTGGTCACGGCAGAGACCTTCTCTGGGTTGGCCTTGATGCCGTGCTCTGAGACTATGAATCCCAAAAGCATGCCTCGGGGGACCCCGAAGACACGCTTTTCGGGGTTGAGCTTGATGCCCTTCTCCCTGAGGCATTTGAAGGCTACCTCCAGGTCATTGATGAGGTCATTGGCCCGCTTGGGCTTGACAACAACGTCGTCCACATAGGCCTCGACGGTTCGCCCGATGTGCTCACCAAAGACCTGGGTCATACACCGCTGGTACGTGGCCCCCGTGTTTCTGAGGCCAAACGGCATAGTCGTATAGCAGTATAGGCCAAATGGGGTGATGAAAGAAGTTGCGAGCTGGTCAGACTCCTTCATTTTGATTTGATGGTAGCCAGAATATGCATCATGGAAGGATAGGGTCTCGCATCCCGCAGTGGAGTCAACGATTTGATCGATTCGAGGTAATGGAAACAGGACTTTTGGGCATGCTTTGTTCAGACTGGTGTAGTCCACACACATTCTCCATTTTCCATTTTTCTTCTTAACAAATACAAGATTAGCTAACCACTCCGGATGGGAGACTTCATTGACGAATCCGACCGCTAAAAGCTTCTGTACCTCCTCGCCGATGGCCCTGCGCTTCTCCTCGCTGAATTGGCGCAGGCGTTGCTTCACCGGTCTGGAGCCAGCCTGAATGTCGAGGGCGTGCTCGGCGACCTCCCTCGGTATTCCCGGCATGTCCGAGGGACTCCACACGAATATGTTGGCGTTCGCGCGAAGAAAGTCGACGAGCATGGCCTCCTATTTGTTGCCGAGGGTCACGCCGACCCTCAGCACTCGGTTGTTTGAGCAAGTGGGGTCGACCGGGACGAGCTTGACGGCCTCCGCGGGCTCGAATGTCCTGGCACGACGCTTCGAATCAGGCACCTCGCTGCCGAGCTGGTCGAGGTTGGCGATGAGGGTCTCGGACTCCACTATAGCCTCAGCGTACTCGATGCACTCGACGTCACAGTCGTACGCATGCTCGTACGTGGAGTCAATAGTGATGACACCGCTGGGGCCCGGCATCTTGAGCTTGAGGTAGGTGTAGTTCAGGACCACCATGAACTTGGCGTAGCACGGCCATCCTAGGATGGCATGATAAGTCCCCTTGAACCCCACCACCTCGAAGGTGAGGGTCTCCTTGCGGTAGTTGGAGGGGGTGCCGAAGCAGACGGGTAAGTCTATGCACCCGAGGGGTCGCACGCGCATCCCTGGCATGATGCCGTGGAAGGGTGCGGCGTCGCCTCAGAGTTGTGACCGGTCGAGCCCTAGGAGCTCTAGCGTGTTGGCGTATAAGATGTTGAGGCCGCTGCCTCCGTCCATCAACACCTTGGTGAGTCAGGTGTTCCCGATGATCGGGTCAACGACGAAGCAGGTACTGGCCAGGGTTTGGGACATGATCGGGGTGGTCATCCCGATCGAAGGTGATCGCCTCCCGAGACCAGTCGAGGTACTGGGGAGTGGCCACCTTAACCGAGAAGACCTCTCGGCGTTCCCTTTTTCGCTGTCGCGCCATGAGGCACGTCGAGGGCCCACCGAAGATCATGAAGGCATTGCGTACCTCGGGGAACCCGACGTCCTTGTCGTTGTCTCCGTCGTCCTGGCCCCTCTTCTTGGCATCGTCGTTGGGGAGCCCGAGCTTGGCGTAGTATCGCCGGAGCATGGTGCACTCCTCGAGGGTGTGCTTTACCGAGCCCTAATGGTATGGGCAGGGTCTTTTAAGCATGTTGTCGAAGAGCCCTGGGCCTCGGGGATTCTTGCGGTCCACGGCAGTGATGAGCCCGGCCTCGAGAACCTCCTGTTTCCCCTGGCGTCCCTTCTTTTTCTAGGGGGGGCGAGACGTCGAGGCCCCGGGGGTCTCGTCCCGCCTCTTCCCCTTGGAGTCGTTGTTGGGGAAGATGGCCCCGACGGCCTCTTCGCCAGAGGCAAGCTGGTGGCGATGTCGAGGAGTGCGGATGCCGTGGTCGGTACGCTCCGGCCTAATTCTCGGACCAGGTCTCGACAGGTGGTGCCGGAGAGGAATGCCTGGACGATTTCTGAGTCGCCAATGCTGGGCAACTCAGTGCATTGCTTGGAGAAACGTCGGATGAAGTCTCAGAGAGACTCGTTCGGTCTCTGGCGGCAGCTCTTGAGTTCCCAGGAGTTCCCGGGGCGCGCGTAGGTGCCCTGGAAATTCCCGACGAAGACCTTTACCAAGTTGCGCCAGTCGTGGATTTGCATAGGGGGAAGGTGTTCGAGCCAAGCTCGCGCTGAGTCTGACAGGAATAGGGGGAGGTTGCGGATGACGAGCAGGTCATCGTTCGCACCGCCTAGCTGACAAGCCAGACGGTAGTCAGCCAACCATAGCTCGGGGTTGGTCTCGCCGCTGTACTTTGAGAGATTCACCGGTTGATGAAACCGGGTCGGGAAGCGGGCGCTGCGGATGGCCTTACTGAAAACTCTAGGGCCAGGAGGCCCGGGAGAAGGACTACGGTCCTCCCCACTGTCATAGCGACCGCCTCGGTGCACTCGGTAGCCCCGGGCGGCCCCATCGTGGTCGTGGCGCCGTCGTCTGCCGCCCATGTGGTGGCCATTTTGCACCTCGCGTTGGTCGTCGAGGCGGTCGTGCACCAGGGGGGCCTGAGGCGGTCGTGCACCGAGGGGGCCTTGAGGCGGTCGTGCACCGAGGGCTATTTCGAGGCGTCCCCGCGTCGTCGAGACGCAGAGCTTTCGGCCTACTGCACCGCGGCAGTCTCGAGAAGGCCCCAGAGTTCACCATGTACTCATCGCCCCCTCCGTGGTAGAGGGCTCGGGCATCGCTCGGACCAGTATTGCCGCCGTAGTGATGTTCTGGCTAGCGCGATTGAAGACAGGGGGTTGCTCGCCCCCTTCATCATCGTTAATGCGGCGGTTGACGTCGCGAGCCCCCAGCCGGGCCGCTCCGCCATCGCCGCGCCCCCGCTGCTCTTGCTCGAGGGTGGTCGGAGTTGCTGTAGGAGGAGTCGATCTTGCTCGACCTTGGCTTGAAGCTCACAGAGCTGCTCTAGGTCTATGCGTCGGAGTTGCTCGGGGGTGGGGATACCTGCCGCCACTGGTGGGGACCCCGTGCGTGGTGGTGTGGCATTGGCTGCCCTTCCTCCATCGTTGCCCGTGCTCGGCATTCCGAGTCCGACGTGGAAACACTCACGAGTCGGGTCGTAAGCGTCCTCGCCGTCGGAATCGGAATGGCTGAAGCAGTAGTCGCTTGCGATCATGAAGCGGTGCATTACCTCAGGGTCGCGAATCCCGGAGAAGTCTGCTCATACCCACGCCTCATCCTCCTCCGAGGAGTCAGAGTGGGGGTGGATTGGAGTTGTGACTATGGGTTTATGGGCATGATGTTGATGAATGGAGACGAGGGCGGTGGCGTAGGAGGCGGCGACATTGGTTAGCCCGAAGGGGTACGGGGATGGCGCCGTCGCCAGGCTCTGCTCCGTCAGAGCTGGCTCCTCGGGAGGAGGCGGGATAGAGCTTGATGATGGGGTGTCGTTGTGCGCCACCGGCCCTTTTCCCCTGTCGAGGCTTAAGCCGGACAGGTCCCCATGCAGGGACTCTGTGCCAGCAGCGGGGTATGGGATTCCGGTGGAGCACAGATCGGCATTCTGTACTTGCGTGGTGTTAGGGTGGACTCGCCCGCGCAGCGCTCGGCGAGCTTGACGGGAGCGGCGGCCCGGGTGCCGTCCGTGCATGGGCTGCCGGTGCAAGATGTCGTTGTCGGTTGATGGCGCTCTGGGTGAGAGGAGTACCATGTCGTACTCATGCCCTAGAGACATGAATTCTAGGCTCCCGAACCAGACGATCATCCCGAGATGCAACGATCGCACAGGATCTGCCATCCAAAATCTGGTGGGATGACTAAGCTGACAAGCAGAGGCCCCTACCTGGCGCGCCAACTGTCGGTGTTTCGGAACCGGGGGTCCTTAACCGACTAGTGAATTTGTGCTGCGTGCTCCTAATTCCAGATGGTGATGCAAAGAGACACAAGGTTTATACTGGTTCGGGCAATGGATGCCCTACGTCCAGTCTGAGAAGATGTTCTTGTATTCCTTGCACCGGGGTGCTCGTAGTAGGGGGTTACAAGCTAGGCGAGAGAGGGAGTTCGTCCCAGGTCTCTGTGAGGGGAGGTGCTATGAATTACAGAATTAGGCGTGTTGTTCGTGCGAGTATTCGTGATTCTATCCGCCGTCCCTAGAAACGGTCCTGGCTGCCTCCTTTTATAGCCGCAGGGAGGAAACCAGGAGTACATAAGAGAGCTACACGTGGATCAAGGACTATTCGATGACATATCTACTCCTGGAGCAGCATGGCGCTGTCGTGGGAGTTCCCATAGATGTCTAATCGGTATGGTCTCCACTGCAAGTAACATGCTGCGCATTTGTTGACTTGGTAGATTGCAGAGGCTCGGCGGCCATCGTAGCCGGTCGTGCCAAGGCTTGTCGTGCCGAGGCCTATTGTGCCGAGGCCTGCCGTGCCGAAGCCTGAGAAGTGACCTAGGTGCGGATGCGGGTCTCAACGGTCATCAGGCGGAATAGTGCGAGACGTGCGCCTACAGGATACGGTACCTATATTGTCAGTAAGGGATGGTAGAAAAGGTGATCTGACCATTGTCCCGTCGTTCCTGTTGCAGCGCACTGCCGATCGTGGCTTACGTAGCGGGTGCAGCTGAGCGCATTAATCAGTTGCGATAGCCTGCCAGAGAGACTTTTGAGGCGGAGGCGATGAGGTTGCGGGATGAGCCCGGCCTTGGGCGAGGCGGAGCGCGGCCAATTCGTCCGAGGCCCTACCGGGGGGTCTCGGGCGAGGCGGACGGGCGAGGCGGAGTAAGATCAGTGGATCCGAGGTCCTATCGAGGGGGCTCGGGCGGGACGGAGCGGTCAGTCCGCTGATTCCGAGGCTACAGGAACCCGCTCTGACTCCCCACGTTGTGATGTCCTTGGTGCAGGAGTTAGGCAGCACAGTGGTCGGTAACCCCTACTCTGTGCCATCGCAGATGGCAGGAGGTTGACGCGACTGGCGTGTAGTCGGTCACTTCGCTGTACTGTGCCATCGTGCATCTGTCGGAGTGGTTGGGTGCTTGGATGCGACGTTCGGTCAGAGCAGTTTGGTTGAAGAGGCGGCCACGGGGCTGGTGCCGAGCCGGCCTCGCGCGAATCGGAGAATCGATACTTCTTCCGAGGCCCCGGGTGAGGGGGTCTCGACGAGGGGGCCTCGACGCGGGGGCCTCGGCGAGGCGGTCTCGGGTGAGCCGGAGAATCATTTGCTTCCACTGGGGCTCGGCGACGGGGTCTCGGGCGAATCAGAGATTTCGGCCGAGACCTCGTTTGTTCATTCCGTTGGTTCTGTTTTTAGGGTCTAAGCAGTTTTTCGATCTTTGCTTGGGGTACCCCATTTTCTGGTATCCAACACTTAGAATAGTGCTACCTATCTCATGATCACTTAGATGAACTAGGTTAGCACTTAGGGTTTCATCAATTCACCAAAACCAAACTAGAGCTTTTAGGGGTGTGAGTCTGTAGAGACTCCACTACATCTGGTGGCTGTCCCGAGGCATCCACCATAGCGCACTCCCAGGACAGAGGGTGGCTAGGTGCCATGACATCATCGATGCTAGAGCCATCGCTTTCGACCTCGTCATCGACGAGGTCATGGAAGGAGATAGGAGAGTAGCCCGCCATCCCCATGAACTCTGACATGAGAGGGGGCTGCATCAGCATCCTTTAGAGTCCCCACGCGCACGCGTCCACGGGGGACACGAAGCCATAGGGGAGCCGGTCACACAGTGGTCACGGTGGGGACAACGGGGTCCCTCCGGAGAGTCGGCGGAAGGTGTTAAATAGTGAGTAAAGAACAATATATACATCACTCACCGTGGAGTTTGAGCCTAGCATGGGCTCGAGGCGAACCGCGGGTGTCTCGATGTTGAGGTCGTTGAGTGGCCCGTTGTAGTTGGTGGAGGGCTCCTCCTCCAGTGGGCGCCGGGACAAGCACCTCTTCGTGGAGGCAAAGTACGCCGAGCTAGTCGGCGACAAAGTCCAGACTCTCAAGAGGAAGGTCTGGAGTGGCACGAAGATGGGAGGAGCCCACATCCTAGCAAGTGGGAGCATGGGAAACTCCAGTGAGACGAAGCGAATTGTATCGCTCGAGCTTGCCATGCCGAAGATGGTGGAAAGGTGGGCCATCCGATGACCAAAGGCGTGAACACACGGCGTCCTCCCCACGGACGGCGCCAACTATCGGTGCGAAAAGTGACCAACAAGTAAATATTTGTAGTTTTGCCGTGCGTTAAGATCGGATGTGGCCTAACACGCAATGACACAGGATTTATACTGGTTTAAGCAACAGGCCCTACGTCCAATTGAGGTCGGTCGGTGACTTTATTCCTGAGCCTAGGTGCTCAAAGTTTGCTGTGGGGTTACAAACGAGTAAGGAATGAGAATGGGGGTGTTAGAGGCCCGGTCAAACTCTAAACCGATTGGAAGAGAGTGATGGATGCTCAAACGTGCGCTAAGTATTGGAACGTATTATCTGTGTGTCCGAGCTTATCAACTGTTGAGAGCGTGTAGACTATGTAGTTGTTGAGTCCTAAAGCTATTGAGCTGTCGAGTCGACCAGTCTTTGGGGGGGGGCTTTTAGGAGAGAGCTCATTTTCTTTTATAGTTGAAGGAGATGGCCTTACAAGTCAGAGAAAAAGAGAGAGAGTGTATACGTGTGCTTCCTAGTCTTGTTGCCCACACCATCGGGTATGGGATGGCCATCGACGTCCACTATACTGTTTATGTTCAGACACATCTGGCAGGCTCTACCATGTTTGCCTGGTATGGCAAAGGACGGTGCCCACAATACTGTTTATACTCTAACGCGTCTGGTAGGCTCTACTATGTTCACCTGATATGCCCAATGGCACCATCCTGCAGTGCACAGGGCATGGCAGGGTACAGTCCTCGGTATTGCGGTTGACTTGAGCGTCTTACCTTATCTGCTCCACCTACTCCCCGGACCCACACCGAGCGGGCATCCCTAGTCAGTCGTTCCTAGTCGGTTCCGACCGTGTTGGTCCAAAAAGAGCAATGAGCAAAGGTCCGGCGTATCCTCGGACAGAGAAGGGGGTCGGAGTCAGACTGCGGTCCCACCTTGGCCAGGCCTTCTGGTTGGGGACCAGATCGTTGTCTTGGCCTGTCATTATGTATCTGGGCTAGCTCAGACGCGTGTTGTCGCTGCGCCGCCTGCTGGGCCAGGTTTTGCAGGGAAGCGGGTCCATTGGGGACCCCGGGTTTATGAACCCGACGGTATGAGTTTGGGTTTAGAAGTGGGACCCATGCCTTATCTATAAAAAAAATGCAAACCATGGCCTGTGAGGCCGTGAGCCCATGACTCTCCTGACTCCCAAATCTCCCCAGCCTCCCACTCACCACTATCATTCATGCTCGTAGGAGCCGTCGCCATCGCTGCCGCTCACGCTCCAGGCAGCAAGCCCACTGCCGCCCGTGAGATCCTCGTCCCAGGTCCCATCTGCCATCTGCCATCACCATCCAAGCCCCTCTCTAGGCTACAAATCCGCATAGAAGCAGTGGCTTGCGCAATCCTCTCTGGCCATAGCTTCTCGCAGGCAGCCGGTCGGGGTCGACGGTGCTCATCCAGGCAGCTATGAACCAGCCACCAACACCCCCCAATCGACCTCCGGAGAAGAGATGGATAGCGCCACGGTGTCCCTCTCCGTGGTGGTGGCAGTGGCTGCTGCTCCGCACGTCAGGCAGTGTGGTGCCGACGCCGGTGATGTTATATGCCAACTTGAGCCGAGATCGAGCTGTAAGTCGCCGGATCGATCTCCACCCCGCCGGAATCGAGCTGCTCGCCTATGGTTCTTGGCTCGTCTCGCTGCTGCAATCTCATCGCTACAGTGCTATCCCTTTCGTAACCCACCCTCCCCACTGGGATAGATTTGGTGGGATGAGAGGCCATCCTATCCCAAACCCAAACCCCCACTGTATCCCAAACCAATGAACCAAACATGGGTTATGTTGCTATTGGGTTATGATATCCCTATCCCACCCCCTGTATCCCATGAACCAAACGCCACCTAAGAGATAGCCTTAACCATAGGTGCAAGGAGCTAAGAATTTGATTATGTTAAAAAACATTGTCTCTTGCAAAATTTAGCTAATATACAATCTTGACATCAAACCAAAGTGCATGTGCTTCAAACTCCAACGAGTCCATGGATTGAGGAGCAGCAACCTGCAAAAATGAAGTCAAGCACAAGCTAAAAGGATTAAGACACCAATAGTCGAGTTACTCTGAGTATGAGAATTCTGCAAACATGCAAGCAAACAGAGGCAAAACTCTAAAAAATTTGCAACCATCAACCGCTCACTAGATTACGAGGGGAGTAGGACATGAATATATTGCATCCAAGTATAGAAGTTGAAGTCAAGCTTATGTTTTTTAACAATTTAATTATAGAGAACTACAGTAGGTGATAAAAACCTGACCAAGCTCAGTCTACATGGGTGAGTTCAATCCATAATTTTTTTTCAGCCCATAATCCAACTTAACCGAACCAAAAAAAATTCCCATTCAACATAGGAAAACTTGAGAAATTTGGGCCAACATGCCTGTAGCGAGTCAGGTAGCTGAATTGAATATGAAAAACGGACGTGCTAGCGTCCGGACGTTGACGCATAGAGGAAGCAAACGAGCGTATAGCGTGTTGGGCTCGCGAGGGAGCGCACCAGCAGTGGGTCCATGCCGTCCCGGGCGTCGTCCACGCCGCCCCAAACATCGTCCGCACCACTGGCCGCTTCCCACGCGCATCTTATATACAACACCCCATCTATTTTTAAAATATCCCGATGCAACAATTGCAACATACAAAGAAGACAACTGAAACACTTGAAACAAGCGTTTGAAACACTTGTGAAAACGTCTAAAAACATTGAAAATCATTGCAAACATATGCAACATCCAGATGAAACACTCGCAAACATACATATGAAACACCTGAAAACACTTCAAACATATACTTGCAACATGCATATATGCAACATCCAGATCTACTTTTGCAACATCCAGATAAAACACTTGCAACATTCGTATGTAACAGATGATATATTTAGAACATACACTTGAAACATACGTGTATAGCCATTACAACATGTGTCAACATCCCGATCTACTTTTGCAACATCGATATACAACACTTGCAGCATACCTCTAAAACATCTGAAACACTTGAAAATACTATTGCAACATGCGCTTTCAGCGTAGCATCTAGTTACTGCTTAGACGAATAGAGGCTCGTCGATGCGGAGGTCATCGGTGTGGACCTCGTCGGCGGCACGGACCTCGACAGGGGCAGGGGCAGGCGGATGGAGCGCGGCTATGATGGGAGGCACGAGTCCGGGCGGGGCAACACAGCACGGTCGGGCGCGCGCGGTGCGAGTAGGGGCGGCGCGGCCAAGGGCAGGGTCCGTCCTGGAGCAGAGGTGCATAGCGCGTTGAGCGAGCAGGCGACGCGGGCGAGGGCAGCGAGAGGGCGACTTATACGGGTCCGTCCGTCCATCCATCCGGGCAGATGACCTATAAGTAGCACTAGGAAATATGCCCGTGCGTTGCAACGGGGAAAATATGATTTGGCTGAGAAATTAGGTGATAACTTGACTTATGACTATTATCAATTATTTCAAAAATTGACAGCTCAAGCAGGATGCTGGGATGCATAGTGACTGGTTGTTTAGTTCAGAAAGTTGAAAAAGACTCTATGGGCTAGACAACATTTCCTAGCACTGGATTTTTATAGAGCATCCAACTAAACAGTCCTAGCTCTAAGCCTATAACCAAATAATCCCTGAGGCCTTTGTTTGCATGTAGTCGGATTCACATTAATTCATGTGTGGGGATGGATTAGTGGAACTTGAATTAAATTCCACCCCAACATATGTGGATTGGGGTGAATCCGACAACATCCAAACAATGCCTGAATGCATCAATGCCATCGAGCATGGATACATTGATGCAGTGTAAAAGACTAACATTTAGGACGTGATTATGTTCATTGTGCTTCATCAAACTAAGTAATTAAATAATTATCCAACAAATTAAATAAAAAATCAGACATTGAGAATATGATTATATTCGTTGCGCATTCATCATAAATTAACAAGAGTCTCAAGTACATCTTTACCCAACCAGAGCTAAACATGAGACAGCGAAGATGGTTGGAATTGATCAAAGATTACAACTTGAATGTGCAATATCATCCTAGAAAGGCCAATGTAGTGGCAGATGCTTTGAGTAGAAAGTCACATTGCTTGAATGTGCAGCCATTACTTGAAGATGGATTCGATCTGATGCATCCTGCTGTGTTACATAGTATTCAGATTAGTTGCTCTTTGGAGAGTAGGATAATAGAAGGCCAGAAAACGGACAAGGGAATATTTCACATCAAAGAGAAAATAAAAGAAAAGCCATCTAAGCACTTTAAAGTGGATGAACAGGACGTGTTGTGGTTTGATGACCGTCTTGTGGTTCTCAAGGATCGAGAGCTTAGGAATAAACTCATGAATGAAGCTCACCTTTCTAAGCTATCTATCCATCCGGGAAGTAGTAAGATGTATCAAGAACTAAGACCTCGTTATTGGTGGACCAAAATGAAGAAAGAAGTTACAGCATATGTTGCTAGATGCGACACGTGTTGTAGAGTGAAAGCTATTCATATGAAACCTGCCGGTTTGTTGCAACCTTTGTCCATCCCTAGTTGGAAGTGGGATGATATAAGTATGGATTTTATCTCGGGTTTGCCCACTACTCAAAAGTGACATGATTCGATTTGGGTGATTGTGGATCATCTTACCAAGACCGCTCATTTCCTACCTGTCAAGACAACTTATCGACCACCTCAATATGCCGAGAAGTATATTGCAGAAATTGTGAGGTTGCATGGTATACCAGGGACTATAGTATCTGATAGAGGGCCACAGTTCACGGCTCACTTTTGGGAGCATTTGCACAAAGGATTAGGAACTAGTTTGATTCGTAGTACCGCTTATCATCCTCAGATAGATGGTCAGACTGAACGAGTGAATGCTGTTCTAGAGGATATGTTAAGAGCCTGTGTGTTGTCTTCTAGGGGATCATGGGAGTCATGGTTACCATTAGCTGAGTTTGCTTACAATAATAGTTATCAAGAAAGCATCAAGATGGCTCCATTCGAAGCTTTGTATGGCAGAAAATGTAGAACACCATTGAATTGGGTCGAGCCAGGAGAAAGAAGGTATTATGGCATTGACTTTGTAGAAGAGGCCAAGAAGAAAGTTCATATTATTCAACAAAATATGAAGGCAGCCCAATCGCGTCAGAAAAGTTATGCAGACAGAAGAAGGAGACCCCTTGTGTTTGAAGTTGGTGACTATGTTTATCTGAAGGTCACGCCAATGAAGAAGAAACGGTTTGGAGTTCGGAGAAAGCTTGCCGCTAGATTTGTAGGACCATACAAGATCTTGGAAAGAAGAGGTCCAGTAGCTTATAAGTTAGAGTTACCTGAGACAATGAGTACCGTCTTCCTAGTTTTCCATGTATCACATCTCAAGAAGTGTTTGCGTGTTCCGGAGGAAAGAATAGAACCTCGAGGCATCCAACTCAAATCAGATTTGGTGTATCGTGAGCAACCAGTCCGTGTGTTAGACACTAAAGAACGTGCTACTCGGAATAGTGTGGTGAAAACATACAAGATATAGTGGAATCACCATGATGAGTGAGATGCAACTTGGGAAACGGGAGAATATCTACAAAAAGCTTATGAAGATTTTTATAACAAATGGTTCGTAACACAAATCTTGGGATGAGATTTTTATAAGGGGGGAGGGCTGTAACACCTCGGTGTTAAGCATGCACTAACATTCCATCCCATGAACATAATCATCATCACCTCATGCATAAGCATCATTCATGCATTTCATTTCGAAAGAAATGAAGTATCATTTCATGTGATGCTTAAGTGATTGAAATTCATTCATGTTTCAAACAATGTGAAATGCCATGCTCATGTTTGGATGCCATGATTCTTGTTGTGATCACTAAGATAGCTTATGAATATTTAGGATACAATTTGGAGCAAAGTTCATATTTAAATTTTTACCAAATTTTGCCTTTAAAAATAATTCTCCAAAATTAGGGTTTTGAGTTAATATCGATTTTATTTTGTAATTCAAAATCTATCTGGAATTGGACTTTGGTCATAAAAGCAAAGTTGTAGATCTTGAAAAATGGAACAACTTTCATTTTTACACCAACTTTTGAAAATATTTTGAAATTACTCAAAATTTGCTTTGAAGGAAAAAAAGGAATTGAATTTAAAAAAATAAAATCATCATTTCACTTAATCTGCGCACGCTTCTGCTTTGGGCCAGTACCGCTCGGCCGGCCTAGCTTTGTCTCAGCCTTGCCCTCTCCGTGCTCCCTTCAATGCTGCTTCGCTCAAGCGAGCCCAACCGCGATTAGGGCGCCTCGTCGCGGTGGCCGCCATGCGTCGGCTGACGCCGCGCCGCCAATGTGGCCACAGCTTTGCCTCGCCCTCCTCTCCCTCGCTCCACTCTCTCGCTCGCTCAGCAGCAGCGGTGCACGTACGCCTTCGCCACCGCGCCTCATCGGAAGTAGCTCGCCCGGCCGTCCTAGCTCGCCGTTGAACCCTCCATCTCGCCCGCAGCTCTGCCTCCTCCTCGCGCACCTCGTGCTCGCCTCAGTAAGCCATGAGAAGCTCCCTCTCCCTGGGAATCTCTTGCTGGAGTTGTGGCCGAGCTCACCGGAGCACTCCGCTCCATGGACCTCGCCCCTCCGTCCTCCTTCTCGCTCTCCCTTCGCGCGCACGAACACCGCACGAGCTCGGTGAAGCTCCCACACCACCTCTCGCGCCCCTTCTCGGCCGGAGATGGCCGGCCATCGGTGAGCTGCGCCTCCGACCCGCCATGCGCGCCACCAAGCTTCCTTTCGAGCTTCTCCCGTGCCCGTTCTTGGCGCATCGGGTCCGCCTCGTCATGGAGAGCCCCTATTTGGTGACCTCATCGCCAAGAAGCTCACTTGCTATGGAGCCGAGCCGGCGATCAGCAACGCCTGCCCTCGACTTCTGGGCGATCGTGGGTCCGGCTTGACCGCTGGTCCCGCTGTAGTAGCCCTCTCTGGTGCACTTGCACCGGTGCACCTAGAGGTTTTGGGTCGGTGGCATTTCAGTATTAAAGAAAATGATTTCAGAAATTGATTTACAAAGCTTGTAAAATGTATATCTCCAGTTATATTGCTCCAAAAATGGTGAAACAAATTTTGTTGTGCTTCTTGTCACCAGATCTACATGATAAAAATATTGCATGTCATTCTTGAGATACTTTTCTGTGGAGTTTTATTTAATCATTGAAATTGCTGTTTTATTGAGAAAGTCATAATAAATCATAGAAAGATCAAAAAAATATGATTCCAAGTTTGTTACTCTTCTTGTGTAGTGTACTTCCTGTGAAAAATATATTCCATGCATGTCCTGTAGAAAGAGTATGAGGTGTAGTTCAAGTGCCTTTAATGGCTGATTTTTGTTATTTTTGCTAGAGAGCAAAATCTGTATAAAACATGGATGTGATAATTTTTATACAGTGATTATTTGCTGTTTAGAACCTAGGAAAAATACTAAATCTGTTGTTTGACACTTTTCATAATACAAAGTATTTTCATGCTCATAATTAGGTCCAAGCTTGTCATTTTTGTGTAGGCTATTCCACTTATCCAAATGCCATAAACATCTGATGATAGACTACTTAGGGTAGCACTGTGCTATGGTAATTTTCTAAGATTTTTTTAAGCTATAAAAATAGATGTTGCTATTCAAACCTATTATTAATTTGGGTTTAATCAAATGTTACCTTATGTATAATTAAAAAATTAGTGAAGCTTTGGTGTATCTCTGAAGCATTTAATGAGATGTGTTGACTTAGCATATTAGTAGTAGAAGAGAATGCAGTAGATGACATGTGCTTGTAGTATATGTTCTTGGATGATCTTGACTACCTTGCGTTCAAGCATATCCCTTGTGTTCATTTCATCCGATGCACTTTTGCATAAGCACTTACGCACATGCATCATACAAGATCACAAACCGAGAGACCAGTCGTCATACCCGAGGAGCCCGAGGAGCAGCTTGAGGTGCAGCCGCAGGAAGTGACCGAAGCAGACGAGGAGGACGTTGAGGAACTTCCGGAGTGCCCCGATCACCGCCCGAGCTCCTTCGAGAGAGGCAAGCCCCGGAGCATTTTTCTCCCCGGTTTGCAATTATTAATTAAATGATTTACTTTAATTGATGCATTACGTTCAGGAGTTGTTTGCAACCGTTGCTGCATTATACCTTGTCTACCTTTGTTATACTATATCCTTGTTACCCTGGTATCCACAGTCGAGTCAATGCTTAGCTGGCTTAGACCGGTAGAAGTCGGGTGATTTCCTTTCACCTGCGAGCTATAGGTGGCTACCTAGATCTGCTTGGAGAACTATGTAGTCATGGTATAACTAAGTGTTAAATGAAGTTGAGACCGGACGGAAACTTACAGAGTTTTGGACTGTAGTGCTTTCTGTCTGTGTCGATTAAGGACTGACCGTTGTTGGGCCTCAGATCATGTTGAACGCATGCCTTACATTTAGCTGGCCGAATAAAGTACCTTTCGACCACGAAGCTGGGAGATTATTCGGGCCGAGTAGATTGCCCGCAGCGCACTGTGCCGGAGCAGGTGTGGTAGGACACGGGGGCGCGAAAATAAGACCAAAGAGCAGTCGGTCGGCCCCCGGATACATGTGGTTCCTGGCAAACTCGAGATTCCTGGATAGTTGACTCGGTGACCGATACATCACTTTAGCGAGTGAGTGAGGTTTGTGTAAGGAATAAATCACCAGCTGGTTAGGAATCGATTCAAATCGCCATCGCTCCTGGATAGTGAGCACTTGACTTGAGTGACTTCATCGTAGTAATGTTGATGGAACACTTGGACAGTTATAATGAATATGACATTATGAAAGTTGTTAATGATCATTGGTTATCATTATTTGTTTAATCACATGTTGCTCTAGTATAGGTGCAAATGTAGTCGACAGGTTAATAATAATTAACTTGACAATAATGCTTTTGGAAAGGTTCTTGAAATACTAAAAATGTCGCTTTTTGCAAATGAGTTAGCTACCCTACTATAAAGCCCTCAATAATCCTTGGTGTCACTTTATTTTCGGTTATGTCGGGTAAGTCTAGCTGAGTACCTTCTCGTACTTAGGGTTTTATTCCCACTTGTTGCAGATGGGCAGATGTATTACGGCTACTGTATCAACTGCCTTTATCCTGTGATGGGTGATGCTTAGGACCATGGGCATGGTCATTCCTTACGTCTCGTCTGATGCTTTTGTTGGAGATGATCAGTAGCTGGCACTGTATTTGAACTCCGTGTGAGTGTGTGTTGTTTTGAACAAATGGCTTCCGCTACTTCTATTTAAACTCGTTTTTCTAATAACTATGTTTAAACTCTGATGTATCTGTGATGCGAACTTTTATGTAATATGTGATGGTGACTGCTAAACTTATTACGATCTTGGCTGGTATGTGAGTTGGTTTGAAATCCTTCGTGATTTCACGGACTACCGGGTTATACGGGCTTAAGTTTGCTAAATCGTCTGCTCTGACGGATGATTTTCTTACTTAATTTTGTATAATTGGTTGGTTCTGTTATAGCTGGCATCAGAGCATGGTTTAGCGTGTTACTGTTCACAAGTGTATTTAAAACAAAAAGGCGTTTGAAAAACGTGATTTCCAAACTAAAAAGCGTGCCAGTGGTCATATCCTTTATGCCCAGTTAAGGACTCTAGGTGGCTTAATTAAGTACTGACTTGGGGTTCTTGCATCATATTTCTCTTTCGTTGCTCATACGGCGTGCTATTGTATGAGTGCCACTTGTTTGAGTGGTAGTGTATGATTCATTTGCCTCTATGCCTCGGTAAGTGTGAGTTGTGAGAGCATGATCGGATACACCGCCGATCTAGGGTGAATGCTTATATGATGCTGGAGTAATTATATGTTCTACGCATGTTTTACAAAGGTATCTCATGTATGGGTATTCCGTCTGTTGAGGTGATGCCATCAATAGGACGATGGTTCGGGTAGTTACTACCGTTGTACACGTATCTGGGGATTCGTGTAGAGCGTGTAGATAAAATTTACTGCTTTTGTGCATTCATCGGGAATTGGGCTGAAATGAATCTTCTGCAGGTACATAACAACGTTATCATGTAGAACATATTAGATACGTATTTGAGAGATCATTTGTATGCCACCGAATTCGTCGCTAGAAATTATTTATTTCATAAGTTTGTGAGAACGTACGGCACATACATACATCATATTACTTGTGCATTTCATTCATGTCATGCATTCCTCCCCTTATAAATTGATTATCTCATTTTGATAAAAGTTGTATCACCTAAAATATGTTCCCACGGAGTAATAAAAGAAATTTTGCTACAAATGGCCCTTGCAAGCGAAGGCATCACCAAGTAAGTCCATCGGAGGAAGAGCACCTCGATGTCCGTTGGCCCTGAGGGAGCACCGCACCGTGGACACCTTCTTGAGCGAGTTTGGCATGCCGACCTTGCTTTGGAGAGTGCTCCATGATGTGGGGTACCCAGAGGGTCAAGAACCGGTGTACTCTTGGAATGAGAGCCAGTTAGCCAGAGGATGGACTTGCAGTGGTAGAGATCATAGTTCCTGCTCTTGGTGATGCTCCAGTGGGATGGTTGGCACTTGAGTTTGAAGGTCGCACTCTGTTGAGGGTGCAGAGGGAGCGACTTTCCATGTCATCGGGGACATCATGAGCAGATTTCCCAAAGTGAGCTTGCAGGCAGCTCTAGGCGGCACCTTTCCTAGGGATGATCCTCGTGATGCTATTTGGGTTCAACCACGGGAAGTGCCTTGGTCGAGGTCCAAATTGAGGACGGGCTAGCGACAACCATGCTATGAGTGCTATGTTCGCGCCATCAGCGAGGCGTATGAGGGTCTTGAGAGTACCTACTGGACTTTGACTAGCTTACGTAGTCATGATAAGCTCAAGGTAAGAAAGCAAAAGAAGAAGCAGGCACGTGCTATAGCTAGTTTGCAGGAGCAGTTGGCTGATATGAACTTACAGCGAAACCAGGCGGTTGAGAGAGGTCATAGAGCTATGCAGCGGGTGCATACGTTGACTCAGGCCAACAACAATGCAGACCGCATGATTGGACACTTGGTTCAGGAGAGGAATGAAGCCTAGGACGAGAGGAACCTTCTGCTGCAGAGGGTCGATGAGCTAGAGGAGTACAACGTCAACCTGCATGAGGAGTTTCATGCGCTCTACAAAGGGGTTGGCCCATATGCTCATCCCGACGCCGCTGGCATGGACATCGACGATGAGGACGAGGACGAGCCTATAGTTTCACCTGGGGGCGATGGTGACGTCTCTAACCCCGACGATGGCCCCGAGGAGTAGGCTAGTTGCCTTGCGCTAGTGTTTAGGTCCTGTCGCGATGACCTTTCTTTTGTTGGCATGTAACCTAATGTATCTTGCTTCGAACTTATGAGACTTGGCATGTGATTGGAACTTGGCTAGTAATGCGATATCTAAACACATAAAAGTCCAGTGTATGTATGCTGGCAATTTGGTTGTATGGACACGATGTTTGTTGTTGAAGTAATTTAATTAGTGACGTTGTTTTAATTGGGATGCAATTATTGTGCCACTGTTTTATTGTATGAATTTATTCTTTCCAGTAAATTCAGTTTGGCATAATTTTTCATTCACTCACAATTATTACAGCTTCACTCAATCATTACTTGTTGCTGAAATATGCAGATGACAAATACTCGTTGTACCACGTATGAGGCCGCTGAGCCTGGTGCTAATGGTGTTGGGACCAGTGGTGGTAGTGGAAACCACGGCAACAACAATGAGCCTCCCCATGAACCGCATTTGCCACCTCCTCCCCCGTTTACCCCAGAGGTATTCCTCACACAGTTGCTTGGGAGTCAGCGCAACATGGAACAATCCCAGAAGAACATGGAGGATTTTCTGCGTACCATCGCCAACAATGTTCAGCGCGGTAACAATCAGGGTGGTGGCATTGGGGTGAATCAGTACAGCAGGTTCAAAGATTTTATGGACACCAGGCCGCCAATATTCAAGGAAGCAACAGAATCACTCGATGCCGAAGAATGGACTGAGGTATTGAAAACTGAGTATGCTGCACATCAGTTGCAAGGACCAACGGGAATGTGCTGGAAGCACCATCGCACAACCTTTCCTCCAAATGCTCAGATTACGTGGAGAGAGTTCGCTGAGGCCTTCCGTGGAGTTTATATTTCACCTGGGCTGACCGAGATGAAGTTGGGAGGGTTCTTGGCGTTAAATCAGGGCACCAAAACCGTGACGCAATATTTGCATGCCTTCAACAACTTGTGTCGTTATGCTCCCGACATGGTTGACACCGATGCTAAGAGAATCGCCAGTTTCAAGAGAGGACTCAATCCAAAGATGATGAAGCATGTGGGTACCAACACCCGTGCCAGATTCAATGACTTCATCAGTGATTATCTGAAGCAGGCAAAGAACAACAACGCCAGCACCGTAGCCAAGACTCGCAAGAGAGCCCTAGAAGGTGGTCCATCCCAAACAAGAGCACCTGTAGGAAGTCGTCCTCCCTATCGTCCATCTACACCTGGCGCTAGGTTCAGGCCACCACAGCAGAGAGGTTAGAATTTCTAGGGACCCCAGAAGCCTTATAAGATGGCAGTACAGTCTAACAAGGCAGCCGCAACTGCGGTATAGGGCAGTTCCAAGGGAGCTATGGGATCTGCTGGTACAGTAAGGGAACCCTGCTACAATTGTGACCAACCTGGCCACTTCTCAAGGTTTTGTCCTTATCCGCCCAAGAAGAAGCAGCAGACCTATAATGCTCGGGTGCATAGTACGACCGTGGATGAGATTCCTGAGGGAGAGCCCGTAACCGCTGGTAAGTTTCCTGTCAACGAAAACCCTGCAGTTGTTCTATTTGATTCTAGATTATCGCATTCTTTTATGAGTCAAGCATTTGCATAGAAACATGAACAACTATGCACAGAATTGGGTTATGGTTACCGTATAAGTTCAGCAGGGGCTGATGTTTTGACCAATTGGATGGTTCGAGAGGCAACCCTTGAATTAGGTAGCAGGAAGTTTCAAGTGAACGTGATAGTTATGCCTGGACTAGTTCTGGATGTCATTATAGGTATGAATTGGATGAAGGATTGGGGAACAGTTATAGATACAGGAAGTCAGGTACTTACCCTTAAGGATCCCCTGGGTGAGGGTACTTTCCAAGTACCGTTGCCTCAGAGAACAGACCTTATAAGTGTGACATGTGCTACTGAAGTTATTCCTATTCATAAGATTCCGGTAGTGTGTGAGTTTCCGGATGTATTTCCAGATGACTTACCCGGTCTTCCGCCAGATAGGGATATTGAGTTTGGAATTGAGTTAATCCCCAGGACAGCTCTGATTTCAAGGAGACCCTATCGGATGCCTCCAGATGAATTAGTTGAGCTGAAGAAGCAACTAGAAGAGTTATCAAAAAAGGGGTTTATCCGGCCAAGCAAGTCTGAATGGGGATGTCCCGCCTTGTTTGTGAAAAAGAAGAAAGAGGGCACATTGAGAATGTGCATGGATTACATGCCACTGAATGCTGTAACCATCAAGAATAAGTATCCCTTGCCTCATATTGATGTTTTATTTGACCAGTTAGCCAAGGCTAAGGTGTTCTCAAAAATAGATTTGAGATCCGGTTATCATCGAATCAAGATTAGGCCACAAGATATACCGAAAACTGCATTTTCCACCAGATATGGGTTGTATGAGTATCTTGTCATGTCCTTTGGCTTGACAAATGCTCCTGCATACTTTATGTTTTTGATGAATACAGTTTTCATGCCAGAATTGGATAAGTTTGTGGTTGTGTTCATTGATGACATTCTGGTGTACTCCGAGAACGAGAAGGATCATAAAGAGCATCTGAGAATTGTCTTGACCAGACTTAGAGATCATAAGCTATATGCTAAGTTTAGCAAATGTGAATTCTGGTTGAAGAAAGTTCCTTTCCTTGGTCACATTTTATCAAAACATGGAGTTTCAGTCGATCCAAGTAAGGTGCAAGAGGTTATGGATTGGAAGGCACCGACCACAGTTCTTGAGATTAGAAGTTTCTTAGGATTAGCCGGTTACTACCATCGTTTTATATCGACTTCTCGAAGATTGCCAAGCCAATGACAAGTCTGCTACAGAAAGATCACAAGTTCGTGTGGACAGAGGAGTGTGAAGCAGCTTTCCACACCTTGCGGAAACTATTGACCACTGCTCCTGTTCTAGCACAACCGGACATTGAGAAACCATTTGATGTGTTTTGCGATGCATCAAAAACTAGATTGGGTTGTGTCCTTATGCAAGAAGGAAGAGTCATTGCTTATGCCACACGTTAATTGAGAAAGCACGAGGGCAACTATCCAACACATGATCTTGAACTTGCTGCAGTTGTGCATGCCCTAAAAATTTAGAGACATTATCTACTTGGTAATGTGTGCAATATTTTCACAGATCATAAGAGTCTCAAGTACATCTTTACCCAACCAGAGCTGAACATGAGACAGCGAAGATGGTTGGAATTGATCAAAGATTACAACTTGAATGTGCAATATCATCTTGGAAAGGCCAATGTAGTGGCAGATGCTTTAAGTAGAAAGTCACATTGCTTGAATGTGCAGCCATTACTTGAAGATGGGTTCGATCTGATGCATCCTGCTGTGTTACATAGTATTCAGATTAGTTACTCTTTGGAGAGTAGGATAATAGAAGGCCAGAAAACGGACAAGAGAATATTTCACATCAAAGAGAAAATAAAAGAAAAGCTGTCTAAGCACTTTAAAGTGGATGAACAGGACGTGTTGTGGTTTGATGACCATCTTGTGGTTCCCAAGGATCGAGAGCTTAGGAATAAACTCATAGATGAAGCTCACCTTTTTAAGCTATCTATCCATCCGGGAAGTAGTAAGATGTATCAAGAACTAAGACCTCGTTATTGGTGGACCAAAATGAAGAAAGAAGTTACAGCATATGTTGCCAGATGCGACACGTGTTGTAGAGTGAAAGCTATTCATATGAAACCTGTCGGTTTGTTGCAACCTTTGTCCGTCCCTAGTTGGAAGTGGGATGATATAAGTATGGATTTTATCTCGAGTTTGCCCACTACTCAAAAGGGACATGATTCGATTTGGGTGATTGTGGATCGTCTTACCAAGACCGCTCATTTCCTACCTGTCAAGACAACTTATCGACCACCTCAATATGTCGAGAAGTATATTGCAGAAATTGTGAGGTTGCATGGTATACCAGGGACTATAGTATCTGATAGAGGGCCACAGTTCATGGCTCACTTTTGGGAGCATTTGCACAAAGGATTAGGAACTAGTTTGATTCGTAGTACCGCTTATCATCCTCAGATAGATGGTCAGACTGAACGAGTGAATGTTGTTCTAGAGGATATGTTAAGAGCCTGTGTGTTGTCTTCTAGGGGATCATGGGAGTCATGGTTACCATTAGCTAAGTTTGCTTACAATAATAGTTATCAAGAAAGCATCAAGATGGCTCCATTCGAAGCTTTGTATGGCAGAAAATGTAGAACACCATTGAATTGGGTCGAGCCAGGAGAAAGAAGGTATTATGGCATTGACTTTGTAGAAGAGGCCGAGAAGAAAGTTCATATTATTCAACAAAATATGAAGGCGGCCCAATCACGTCAGAAAAGTTATGTAGACAGAAGGAGACCCCTTGTGTTTGAAGTTGGTGACTATGTTTATCTGAAGGTCACGCCAATGAAGAAGAAACGGTTTGGAGTTCGGAGAAAGCTTGCCGCTAGATTGGTAGGACCATACAAGATCTTGGAAAGAAGAAGTCCAGTAGCTTATAAGTTAGAGTTACCTGAGACAATGAGTACCGTCTTCCTAGTTTTCCATGTATCACATCTCAAGAAGTGTTTGCGTGTTTCGGAGGAAAGAATAGAACCTCGAGGCATCCAACTCAAATCAGATTTGGTGTATCGTGAGCAACCGGTCCGTGTGTTAGACACTAAAGAACGTGCTACTCGGAATAGTGTGGTGAAAACATACAAGATATAGTGGAATCACCATGATGAGTGAGATGCAACTTGGGAAACAGGAGAATATCTACAAAAGGCTTATGAAGATTTTTATAACAAATGGTTCATAACACAAATCTCGGGACGAGATTTTTATAAGGGGGGAGGGTTGTAACACCTCGGTGTTAAGCATGCACTAACATTCCATCCCATGAACATAATCATCATCACCTCATGCATAAGCATCATTCATGCATTTCATTTCGAAAGAAATGAAGTATCATTTCATGTGATGCTTAAGTGATTGAAATTCATTCATGTTTCAAACAATGTGAAATGCCATGCACATGTTTGGATGCCATGATTCTTGTTGTGATCACTAAGATAGCTTATGAATATTTAGGATACAATTTGGAGCAAAGTTCATATTTAAATTTTTACCAAATTTTGCCTTTAAAAATAATTCTCCAAAATTAGGGTTTTGAGTTAATATCGATTTTATTTTGTAATTCAAAATCTATCTGGAATTGGACTTTGGTCATAAAAGCAAAGTAGTAGATCTTGAAAAATGGAACAACTTTCATTTTTACACCAACTTTTGAAACTATTTTTAAATTACTCAAAATTTGCTTTGAAGGAAAAAAAAGGAATTGAATTTAAAAAAATAAAATCATCATTTCACTTTCTTGGGCATGATTTCGATTTTAGGGCGGTCCGCCTGCCTAAGCCTGGCTCCCTGCTCCTCCATGGCCTCATTCTTCACGCGCTGCGACCGTGTCGTTGGCGCCCTCACTGCGCAATAACGCCATAATGCCGGCTGACGCCGCCATGGCGGCCAGCTGCCTCCTCGCCCTCCACGCTTTCGCCTTCATCTGGCACCCTGAACTCTCTCGCTTGCTCGAGCTCACAGAAGAACAATGCGGCACACACGTCCACCTTCGCCATCTGGCTGGCGCCTCGTCGGAAGTAGCTCGCCCGGCCGTCCTAGCTCGCCGTTGAACCCTCCATCTCGCCCGCAGCTCCGCCTCCTCCTCGCTCACCTCGTGCTCGCCTCGGTAAGCCGTGAGAAGCTCCCTCTCCTCGGGAATCTCTTGCGGAGTTGTGGCAGCTCACTGGCACTCCGCCCGTGGACCTCGCCCCTCCGTCCTCCTTCTCGCTCTCCCTTCGCGCGCACGAACACCGCACGAGCTCGGTGAAGCTCCCACACCACCTCTCGCGCCCCTTCTCGACCGGAGATGGCCGACCGTCGGTGAGCTGCGCCTTGAGCCATGCGCACCTTGCCCGAGCTTCCTTCCAGCTTCTCCAGGTGCCCGTTCTTGGCGCATCGGGTCCGCCTTCATGGAGAGCCCACAGTGGTGACCTCACGCCCAACAAGCTCACCGGCCATGGCCCGGCCGGCCGGTCAACACGCAACCCTGCCTCGGCTAAGCGGTTTTTGGGCAGGCCCCTCCGGTGCACTTTGCAGACTGGGTGCACCTAGCGGTTTTGGGTCGGTGGCATTTCAATATTAAAGAAAATGATTTAAGAAATTGATTTACAAAGCTTGTAAAATGTATATCTCCAGTTATATTGCTCCAAAAATGGTGAAACAAATTTTGTTGTGCTTCTTGTCACCAGATCTACATGATAAAAATATTGCATGTCATTCTTGAGATACTTTTCTGTGGAGTTTTATTTAATCATTGAAATTGTTGTTTTCTTAAGAAAGTCATAATAAATCATAGAAAGATCAAAAAAATATGATTCCAAGTTTGTTACTCTTCTTGTGTAGTGTACTTCCTGTGAAAAATATATTCCATGCATGTCCTGTAGAAAGAGTATGAGGTGTAGTTCAAGTGCCTTTAATGGCTGATTTTTGTTATTTTTGCTAGAGAGCAAAATCTGTATAAAACATGGATGTGATAATTTTTATACAGTGATTATTTGCTGTTTAGAACCTAGGAAAAATACTAAATCTGTTGTTTGACACTTTTCATAATACAAAGTATTTTCATGCTCATAATTAGGTCCAAGCTTGTCATTTTTGTGTAGGCTATTCCACTTATCCAAATGCCATAAAAATCTGATGATAGACTACTTAGGGTAGCACTGTGCTATGGTAATTTTCTAAGATTTTTCTAAGCTATAAAAATAGATGTTGCTATTCAAACCTATTATTAATTTGGGTTTAATCAAATGTTGCCTTATGTATAATTAAGAAATTAGTGAAGCTTCGGTGTATCTTTGAAGCATTTAATGAGATGTGTTGACTTAGCATATTAGTAGTAGAAGAGAATGCAGTAGATGACATGTGCTTGTAGTATATGTTCTTGGATGATGTTGACTACCTTGCATTCAAGCATATCCCTTGTGTTCATTTCATCCGATGCACTTTTGCATAAGCACTTACGCACATGCATCATACAGAATCATAAACCGAGAGCCCAGTCATCATACCCGAGGAGCCCGAGGAGCAGCTCGAGGTGCAGCCGCAGGAAGTGACCGAAGCAGACGAGGAGGACATTGAGGAACTTCCGGAGTGCCCCGATCACCGCCCGAGCTCCTTCGAGAGAAGCAAGCCCCGGAGCATTTTTCTCCCCGGTTTGCAATTATTAATTAAATGATTTACTTTAATTGATGCATTACGTTCAGGAGTTGTTTGTAACCGTTGCTGCATTATACCTTGTCTACCTTTGTTATACTATATCCTTGTTACCCTGGTATCCGTAGTCGAGTCAATGCTTAGCTGGCTTAGACCGGTAGAAGTCAGGTGATTTCCTGTCACCTGCGAGCTATAGGTGGTTACCTGGATCTGCTTGGAGAACTATGTAGTCATGGTATAACTAAGTGTTAAATGAAGTTGAGACCGGAGGAGACTTATAGAGTTTTGGACTGTAGTGTTTTCCGTCTGTGTCGATTAAGGACCGACCGTTGTTGGGCCTCAGATCATGTTGAACGCATGCCTTACATTTAGCTAGCCGAATAAAGTACCTTTCAACCGCGAAGCTGGGAGATTATTCGGGCCGAGTAGATTGCCCGCAGCGCACTGTGCCGGAGCAGGTGTGGTAGGACACGGGGGCGCGAAAATAAGACCAAAGAGCAATCGGTCGGCCCCCGGGTACATGTGGTTCTTGGCAAACTCGAGATTCCTGGATAGTTGACTTGGTGACCGATACCTCACTTTAGCGGGTGAGTGAGGTTTGTGTAAGGAATAAATCACCAGCTGGTTATGAATCGATTCGAATCGCCATCGCTCCTGGATAGTGAGCACTTGACTTGAGTGACTTCATCGTAGTAATGTTGATGGAACACTTGGACAGTTATAATGAATATGACATTATGAAAGTTGTTAATGATCGTTGGTTGTCATTATTTGTTTAATCACATGTTTGCTCTAGTATAGGTGCAAATGTAGTCGACAGGTTAATAATAATTAACTTGACAATAATGCTTTTGGAAAGGTTCTTGAAATACTAAAAATGCCGCCTTTTGCAAATGAGTCAGCTACCCTACTATAAAGCCCTTCATAATCCTTGGTGTCACTTTATTTTCGGTTATGTCGGGTAAGTCTAGCTGAGTACCTTCTCGTACTCAGGGTTTTATTCCCACTTGTTGCAGATGGATAGATGTATTACGGCTACTGTATCAACTGCCTTTATCCTACGATGGGTGATGCTTAGGACCATGGGCATGGTCATTCCTTACGTCTTGTCTGATGCTTTTGTTGGAGATGATCATTAGCTGGCACTGTATTTGAACTCCGTGTGAGTGTGTGTGGTTTTGAACAAATGGCTTCCGCTACTTTTATTTGAACTCGTTTTGTAATAACTATGTTTAAACTCTGATGTATCTGTGATGCGAACTTTTATGTAATATATGATGGTGACCGCTAAACTTATTATGATCTTGGCTGGTATGTGAGTTGGTTTAAAATCCTTCATGATTTCACGGACTACCGGGTTATACGGGCTTAAGTTTGCTAAATCGTTTGCTCTGACGGATGATTTTCTTACTTAATTTCGTATAATTGGCCGGTTCTGTTACAACTTTTACCCCTACACCCAGTGGACTACACACGACACACAACAAACATATAAACCTATAACTGTGTCATTGACTAAAATCTTCCTCCGCCCATTCCTCGCCCTCATACACTTCCCCTGCCTTGGCCCCGGCGTCAAAAATCTCTTCTACCACCACTTGCTTTATCTGGGCCTCTGAAGGCGAACATGCTCATCCATAACGTTCAGCATCTGAACTCTCCGCTCCACCACTGAAAACATCTGCCCCACCATGAAAAACATTATATTGACACTGAATTCAACATTCTAACATTGGTGTTGTAAAAAAATCTGGAAAGTTATGCATCACCACAATAGAGAATCAGACTAACACGCATATCTAGGTGTTCCTGCAGTTGCCTTGCCAACTCCTCATCTCGGAACCAGTGGCTTTCCTCTTCTCCCATTCATCAAGGGTACCTGCGCATCTTCTTCCTTAACTTTGCCCTTGACAAATTATAACGAGTAAATTGATATGAAATGTACGGTTTTGGAGGGTCACCTATATATCTTGAGCAATTTGCTTTGATTTACCTTGCTTTCAATAGTGTCTTTGTTCACATTGTTCAAATCCTCATTCATTTGTTTGCCGTCAGAGTTAACTGGCACATGGTCATGAGCAACTGCCAACTTCCTAGCTTTATGAAAGGAAGATAGATCCAATCCGCTCCCACTAAATTCACCAGAGAAAAAGGGATTAAGTTCACTGTATTTGAAGCCTATATAAGTTTCGCTATTTCAAAAGAGAACAGAAAAGCATGGTTTGCTATTTCAGAACAGGACAGAAAAAGCATGGAAGATCATTGCATTACTCTGCTGTGCGGGACGTTTCCGTCTTGTGGCTGCACGCCATAGTGGACGCACCCGCTTGCCAGGAGGAAGCCGGAGGGACAGGATCCGGCTGCAAGAGAGGCGGGACGAGTTCCCAAGCAGGCAACTTTCGATGCAGGCGGCGAGCACGACGTACGGCATGGCTTGGATCTTACGACGCAGACTTTAAGGGGCATTTCATTGAAGGGCTTACCTGCACGAAAATAGTGACTGTGAGTTGAGCACATTGGCGCATGAGGAACGGGGGAGGGACGGCTTGGCGGTGTACGCTCGCCATGGTTGCAGCCGCAACCGGAGCCCTATAGATCAGCCATGGCCGCCGCCGCCATTCATGGACTCATGGCCCTGGTCTCCGGAATGCATAAGAGGGAGAGGGAGACACAAGATGATCACATACGTGAATGTGGTGACGCGTCGAGAGGGCGGCCACGACATCGATCCGGTTGATGACGGCGTCGATCCGACCACCTCAACACTGATCCAGTTGGGGGAGATGAAGGGGCGACGCGTCCATGCGAGGGCAGCCACGACGTTGATCCGGAAGACGGCGTCGATCTAGCCGCCCCACGCAAATCTAGCCGACGAAGGCGGCCACGACGCCGATCCAGGAGACGGCGTTGATTTAACCGAGGGAGAGGGAGCGTGTGGCAGCGGCGCAGTGAGGGCGACGATGGGGCGCGGTGGATGCGTAGCCGTGTAGATGAATCACGGGAGCGAGCGGTTTCGTTTTAGCTCCTTCCTTTTAAATATCGCAACGGACGGCCACGCGTCGGAGCGAGGATGCGGGAATGCAGCAGGCAGGACGATGGACCCACGTTGGAATGTCGCACAAAAAAATATCCACGCTTTGTTCTTTTTAGTTGTAGGAGAGGAGATATAGATTACCGTATGGAAAAAGTGAATATCAAAACAGGGTAAAGAAAAAAGCCCAAATGGTTTTTCCTATTTTTATTTTTTTATACAATACAAGAAGAAGGGAAAGCCCAAATATGTCCAGGCTCAAGCTCAACTGCTCTACTGGTTATCCTGATGAATAAGGAAGGGGGACACTTTGTTAAAAAAAAAAATCAAGGAACAGCATGTCGGTATCGCACAAGAAATCGAACCGACTCGAACCAAAATCCGGTCCAAATATACTAATCCGCCTCCCATGATCCCGTCGCTGCCTCCGTCCCACGAGTCGCGGGGTCTCTCGACTCGAGCTCTCCCTCCTTCCGTTCCGATCTAAACCCGCCGAAACCCTAACCCCCATGGCCGCCGCCATGGGCACCACCATCCTGACCCTCCCCGCACCGGAGGGCAACAGCGGCGGCGGCGGCGGCGACGACCAACAGCTGCAGCAGGCGCCGCCTCCCCCACCCGGCGCGAAGACGGACCGCAGGGCGACGGTGGCCACCCATGCGAACCCCATCGGCATCATCCACCCTCCGCCCGACATCCGCGTCATCATCGAGAAGACGGCTACCTTCGTCGCCAAGAACGGGCCCGAGTTCGAGCGCCGCATCATCTCCCACAACCAGGGCAACGCCAAATTCAACTTCCTCCAGCCCTCGGATCCCTACCACGGCTACTACCAGCACCGTGTTTCCGAGATATCCGCTGCGCCGCCCGGCACGGATGCCCCCTCGGGCGCCGAGACTGACGGGGCTCCCGCCGAAGCGCCAGTGTCGGCCGCGGTCGACGGCGCCACCGCCGCCGCACCCGCAGATGGCGCCGCTGCGGACGCGAAGGCCGACCACTCCGCTCCCTTCCGCATGGCACCGCCGCCCAAGGTGCTGGTGCCACCCAAGGCGGAGCTGTACACGGTGCGGCTGCCCGAGGGTATCACAGGGGAGGAGCTGGACATCATCAAGCTGACCGCCCAGTTTGTGGCGCGGAACGGGAAGAACTTCCTGACGAGCCTGGCGCAGCGCGAGAGCAACAACATGCAGTTCCACTTCATCCGGCCCACGCACAGCATGTTCCCCTTCTTTACGGCGCTCACAGATGCCTACTCCAGGGTGCTGAGGCCAGCAGAGGGGGTGCCTGCACTGCTGAAAGAGCTGAGGGAGGGGTCAAAGGACCTGACTACAGTTTTGGAGAGATGCCTGAACCGGCTGGAGTGGGATCGGTCGCAGGAGCAGGCACGGCAGCAGGCAGAGGATGAGATTGAGCAGGAACGGATGCAGATGTCAATGATAGACTGGCATGATTTTGTTGTTGTGGAGACCATTGAATTTGCGGATGATGAGTACGAGGGGCTTCCTGTGCCACTTACACTGGAGGAGTTGAAGCGCCAGAAGAGGATGGAGAACTTGGGAAAGGAGGAAGCGATGGATTTGGCTGAACCTGCTAAGGAGGTTGAGATGGACATGGATGAAGAGGAGATGCAACTTGTCGAGGAAGGAATGCGGGCAGCACAGCTTGAGGAGAATGATGGAGGAGCGCAAGTTAATGTGGCTGGTGATGACGACGCACCTATGAGGATTGTCAAGAACTACAAGAGGCCTGAGGAGAGGATTCCTGCGGAGAGAGACCCAACCAAGTTTGTTGTCTCGCCGATAACTGGGGAGCTCATTCCCATCAGCGAGATGGAGGAACACATGCGCATCTCACTCATTGACCCTAAGTACAAGGAGCAGAAAGAGAGGATGTTGGCCAAGATCAAGGAGACTACCCTTGCACCTGATGATGAAATTTCACGGAACATTGTTGGCCTTGCTCGTACTCGCCCTGATATTTTTGGGACCACTGAGGAGGAGGTGTCTAACGCCGTCAAGGCAGAAATTGAGAAGAAAAAGGATGAGCAGCCAAAGCAGGTTATTTGGGATGGTCATTCTGGTAGCATTGGTCGCACGGCTACTCATGCATTATCTCAGCCTCAGGGTGGCGAGGAACAGTTTGATGCTTCAAATGTTCCTGGTCCAGCTCCACTTGTCCGACCTGGCATGCCATTGCCCCGACCTCCTCAGCCACTTCCTCTTGTTAATGTTCCTCGTTTTATCGCTCCACCAGCACCATACTCTGTTCCACCCCCAGGTCCTCATATGCCTGGTGTTCCACAGATGATGCCTCACATGCATCTGCCTCCACAGCAGATACCTGGGCAGCCACCGATGGTTAGGATGCCAGGTCAAATGGTTCATATGCCGACCAACATTCCTCCGCCTCCTGGCCAAACTCAGTTTATGCCTGGTCCACCACGCACGTTTGCTATGCCCCCATCATCGCACATGCCAACCATGGTCAATCCCATTGGAATCCCTCAGCCTCCAGCACCGCCTCTGCCTCCACAGCCTCCTGCTGAAGAGCAACCGCCTCCACCTGATGAACCAGAACCTAAGAGGCCGAGAACAGATGATGCTTCTCTTATCCCAGCAGAGCAGTTCCTTGCTCAGCATCCGGTAATGGCTCTGGGAGTCCATTTTTATTTAGTCTTTCTTCCTTACTTTTCAGTTTTCATGCTTCTAGGTATTTTTGTTGTGGCAAGCTAATATAATCTGTTGTGTGCAGGGTCCTGCTAGCATCTCTGTATCTGTACCCAACCTCGATGAAGGGAACTTGCGAGGCCAAGTTTTGCAGATTCCTGTTCAATCACTGTCAGACACAATTGGTAGTCTGAAGGAGCAGATTGCTGGAGAGTTGCAGCTCCCTGCTAATAAGCAGAAGCTGAGTGTGAGGACTAGTTTCCTCAAAGACAACCTTACTCTTGCTTACTACAATGTGGGTCCTGGAGTGGTGATCAATCTAACACTGAGGGAGCGTGGTGGGAGAAAGAAATGAGTAAATGAGTCTTTTGGTTCTCAATGTAGTGGCAGGTTAAGCTTACAACTATACATCAGCAGCTGTCATGGATAACCTTTTTGCTGGATCTTGCTGCCATACCTTCATATTATTTTCTTTTGTATGCTAAGTGCAATCATTTGTGTTATGCGAACGGCATACTTTCCTCTATATCTTGATACAGTTAAATGCTGTGAGGGGTTCTGCCTAGTATGTTACTTGAGGTTGCTACTGGATACCTACTTGGCCACTTAATGTTAAATCGTATGGCTGCTGTAGCTTCTTTTGCTTGGTCTTTGAGAGACTTCTCTATATTAAGAGTGCAGATTTTTGTTTTCTATTCAACGCTATTTTTTTTCCTCGTCTTATGGGTGTGCATGTTATTTGTAGATTCTTCTGTACAATATCGATGATGGTACTTTCTGTTCAGTGGTTATTTTGAAAGGTTTGGACTGATGACTGTTCTTTTAGTTTTTTTTTCATTGTGTATGATGCCACTGATTATTGAAAATACTTTGACAGAATGGCTTGGAATACGTCGCGTCACAACTGATGAAATATCTGAAGTAGGAATTATTTTTGTTTATATAAGCTGAAATATCTGAAGTAGGAATTATTTTTGTTTGTTATACACATTCTCTGGTTGTTTCCTTGTGCTATTGAACTGAGCTATCCTGCAGAGAAGATTGTTGTATGCTAACCAAGTTTGTTGTACTGTATGGTCTCACAAGTCACTGGCATACCTGGGTTTTTTTTATTTTGGCGAGCTGCATGCGACTTTCCACTATACGAGCTATTATTCATTCCTATGGCTATGGCATTATGTTCATCCTTACTTTTGTTGCTGTTCTGGTAGTGATGCAGAAAATGCATGTCGAAATCGAATGTGTTTATTTGATCAACCGTCTACTTGAGGTGCACAGGTTAGATTTGTTCTTAATTTGAAATGTGTCTACTTTAGGTGCACAGGTTAGATTTGTTCTCAATTTGAAATGTAACACATGTTGGTTTCTGAGCGGAAAGAAAAATACTTCTTCCATTCCAGATATAAGAAGTCGCTTCGTCTCTATTTGGCCTTCAACTGTCTGTATTCTGTTTGAACCCCGTAGAGGTTTGTTTGATCACATTTAGCCTAAACTGGCTAACAATTGGTTGAAGCCTTGTTTCAAAAATTAGCCACCTATTAGTCCTTCCTGTTTGGATGTGCTAGGACTAATTTTAGCTAGCTACTCCATAGATTAGTCACTAAGCATTAAATTTAATAATCTGTTTAATATAACGTCCCATGTAATCAATGAACATATGTATTCGTTCTAGGTGTCTATTCACCATGTATAAATATCCAACATCAGTCAATGGAAAATTCAGCTCAATCATTCTATTTTTCTGTTGTTGTTCTGTTTACGTTCAAACACATTATCAACACTGCTACTCTCTCTTGAATTCACTAACGACAGGTGCAAAAGCAACTCGGAACTCTACTGAGGTGTTCAAAAAATTTTAGCAACTTAGTGTCTAATTATGGACTAATTAGGTTCAAAAGTTTCTCTTTCTCGACTGTGTAATTAGTTTTTTCATCTACAGAGTTTAAGCTGCATGCCGTCCGCGATAAATCTTCACGCTACTTTTTTGCCCTGAACGGGGCCTGAGTTCAAGAGTGCACTGCTGCCGCCGTCTTCACGCTACTAGCCCTGCTCCCCAATTCCAGGTCTCCACCGACCACCACTAGCCCCTTCCGCCTCCGCCGGTCCGCCCCCAGTGCCTCCACGTGGCACGAAACGCCATTCGCCTCAATGTATATCATTGTAGCCTGCCACCATGCGGATCCAAAAGGCCACCACGCCCTCGCTAGCCTCTGACAGTGGGGCAAGTAGACGAAGATCTCAAAACTTCGAAAATTGTAATCAACGACAACATCAACGTAACCTTTCAGTCCCAAGCAAGTTGGGATAGGCTGATTATAAAAAAAATTTGTAATGGCATGATAGAAAAAAACTCTTGATTTCACAATTGTTTCATGGAGCCTGGTCTTGGGTCTCAGTACGCAAGCGAGTCCTCTTCGTTCTGCGGGTTCTCAAGGGCAGTGACGTGATCCTTGAAACGAGCCGCGGCTTCCTCCCTCTCATCAAGCTTGCCGAGATGGTTGTATGCCATTGCCTTCAGATAGTACGCCTCTGCTGCCATCTCGTGGTACTGCATATGACACAGGATTTAGTGTATCTGATGTCACAAGCCTTTATGCAATTAGCACAGCGGCACAGCCGCACAGGATGTCAGTTTCTAAGCAACATCTAGCGAGTCAGACAAGGGGTAAAGAGCACAAGCTGGGTTCCTCAGCTCACCTCTAATGCTTGCAGGTCTTCAGTGGCTTGGTTCAGAGGATCTAGAACAGCTTCAGGATCTTCGAGAACTGCAATAATAAGACAGTAAAGGGAAGAAGTAACAAAAGAAAGAACCACGTCCATTGTTTCGGGAAGCGTTTAGCATCTAGGTGTATGTATCGAGCAGATCAATATGAGATTATCCACATAATGTAACACGAAGTATTGAAAGTACCTGAGAATTTTGGATCGGATAAATGACACTTTGCTAAAATAATGTGAGCTCGAGCGCGTAGCTCAAGACCACCATGACCAAGAATCATGGGAAGGCTCTGGTAGACAAGACTCAGTGCCTTCTTTGCATGGCTTGATCCAAGAGCCAGCCACAACTCAGCAAGAGTAAGTGTAGCTGAGGCTTCAAGCAGATCCAAGTTGAATGATTTGCAGAATGATTGGCTGGCTAACGCACAAGGAAGCGCAAGGACTGCATTGTCAGATTTCTGGGAGAATTAGAATTAAAAAAAGTGTTAGCTTGCTCTGTGCAGAATTGCAGTATTTTACCAGGTTCTCGTTTTAAAAAAATGATGACTTACTTTATGTATTTCAGCAAGTAATAAAAGAATACTTGCATTCTCAACCTGCATGTTGTACTTGTAGCACGTAGAGAAAAGAGAACTGGCCACAGCTGCGGCCTGTGTGAAAAAAAGTCAAGTGTCATAAACAGATCTTATTCTGTCAGTTCATGTACTGGTATGATGGAGAGTGTACTCAGAATTAGCAAGGGCCCTGACCCCTGTAAAACCTAAGGGAAGGGGGAGATATCTTCCATGCAATGTGCTTGCAAGTTAAATATGTAAAAGGAAAATGCATTATTTCAATTTTTTTCTTAATGAATGGTAAACAAATAAGATGAAATGCATACTTCTTGTGTAAATATAAGCAAGGCAGTGCACAACCTGGCTAAACTGTTTTGCAGCAAGGAGAGTGCGAGCACGTCGTACACTAAATTCTGTCTTTAGCTCAATGTCTACTCCAGAAACGGAAGATGACAACACCCCAAACTCATCACAGATTTGTTGCGCGACTTTTAGATGCCCTCTAAGTAGATCAATTTTACACAAATAATAGCACGTTAGATTATGGAAGCAAAATGCAACCACAAAATGAAGTGTAGAAACAGTTTTGTACCGATGAAGTGCGCGCTCATGTAGAATCTGCATTCCTAGAAGCTGGATGTGCAAACTTGTTGAGGATGGGAACTTCTTTTCAGCAAGCTTTAGAGCACAGAATGCAGCTGCAGATCAATCACATAACAGAAGGCCATAAGAAAAGGTCAATAAATACAGAGCTCTTGGGACACTACACAGGCACACAGCCTATGGGCTATGGCACATATGTGGTTGCATTATAGGAACTAACCTGAATATCCTTTGAACACCGCCAGTTGTTGAATTAGCTTCACATATGCTAGTGATAACTCTGATGAACTGTAACAGAAAATACAATAGCATCACAAATCCAGGTTCACAAAGCATCAGAGTTTTCATTTAAAAAGTTAAAAACTGTGTGAAATAGTTAAAGAATAGTTGCAGCGTAATTATATAAAAAAGCAGTAAAGTTATTGAAAAGACACTAAATTTAGGTATTTAGCACATTCCCACCTTGCAGCATCCGCAAAGCAGGTTGCATAAACCAGAGCATTCATCCGTACCATTGGAGCACTGTGAAGAGGGTTGACAAAATATGGAAATATTAATTTTCTTGAAATGGTACCGGTAGAATTAAACTCCACTTTAAGATATGATTCGATAAGGACATAAAACAACGATAAAAAGGCAGCTAAAAGAATTGCTGACAATTTGGCAGTAAACAAGACAGACATGAGGATAAGGGGGGTGCATTAAAGCAACAGAACACCTGTTATGACCGGCATGCAGTATAGCCGGCGAAAGGGTATTAGTGGCTAAGTCTAGATAATTTCTATAGAATCAGGGGGTTATTTTCATATTTCAATAGACGAGATAAATACTTGTGATCAGGGACTAATTTGGTAAGCAGAAACATATTATTGTTTCCGGCTTCCTGAAGGGAGCCGGGAGAAACCCTAGCCGCCGAGTTCTCTCTCTCTCCCGTGAACAGTACCGCGATACTGTAGCGCCTTCGTCGCGTTCCTCGCTCTTCGTTGCGATCAGCTGCAAGGACGGCGCCCCAGAGCCGTCGCCGAGCTCGTCCCCCGATCTCTCACCCTTACAACCTCCGACCATTCGCCGGTAGGATCCGAAATCCTATCAACACCAGGATCATAAAAGGTCTTGTTTTTATAGATGATAAAACTATAGAACAAACAATGATGTACAGACCCTGTTGTTTCTAATATAAATAGACTTAAGACTGATAATTCCTGGTACCAGATAAAATATGAATCAACAGTCCCCACAATGAGTCGAACGCTTTTAAATTGTTCGTCAAGTATCTGCTCTTTCTTAGTTGCAAGACACTTGTTTGGAGCTTATCTAACCCACCCTTTTTCCATAATACAACACTGTACAAGCAGGAAAATTCGGTATGACAAACCACTATGAAAACTGAACCCTGACATTCACAGAAAATAGATATGTACCTCCCATAGTGCTCCCAAGCGGTGGCTCTCAGCAAATATGCTGAGCCAGCTAATTGCAATATTGGTGCAGGTACTGGACTTGGTTGTGCATGATAATGGAAATCGTCGAAGTCATTAATATGTAATTTCTTGGTGTTCTTAGAACTTCTACGCCATGAATCAGAAGCGGCGGATAGATTCCTAAGCCATGAAGTGCTAAAACTACCATTATCATTTGAAGTAGATAGAACATCTGCTCCAAAGTCAGTCAACACAAGGGAACCTAATCTTAAATTCTGCCAAAAAAGAAGCAAGAGAAACTATGAATACTTTAATATAGAAGCAAACTTATACAGCTGCTCTGAAGGATGAGCATAAAATGTTTTGGAGTAAATGCAGCATACCTTAATGACATCTGCAGGACATGTTCTAAGCTTTGTAGATGCATTAGGGCCAAAAGAGACTAGTGGCCTTTGGACATGCTGACAAACCAAGAAAAGGTTCATAAACAAGGATGCTCTGAGTTGAAGCACATGAGTCTGTTCTTAAGTCACATCTAGTCTTTTCAAGATCAAAGTGACAGATGCCATAGTAACAGTAATATAAATGCAATGATCACTGTGCATCATGTTCAAATGTTGACATAACTATGACAGGAGATCTGCATGGGAGGATAAGCAGAGAAATTTGAACATGACTAGGTAAAGAGATCTTCTTAAATCCTAATGTCAAACAGTAATAAATAGCAAATACTAGTAGCAGAATTTTTTCCCCTCAAGCACACAGCAGAGTTGTGTATCATTATACTAAGAAGAAAAAAGAATAGATATCATACCTTCAGATCAAATTTTGCCAGCGAAAGGTGATCAAAGGATAGTAAACTTGCAAGTTTCAATGCATCAGCTCTCTTGAGTGACCGCTTTAAAAGAACAAGTAACTGTTGTTGAATGGATAATGGCGTGCCCAGTCCAATATTGGTCCCAAGTGAATATGGAGAACTGATTATTCCAACTGTGTTTGAGATGCCTATCTTTGATAATAGATTGGAAATGGCTCCTAATACATAGGCAAGGCATGAATCATCATTATTCTGAAAAAACAAAATGCTAGAATCTGTTAACACAATTGAAGACCACCTGTTAGTCTGTGTAAACATTTAATATTTTTGGGAAATAAAATACACTTCACTTTTGTTCAAAAATATGCACAAGATCTTATACCAAGTATCCCTAATTTTTGGGATCTCAACATTAGGAAAACCAGAATCTAATGAACCAAGGGGCTTGCACAAGAGGCAATTAGATTAAAAACTTATAGAGATCCATCAGGTCACCTTGGCAATTCTAGGTCCAGGAATCATACAGGTGGGAATACACATTTAGGTTAAGAAACGGATAGGACAAAACTGAAAACTCGATGACAAGGAATGTATTTTCAAAGTTATGCTACTATCACAACATGTTGGGGACAAGGAGTGTCAAATTTCTGGAAAACTGATGAGATTTTATCATGCTATCAGGTGACATTATTTTATTTAAAGAAATTTGTTATGCAAATTTAAAAATAAACATGGAGATTAAAAATATAATTTTGTGAGGAAAAATCTGGCTGAACTATAGGAAAATCCAAAACACTCTGCCAGAATCATCTTAGCAATAGCAAAATTACGCCTTCCTCATAAACCATTAGTGGTTCAATACAAACTTAACTTCAAGTGTCATACAAATATTGGATGCAATCATATTTCAAAAAGATAACAAATCAGTAACTTACCATTTGAGAAACACGGACTGCTTCTGCAAATGCCTGGTAAAAAGCAACCAAGCAGAACATAAACAATGTGCAATGAAACAAGTAGGTCTAGAAAGTGATGGTCAAATAGTACAAAACAAGAAAACTAAATAAACTACACTACCTCTAGGGCTTTCTTAGGATGTCCAAAGTAACAATGCAAGTTGCCTAAGCATAGCAGAGCACTCTCATACTTTCCAACAACAATATCTTGCACCTGAGACACAGAACGACCAAAAAGTCCTTGCATCCCTGCACTGCATCAACCAGATAGAATAACCAAATAAGAACATGCTTAACAAGAGGTGCATATGTTTCCAACAAAAGTTCATACAAAACTTGTCATTATGACAAACACTTAACTTGAAGAGAAAAATACTGGAGGATTTAGCTAGCAAGGCCACCAAAATGTTTAATATTATTGAGAAAAATGAACTAGTAGGAAATAAAAGAGTCACAATATCTAATGAATAGTCCTGCGGTGGTTTCACCTCACACCTGTGCTTTCATGATCTAGCAGACTAGCACAAGGTCAGGCTGAATATCAGGACCCTGTAACTTATATTATCACAATTTACGCTAATACAGAAAGTAACAGAGATTGAGGTAAATAGAAAGAGCAACATTCTTAAATGCAAACAGAAAGGCCATGTAGTACATTAAAACACTTCCTTAATTTGGTACCTATAACTGGCATACTTGTACATAACTACAGAGAACATGGTTAAAATATGAGACATACTCCATCATACAGTAAGGGCAGTGCAGCTGACCTGTAATCAAAGTAGCGGTGAAGATTATCCAGTGAAGCAACATAGTCATCATGGCAAAGGGCATTCAAGTACTGCAAGAATTGGACCTGGCAAGCAAATCATGGATACAAAAATTCACATGATTAGGAAACATTCATAGTTCCCCAAAGTCTCCTAGAAAATTTAAGGTGTATTCACTGTGCCATAACTTACACGATGAAGCTCCGGAGCTAATGTTTGAAGCTGTGTCATAGTGGCATTAAACGAATTCAAAGGCACTGAGCCGGGATCCCTGTAATAATAGAGTTGTCACTAAAGAGTATGTTTTATCTTTCATGTCCTTTTAAAGGAGTAGAACAAGTTTGTGGCAGTATTAGTTATTTATGACTAAATGTAGGAACAGATACTCACTTCTCAAGAATATCGGCTTGTTGGTTAAGATATGCCTCTAATTGCCACCTTGATCTCAGACAGGTTGGGTTGTCATCCGCTTTAAAAATATTAGCTAGCATAGAAAAAAGGAAATGCAAATATAACTGTCAACCAAAAAAATCTTTGATGCCCAGATAAAACCAAAATAACTCTACACAGTGATATTACATACAGTACAGAAAAGCTGATTTATAAAGCAAAAAACCATTACCCTAATCTATTTGGTGTTCAAATCAGCCTCCTTTGCAAAATAAAAGGTATGGTTGCCCAAAAATTCCCTCCCTCAGAATCCACAATATGTAGGAACTTTCAGAACTCAGTATGCCCTAATGTATTTAGTAATACATACCGATTGACTAGCATGAGTAAAAAACGAAAGATCAAAATTGTACAAAAAAAATATAAGCTGCAAATGCTCCACTTCTTCAGCAGTACAATGGTATTTGAGAGAGAAACATGGCACTGGCAGTGAATGATGTAGACCAAACAATGGCAGTGAATGCTGTAGGCCAAACAATTATATAATTATGACAAAAAAGTAAGATGGAACAGTAATGCAGCTAGATGCAAGGCAAACTGTCTGTGCTAGCCTGCAATTCTCTAGTGTCTCATGCCAAAGTTGTAACAAATCAGGAGGTAATCTCGTCAAGCTTGGAATCAAAATAAAATACTTGAAACAGATACCGTTTCTTAGAATCGGTACAAATTCAGGCAGTGGATAACCCTTCCCAAGATCCATATTACAGCCCAAAAAAGGAAGAAACTAACTAGATGTCAGGAAAAAAACTGAGATAAATAGTCCATCCAGGTTGTGACCATCACTTTTCTTTTCATTCTGGAGTTTGACCAGAATTTTTTTTTTGTGCTTCATACCATTTCTTTTTTGGCATATTTAATACTTCCATCAAAATCAAAGCAGCAAACATGGCAGGGTTCAGGTATACCATCATCAAAATAATAGGTTGACGTTGGTGCACGAGTTAGAGCTGAAGAACTCTCCCCCATATGACGCTCAGAGGCATAACCCTGATGAAATTTGTCAAATATACCAACTTGAGAACCTATGTCTGCATCCATCAAGTTGCCCATTTCACTATTGAAGTCCTCATCTTCTGCCAAGTCATATGAAGCATCAGTGGAGTTACAGTACATGACAAGATCTGCCAACAGATGGCATACACCCTACACAAATTTTCAGTGAACAACATCAGCATCTTAAATAAGAAAAAGGGACCAACACATGATGAAAAGATCATCGTAAATGCCTTTTACTACTCTTAGCACCTCAAAGGTCATTGAGTTGAAGGCAAGTATGCAGCAACGAAGAAAAACTCCAAGTTGACTATTCGGATCCAAAAATACGTCTTCTGCACTCGCACCCTCTGGTGCAGTGAGCACACCTGGCAAAAAACAAATATCATTCCAGAGCAAGCTGTCAATTTGAATGCATCTCTATGATGGAAACATAAATAAGTCAAAAACATCCATCCATCGCCACATCATGTGAACCTCACCTCGTAGCTTATCAAAAAAGTTGAACAAGTCATCAGGTGAGTTGAGCGCTGACAAAGAACTTGTCAGCTGCTCGCAGAACCAACCATTAGCCAAATTATCCACTGCCTTCAGCTGCCTCAAAAATTCTTCCAGTGGAGGCTCCAGAAAATCCTCGCATGACTACAAAATTACTGAGTTAAGAGGACCTGTGTACCTACCACATTATCAAGCGCAACATTGACTGACTGTGCACGCTGTGACGACCATCTATACATAACCAGACATCACATCACTGTTTTGATTATTTTGCTTGAGCCTAAAGGTAGAGGGTTGAGCACAAGTGCAGATGCTACGGGGGGAAACAAAATCAAGGGACCAATGCCTAAATCCTCGAGACCCTAATGCCCCAATCCAAAGCGTTCACTCCACATCTCCAAATACAGGTACCAAGCACAGGGCAGACCAGGCATAACAAGCAGCAGCATCTCGACTTTCGAGGGGGGAGCAAGGAAGCAAGCGCGCGAGGACGTACCCGGGTGAGCGTGAACAGGAAGAGTCCGAGGCGGTTGTGGTGGGCGAGGGACTCGAAGGGGAAGGGCGGCACGACGTCGCCCCCGGCCTGCGCCGGCGGCGCGAAGACCTGCACGAGCTGGCACACCGCCATCTTGTGCGGCGTCAGCTCCAGGAGCGCCCTTCCTGTGCCGACCCCGGACGCCGCGTCCGCCGCGCCGCCGCTGACACCCGCAAACAAGCTCATGGCGCCGCCCGCCGCCGCCGGAGACGAGGGTTTTGAATTTTTCCTCTCTTTTTTTCGCGTCTTGTCTCGGCTCGGAATGAAGTGAAGCGGACTGTGGGCGGGCGCGCCTAGTGCTGCTTCACGCGCGGCGCTGCCAAACGGGCTACGCCCTTGTTTATTTCGCGAAAAGTTTTTGCAAAAAAGTGTTACAGTACCTATCACATCGAATCTTGACGATACGTGTATGGAGCATTAAATATGTAGACGAAAAAAAATAATTGCACAGTTTGATTGAAAATTGCGAGACAAACGTTTTAAGCCTAATTAGTCTATGATTGAACAATAATTGCCAAATAAAAACGAAATTGCTACGGATAGCCAAATTTCTAATTTTCATCCAACTAAACACGGGCCCAGAAATAGCTTCACCGAAAGAGCCATCGATAGAGCCGGAGCCCTTTTGCACTAGAGAGAAGGAGCTACGATTCGATGCTTCTTGCGGCTCCGCCTGACTGCCACGGAAGCAAATACATTGGTGCCCTCGAGTCCTCGACCCCTCGCTCGGTTAGGTAGAGGTGACGCTAACGCTGGCGCGGTGTTTCACCGAAGCATGCGGGCGGTGACGCGGGCACTTGAGCTGTGCGGGCAGAGCGGCAGCGTGGGAGAGCGGCGGCGTGGGAGAGCCCGAGTGCGGTGTGGGAGACGGCGAGTGGCAGCGCAAGGGCGGTGCGAGCGCAGCACGCGGCGGCGGCGGCTTGTGCGAGCGGATTGGAGATGTGTTTTTTTCTGAGTGGAAGATGCGGTTATGGCCTTGTGTAGATTGCAAGTTTTTTCACTCTCTCTCCATCACATTAAATCTTTGACACATGCATAGAGTATTAAATGTAGATAAAAAAAATAACTAATTACACAGTTTGATTGTAAATTACGAGACGAATATTTTGAGCCTAGTTAGGCCATGATTGGATAATAATTGTCAAATACAAACGAAAGTGTTACAGTGCTGAAATACTGATTCATAACCCCAATCTAAATAAGGCCTATGTTAGAAAAAGAAGAGGGTGGGCAATGGGCCTGCAGGCCGTACGGGCCTGGGCCCAAAAAGTTATGTGATTTTACCTTCGTTTCTTGTTTAAATAATTCTTCATCACCCTGTTCGTTTTGGCTTATTCGTTTGTATTTGGCTTATAATCCATGGCTTGAATTTTCACACCAAACCAGCCAGCAGTACTTTCAAACAGGACGTATAGGTCAATTCAGCCAAAACGAACAGGCTGATTTATTATTTGATCATGACCAAATTATGATTTAATCGGTGCAAGATGATCAATTACTATGTAATTACTATATACGAATCCTATCATATCCAATAGTACTCTTATAAAACAAAAATCTACTAAAGAATTATCCCATTCCATAGCGCTCCACGTCATCGGTCATGTTCGCTTATCTTATAATCCGTTTTTTTCAGCTTGTTTTTTTAACCGGAACAGTATTTTTCTCTCACAACAAATCAGCCGGAACAGTATTTTAATTTATTTTTTCAGCAAAGCGAACGGGCCATCGTCTCATATGATCCATCCGATCATACTCAGGAATCAAATCCATCCCTTAATCATCCACCACCTGGACCACTGTTCAATAGGGGACGAAAAAAAACCACAACAATTAATGGCATCCACCTCCACCTGCACCTCCGTATTCTCACCTGGCTTTCAATAGAAGATGAAAAAAAGAAGCCGCATCAATTTACACACGCAGAGTTCAGACTTTAATTAATTTAAATGTTTCCGTGCAGTTTTACTTCACTTTCAGAGTTATGCTAATACATCAATATTATATCATGTTCCTGCACTACCGGCATCATACACTCCTAATTCTCAATTGTTAACGATCAAATCCATCTGTATTCCTTTGTGATACCCGTAGCAACACGTGGGAATCCTTCTAGTCTCCTACAACTAAAAAGAACAAAGTGTGAATACTTTTTTGTACGACAAAATTTCGCCTCACCTTCGTCCTTTGCCGGCCCGTGCGATCCCACGCCACCCCTGCTCCCCGACCCTTTCCTTGGAAATCCGCCTTCAATCACGCTCGACATACCGTGGCCTCCAATCACGCTCTCGGTCCCTCTCTCGCCCACGTTGCCGTCTCCTCTCCGTGCGCCATCAACCTCGCCGTTCCCCGCTTGTCGTTTGTCGGATTGAGGTTGCCGCGACAAGCTCTGCCTCCTCTTCCTCCCTGACGTGCCGCCGCCGCCGCCGACGGAGCTCGACCTCGCTATTCGCGCTCTCCCACGCCGCCGCCTCCCATTCACCACCACTGCCCGCTTCTTCCCCAACAGCGAATGGGTCACCTCCGCCACGCCTCTCGGTACATGTTCGCGTCGGCCACCACCACCGCCCGCTTCTCCACCCACAATGATGGGGCGCCTCCATTGCTCAAGTCAGCGTCGGCAACCACCGCTGGCTGCCTCCTCGCCGCCCGTGGCTGGTCCCAAATGGATCGCTTTGCCCTTTTTCACCCTCAAACCTTTGCCGCCCACCAGATCCCTACCGAGCTGCCCCCTAACGGCTTTGGTTCCCCGCGTGCCACCGTCGGCGGGACCTCGGTCTGTTTGCACCTGCTCCAGAATTCTTAGGTGTGTTCCTATCTTCTGCTCTAGATCGATTGACTCAATAGTCAATTCTTCCCGTCAAATTAGGAACCCGCACGAATGCCTACACTAGGTTGTAGGTTCATACTAGAATTCCGGAGACTGATTTAAGTATCGATTCTGCAAAAGCATATATAATAGAGATATATTGAATTTGATCGGTTGCTGCAAAATTGACTGGCCTTACACGGTGGTTGCCCAGCTTATGAAAAAAAAAGAGAAAAAGGGCAATCAGAATCAAATACTAAAACTCACATACGGATCATTGCATGGTTTTTTTATTTACTGATTTCCCAATTTTTGATATTGCAAACTATGTTCAAAGCTTTTAATCTTTAGAAGGTTTTGTGTTTGTGAGTAAATATGCTAATGTACCTAACCATACACCCAAAATGGAAAAAGGGACATGATTTTTAAAATATTTGTTTTAGTGAACTACAGAACCAGCTATCAAATTCAATTAGCACATGGACTTGTGCTATAATTTGTACATGCTTCTTTAGACACATGACAAGAATTGTGATAAATGTATATGACTGATGTGATACTGGTACTTTGACAGGCTCAAAGTGATGAACAAGGTCATGTTTTATGCAATTTTGGAACACATTGCCTAAATCAGGTATGCACGTATCTATAGCATGAAAGACAATTTTCTGGACAGTTGTTTAAATTCAGAATTAAGCATCATGTTAATTATATCAGAGCCAATCTCAACATATATTCATGTTTGCAAAAAAAAATGAGGTTTCATCAATTGATTTGTGGATTCTTGAATGCACATGGGGCAAATAACACATTTACAGCTCACCATAGTTCAACTATGTTGCTCCAAATTCCTACCTGTATGTGTTCATATTAAGGATTCTTTAGAGAATTACCGGTAAGTACTTGTAAGGTAATGAAAAATGGTATGCCTTTCTGGCTTTCTCTAGATTGCGTCTTCCTGTTGCAGGAAATGAGAGAAGGTAGTGAAGTGAGGCAAGCTAAACTTTTCTATAGATAAAATGCGACTCGGTGAACTATTTATAGCTTGATGAGGTTGAGCCATCCACAACAAAATTAGGGCTTCTGAAATTCATCTATGAACTACAAAAGAATTAAGTTAGATCAACATAGTTATAGCCCCGTTCGCTTGTCTTAAAATCTGGCTTGTTCGGCTTCTTTTTTCAGCTGGAACAATGTTTTCCTCTTATAACAATTCAGCCGGAACAATGTTTTGGCTTGTTTTTTCAGCCAAATTCAGCCAAGCGAACGGGGCCCCAGTTTGGTTAGGCATTACCTGTTCCGTCCACACTTTGGTACTTCTACCGAAGTTTAAAGCAAGCATAGCTGATAAAAGGACTGTGAAAAAGTTGACCTTACAATCTAAGAACTGTGTAGCATTCAGTCTCCAAGCTACATATTTTTTGGCATATCTGAATATGTCTATCTTTTCAAATTCATTTTTGTTGTGATAGTAGAATAGAGGATTCATTTAATAGCCAGATAATTGGAATACCTCCACCATCTAATGGATGATTTTTTGTTGTATTTTCTTCAGATAGTGAACCATGCTAATAGGCTTCATCCTCCGCTAAAGTCGCCTTGCACTGGCCCATTCTTGAATGTCGCCCCTGCTCAGTGTCTCTCATCCCCAGGCATCACGCCAACTTGCATGCCAGAGGTACATCCCCAGGGAAGCAGGCTACTAGATACATTAGAATTTTTTATTGGCCTTGCTAAAAGATGTTTGTTCCTGCAGTTCATACTTTGATAGTCATTCGTTTTTATGATACCAATTTGGTGTAGCTGCACAAAGAATATATTTGTTCCTACAGTATATAGTCATCTTGTATTCTTGTTTATTCTGTTAGATGGGCTTGCCTGACCAAAGAATATAATATTTTTTCTAGATAATTTGATAATGCAGCTATCTACTATATAAATTGTGCAATTCTTCCGTATCGCATGGTGTCCCTGAATAATTGCAAATCTATATTTTTATCAGCCAGTGGTGTCCATGGAAAGTATTAGTTGCATTAGGCTTCTTTTTTCCTGTCGAAATACTTGCCCCTGTGCCGACCCCATTGAAGCCTTTGATGATCTCGCTGATTATTAGGAGCGCCATTGTATTGGGCATGATTGTGGTATACTGATATAGCAGTAGACAATTAACAAAAAGCTAACACTTTAGAATTATTTTAGGCATAGATGGATTGGGAGATATGAGGCGCATCTGTGGTACAACAGTTGCAGAAGGGAAGGACAAATTTGCAAGGGTAGTCAAGGTTGTTATTTTAAATATGTTTATTTTTTTATAAATTTAATCTTTCCACAAACTTGCAATGATTTGCTGGATTGAAATCAATTCTTGAATCTACGGTCTCTTTAGACACGCAATTTCACTTGATTTGGATCCAACTACTTAATTTAGTTTGTTTCTTTTTTCCCTATATAAACATCCTTTTTTTTATCTCTACTTGGGCACCTTCAGTAAGTAGCAGAGATGTCAAGCACTTCCATTCTATATGTCACTACATTCTTGTCCACTTGTTCACAACATAAATATAGATCCAGTTATTATAAAAAAAGTCCCATTTAATTTGGCCAAAATCACCTTGTGCAAGGCTGTTGTGTTGACCTTTGTTAAGTTCCTGTATGTTTGGTGCATAACTCATTTGTGCTTTATTGGACCCTTTCAGGTTCAGAAACAAGTGTGTGATAACTTTGATCCTACCTTTTACCCTAGATTCAAAAAGTGGTGCGATGACTATTTTTATATCAGGCTTAGTTTGTCCAGTTGTTTGTTTGATGCTACTGATTCTTGTGATCTTTTTATTTTCCATTTTTATAGGTCTCACTGATACATGGCTATGATCAAGAAACACTTCTTCACTTTGCCACAGGTGTCATACCATCTCTTGTCTTGTTGGTTAAAGGGGATCTTGATATAAATTATTCACTTTAGTGCATGGCAATCATCACTTGTAACTGCTGATCGGAGTTGCGACCGCTGGGTTGCCTTTCTTTCTGTCTTTTATCTCTGCAGAAGTGGTCGTTGAGGTGGTGGTAGTAGGGATGATGGACGGGGGTGCCGCCACCGCGGCGGTGGCCGTGGACACAGGTGGTGCCGTCGGCCCCTTGCGACTCGCCTCCTCCAATCCGGCCTAACCAGCCGTTCATCGGTTTGCTTAAGGGCCAGGTAGGACAGTATGCCGTAACTATATTTCTTCACCAGTTTGCAGATGCACGCGCTGTGGCTTGAGAATGTGTTGTGAAATTCTGTTAAATTACCCCCTTGCCGCCTTGTGTTTGTAGAACAGCGGGTTCAGACTTCTTGGGTGTGAGCGATATGACTGGCCCAAGTCAATGCTCATCCCTGCCACAATTTATGACCAGCGTTAGGATTAATCACTTGAATGGCCATGGTACTCCTCTTATCAAAAGCATAGATGTTGTCATGTTGATCAAATTGTTATTCCAGAGGTAGTCTATACTTTTGATAGTCCTTGCTTGATTTTGGAAAAGAACAGAATGTCACTATCACAATTATGTCACAACTACATTCAACTCTATTTCAAACCTGATATGCCACAGCTCAGGATGGACGTAGAACTGAACATTAGCCTTTGTTGAGAAATAGAGGAAATAGTCAAGAAGTGAATGGGAAACACTTATACTTAGATTGATTTACTAACTTTTTGTATTTCTGGATTTGATGCCTTCAGAATGATGAGAAACTACCTTTTTTTTGTTAATTGTTACTCCCTTCAATCCTTCCTTGCATTTTGAGCATTGCTGATAGTTTGTGAAATTCCTCTGTATGACAGGGGAACACACCTTGCAGAGCATTGCAGGGCTGAATAACCCAAAGGTATCAAATTTTGTCTTATGGATTCTTGCAGAACTTGCTGTTGTTGCATCTGAAGTAAACTGCAATGGTCTCTGAAGTAAATTATGAAACAAATATATTTTTTACTGAAACAAAACTGTCGATTATTTTTTTGTTAAAAAAACTCTACTGTAACTAATATGTTCTTTTTACTTCTGTATTCTGCCTGTTCTTTAAACTTAAGTCCTTTTGCTACTAGATACATTAGAATATTTTATTGGCCTTGCTAAAATATGTTTGTTCATGCATGTTGGGGACCTAATACCGGGGCACCCAGTGAGGAGGAACTAATAACCATCGAACGTTGACACTTCCGGTCAGATAAGAACGCTACTGCACTTCTTGCCCGAACGATGGAAGATTGGTTCCGCCTCGCCCGACCCCCGAGGGCTAGACTCCGCCTCGCCCGATGGCTAAGGGCTGGCTCCGCCTCGCCCGACATCCGAGGGCGGGCTCCGCCTCGCTCGACCCCCGAGGGCTAGACTCTGCCTCGCCGATCGCTAAGGGCAGGCTCCGCCTCGCCCGACGTCTGAGGGCGGGCTCCGCCTCTCCCGACGGCTAAGGGCTAGACTCCGTCCCGCCCGACGCCCGAGGACAGGCTCCGCCTCGCCTGGCGGCTGAGGGCTAGCCCTGCCTCGCCCAACGTCCGAGGGCAGGCTCCGCCTCGCCCGACGACTGAGGGCTAGCTCTGCCTCGCCCGACGACTGAGGGCTAGCTCCGCCTCGCCCGACGACTGCACCCTGATCCTTCATAAAGACGAGCATAGGGTACGACAGGACATTCGAGTCAACCACAGTATCGAGGGCCATGCCTTGTACGCCTGCAGGAAGGCGCCGCCAGGATACGATGGGACGGGCGCTTTAAGCCCTTTCCAACCTAACAGTGCCCGAATAGTGTTGTAGGCGCCGACTTTTATCCCATGGTGTTGTAGGCGCCGCCATCACCCCTCGGACGTGGATACTAACACAAGCATGCGACAACCACTACAATCCAAGACAGAATTCGCATCACCTACAGCGACTGACATAGGGTCACTTCCCCGTCTACTCCCCGAAGGGTCGTAGCTTGGCCCTCTGACTCGCCGCACCATCCGTCGGAGTAGGATGGGATGCACCCACTTGCTGATAGAGGCCAGGGCACGGCCCTATAAGGATCAGCAAACACGCCATCCCTGACACGGTCTGCCATGTTAGCAAGGCGGGCACATGGGAAAAGGAAGACCCGGCTCCCCCGAAGGACCTTCTCTACCTTTGGTTTTTTCCTCTTTCACCCATCTGTAACCCCTGCTCCCCCTTGGTCTATAAAAAGGAGGGCAGGGCACCCCACTAGGGGGACCGACTTTTGATCGATCGTTTTCGACACACAACACACATCCAAGCAGCAACCAAGCTCTTGGTGTCCTTTCGACCTTTCCATCAGAGACTTGTGACCTGTCCCTCTCTCGACCGTTTGTACCCCCTACTACAAACCTTTTTCGGTACTAATAACACGAGCAGCAGCAGACTGGATGTAGGGATATTCTGCCCAAAATTAGTATAAACCTTGTGTCCTTTAGTACACCATTCAAGCCTAACGCGCAATAATTATAAATTCACTAGCCGGTGTTTGTTCGAAACACCGACAGTTGGCGCGCCAGGTAGGGGCCTTTGCGCTGTTCCAAATTAGGCCTTGGATGGCTAACCATGCAATCAACTGGGTCCCGGGCGCACACGTGCGCTTCGGTGACCTAGACTTCATCATTATGGTGGGGGGAGAGTTGGCGTTGGCTCATGTCGCCATCCAGTCCCTCCCCTCCATCAGCTCCAGCTACGGGAGGCTTGAGCGCCAGCCCAGCATTTCCCTCGGACCCCAGCTGTCCAGGGAGGACCCGCGCCGCCTCACCCTCTCTTCGGAACACTCCGCATGGAGTGCCTCGACGGCGCTTCCATTCGGTCTCCGCAGCGACCATAAGCCACCTTGTGGCACAGCGCATGATCCCGCCTCTCGCGAACAATGAGTTCGTGGGGATGATCAAAGGCATCATGGAATCCCTCCATGGCCTCCTCACAGAGGTGCCGGGGTCAGACTCTGGCTCTGACTCTCAGCAGGGGGAGCCATCACCCCTCCCAGGAATGTTTCATGGCGAAAACCCTCGAGGGACACGTCGAAAGCGTCTCCACGGAGGAGACTACTCTGGCAGGCAACCTCGGCGGCGGAACCAAAGGGGGGACAATGGCCCTGCCTCACGTAGGGGTGGAGCAGCTAAGAGCCCGAAAGTGGGAGATAGACGAAGCCGGACAATAGCTTGTTCGGGAGTATGTGGAGGTCGATTAGGAGATCGAACGCCGTGAAACGGTGGGCGCGCACGCGCCGTGGCCCGTGACGTAAACCAAAGGATCATCGCCGATGATGAAACCCTTCCTCACTTCGCTCGGGCAAGCCAGAACATCGCCACTGCAATGGCCTTGCTTCATGGCCTTCCAGAGGCCGCACCGCCCGAGGATCATCGGGCCCACCACGAAATACGCACGCTGCTCAAGCATGCGCAACGCAGCAAGTGGAAAGCTCGTTGTCCCAGCGACGTGAGCTTGACACCAGCCAGCGTACGCCCTCGGTGCATCCTGCCAGGGACGCATCAGTCCAACAAGCACCATAAGGCGGTAGGCAGCGCGCTGCGGCCTAGATACATCAGCATCTCGGCCGCAACCGCGACGCACGCAGCACCATCGACGCCCGCAGGCGCACCTACAGCGACCCAAGGGAAGGAGCCCGCCGCGGCTATCATCCTCGACGCGGTGGATGCTACGACAGCGGTGAGGACCGAAGCCCAAGTCCTGGCCTACCGGGGCCTCAGGCCTTCAGCCGGCACATCCTCAACGCTATGTTCCCACCAAGGTATCAACCACCTACCAATATCACTAAATACTCTAGGGAGACAAACCCCGAACTTTGGCTTGAAGACTATCGGTTTGCCTATCAAGCCAGTGGTGCGGATAATGATGACTTCATTATCCGCAACCATCCACTATCCTTGATCGATTCAGCACGAGCATGGTTGGAACACCTGCCGTCCAACGCAATCCAGAGTTGGGCAGATCTGAAGGAGATCTTTGTGGGAAACTTCCAGGGCATGTACAAGCGCCCTGGAAACCCATGGGACCTCAAGAACTACCGTCAGAAGGCCGGTGAGACCCTCTGTGGGTACATCCGGCGCTTCTCTCGACAGTGCAACGAGCTCCCTAATGTCGCCGACGCCGACGTGATAGGAGCCTTCTTGTCCAGGATGACCTGTGAGTCCTTGGTTCATAAGCTAGGACGTAAGGGCCCGCGAACCACCAAGGAACTCCTAGACATCGCTACCAGCCATGCCTCAGGAGAAGAGGCGGTCGGAGCGATCTTCAATCGCCTCGAGGGCAAGGCAAGGTGGGATGAGGGTGCCGGCGAAGGCACCTCTAATCGTTCTACCAAAAGGAAGAACAAGAAGCAACGGCGTGAGGACTCGCTCGTGGCCGCAGCTGATCATAAGGGTGGTCGGAAGCCCATGGAGGGCACTCCAAACCACTTTGAAAAATTACTCGAGGGGTCGTGCCTAAACCATGCCTTTCCCATAAAGCATCTGCTCAAGGACTACGGCCTTATGCGGAAGTTCTTGTCCGAAAGCTCCAACAAAGGAGAGCAGGGGAAGGAACCTGCCCCCACTGTGGACGACGCCAAGGAGAAGGACGACGGCTTTCCAACGCCAGACGGCTACCTTATGATCTTCGAAGGCTCTGCGGCTTACGACTCCAAACACCATAAGAAGGTCGCACGCCGTGAAGTCTACACGGCCCAACCGGCCACACCTCCCTTCCTTCGGTGGTCAGAATCCACCATAACCTTTGACCGGACCGACCATCCAGATACCATCCCGCACCCGAGGAGGTATCCGCTTGTCGTCGACCCAATCATCGGCCCAAAGCGACTCACCAAAGTACTGATGGATGGAGGCAGCGGCCTCAACATCATGTACGCCAAGATGCGCCGATGAGATGGGCGTCGACCGGACGAACCTCCGCCCAACCCGAGCACCTTTTCACGGCATCGTGCCCGGAAAATAGGCCATGCCACTAGGATAGATTGATCTGCCCATCACCTTCGGGAATCAGTTCAATTATAGGACTGAGACCCTCACCTTCGAGGTGGTTGGGTTCCCCAGAACCTTCCACGTCATCCTGGGACGACCATGCTATGCTAAGTTCATGGCTGTCCCCAACTATACATACCTTAACCTGAAGATGCCGGGCCCCCATGGGGTCATCACCGTCGGCACCTCCTTCCAGCGGGCCTACGAGTGCGAGGTCGAGTGCTGCGGCCACACCACAGCAATCGTCGCCTCTGGGGAACTCGTCGCCTTCAAGGAGGAGGTCGCCGAAGAAGCGCCCGACGTGAAGAAATCGATCGGGTCATTCGAATCAGCAGAGGGCTCCAAGGGGGTCCTCATACATCCCAGCAGCTCTGAGGGTAAAACGGTACGCATTGGTACCACACTTTCCTCCGAATAGGAAAGCGCGCTCGTCAACTTCCTCCGCGGCAACAAAGACATCTTTGCATGGAAACCCTCGGATATGCCAGGCATTCCGAGGGAGGTCGCCGAGCATACCTTGAAAATCCATCCAGGCTCTAAGCCGGTGAAGCAACGCCTACGTCGCTTCGACGAGGAAAAGCGTAGGGCCATCGGGGAAGAGATAGCAAAACTATCGGCCGCCGGATTCATCAGAAAAGTACACCACCCAGAGTGGTTAGCTAATCCTGTTCTCATGTGAAAGAAGAGCAGGAAATGGAGGATGTGCGTAGACTATACGGGCCTCAACAAGGCGTGTCCAAAGGATCTGTTTCCTTTGCCGCGCATAGACCAAATAGTCAACTCTACCTCGGGGTGCGAAACCCTCTGCTTCCTTGATGCCTACTCCGGCTACCATCAAATCGCAATGAAAGAGTCCAACCAGCTCGCGATGTCTTTCATCACCACCCCTTCAGATCGTTCTGCTACGTCTTAATGCCATTCGGTCTGAAGAACGCTGAGGCTACGTACCAACACTGTATGCTCAAATGCTTCGGGGACCTCATCGGGCGGACCATTGAGGCCTACGTCGATGACATCGTAGTTAAGTCCAAACGGGCCGACCACCTCATTGCCGATCTTGAGCGGACCTTCGCAAAACTCTAAGTGAATGGCATCAAACTCAACCCCGAGAAGTGTGTTTTTTGGGTCCCAAGGGGCATGTTGCTCAGCTTCATCGTCTCCGAGCGTGGCATCGAAGCCAACCCAAAGAAAATCTCAGCCATCACAAGGATGGGCCCAATTCAAAACATAAAGGGGGTTCAGCGAATCACAGGTGCCTCGCCGCCCTCAGCCGATTCATCTCGCACCTCGGCGAACGAGGTCTCCCCCTTTATCGACTCCTAAAGAAAGCCGACAGCTTCAAGTGGACATCCGAGGCCCAGGAGGTGCTTGATATGGTCAAACTACTTGTGACAAAGCCCCCATCCTAGTTCCTCCAAGCGACGGAGAATCCCTCCTACTATACATAGCGGCCACCATGCAAGTGGTCAGCGCTGCCCTGGTAGTAGAGTAGGAGGAAGAGGGGCACGCCCTCAAGGTGCAAATACTATGTACTTCATCAGCGAGGTACTATCTGACTCCAAAACCCGCTACTCCCAAATCTAGAAGCTCCTTTACACCGTCCTCATCACCAAAGGAAGCTGCATCACTACTTCGAGTCACATCCCATAACGGTTGTGACGTCATTCCCCCTCGGCGAGGTCATCCAGAGCCACGACGCCATGGGAAGAACTGCAAAGTGGGCACTCAAGTTGATGGATCAAGGCATCACATATGCCTCCCAACAGCGATCAAGTCCTAGGTATTGGCTGACTTCATCGCTGAATGGACCGAGGTCCAGACACCACCGGCGATCGTCGATCAAGAGTACTAGACGATGTACTTTGATGGGTCACTGATGAAGAAGGGTGTCGGCATAGGGCTGGTCTTCGTGTCACCCCTCGGGGTCCGCATGAGGTACATGGTTCGTCTCCATTTTCCCTCATCAAATAACATGGCCAAATATGAAGCACTCATCAATGGCCTACGCATCGCCATTGAGTTGGGCATCCGACATCTCGACATCCGAGGCGACTCCCAGCTGGTCATCAACCAAGTCATGAAGGAGTCCAGCTGCCATGACGCCAAGATGGCTACATACTGCCAGGAGGTCCGACGGCTAGAGGACAAATTCGACGGCCTCGAACTCAACCACATCCAGAGGCGCCTTAATGAGGCGGTCGACGACACTTGCGAAAGCGGCATCTAGTCGAGAGCCGGTGCCAATGGGCATCTTCGCCAGCGACCAACATAAGCCCTCGGTACGCTACGAAGGGGCAAAACAGGCCAACAATGGCCCGTCTGATCCAGCCCTGGGGGCTGACCAACCGACGACTCCCTCTGGCCCTGAGGTCATGGAGCTTGAAGAGGAACCAGCAACAAAGCCCGACCCTCTGGACGACAGGAGAACACTCTACCTCGACTACCTCCTCCGTGACACGCTGCCGATGGACAAGACGGAGGCTCGACGGCTCGCACGTCGCGCCAAATCCTTCATTCTTGTAGAAGGCGAACTCTACAAACGGAGCCACACTAGGATCTTGCAGCTCTGTATCCCCATCGAACAGGGGAAGCTTCTGCTGAGTGACATCCACGGTGGGGTCTGCGGTCACCACGCCACGCCTAGAAACTTGGTTGGGAGCGCATTCCGATAGGGCTTCTACTGGCCCACTACAGTAGCCGACGCCGAGCAAATCATACGCACCTACGAAGGGTGCTAGTACTACGCTCGACAAACTCACCTCCCGGCCTAGGCACTCTAGATGATCCCCATCACGTGGCCCTTCATGGTCTAGGGGCTAGATCTGGTTGGGCCTCTCAAAAAGCGTCGCGGGGCTACACCCACTTGCTTGTCACCGTAGACAAGTTCACAAAATGGATCGAAGCTCGGCCGATCTCGTGATCAAGTCTGAGCAAGCTATGCGGTTCTTCCTTGACATCATCAATCACTTCGGAGTACCAAACTCCATCATCACAGACAATGACACACAGTTCACCGGCAAGAAATTCATTCAATTCTGCGATGAACAACACATCCGAGTCGATTAGGCTACCGTCGGCACACCCCCAATGAACGGGCAGGTCGAGCACACAAACGACATGCTTCTACAGGGCCTCAAGCCTAGGATCTTCAACTAGTTGAACAAGTTCGGCGCACGCTGGGTCATCGAGCTCCCTGCGGTGCTCTGGAGCCTAAGGACAACTCCTAACTGGGCCACCGGCTACACACCTTTCTTCATGGTCTACGGTTCCGAGGCCATCCTCCCGACAGACCTCGACTATGGAGCGCCAAGAATCAGAGCATACGACGAGCAGGGAGCCGAGGCGTCCCACGAGGATGCCATGGACCAGCTAGACAAAGCCCGTGACATCACCCTCCTCTGTTCGACCAAGTACCAACAGATGCTATGTCGGTACCACAGCCGATGGGTGCGGGACCAAACCTTCAACATCGGGGACCTGGTTCTTCGCCTCGTGCAGAGCAACAAGGACCGTCACAAGCTCTCCCCGCCCTGGGAGGGGCCATACGTCATCGCGGAAGTACTCCGGCCAGGCACCTACAAGTTGAAAACCATCGACGGCGAGGTCTTTACCAACTCCTGGAACATTGAGCAGCTACATCATTTTTACCCTTAAATAAACACATACTCTTTCTTATCAGTTTTTGTCTTAAAAAATCCCCGATCTTTAGTGACATCCGACCCCTGCAATGTATGAGGAGTCAGACCTCACTCGGGGGCTGATATAAGTACGTTTATCTTGCAAACACTCTCTGTGTTATGTTTGCAAACACTCTCTGTGTTATCTTTGCAAACATTCTCTGTGTTTTCCCTCTTTTCTCATGGTAAGTCCTAAAGGCTAGAATTCTGGGAACAAAATCTGAGTATAACTGGTAGGACTGCGGGAAACCCACGCCCCAGCGGCTATGGCCTCCTTGCTCACCAGCATGATCAGAGTTGGCGCTCCCGCACTCCGAGTTTTTTACGACCTTAACTATGAGAAGGGTCGGAAGGCACCAAAATCTCTTTTACAAAAAGAGGTAGAAAAGCCGAAAAGCTGTTTGCCGTAGCAAAAGTTGAAAACTTATTCATTTTTTGGCACAAAATCCATTGCTTACAAAGTGATTTCATCACGAAAAGGGCTAATGTATTCATAAATACAAAAGACTGTTCACTCGGGGGCTCCCCTACAAACTTATTCGATTATAGTCTCTGACCAGCTCTACTAAGAGTACTACTACGGTCGACGCGCCACTCTCTACATCGGCGACGTCCTACCACTCCATGGGATCCTCGAGGGTGCCATCATCTGCAATGTCGAGCACCACGTCGGCGACTGTGGTGCCTCCGCTGGGGCGTCCAGGGACTGCGCCATCATCATCAGCCGCAACCCTGATAATGGCACCTCCGCTAGGGCATCTAGGGACTATGCCATTGTCATCATCACTATAACACCGACAACGGCACCTCCGCCGGAGCATCCAGGGATTACGCCATCGTGATTAGCCACAACCCTAACAACAACATCTGCGTGGGGGGCATTTCTCGCCGAAGAAAGGCCACCACGTGAATGATGGCAAAACCGACGACGCTCAGCACCCTCCAGTGCACCTCCTCCTTCGGTAGAGGCGGCCCCTTCTTGGCAAAGGCGGCCGACACCATCTCATCTATGTTGGATAGCCTCCAGCTTGACATCACGCTCTGGATTCATGAGCAGATCTATGAGTTTTTCTCTCCCTGGCATTACCCTCTCTCACTTAGGAACCACCGCGACGCACGAACGCATTCGGTGGAAAGGAAGGAGAAGAGGTGACGGCTCATAAGTAGGTGAAGGAATGGGATGAGAACTCCCCTCCCCCTCCCTATTTAAGGAAGAGGCGCAGTGGCTGAGGAAAGGCAAAAGGTTGGGACAAAAAACTCTCTTCCTTCCCCCATTCAATACAGATGGAAAATTGATGCTGACACGAATCTGAGGGGACGCGCCTGGACCAATGGGACGTGCTCCGATCAACAAGACGTCGCTTGGTCAAAACAAGACGTTGGTTGGGCATGGCCCACCACTACCGCATGCCGGGCGCAAGAATCAGGGCGCACCCGCATGCAGTGACTCTTCGCTTCCCTAGGCAAGACCATGAAATGACCTGACAATGGAACCCCCATCCAGGGGTGGGTCAATCGGACGGCCTAGGTAAAACAACGAACGAACGACCACTGAAAGATAAGCACCTCTGTTACTTACTTCGCGTGTTAATTTCATTACCGAGCGTCCAACCTCGGCAATGGCAGGGGCACGGACATTGCTCAGGGGTAGCCAAGGGTGTGTGCTTGTTTATACATCCTCATCGCTGACCCCTCCTTACGTTTAAAAAACCAGAGACCCTACGCCCCAGCGGCTACGGTGTTTTTGTTCACCAGCATAATCGAATTCATAGTTCCCCGTACCCTGAGCTTCTGTATCCGCCTTCTCGAGAGGGGTTCAGAGGGGTTCGCCTGCAGAATCTCCTTTGAGGAGAAGCTGTCAGGTCGCTTAAAGTCAATCGAACGGCTCGAATCACCATCGAGAGATGGAGACGAAAAATCGCGATGCTCGTGCAGGTCACGCCGACCCCATCGCAAACGCCGGACTCGAAACTCGCATGAACATGTTCGGTAAGAGCTTCTCGTCGCTCATATGACCGAGGTAACATTACCGACCCCCGCTTTCATTTCAATTAAATCGCACATTAATCCCACCATCCAAACATTGCTTATGGGATCTTCGCATCTCAACACTTCGTGTTGCGCGCCACAAAGCGACGCCCGCCTCATTCGATATGAGCGGCAACTAATCGAGGTTCGAAGGCCGGCCCATAAAGGGCTCGAGGCCACCTCGTGTCAAACAGAGCCAGGGGAGAAAAATCGTGATGAGCCCTAGCGACCTTGCCCGACCCCGCTCAGAAGCGGATAGGGACATCTCGACCTTTCTCGTTTGATTCTAACCTCGAGCCAAACCCATAGAATCTCCGTCGAGGAGAGGCCAATGGGCCACCTGAGCCTACCGAATGGCTCGGGCATCTGCAGGGAGGCGGTTAAGAAGTAGTGGAATGCCACATGAGGGCTCTGCCGACTCCATCAGTGAATGATGGACCCGGATTCCACACGAACATACCCATTAGCGAGCTCATTGAGTGCGACACTCGAGCCATCGAGGCAAGTGTCATCAACTCAGCCCCTCCGGTTGTGGAAACCTAGGACATGGTGACGCGTGAAACATGGCCGACCCCTATCAGACCCTAAGGGGCTTAGGGGCTCAAGCCGTTCGATCTGAGATCGAGAGACCGAGGTTCGAAGGCTGACCCACGAAAGGTCTAAGGCCGCCTCGCGTAGAACAAGAGCCAGGGGAGAAAACACAGATGAGCCTCAGCAGCCTTTGCCCAACCCGCATTGAGGCGGGAAGGGTCATCTCAACCTTCTAAGTTCAATCCAGCCTCCTGCCGAGCCCATAGAGTCCCCATTAAGGGGGAATCTATTGGAAGGCAGGTCAAGGAGCAACGGAACGCCGCCCGAGAGCTTTGCTGACCCTATCGCAAAGCAGCGGGATCGGATTCTATTGGAACATCCCCGTTAGCGAGCTCATCAGGCACGTCACTCGAGCCATCGAGGCAAGTGACATCGCCTCAACCCCTCTAGTTGTGAAAAACCATGGACGGGGCGACAGTCACAAAACAAGCTGGACCTCGACCGAAACCCCACCACGCGTGGGGGCTTAGGGAACGCTGGTCCAGCGATAAGACCAAATGCACGGTCACGAAACGATCGCCAAAATCCTAAGAAGGGGTACGTGCGAATACAAAATCAAGTTTGCTACCCTCGCTCCGATCTCCAGTAAACATCCGACCCCTACGACCACAAGGGGTCGAATCTCACTCAGGGGCTGATAAAGGTGCGAATACCTCCTTTCTTTTTTTTTTGAAACAGTCGTCGCATCAAACCTTTTCCTCACTGGTAAGACTGGCGCCAAGGTTCGTGGGAACAGATAAACAAACACACCTGGTAAGACTACAAAAAACCCACGCCCAGACGGCTATGGTAACTTTGCTCACCAGCACAACCAAAATTTCCCTTTATACACCTCGGGCCCTACAGTCTTAATGAACGAAAAAGATCGGATCGCATAAACCTTTTTTCGAATGCAAAAGGGAAGAAAGTAAGATCAAAACGAAGCGAAAACAAAATTACGAAACATAACTATTTTCGGACACGAAAGTACCGACACTTGTCCACATATTACAGATAAATGTTTGACAAACTTATCCAAGTAACTACTTCCTCGAAGGGAGAACCATGTCTTTCAGCCTGTTCGCCAGGTTCCGCACAATGGGAGTCACCGCCTTCTCAATCTCGTCCAGCTTAGAGTTTTCATAGCCAGGCACGAAGCCGAGGCTCATTACCTCCAAGTTGATTTCCTGATCATAGTGAGAGCGGGCAATAGTAAAGGCTTGGGTGATCCTAGCGTGAAAGGCATCCTCCTCAAGCTGGCCCACCCGCGTCGTGATACCCGCGGCACGAGCTGCAAGTGAGCTGGTTTCCTCTAGCTGTGCCACCCCTAGGTCACCGAAGACCACCCCGACAGCGACACGTAGGAGATCGTGCTCATCACTCTCAGCCTGAAGAATCCCCCACACCTCAGCGAGCTCCGTGCCCAGCCCGGCAGAGATGTTCTTGGCCTCCAGCCTTTGGGTCATGGTGACTCCAAGATCCGCTCAGAGGGAGTTGACCACCTGACGCGCCTCGTCGTGCTCTCGATGGCCCGGTCGCACTCCTCACGGACCGAGCCACGCTCCGACCTGAGTCTTTCTGCGGTCTAGCGCAGCTCATCTCGATTCCTCTCAGAGCGATGATCTCCCTGGTGTCCTGATCCGCCCTCTACTATAGGGCCACGGACCTTTCCTTGGCCCTCAGCTTGAGATCCCACTCCATCTCTAGCTCAGCCAGGAGGTCGACGACCTGGTGGCTGGCCTTGGCATCCTTCTGGAGCAGCTCGTCCCACTCCTTTCAGACCCTGGCGGTCGCCTCCTCCTCCTGCTGCACCCTCGTGATAGATCCTGGAACATCCTGTGGACCTCCTCCATGTCCCAACGTGCCTCGGCTTCCCACTGTTGGGCGACAGCAAGCTGGGCGCTCACATCTCCATGTAGCCAGGCCTCCTCTGTGAGGCAGTCCCATTCCGCCTTCTACTCTCGGAGGAACTGGGATTTCCCTTGGCTACGAGCAATAAGGGTCTGAAAAGAGGACCAGTATCAAAAATATGAAAATACAAGAATACATGAACAAAAGAAGAAAGCAGGAGAGAAGATCAAGCGCATACCCAGCCAGTGGGAACGATGATGTCATGAAGGACGCCCCTGGCCTGGCTCAAGGCATCCATCATGGCCGAGAACCCAATGTCGAGACTCTCCCGCTCCATGCTCTCGGAAGCATCGTCGAGCGAGAAGAGGGTCGACGTTGGGTCCTAGGCGCCATCCATCAGAGCGGCGGCTCACCCCGCGTGGGCAACCCCCCACTGATCCTCTCCACCACCACCACTATGCCCGGGGACCCTCCGGCCATGTCCTCCTCTGTCCGCCCACCTCGGCGTCGCCTCCAGGGCCATCGGTGGCACGGATTGCACCGCTCCCTTGAACATCGCCGTGGTTGCGTCCGGCTGCTCCTGACTTGCCGCGGTCATGACCACCTCCGCTTGCGATGTCGAGGGCTCGACTTGCGACGCCACGCCCACCACAGGAGGTGCCACAAGCGTGGATGGCGGCTCCATCCCCCCCAATGTAGGCGGCAGAGTCACCTCCGCCGTCGTCTTCTCGGCGACCCACGAGGGCGCTTCCTCAGCCCCGGCGCCCGCCTGACCCGCCAAGGGCACGGCGCCACCGCTGGCGGCGCCTGACCGGCCGATGAGGCCGCAACATCAGCTCTACTCCTGCCCAAAATAGGAGCGACATCAGGCGATGACACTCGTTCTGCCTGAAGAGCGACACTCTTCTTGGGTGCCAGCGCCAAGGAATGGCCCCATCGCAAGAGTCTACAAAAAGTTAAAAGGCATAAGGTCACACCGAAAAATAGAAAAATAGGAAAAACGGAGGAATCGGTGACTTACTCCGGCGCTGTTGGGCGGTTGGGATGATTTGGGGATGAACCCCAGTTTCCTACCCTAACTTGTCTAGGCGATACCGCTTTGAGCCTGCCCCCTGCTCTCAGGCAGAGGGGCACCTCCCTTGTCTCTGAGGGTGTGGCGGCAGAGCCACCCCTCTCTAATGATACCTCGGGCGTGGTGGTAGATCCACCCACCCCCATCAGCTTGCGGGGCGCGGTAGCGGAGCCACCCCCCTTCCATTAGCACCTTGGGGGCGGCGGCAGATCCACCTCCCCCCATCCACCGATCCTCCGCTGGCACCCCGGGTGTAGCGGTAGATCCACCGGCTCCCACTGGCCCCGAGGATGGGCCAATGATTTGGCCCGCCTCCGCCAGCCTCACGGACTCACTTCCCCCCACGTGGAATGGGAAGGGTCCTTGCGTGGACAATTGGGTGCCTGCCAGCGAATCTTTGCCCTCTAGGACATCCCAATCCACATCAGCAACTACCTCATTAAACTCATCGTCATCGTCATCATCGTCGTCACTGCCTGTCTCCTCTCCTCGATCCCGTGCTTGCTGCTTCCGTAGCATCTTCTTCTTCTTGAGCTCCCTCATCCTCTTATCCCACTCGACCGCGGTGCGATTCACTGCCGCCAGGATCCGGTCCTTCGGCAGCAGAGTCGGGCTATCCCCGAGGATGAGTCTCTTCGGCTGGTCCCGCTATCTTGAGGTCAGCATCAAGGGGTCAGAAATTCAAGTGAAGAGAAGGCACGAAAAAGGGGAACTTACGAAATCGATGAACCCCGGTTCCGGCCGCATTGGAGGATGTCCCGGCACCAGATATACGAAGTCAAGGCTCCATCACCTCCTTGATCCGCTGCGCCACTTTGGTGGGGGGGGAGCGCTTCATCGGCGAGCGCCGTCCCTTTAGGCGATGCCCTGGGCGCCATCAGGTTCGGGGAGCGCGCGGCGCTCATCAGCGGTGCCACCCTCCACGTGTGGTAGGCGCCGATGATCCCCGACCCCTTCGCACCCCTCTCCTTTAGAATCTAGAGGGCGGTGAGATGGTCCTTGATCCTCTTCTTATCTTTGTCCAGGACACCCCCTTCCATGACCCTAGGACCTCTTCGATGAGGCGCCCGGAGAACATCGGCAAAGGGGCGGCCACGTCATCCTTGACGTAAAACCACTATGAATGCCACCCCTTGTTGGAGGTTGACAGACACATCAACGGGTAGTCGTTCGCCCGGTAGTTGTTGCGCAGATGTATGCTAGCACATCCCATCGGCATGCTTAGCTCTTGCTTCCCAACCCACTTCTTCGACAGGTTGACAGCAAAGAAATACTCCCACAGATCGAAGTGGGGACTAATCCCCAGGAACCCCTCACACAGGGCGACAAACGCCACAATATGCTGGACCCCATTGGGATTAAGGTGCTGCAACTCCACCTGGTAGTAATCCAACAGCCCCCAAAGGAACTTATGAGCAGGTACGGCGAATCCCCGCTCATGGAAGAGAGAAAAGGACACGACATATCCTTCGGGCGGTGATGGCTCGTCCTCATCACCAGGCAGCCACCACTCCTCGACGACGGACAATGGGCGAAGGAGGCCACGGTGGATGAGGCCCTCTAGGTGTTGAGGGGTAATGTTGGATCTGCACCATGGCTCCATTGAAACAACAGGAAAGGGGGCGGATGCGAGCTCGATGGTGGCTGCGGTGCGGATGCAAGCTTGATGGTGGCAGCAATACAGGTGCGAGAGGCTCAGGCGATTGGTGGCGGAGGTTGTAGATACGAAAGCGAGGAGGTGAAGTACGGAACCCTAGGGGGCGAACCCCTTGGTTTTATAGGGGCGACGAATGCGAGAAGAGCAACCATCCACCTCGATCTCTGAGCCTGCCATGACACACCGCCGCGTCACGTCGTGGGATACGTGCCCACGATCCCTATCCTTTCCCACCAAAATCACGCCGGACGGTTCGCTTTCCCAAGCGGACCGGACTCTTTTCCCACAAAGGGGACACGGGTCAAAACGCTTCTTCTCCGCCGCCTGGGCCTAGGAGTCCAAGGGCTGGCCCAATAGTCTCAACGGCCGTCCCAACGAGGGATAGGCCCATGAGCGACCAGGGCTCAGGTACATGAGCGTCAGTGGAGCATCGATCCACAGTCGAGCCCCAGCCAGGCTGACCCTAGACGAAATCCCCGTGAACGGGATACCAGGGTTCTCTTAAAACTACCCAGTTGACAAAAACCAAATCTCACAGCCTTACCCGTGAAGTGTCCGAAATTACCCCCGGGCCGATTCTGCCCAAATCACCCGGGGGCTCGGGGGCTACACCCGACGGGTGCGCTCGCCCACACCCTCTAGTGAATCAAAATACCCCCCGACCGATTCTTCCCGAATCACCCGGGGGCTTAGGAGCTACACCCATCAGGTGCGCTCGCGCGCACCTCTGGCGAATCGAAACAACCCCCGGGCCATTCTGCCCAAATCACCCGGGGGCTCGGGGGCTACTGTCGGGGACCTAAAACCGGGTACCTAGTGAGGAGGAACTAATAACCATCAAACGTTGACACTTTCGGTCAGACAAGAATGCTACTGTGCTTCTTGCCTAAATGACGGAAGATTGGACCCGCCTCGCCCAACCCTTGAGGGCTAGACTCCACCTCGCCCGTTGGCTAAGGGCTGGCTCCACCTCACCCGACGTTCAAGGGCGGGCTCCGCCTCACCCGACCACCGAGGGCTAGACTTCGCCTCACCCGATGGCTAAGGGCAGGCTCCGCCTCGCCTGACGTCCGAGGGCGGGCTCCGCCTTGCCCGACGGCTCAGGGCTAGACTCCACCCCGCCCGACGCCCGAGGACAGGCTCTGCCTCTACCTTGCCCAGTGGCTGAGGGCTAGCCTTGCCTCGCCCGACGTCCGAGGGCAGGCTCCATCTCGCTTGACAACTAGGGCTAGCTCCACCTAGCCCGATGACTGCACCCTGATCCTTCATAAAGACGGGCACAGGGTACGACAGGACATTCGAGTCAACCACAGTATTGAGGGCCATGCCCTGTACGCCTACAGGAAGGCACCACCAGGATACAATGGGACGGGTGCTTTAAGCCCTTTTCAACCTAACAGTGCTCGAACAGTGTTGTAGGCGCCAACTTTTGTCCCACAGTGTTGTAGGCACCGCCATCACCCCTCGAACGCGGATACTAACACAAGCATGCGACAACCACTATGATCCAAGATAGAATTCGCATCACCTACAGTGACGGACGTAGGGTCACTTCCCCGTCTACTCCCTGAAGGGTCACAGCTTGGCCCTCGACACGCCGCACCATCCGTCGGCGTAGGATGGGACGCACCCACTTGCTGACAGAGGCCAGGGCATGGCCCTATAAGGATCAACGAACACGCCATCCCTGACATGGTCTGCCATGTTAGCAAGGCGGGCACATGGGAAAAGAAAGACCCGGCTCCCCCGAAGGACATTCTCTACCTTTGGTTTTTTCCTCTTTCACCCATCTGTAACCCCTACTCCCCCTTGGTCTATAAAAGGGAGGGCAGGGCACCCCACTAGGGGGACCGACTTTTGATCGATCGTTTTCGACACACAACACACAGCCAAGCAGCAACCGAGATCTTGGCGTCCTTTCGACCTTTCCATTAGAGACTTGGGACATGTCCTCTCTCGACCGTTTGTACCCTCTACTATAAACCTTTTTTGGTACTAATAACACGAGCAGCAGCAGACTAGACGTAGGGACGTTCTGCCCGAAACCAGTATAAACCTTATGTCCTTTAGTACACCATTCGAGCCTAATGCGCAATAATTATAAATTCACTAGCTGGTGTTTGTTCGAAACACCGATAATGCAGTTCATACTTTGATAGTCATTTGTTTTTATGATACCGATTTGGTGTAGCTGCACAAAGAATATATTTGTTCCTGCAGTATATAGTCACCTTGTATTCTTGTTTATTCTGTTAGATGGGCTTGCCTGACCAAAGAATATAATATTTGATAATGCAGCTATATATCTACTATATAAATTGTCCAATTCTTTCATATCACGTGGTGTCCCTGAATAATTGCAAATCTATTTTTTTATCAGTCGACGGTGTCCATGAAAAGTATTAGTTGCATTAGGCTTCTTTTCCTGTCGAAATACTTTCCCCTGTGCCGACCCCATCGAAGGCTTTGATGATCTCGCTGATTATTAGGAGCGCCATTGTATTGGGCATTATTGTGGTATAAATGATCACGCATTGTGGACTTAATATAAACACGGAATGACGGAACAATGAGTTTCATGGGAATGATTTAGCTATAGCACATGTGTAATTTATTTAAGGCTCATGTGTCTGTATTTTCTAATAGGCTCCACCCGTTTCCTTTCTCTCGGTCTGCACATACTTTTCATACTTTCTTTAGGCAGTGTCCCTTGCCAGGAAAATCCCAGCAAGCGACATGCAAAATAGGAGACGTGCTGTGTGATTGATTTGCAAAATAGGAAACGTGTTGCGTGATTGATTTGGAGACCGTATAGTATTAGTATTATTGTGCATGTGGGCATGCAAGGTAGGACCGCTTTTACAGGAGCAATCCGATCTCAGGACGGGATCATGGAGTTGCTCTGCCGGTGGACGATTCCCTTAGGAGCTTTTTAGGTGTACCGCAAATCATCCGGCCTCATTTGCAGCCTTGGCCGTCACTGGGGGTTGGCAGGACCTCGTTGAAGCACCATGTCCCCTGCACCATGTACGTCGTGTCGTGCACCTCATTCGCCAGCGCCGGTTCCGACCCGTCCGCTGTGCCTCCTCGGATCATGTCTGAGGCCTCCGTGACCTCTGCTCGCCATCGGGGGCTGCCACCCGCCGCCAGATCGAGAACATCTCCTGCGTCGATCGAGGCATGAGCACAACTTCATTCACCCATCGGTATGTACGTGTGTTCAATTCGTTTCCCTATAACCTCTCCGCAATGATTAATATAGCATAAATCATAGTGAGAGTGGGGTGCTCCTCTCATATTAGCTGTAGAAACATCCCGTGGCCGTGGTTGTTTATCTATCGATCCCTGATGAGGGAGCTAGGGGAATGAAATGAAGTTGCTGCACTTTTTTTGGTGTTTCCTTAGTGATTTCACTTGTGTTCGATCTGAACGAACATAGTTGATATATGATCCGTTCATCATTTTATTTATTTATTAGGTGAAATCTAGGTAGCTAATTCTTTCCCCAAGTGTGTAGATGGGTTTCTAACGTGCCCACGTGGAATCAACCGAATTAGCACCTGCATTATTACAAACATAAATTGCTTGAATAAGATAAACGAAGCAAGTTAGCAGTAACAATGAACAATAGTGCTAAACAATACCATGCCAGCGTTGATCTACTCCAGTTGTTCACTGTCACTCTGTTTTGTCAGTCAGTTTCCATTTCACTTTCAGTTTCGTCAGAGTTTAGCTTTATTTCAGTTTCGTCAGTTAAGGTTGTAGTTAGCCTGACGCATGCGTTTGGTTCCTGCAGAGGCATGTCCGAGTCCTGCGTGGCTCTTGCGTGGTCTTCGGATGGTATGATCATAGTGGCACTGGTGCTGTGCATTCAGGGGGATAGCTCCTATGTATTTCCCTCTATATTGCAATCCATAAGCTGAAAAACGCTGACAGTTGACAGCACCAAGACCCAATTGTGTTCATCTATGTTCCTGAGTGCGTTGCTTATAGTTCGCCGATGGGCAAGAAACTTCCGATGAGCTCCAACAGCCAGGAGTTAACACATACCAGTGGCAAATCTTGAACAGCATCAAACTGAAGTCAAGAAAATATGACACTGGAATCAGTAATTGGAAGGGAGAAAAAAGTTGTGCAAAATAAGCACTACTATGAAATAAACTGTGGTTATAAAAATTGCACATTGGTATGATCCCGGTAGGTCATAGGTTTTAGTTAGTACAGTTCTGAACAATCTGATGAGGTTCCAGTGGTAACAAATAATTAACAACACTACTATGAAATCAGGAGGTCCTCCAGTGGTATAAACCAAGTCGTATGAAAAAACATGTGCCAAAAATCATGAACAAGCTGCACTGGAACACATGTTTCTTTCATAGATTCATGAATAGGAGCTAATTTTTCATGATAGACCTTGGGATGCAAACAACTATACAGGAATTCCATTTTTCTGTGAAATTCAAAGTTACAAGGGCAATGCAATATATTGTCTGCCAATGAATAGTAATGAACCAACAACTAATAGAGTAGACCCTCTCGTCCAACACTTACAGAAGTTTTAAAATATGCATGTGTCAAAATTTATATAGCCATGCACAACTCCGAATATCGCAGTTCAAATTTTGTTGGTACGTGGCCACGCACGGGCATCAAATTTGCGGTCATGTATGCTAACAAATTAACAATGTAGGTATTGTAGTTATTTCAGAGGCCTCACATGACATCGTCAAGATAACAGGATAGAGGCACAGAGCATGCGGATAACTTTAAATCTTTAATTGTTTGTCGATCTCCATAGAATAATAGTATATTATGTTCAGACTGACTAATGTCATCCTGTATATTTTTCATGATTTTGGTTTCTCAGTTGCCGATATAGGTTCTAGCTGTCGGTCGCTCAAAAGAAAGAGGGTGTACAGTTGACCCGCCGCCTTCAATCACCGATACACACATCTACAGGTAACTACGTTACATTTATCTTGTAATTGATCGAGGCAATCATTTTCTATCAACATAGGTTTACTCGTGTGTTTTATTATTTTGATTGACACGGACGGGATTATGGATGGGTTGAATTCCATGAAGTGAGAATGAAACACATATCTTCCATATGGAATGTGAGTGCCATGGTATTTTGGAAAGGCAATGTACGACATCACCATGGTGATACATATTTGCTTGTAATTTTGAAGGATGAGCAGGTGCATTTTGAGCTCATCTTTTTGGACCATGTCTAATTTTTTTTCTACAGACCATTGTTATCTATCTGTTGGATCTAATATTCTTACAGGGAACCAAAATGGAAGCGGTTGCGTATGGCGACCAAACCATGAGGTTCGACCGTTTGCTTCATGTAGGAGAATGTTATGACTTCATGAGAGTTGGCTTCACGCCTACTCATGTTGGTGCTTTGGCTACATCTTCCATTTATGTGCCGACTACTTTGTGGTTCTATCTCCACAAAGTATGGCTAATGCACCACCGAGAGAGCTATGGATTTGTCAGTGTCCTTGTACCATTATGGAATTCGAGGATGTATACGCTCAAGCTGAGTACTTTTTTGCAAGTATACCTCATACGCCTATATTTAAAAATACATAGTTAATTGTTCATGCTCCTATTCCATCAATAACTATCGTTTGTGTTTGTAGATGTTATTGGTATAGTTGTGCATGTATCTAATATTCGAGGAAGGGATGATGTGCGGATGCGACCGTACAAATATGTGGTGCTGATGAATGAAAGGTACTTAGATTGAAAATTTTATCATTGCTCCATGCTATCAATTTTTTATTGTTTGATGCTAATCAATTTTGTAACTCGTAGGTACCACTGCATCATAATAACCGTCAAGTATACACACATATGCTGTCACTTATCGGAATGGTGGCGAGCGGCATCATAGTTGCGCATTTTAGCTGGTCAAGTATACACACATATGCTGTCACTTATCGGAATGGTGGCGAGCGGCATCAGAGTTGCGCATTTTAGCTGGTCTCCATGTACAAATGAATAGAAAGAGAGATATTGTATCACTGATGTCCTCATATGTATTGACTAAATAAAGTATCAGTTATTACAATTTTTTGCTCGTGCATGATAGGCGGAGAGACCACTACTGATAATTTTAGCGAATTGGTATTCAGTCCTATTTGTAATCAGGCGCATGATTTTCAAAGTGAGGTTCTTTTGGGGTAATTCATTGATTTAATTTATTGACTACAACACTGACCCAAAAGTTTTTTATTTGTTTATAGGCCTACGTAATCGTCTGCTTGTTGATGAAGCCAGACGTCGCCGAATTCAAGAATTTGCTAAGGACACCGTGTCGCGTCTCATAGATTTAGAGAATTAAATAATATTGAAATTATTTACACACTTGTGACATGCACTTTGCATAGATGATGGACATGAATTTAGTTTAATATAATAGTCATTTTGTGCATTTTCATTGGTCAAACAGGTTCAAAATATGTGGATTGAGTAATGTTTGTCTTACATATTTGATTGCTTCATTTAGTTTATAATATCGGAGACTTCTTGCCGATATAAAATATTATTTTAGCCATGTCACGGAAAGATCTATATAGTAGAGTTTGTGAGCCTGCGGTGCCATGCTCTTAGTGACTGTTAAGTTCACAAACTTTGCTTTTTGGATTAAATATCAGTTTAATGTCTTACAGTTTTGTTATCTTATCGTGCGATCCGTGTGTTTTTAGTACAAAAGTTTAGTTATCCCGTAGCAACGCACGATCATGCTACCTAGTTATATATACAATCAAGTCAAGTAGTAATATTATAATAAGCAGGGGTACTATAGACATTTAACATCTTTCTTACATTAAAAAGAACACGAGAAGCCGTTTTGCCAAACGTCTTTCAAAACGGCCTCAACTCCTTCAAAGAAGTCATTTCTTCACATGAGTTGGAGCCGGAGCTGATTTCGAAGGAGCCAGAACCCTGCCAAATAGGCTCTTAATATAATCATCTTCTATCCTGGATTTCTCGCTAGCCGAAGATAAAAAACGAGAATGACTCTCTATGCACACTGATATAGAAAAAACTATTGGAGAGTGAGAAAATATAGAAAGCGATTTTTATTCAAATGGCTCTCCAAATAATGATTTAGAGAGTGAGTTTTACAAAGAAGACTCTTAGAGATGCTCTAAGGTTTACGTTATCTCCCTATTTGGTTCCGACTAAGGCCTCCTTTGAAACGCAGGGTGGGAAAATCATAGAACAGGAAAAACTTAGGATTAGCTATGGCATGCATACGTGTGGAATCATGTGGGAATGAAAAACGTAGGAAAGAAGAAGAGATGCCCTTTGGCAAGCTGTGGTAAAAATATATGAATGTGAGTTGGACACACAAGATGTGTGTTGTCAAGATAAAAATTTGAGCCCTCTGTAGACCGCAATATTCTGACTTATATGGTAAAACTTTGTTTCATTACTCAGACGAGTGGGTCCATTGACAAGCAGAAGCAAACATTAGAATATACTAGTTGCTGGAGAAGGCTTTATCGTTCTTTGTGCATAGGTTTTTTAGCAAGAGGTCTAAGTGGATGTTAAAATTCCTATGGAATCGATAGGCGAAATCGATATTGCACAAGGTAGATTTTTCATGGAATGCAAAGCACTAGTGATTAGCGCGCCCTTGCGCGCAAAGTGGCACAAAAACGTACAATAGTCAACATGGTTCCCAAGGTAAGATGCCAAAGTGTAGCATACGATACGTAGATAATACATAAATGTTCTGAGACAGCGATATCATGGAGGGCATAACCGCTGAAGGTCTATGGTCTATTGTCCATAGCGAAGGTGCCAGCTCCGATCCGACTCCCTTGCACGCAGCTGGCACCACATTTTTTTTGTAAAAGCACAATTGATTATAAATAACGACATATATGAAACAAAAGTACAAAGTAGATCCTAGATGTTTGAAGATTACAAACTTAACACATATTAATAACACTGGTCATAAGATAGCTGACATAACCTAAAACACATATAGGACAACTGGAATCTAATCTATATTTAAAGATATGTAACTTACAAAAAGAACACACTATAATTCTCTTATCAATTGATCAATATCACTGACATTGTTGCTGAACCACTTCATGCAAGGAACATTATAGTTCCTTTATCACCAAAAAAAATCATTGATACATCCATCACAGAGAGCATTCTGCAACCAAGGAAATTGTCTTATAGGCGTCCATGTTGACTAATCCAACTTGAAAGACTATTCGTATGTATAATAAGCAAAAAAAAGGTTATGTCTTGATGCCTTTTAGATTTATTTACCTCAGAGCTGGCTGAGCAGGAAGCATACAATCTAACCTGCACCACAAAAATGCTAACACTTCAATGTCCTTTAGCCATACCAAAAATACAATTTGCTAAGTAAAAAGCCGAAGTACTATTGGCATGTATATTAAGAGGAGATGTTTAATAGCCGGGATGGATACGACTATGATAAGATGCATGCGCCCATGAAAATTGAATGTAAATAGAATTGTGTATAAAAAGAAGGCTTTAGAACATTCACGATCTCCTTATATCTGATCTGATATGGTGGAGTAGACTATATTTAATAGTGTGACAACTTTGCATATGCATATTAGAAAAAGGCACAGTGAGTCTGTTGCAGGCCAGCTACATATGAAGAATTAAGAATTCAAGACAACGATATGTAAGGCACAATTTTTATATGATATACCTGCCATTGAGAGCTGACTATGGACCTACATTTCCTACCTGCTCCGCCTGCCTTGCAGGATACAAGCAGCTATCCATTGCCAGGCTGCTCGTCCTAACCTGCAGGCTGCATCACTGCAAGCCTACAAAAATCCAGGGTGCTAGCTGCACCATGAAACCCATCATTGGAGCCAATTCAAAATGTAAAATCAGAAATTTTGGATGCGCAGATGTTGTAGCTGCACCATAGAAACATTAATTTCATAGTCATCCTCCAAAATGCATAGGTATATGTCTTATGTACTTGTTTACACCAAAATTTAGGAAGAAGAATGCGGGAACTCGAAGCTTCCAGGATTGTATCATCAAGTAATCAATTAGATGTGAATCGGTATCAGCTGATTTAGATGCGATGTCAGAATCGGCTATTTTATAGATGACGTCAGCAGACGGCGTCAATGGGCTATGCTTGAATGGCGCCAGGAAGATACGTCGGACTCTACAAATAAGGAAAATTAGGGTCCAAGTTATTATTAAGTAAGAAAGTTTCCTTTTATTCCAAGAATTGTAATGAGTCATATTTGAGTAGGATTCATATTTCGGTTCCGGGTATAAATATTAGACCCTGGTTGTTGTACAAGGGGACGAACACTCAATCAATACAATCTTTCTGGCTTTTGTCATCGCATTAGGAGTAGGAGTACTATAGATCTCGGCGAGTTCTTCAGCAAACAGGGCTGCATCGACTAATCAACCTCCAGGTTGCTTGTGAGTACCGTCACGACTTGTATTGTGCTTATAAAACTGCATCACCTGATTAACCTTTTATGAGCTATAACATAAGTTCGTTATCGATCTATATCATTGTTTGTAAGGCTGCATCAACTGATTGATCTCTTTCGAATCATAATATAAGTCAAAGTTATCGATCTTGTGTTAAATAATTTGTTGTTTAATACAGTATCACCAGTTATTGAATCTGCTAAAATTAGTAAGATTTTCCTTACTATTTTTTTGGTTGATTCACCAGATATCGATCTCGTTATAATTAATATTTTATTAATTATTACAAAATCAACCGATTGAGATAGAGATAGATCGGCACCATATCATCTTAATTGGTCGTCCTTTGATCTGGTTATGCTTTAAATCTTATAATTGATGGCTTAATTTCGCCAGATCGGCTGTTTTATCTCTCTTCCAATCAAACATAGTATGCATCCAAAGACATGTTTCAATCTTGAATAAACTCACTAGTTAATGAGATCTAATCTAATGACACTACCATAGCTGCATCGATCCGGTCGAACCTCACTGGTTAGGCTTTAGATTAGAAATTATCGATTAGTGGTCTTGTTTATAATCAAGATATATACTCTGTTTGTTTGCTATGACTGCATCGGTTATTTTAGCCGATTTGCCTATACTCTCACACATATAGCATGTTTTCATGAATCTGTCAATATATAGATAGTTTTATAGATTCTTTGGTTTTAGTTTGTTATCATTATCATAGCTGCATCGATCCGATCGAACCTCACTATTGATGATAATAGATTAGATTCAAACTATTTGTAGATTCATTTATATTAGATAGTCAATTTGTTCGTATGTTATACTCTTTTCATCAAACTTATCGGCTCGACGCTTTATATCGATCATGTTCCATTTAGCCGATGATGCTTTCTTATATCGCTTCTTTGCTGATTATCAATTCTCTAATCGATCGATGACATCAATCGCCCATTTGGTTATATATTTTGAAATTTTAAGGAAAGATCTTCTAATTTTGTATTTGGGTGTATTGTATGTGTTTTTGTCTAGATTAATCAGTCATCATAAATCTGCTATGATCCATGAGCATTGGTTATTTTAATTCATATCATTATCATTTAATATTAGCCAATAATCCTTGATTTAAAGATCTTTATTTCATGGATACGCCGGATATCGACTATTTAGTCGATAGCCTTATTGAATCGGCTATGTAGCCGTACATTTGAAAGTGTCTGGGGCAACACCAACATGTTCCACCTTAAATTACTGATAAGATTTTCTCTCCTTGTCAATTGCAGGTCAAAATGACTGGCACGTCGTTGGGTTTTCAGAATCGACTGATTCTATGTTGAAGCTAAGCAGATCTCTAGTCTCGTTCCACTTAGATCCTCCGACTTGCTGTGTGTTGATCACATCACCATATTTTTGTGTCAACACACTTTTTGGCACGTCTAGTGGGACCACAATCGTCAAAGCGGTTCACAACAACAAGGATATTCTTATGGTACCTTATGAAGACTTACCTGATGAGAATAAAGATGTCATTGGTAAGGCTATAGAGGAGTTTCAGAATAAGTGCTTGTTGTCATACACCAAAACATGTGAGAATAAAGTTGTTCAAAAATATCTACTGCCGAGAGTTTTGATGCATGGACAGTCAGATACAGACAAAGCTAATGATAGGCGTTTCTTTGTAGAAGCTGTCAACAAATTTGTTCATGATGCAATGCTGAATCATAATACAGCTTTAGTTGAATACATTCCACAATACCATGAAGGAGGTGTTTCATGGATTTCCACTTGATCAGGTTGGACCGACTTATTATAATATTTTGTATCCGTCGACTCAGGGGACTAATCAAGCCGGTACTAGCCATCAAAAAGCAGCACTAGCTAAGAGCGATGATGCCCAGGCAATTCAAAATTCATCTGAGCAAATTCAGGGTGCTACTACTAATCAAATGCAATATAATCCTAGATCATCAGTGCAGCATGTGCAACAGCCGACAGGGCAAGTTTAGAATCAGATGGTTAATTTTGGTACATCTGGCCAAATACCACCGTCGGCTCAAAAAATAGCACCACCGGTTCAAAGGATTCGTAGAGATACAGATCCTAATGTTTTCAATCAGAGATTTCAAACAGTAAATCAACAAAGGGCCTGATAGATAGATATTCCACAAGGATATCATTATGGTTCAGATTATAATACCCTCAATATGATTCTAAATCTAGGATATCAAGGCACTCAGAATTTCAATCTGCAGATGGGTCAGCAATTGCCAAGAAATTCAAACTCAAATGCTGATGAATTATTACCCATAGTAACCGAAATGATAAAAAATCAGTTTGGTTTAAAACTAAAAGGGCAGACCTTTTTGGACAAACGTCCATATCCAGAGTGCTATGATTTGGTGGCTCTTCCTATAAACTATAGGCTTCCAAAATTTGCTAAGTTCACTGGTTAAGATAGCACAAATACAATAGAACATGTCAGTCGATATCTTACTCAGTTGGGTGAAGCCTCTATTGAAGAAGCGCATCGAGTTTGTTTCTTCTCTTTGTCCGTATCAGGACTAGCTTTCACTTGGTTTTCATCACTAGCGGTTAATTCTATTGCTAATTGGAGTGATCTTGAAAAGAAATTTCATACATATTTCTACACTGGGATAGGGGAAAGAAAGATCACAGATTTGACAACTATAAAGCAAAGAGCTAATGAATCGGGTGCTGAGTTCCTTCAGAGGTTGCGAGAAATAAGAAACTTATGCTTTTCGTTGAATTTGACTGATGATCAGCTAGCTGCGTTGGCCGTTCAAGGAATGTTACCAACATGAAGAGAAAAGCTGCTTGGGCAAGAATTTGATAATTTAGGTCAATTGGCTCAATGGGTGGCAGCACTTAATAGCTAATTCTAGAATATACGCAGAGATACCCGATTCCAGAAGAATACTGCAATCGCTGAAGCTTATAATCCATATTTAGTCGATGATGATGATGATGAAGAGGAAATTACCATAGCTAAATGGAATTGGGGTAAAAAGATAGTAATGGTTCCAAATTATTGGGGAAAAGAATTTGAAGAAAGTTATGATTTTGATGTTACAAAAGCAGACAAACCTTTTGATTTCTTGCTTGAGAAGGGATAGATTAAACTGCCTGCTAATCATATTATATTACCTCCCGATCAGTTGAAGAATAAGAAGTTCTGCAAGTACCTGTAACACCCTTGGTGTTACCGCTTAAACAATTTGCTAAACTATGTCATGAGCATCATGTTTTTGTGATAATGCATGTGATAAAGTGTGTAGATCAATTTCCGTAACACAAAATGATCAATAAAAATGCTAAACGAAAGTTGATTCGATAGTTCATGCTTATCAAGTAGGGTTTGAAACTAATTTTTATTGAACAAAAATACTATAGAACATGTATGTGACACTTAAATAAAGTTTGAAGTACAAACTTTGTAGATGACAATGAAATACTTACTGTAGAAAAATCATGTTACTAGCTAGTATTTCTAATAGTCTAGAAACAGAACTTAAAAACAAATCCAGCTCAAAAACTTAGAAATTTTCAAGTTTGTCAACAGCTAGACATTGCTATGTTTAGCAATTTGTTGTGAGAGATTAGGTTAAAGGTGTTGTAGTGTTATAGCTCGATTTGGTAGTCTCATATGCCATCTTGAGCATGGTGAATATGGTTTAGGTCTAGAAGCAACCGTTAAGTTTTTATGGTCGCTTTAAAATTCATGCATGACACGGGTTTAGGCTAGTTAGCTACGTGGGCGCGATCACCACTCTCTATCACTCAGTGTCACCGCATTGGTCGCGCGTGCGCACTGCCACGCGCGGCCGGCCGTGGCCGCCTCTAGCCTGACTATGGCTCGACTATCGCTGGCCCCACCGCGTGGAGCCATTGCTGCTGCCGCTTGCCCCGCCCCACACCTCGACGGGGCCACTGCCGGTGCCATCACCTCGTCGTCGTGTCCACACTGCTGCCCTGCCTTGCGTTGCTGCTACCAACGCCACTGCGATGTTGTGCTGCGCTACCGCTCGCCTTGTCCTAGCATGCATGTGGGCTGTCATGGCTACCATGCGCCATCGCCTCGCCTTAATGGCACTGTGGCCGTGCATGCCACGCCCCCACCTACCTCTGCGCGTACGCACATGCTTTGGCCACATTGTTGTGTAGCGGGTGTGCAGACGCCGCCTTAGGTCCAGTCGGCCGTGTCCCGCCAAGGCAAGGATGAGCCGAGCCCACCTTTCGCACCCCATCTCTCTCTCTCTCTCTGCCATCATCATCGAGCCATGCCATTAAATTTGTCAATGAGAGATCACCTCAAGTCGATTCATTGCATTGTTGGCTCTATCACACAGCCACCTAGCTACCTGTCCCCACCCTGCCATGAATGGCACCCGGTCGAGCTCTAATTTTGGAGTTTTCCCACCGTCATGCCGATAAGGCCATGTCTGGCCACGGGTGTGGGCAGCTCTCCCATCATCCCTCTCGAGCCAATTCACCTGCACCACTAGCATCGCCTTGACTCCCTCACCACCTTGCGTGCCTTAGTAAAATGCTCTTTGTTTCAAATATACATTAAATCATTTATAGAAATAAAGGTATATCCTTCAATTGTAAAGCTAGGTGTTTATTAGTTGAACCCAACACTTTGCTTGGTAAAGATGATAGTTAGCTTAGTACCATAGTCATTAGAGCTAGCTTAGTAGCTTAGCATGTGTGTTCTTATTTTAAGAGTTGCTATTGCATAAATATTAAGTGTTGCATCATCATTGCATGCATGTAGAGAACGAGTTGGTGGAGTTTATGACCACCGGAGAGTAGGAGTATGAGGAGGTGATCGAGGAGTACGAGGAGGAGGTTCTCGTGTAGGAGGAGGTCCTAGAGCCATCACTGACTGACTTAGCTGACACCCCGCCTGCCCAAGGCAAGCCCCGGTGCATAACCCTTATTTTGAATGATCATTGGATATATATATATATATATATATATGTGTGTGTGTGTGTGTGTGTGTGTGTGATGTGCATTTATGTTACATGATTTATATTAAAACTAGATGCATAGATAACCTACCTATGAGTCCTACTAGCATAGGTCGAGTAGCTGCTATGCTTAGGCTATCGGTAGCGTGAGTAACCTGCCGTTACTCACAATAGATGATTATTATTATTACTCTCATGATAAAATGGTGAAAGGAAATGGAGACCGGGTAAGGATATGGTATGGGTATTGGTGGGTGTAATAGGTTGTGTCCCGCGGCCAACGGGGCATAGCTTGGTTACACTATTTTCCCTGTCCATGTCGGTTAAGGACCGTCCGTTGCTGTGGATGGTAGTCACGTCACAGACTTATTATCCTGGGCACATACTTGTTTATGGGAGCGGGAAGGCTCATTGCTCTCTTATCATGGGTTTTGGCTTTTTCCGGACCGACTGATTGGAGATGGGGATGGTGGAGGTCTAAGCACCACATTGAGTCCGGGACTCAGGAGTGGGGGCTTGGAGTCCAAGTTTGGACAGGGACCTGGACCCCTTGATAGGAGTGTGGTGGGTTGGTCTTGCTTGTGCCTAGGGTACAAGCGGGGCATGTGTTTCAGGGTACCCAGCTAGGATACATTGGTTCACGAATCGCTGTGTGATACGGTACGACTTGCCTATGATCTAGCACCGTAGTAAGAACTGGACGATGAAAGGGGATGAATGGATCTAATTGCTCAACTCTTGCTTGAAAGTAGAACATGTGCTTACATAGAATGGTTAGCTAATGAACTAATCATGACTGCTAATAAAATACATACATAAGGATTCACTATTAGTAATGCTTTTCGCAAAAAAGGAAACCCGGCAAACCATAAAGCTTATCATATCCTTGGAGTCAGGAAATTATTCCCACTAGTCGGGTAAGTCTTGCGAGTACATTGTGTACTTAGGGTTTATTTGCCCCAATTGCAGGTGTAGCTTGAGGAGTGGCTGTTGTGTGGAGGATTCTTCTGGTGGGCACAAACGGATCCTTGTATATTATCGTTAGATGTTTATTTCAATTCCGCTGTTTAAATTCCGCACTCTGAACTTGATATTGTAATAATGAATTTTCGAGAACTCTTGTTGTATGAAATGAACTAAGTGATGTAAACTCGTTCTCATTATTGGATCCTGGCTAAAAAACATGGATTGTTTGAGTTCTCCCTTAGGGTATGCTCGACGGAACTGCCCGATGTAGCTTACTTTCGGGGTGCTCAGTGTCTAGTGGAAGACGAGCGCCTTCGAAGATGTGTTATTTTAGGCGGTTCTACCACAGTACCATAACACTACTTCTCATACTACTAATGATTGTAGGATTTTTCAGCAGCATATTCAGAGGGCTATTCAACAAGGGAAGCTTAAATTTGATACAACTCGGAAAATGAAAGTTGATAATAATCCTTTCCCAAAGGATCAGAACATGGTTGATGCTAAGTTATTCAAAGAGAAAACTAAAGTTTTGACATTAGCTAGGGCAAGAGAAATTGGAACAGTTGATTCAAAGATGCAAATATCGACTGATGAATATAGAGAAATTAAAAGGAGTCGTGACCAACAAAAGAGCTGATATAAGCAGGGAGAAACATCGGGAGATGGTGCGATGAGACCACATGTTGCATCTTGAATTCTATTGAATGAATGGTAATGATAGAAGAAGAAAGATTATCAGCGCTGGTTAGAAGAGAAGGAATATCAACGTGAACAAGAAGAAGAGAGATATGAAAGAGAACATGCTGAGTCATATTGGAATTGCCTTTTCTTCAGACATTGTTGGAATAAAGGTTTGAGATTGCCTAGTAGAAATAATTGCCCAGAATGTAGCGAACAATATTAGGAGTTTAGGCAATCTCAAGTCAACCGCTGGTCTATCTATGATCAAATTGAATATCAACATAATGATGTGGATCGGTGCTTAAAAAATAGAAGCATTCATGATCGGCTTGGAAATCAAGTTATTGATCAGAACTGGGCCGATTATGAAGATGAAGATGATGATGAGTATGTTTGGCAGAAAGGACAGTGGTGTCCAGGATGTTTAACAAGAAGTCAGAAGAGAAGAGTACAACGCCTAAGGAGCAGAGAATTAGAACATGCTCAGAAATCTGGTAAACCACAAGTGTGGCGTGCTAAACAAATAGCCGATAAGGGTCAACCATCGGCTAATATTCAAATAGCTTTTCTTTTACCATATGAATTTAAAGCTCTAGAAGTCTATTCGGATTTTGTTGAATCGGAGTATGAAGAGATGGTAGCCCAGTTGACATTTGAAGGTTTTATATGTGAAAAGTTTTGTCGATGGGAAGCCGATGAGTAAAATGTTTATTGATGGAGGTGCCTCTGATAATCTAATGCCTTATACTACTTTTTGCAAGCTTGGTAAAGGACCAGAAGATCTAATTGAGACTGACATGATGCTTAAGAATTTTGGGGGTAATGCGTCCAAGACTGGGGGGCAATAAATGTTGAATTGACAATTGGAAGCAAGACTTTGCTCAGTACATTTTTTATCATTGATGGAAAGGGTTCATATAGTTTACTCCTTGATCGTGATTGGATTCATGCTAATTGTTGTGTTCCATCGACTATGCATCAATGCTTGATTCAGTGGCATGGAGACAATGTTGAGCTAGTTCATGCTGATGATTCTGTAAGTATAGCAACAGCTGATCCAATGTATTGGGAACTAGAATATTTTGAGTGTTTTTCTAACAAGCGATGGGAAGGAGGCTTCATTAGAATCAATGATGAAGGCCAACAGTCGATCTAAGCTGTTGGCTCTGAAAGTTTGTTTTAATGGATAATCCAATAGATGGTACATATGGTAAACTAGGACATGGCTTTACGTTGTTCGATGAGTTAGAAGAAATAGATATTGGTCCTGGAGATTGGCCTAGGCCGATGTATGTAAGTGCTAAATTGGATCCTGAGTATAAACAAGAATTGATAGATTTGTTAAAGGAATTTAAAGATTGTTTTGCTTGGGAATATTATGAAATGCCTGGCTTAGATCGATCAATTGTTGAACATCGGTTGCCAATCAAACCAAGACATCGGCCATTTAAACAAGCTCCAAGGAGATTTAATCCAAATGTTTTTGATGATACTAAGAAGGAGACTAAAAGACTACTAGAAGCAAAATTTATTTGACCTTGCCGATATGCAGAGTGGATATCAAGTGTAGTTCCTGTGTATAAGAAAAATGGGAAGTTGAGAGTCTATATTGATTTCAGAGATTTGAATAAGGCTACACCGATGGATGGTTATCCGACGCCAATAGCCGATATGTTGGTAGATGCAACAGTCGGGCACAAGGTAATTAGTTTTATGGATAGTAATGCAGGTTATAATCAAATTTTTATGGCTGAAGAAGACATTGTAAAAACAGCCTTTAGGCGCCCTGGCACAATTGGCTTATTTGAATGGGTTGTGATGACTTTTGGATTAAAGAATGCTGGTGCAACTTATCAGAGGGCAATGAATTATATTTTTCATAAGTTGATCGACAGGATTGTTGAAATCTATATTGATGATGTGGTGGTGAAATCCAAATGGTACACAGAACATCTGGCTGTTCTATGGGAGACTTTGGAGTGCACAAGAAAACATGGTTTAAAGATGAATCCTAATAAGTGTGCCTTTGAAGTGTTAGCTGGACAATTTTTTGGGTTTTATGGTCCACGAGAGAGGAATTGAGATTGGTTAGAAAAGTATAAAAGCAATTGATGATGTAGTACCTCCAACTAAGAAAACAAAATTACAATCTATGCTTGGTAAGATTAATTTTATCATAAGGTTTATTTCAAATATGTCAGAAAGGATTCTACCATTTTCTCTTTTGTTGAAGCTGAAAAATCATAAAGAATTTAAATGGGGTGATGTACAACAAAAAGGGTTTGAGGAGATAAGAGTATATGAAATCTCCACCTGTGCTGGTTCCTCCTCGGCAAGGTAAGCCTTTTAAGTTGTACGTATCGACCGATAGCCAAACGATTGGATCGGCCTTGATGCAAGAGTTTAAAGGAAAGAAATGGGTTGTTTTCTATTTAAGTAGAAGACTTTTGGATCCTAAAATAAGATATTCCCCTATTGAAAAGTTATACTTATACTTATATTCCTCCTACACTAAATTATGACATTATTTATTATTGGCTGAGTGTACAGTTGTGTCTAAAGCCGATGTGATAAAACACATGTTGTCAATGCCGATATTAAATGGAAGAATGGGAAAGTGGATTCTTGCATTATCAAAATTTGACTTGAGGTATGAATCGATAAAGTAGTCATAGGGCAAGTGATGGCCGATTTTATTACTCAACACCATAAACCAAGCATCGGCTATATGGAACCTATGTCTTGGACATTGTTCTTTGATGGATCATCATGCAAGCAAGGTGGTGGCATTGATATTGTTATTATTTCGCCTCGGGGGGCAAGTTTTGAGTTTGCCTTTCAAACCAAACCAATGACCACCAATAATCAAGCAGAATATGAAGATATTCTTAAGGGACTTCAACTTCTTCAGGAAGTAAAGGCCGAGCCAATTGAAATATTTGGAGATTCATAGCTAGTTATTAATCAGTTGATCGGCTTGTATGAATGTAAAGATAGTATTCTGAAGGGAGACTATGATGAATGTCAAAAGTTACTTGAGGAGTTTCCCCTTACTTCTCTTCAGCATATTCTAAGAGCACAGAATCAAGAGGCCAATCGATTAGCTCAGAATGCGTCGGGCTATCGAGTGTTCTAAGAAATCTTAAGTAATGAGACCTTGGCTAATGATTGGAGAGTTGAAATAGCCGATTACCTCAAGAATCCATCATAAATGGTTACTAAAAAATTGAGATATAAATTGACTAAGTATGTTTTGTTAGATGATAAGTTGTATTACAAAACAGTCGATGGAGTTTACTTAAATGTTTAAGTCAAGAAGAAGCTGTAACACCCTCAATGTTACAATCTAAACCAACTACTAAATCATGTCACGAGCATCGTATTTGTGTAATAATGCATGTGATAGAAGGTGTTGATAAATTTCTTGTAGCCTAAAATAATCAATAAAAATGTTAAATCAATGTTGATGCAATAGCTCATCTATATCAAGTAGGGTTTAAAACCAATTTTTATTAAGCAACAATACTATAGAACATGTGTGTGACACTTAAATAAAGTTTAAAGTACAAACTTTGTAGATAACATTGCAACTCTTGCTGTAGAAAAATAATGTTACTAGCTAGTATTTCTAATAGTCTAGAAACGGAACTTGAAAACAAATCCATCTCAAGACTTGGAAAATTTCCTAAGGTGAGCAGCAGTGTGACAAAGCTTTGTTTGGCAAATTATTCTGTGAAATTGAGTTAAGAAGGGGTGTCGTGTTGTAGCTTTTATTGATAGCCTAAGATGCCCTCTTTAGAGTAGTGAAGATGGATTGGTTCTAAATTGAATCATTTAGTTTTTACGAGCGCTTTAAAATTCGTGTGCGTACTCAGTCTCGTGTGCCACTGCTACCACGGCTGCCGCTGATGCTGCTGCTACCCTCCATGTCACACGTCATGATGCAATCATGATCGCAGTCGCTGCCGCTGCCGTTGTGTCACTCCCATACTCGTGTCTGCTCGCTGCATCACGCTGCCCCCTCCTTGGCCCGGTTGGGTGCCATCCGCATGTGGCCACGCACGTCGTCGTCACACCATTAATGGCATTGCGGCGCGTGGGCCATGGCCGGCCGTGGACGCTCAAGCTCATCCCCTTGTGCTTGGACGTAGGTCCCTTGGTCGTGTCAACCCCGTCTCGCCAAGGCTCGCCTCGTCAAGTCACCGATCGCACCCAGTCTCTCTCTCTCTTTCCTTCTCTCTACTGCCACCGCTGAGCCACGCCAACGTGCCTGCCTGCGAGGGGTCGTCTCCCATCAATTCCATGCACCCACAGCTCCGCCCTCACATCCCCTCTCCAACCGCCCCCACCCCGCCTTAATTACGACCAAGCCGAGTTCCAATTTTGGAGCTTTGCTCCCGCCACCGCGCCATTCAGGCCCAGCCCGCCTCACCGTGGCTAGCTCCAACCTCGCCATCTCGCGTGGAATTGACCACACCACTATCCCCACCTAGAACCCCTCTTCATCATGCGCACCCAAGTCGTAGTCCTATAGCCGGGTCCACGCCGCTGACATGGTCGTGTCGCTGCGGTTCGCCGTCGAGCTCGCCACGCGCACATGGCCAGACTTGCTCGGGGTGTCTCTGGCCAGGCCACCGCTAAGGGAAGGATCGTGGTGCATCACTGATGCTTACCTATCACTTCTATTATCTATTGCATGCTGTGGCTCACTGGAACGCGGTTGCCGCCACTACAGGTCGCCCACCGCCGGGGAGAGCCGCTCTGCTTCACCTCTGTTCGTGCAACCACCGCCCATCATCGCGCGTTGGCCCATAGGTGAGCATCGATCCCATAGCTAGGTCTACAAGGGTCCTAGTTGGCCGGCGTAATGGGGTCGTACCGGTCCACACCGTGCCAGTGAGCACGGGGGTCGTGGGGACCTCCCCGATGCGAAGACAACTTCTCTCGGGGTCTTTGATGCATAAGTGTTGACTGAGTCAATAGGACGAATAGTGGCTGCAAGAATAGTAGGTAGCTTGGGGGCGTTTTCGCTAAAACACCAGCGTGCGCAGGAGCTCCCCACCATGGACCGCCTCCGCGCGTGGACCACGCCCCATGTGGGCCGCGTTGGGCCAGTTTGGTTCGTCTTTTTAGTAAAGAATTAGAAATGGTTTTGTATTTTCATTCAAAAACCAGTTTTGTGTAATTAATCTAAAATCATGTAGATGTCCAAAAATTGTGAAACAAATTTTGTTAGGCTCCTAAAATTGTGAACTCTCTGCTAGTATATTTTGCTCACGTAGTTTTGTAATATTTTCAGAAGTTATCTAATTAATTTGAGATTCTTAATATTATAAGATATAAACTTATAGGAATTGTTGTGATAAATTGGTGATAGTGTTGGCTCTAAAACTTTCACAGTAAATTCCACACATTATTAGGTGCTCACTGTAATTTTTGTAGCTCCATAATAATTAGTTTGCTAAGGTAACTAAATGAGCCCTAGTTCGAAAATATATGTTTAATCAATAAAATGCCGAAACACCTTGGGATTTTAGAACTAAAACCTTTTTTCTAGAAACAAAGCCTTACTTGACGACATGGATACATAGACCAGTATGCTACTCATTAAATCTAGCTTGTTAGCTTGTGGAGCGTAATCGTATATTTAAGAGTTACGGTTACCGTTGATTAATTTCGTCTCTGTGTTGTACCCACGTATATCATAATAGGAACAACGATGGATCATAGAGTCGACTCGAGGTAGTAGAAAATATGGTGCCTTGATGATCATGTCACTATGATAGAATGCTAACTTTTGGTTATATCTTACCCAGCCAAGCCCCGGTGCATAACCCCTATTATTCTGCACTTTATTTTATGCTTGTGCATTAAGTTTTAAGGAGTTGAATAAAAACCCACTTGCATATATATATCCTTTTCCTATGAGTCCTACTAGTATGTCAGGATCATGTAGATTGCTATGCTATAGGATCTGGTAGAAGTCGAGTGATTACCTGTCACTCGCGAGAGATAGGAAAGATATTATTGTTGTTATTATATTACTATCACATGGAATATATATGGAGGATAATTGGAGACCGGGCGGAATGGTACTTTGGATCTAGACTTGGTTATGTATTCAAGCGAGGCTTGGATTGCACTTGTTCCGTTTATGTCGATTGAGGACCGTCCGTTGCTGTGGATGGTAGTTAGGTCACAGACTTATTATCCTGAGCACATACTTGCTTATGGGAGCGGGAAGGCTCGTTACGCTCTTGTCATGGGTTCTGGCTCTTTTTGGACTGACTAATTGGAGGCGGGGATGGTGGAGGTCTAAGCACCATACTGAGACTGGGTCTCAAGTGTGGGGGCTTGGAGTCCAAGTTTAGACGGGGACCTAGACCCCGTGACAGGAGTGAAATGAGTTGGTCTTGTTTGTGCCTGGGGTACAAACAGGGCGTGTGTTTTGGGGTACCTAGCTGGGATACATTGGTTTGCGAATTGCCGTGTGATACGGTACCAACTTGGCTATGATCTAGCACTATTGTAAGAACTGGAATATGAAAGATGGTAAAATAGTTCTGATTGCTTACCACCTGCTTGAAAGTAGCATAGGTGCTTACATAGAATGGCTAGTTAATGAACTAATGATGACAGCTAATAAAGTTGAATATAAGGACACACGTTGAATATAAGGACACACATTTATCCTTGTAAGTCTTTTATTTTCCACCGCATAAATAAGGGTTTTATTCCCCTATTGCAGGTGATCGGAGGATGCTTATTGTTGACTCTTGTGTGTGGATACCTCCTGGTGGGCTCAGAGAGGATTTTTTTCACGCTACGACCGTAGTGTTTATTTATAACCCTTACTAAAGGTTTTTATAAGAAAAGATATAAAATCTGTTAGCATCTCTTGTATATAAATGTCCACTATTTTAATGCTCCACCATGTCATTAAATTAATCTTTACTTCCTCTGTAAGTCTAATAACATTGTTATATTCCGTTGTTATAATAAATTGAGGTAATATTCTGGTACTATAATAAAGTGATGTAAGAAATGACTTAAGAATATTGTAAGTTTTATTCTCTCATTTATGATCCTGATGGAAAAATGTAGATTTTTGAGTTCTCCCTTAGGGTGTGCTCGACGGAACTGCGTAGTTTAGTGTCCTCTCTTTAGTACTTGATGTCTAATGGAAAACAAGTACTCCTAGGAGACATTGGATTAGGCGGTTCTACTACAGGTGGTATCAGAGCATAAATAAGGAAATAAAGCTTCAAAACTCCTTTTCTAAACTAAAATTTGACAACCTATTTTTGCAAAAAGTTAGGGTGTTTAACTACGAAATATATAAGTAGCCCTATTGCTATAGTTGAACATCCAAAATAGGTTTAACTAGGTTCTCTCTGGTGGACTGACTCTCACGTAGTATACAATCTTTAAGTCAGTCACGCTAGTAATGCCTTAGTCATCGTGACCGTATTGCTGGTAGATGCGCCCTTCATAGATGTCACGTGTGTCGTATTGTGCACGACTGACCCGTCCTTGTTCCGAAGTTATTATTGCACTGTGACTTCATGCTCCATGCTCGCCTATGGTTCATGCCTATCGTGACACATGTCTCCCCGTACTCTTTTCTGTGCCCTTGTTGGACCCTTGCCCTGTAGCAGTATTAGTCATTAATGGCCTTGGACATCGCTCGCCTTGAACACGTGAAAAATTCGGTCGATTCATTTGTAGTGGCCCACACTAGAACCAAGGGTGGATTGCGCTAGGACCACTGACCGCTCCGCCATTATAAGCAAAGCCTGGCCTAGCCACTGGTACCACCACCCGGTGCACTCAGCTCGCCTAGCTTTTCCTTTTGAGCAAGCTTTTCGCTCAATCCTTCCTTGCAACCACCCACCAGGAATGGGAGGAGCCTAGGTTAGCAGTTACTGCCTAAACACTAGGGGTTTTCCCAAAATCCTATATGCCACCCTGCAAAAACTTGGAGTTAAGGATCATCCCGAGTATGAGGGTCGTGAGTATGAAAAGCATGGCACTGAACGGTGTGAAGTTACCGTCTATATTGGGAAGAGTGAGGAGTTTCCCAACATCACTGAAGCCTAGAATGTGACCATAACTAGGTTTCGCTTCATCGACACCTACCAAGTTATGGCCCGCAAAGCCTTGCGGTACCTTTACCAGATCTATGAAGAGCCCATTACTCGTACCCCCATGAGGTTCTTTCCACCTTTGGAAAAGAATCAACGGGTATGGAGGGCTCGCATGGAGGCTTTGCAAGGGCGGGATGCGCAAGAAGACGGTCCAACTGTGGTGCACTTGACTACGTACCTGCTTACTCTAGATGAGCAGTATGACCGCCAAGCCTCAGAGCTGAGGAAGTGCCTCCGGTGAGCTGAGGAAGCCGAGATCTTCTCTAAGAAGCTCCAGGTGCAGCTTGCTGAAGCGCATGACAGTGTGGCAACCATAGAGTCAGGAGACTGCCATGTCTGAAGCCCTAAAGGAGGCTAAAGATTGGCATGTCCATCAGTTGGGAGAGGCCTACCTTATCACCAGGACCAAGCGGAGGACGCTGGCTGCTAAAAGGCAGGATCCCTTAACCTTAGAAGGAATCCCTGTCCACCCACCGGAAAGAAGGAGAACCGGTGTTGCAGTACCTCCAGCACCCCCACCCTCGGAAGTGTCAGAAGTAGAATCCTTGCTTCCCCTCACTCAGCCACTACCAAGGGAGGAGGCAGATCCATAGCTTGGGTGGTAAAAGAATTCGCCGAGCCCGAGAATAAAGATGTGTGGCCCGACAAAGTAGATTAGTTGCCTTGGGAAGATGTATCTGTAGTTAGTGGTGCCTTTCATCGCTGTCCTCCTATATTATAATCTTTCCATTGTATTTTGTTTGTAGTTGTTGAGATCATCTGGTCGTAAGGAAGGTGAACGATGTGTCGATAATGGGAGAGTGAGTGCATGTATGTTGTACCAGCATAAGGACGTTTGGAATGTGCATTTTATTTATTTCGATGTGTTTATTGCGTCCATCTACCCTTTGGTCTCGTTAGATGTGCTTAGGGTTTTCAAGGACGATGTTAAGTGGGTTACAAGAGAGCAACCATTCAAATGCCAGCAGATCGGCCATGATGGGATAACGTAGGACATTGTATCAACTAATTGTAGATGTCCCAGCAGAGCACTTGAATCTCTTTAAATCAAATCCATTGTGGGATTTGAATGTCTTGTCCCTTGTTGCGAAAGGAACCCTTGTTGTCTAAATCTTCCCTTGCAATACTCTTCTGATTTTGTGATCTATGACCCCACCGCCTTCATTGTGGGTAAGTTGGTAATAGTTGCATGGTTAATAGCTTATGGTGCCACGATGAAACCGAGGGCCCCTGTGGAACAGCTGCCACATGGTGACGCTGCTTGGCACGAGCTGGTATCGAGGTTGTTGACCAATCACCTTTACCAAGTTACACTACCATACCGCTTTTGATACAAAATATTCTTCTTAAAAATATTCGGGTGTTCGAACGAGAAATCCACAATGGGTTGATGAAAAATAACCATCGAACGTTAAAAACTCCCAAACGGACAAGAGCACCGCTGCGCTTCTGATCCGAACGATGGGAGTTTTGGTTCCACCTCGCCCGATGCCCGTCAGCCAACTCCGCCTCCCCCGACAACTGGGGGACGGCTCCACCTCGCCCGAGGGCTGAGGGCTAGACTCTGCCTCGCCCGTGGCCTGTCGGCCAGCTCCGCCTCCCCCGATGGCTGGGGGACGGCTCTGCCTCGCCCAAGGGCTGAGCCCCGACGGCTGGGGGACGGCTCCGCCTCGCCCGATGCCCATCGGCCATCTCCGCCTCCCGAGATGGCTAGGGGACGGCTCCGCCTCGCTCGAGGGCTCGGCCAGCTTCACCTCCCCCGACGGCTGGGGGATAGCTCCGCCTCGCCCGAGGGCTGAGGGCTAGACTCTGCCTCGCCCGATGCCCGTCGGCCAGCTCCGCCTCCCCCGACGGCTGGGGAACGGCTCCGCCTCGCCCGAGGCCTCCTTGCCCGATGCCCGTCGACCAGCTCTGCCTCCCCCGATGGCTGGGGAATGGCTCCGCCTCACCCGAGGGCTGAGGGCTAGACTTCGCCTCGCCCGACCCTCGTGGGCTAGGCTCCGCCTCGCCCAACCCCCGAGGGTTGGGCTCCGCCTCGCCTGACCTCCGAAGGCTAGGTTCCACCTCGCCTGACGAACCTCGCCTCGCCCGATGTCCAAGGATTGGCTCTGCCTCGCCTGACGACTGTACCCCGCTCCCTCATGATGCTAGGCACAGGGTAGGACAAGACGTTCAGGCCAACCATAGCATCAAGGACCATGCCCTGTGCCCCTATAGGAAAGTACCGCCAGGGCATGACGGGACAGGTGCTTAGACCCTTCTAGGCGTAGCAGAGCCTGAATAGTGTTGTAGGCGCGTGCTCTTCGCCCTAAAATGTTGTAGGCGCCGCCTTCAGTCCCCAGGCGAGGAGTCCAATATAGACATACGACAACCACTATGTTCCAAGGGGGGACTCCCGTCCCCTACAGTGGCAAACGAGCAGTCATCGTGCCTTTCGCTTCCCATATGGACGCAGATCGACACCCCCGCCCGACACACCGCCCACAAAGGTGGGATGGGACACACCCACTTGCTAAAAAGGGCCAGGGCATGGCCTACGAAGATCAGTGAACACACCACTTCTGACACTGTCTGCCATGTTATACAGGGCAGGCACAGGGAAAAAGGAAGACCCGAACCCTTCGAAGGACCTTCTATACCCTTGGTATTTTCCTCTTTCTCCCATCTATAACCCCTGCTCCCCCTTGGTCTATAAAAGGGAGGGCAGGGCTCCCCACTAAGGGGACCGACTTTTGACGAACAACTCACATACAGACGAACTCATACAAAGTTCAATTCGACTCACATACACACAACCAAGCCACCACCAAGCTCTTGGCCTCCTTTCGACCCTTCAATCAGAGACCTGGGACCAATCCCTCTCTCGACCATTTGTACCCCCTACTACGAACCGCTTTTAGTGCTAATAACACGAGCAGCAACAGACTGGATGTAGGGACATTCAGCCCAAACCAGTATAAACCTTGTGTCCTTTAGCGCACCATCCGGGCCTTAACGCGCATAATTATAAATTTACTAGCCGGTGCTTGTTCAAAACACCGACAATAGTGTTCCCCCAAAGTAAACAAGGGAATGTGGTTTTGGAGGAAGGATGTATGTCACAATCTCAGTTCGTCCAAAAGGTTGGCGCATATTGTGAACAAGGAAGGGAAGGAAAAGAAAAACAACAAGGAAAAGTTAGCCCTCGGGTAGTAGTGAGTGATTGGAAAAGCCTGAGTGGATGTCGTGTCCTAAGCACTGTGTCCAGCTCGGACACATTATGCACGCCAGGTCCACTATTGCCACATGCCCTGCGGACACCGTCAGTGTCAGGGTCCACTAGCAATCTGTCCTCGCATAACCACGACATTATGCCGCATCCACCGTACTCGTGCACTGTGCGCTTCTCCTTTTCCCAGCATTCGATCGGCTCTTGATCCTCACCCTCGTCCCTATACTGAACCCTCCCTCCTATTTCCTCTTTTGGGGACACGGTCGCCAAACGCCTTCCCCGCCGAGCGAATCCCCTCCCCTCTCCCTTATCCTCCCTCCGCTCACTTGAGTAGGGAGCGCACCATGGTCGACTTTATCCCCATAGCGTGAACCGATAGTATCTTCCATCCATGCTGTCTCCACTTCTAATGCACTACGCTCCACCTCTGTTCACCATTATAAGATGCCCTTGCTCTCCTCTTGCATCCCCATCCCCTCGAATCAGAAGCAGATCTACGAGATCCAGTCATCATTCAAGGAACTAGGTTCGTCAGGCAGAGGTAATTGTGTAATCTAAGAAGAAGGGATCTGGTTTTCATCAAAGAAGTTCAAGTCTACCATTGGTTAGTTGGTCTTAGGGTTCACGATGTTTGAGTTCTCAGCCTCCTATTTCTGGATCTGTTGGGCATACGCCATGTTTTGGATAATCATTTTCTTATTGTTCCTCCATTGTCCTCGTTTATCTCAACTTATGGATTAAGCCTTGGTTGTATTAGGTTGCTCTTAACCGTGTATCTCTAAATCCCTGTATGGTTTAGTGTTCGATGTAGCGTGATCTTTCATGTAATTTCATATATGTGAAGTGTAATCATATTTTTCCCCTTCTGATTCGTGTTTCAAATCTCGGGATGAGATTTTGTTTAAGGGGGGTAGAGCTGTAACACCCTCAGTGTTACGCCATAAACCAACTACTAAATCATGTTTGTGTAATAATGCATGTGATAGAAGGTGTTGATAAATTTCTTATAGCCTAAAATAATCAATAAAAATGTTAAATCAATGTTGATGCAATAGCTCATGTATATCAAGTAGGGTTCAAACCCAATTTTTATTAAGAAAAATACTATAAAACATGTGTGTGACACTTAAATAAAGTTTAAAGTACAAACTTTATAGATAATAATGCAACTCTTGCTATAGAAAAATAATACTACTAGCTAGTATTTCTAATAGTCTAGAAACGGAACTTGAAAACAAATCCAGCTCAAGACTTAGAAAAATTCCTAAGGTGAGCAGCAGTGTGATAAAGCCATGTTTGGCAAATTATTCTATGAAATTGAGTTAAGAAGGGGTGTCATGTTGTAGCTCTTATTGATAGCCTAAGGTGCCCTCTTTAGAGTAGTGAATATGGATTGGTTCTAAATTGAATCGTTTAGTTTTTATAGGCGCTTTAAAATTCGTGCGCGTACTCAGTCTCGGGCCGCCGGGCTCGGGCGCGTGGTCACCATGCATGGCCGTTCTGTATCGCTGCGCGGCTGTGCCATGCGCGCGCGTGCGTGGCCGCACACCAGCCGACCGAGGATGCCCTTAGTCTAGTCGTGGCCTGGCCGCGCTTGGCCGCTCTGGCCGCACCGCTTGCAGCTAGTCATAGGCCGTCGTGCCCACGGCCCTCTCTGTGCTCGACCACCACTGCTACCATAGCTGCCACTGATACTGCTGCTACCCTCCATGTCACGCGTCATGACGCAATCGCAGTCGCAGTCGCTGCCGCTGCCTGTCACTCCCGTCGTTGGCCTAGTTGGGTGCTCGCATCGCAATCGCAGTCGCTGTCGCTGCCTGTCACTCATGTCTGCTCGCTGCATCACGCTGCCCCCTCCTTGGCCCAGTTGGGTGCCATCCACACATGGTCGTGCACGATGTCGTCACGCCATTAATGGCATTGTGGCATGTAGGCCATGGCCGGTCGCAGACGCTCCTTCTCGTCCCGTAGTGCTTCGACGTAGGTCCCTCGGTCGCATCAACCATGTCTCGCCAACGCTTGCCTCGTTGAGTCACCGGCCGTACCCAGTCTCTCTCTTTCTCCTTCTCTCTGCTGCCGCCGCCGAGCCGCACCAACGTGCCTACCTATGAGGGCTCGTCTTCCATCAATTCCATGCACCCATAGCTCTGCCCCCACATCCCCTCTCCAACCACCACCACCCCGCCTTGATTATGGCCAGACCAAGTTCTAATTTTGGAGCTTTGCTCCGCCACCGCGCCATTAAGGCCCAGCCCGCCTCACCGTGGCCAGCTCAAAACTCACCATCTCGTGTCGAATTGATCACACCACTAGACCCGCCTAGAACCCCTCTTCGTCGTGCGCACCCAAGTCACTGCCCTATAGCCGCCTCCACGCCGCTGACACGGCCGTGTCACTGTGGTTCACCGTCGAGCTCGTCGCGCACACAATGACCAGATTTGCTCGGGCGTCTCTAGCCAGGCCACCGCCACGGGTAGGATCGTGGTGCGTCACCGATGCTTACCCATCACTTCTATTATCTGTTGCACACTGTGGCTCACTGGAACGCGGTTGCGCCGCTGCAGGTCACCCGCCGCTGGGGAGAGCTGCTCTGCTTCACCTCCATTCGTGCAACCACCGTCCATCATCGTGCGTTGGCCCATAGGTGAGCATCAGTCCCATAGCTAGGTCTGCAAGGGTCCCGATTGTCCGGCGTAACGGGGCCATACCGGTCCACACCGCGCCGGCGAGCGCGGGGTCACGGGGACCTCCTCGATGCGAAGACAGCTTCTCTTGGGGTCTTTGATGCATAAGTGTTGACTGAGTAAATAGGATGAATAGTGGCTAGGAGAATAGTAGGTAGCTCAGGGGCGTTTTCGCTAAAATGCCAGTGCGCACGGGCTCCCCGCCATGGGCTGCCTCCGCTCGTGGGCCACGCCCTGTGTGAGCTGCGTTGGGCCAGTTTGGTTCATCTTTTTAGTAAAGAATTAGAAATGGATTTGTATTTCTATTCAAGAACCAGTTTTGTGTAATTAATCTAAAATCATGTAGATGTCCAAAAATTGTGAAACAAATTTTATTAGGTTCCTAAAATTGTAAGCTCTCTGCTAGTATATTTTGTTCACATAGTTTTGTAATATTTTCAGGATCTAATTAATTTGAAATGGTTAATATTATAAGATATAAACTTATAGGAATTGTTGTGATAAATTGGTGATAGTGTTGGCTCTAAAACTTTCACAGCAAATTCCTCACATTATTAGGTGCTCACTGTAATTTTTTGTAGCTCCATAATAATTAGTTTGCTAAGGTAGCTAAATGAGCCATAGTTCAAAAATATATGTTTAATCAATAAAATGCCAAAACACCTTGGGATTTTAGAACTAAAACATTTTTTCCTAGAGACAAAGCCTTACTTGACGACGTGGATACGTAGACCAGTACGTTACTCATTAAATCTAGCTCGTTAGCTTGCAGAGCGTAATCATATATTTAAGAGTTGCGGTTACCATTGATTAATTTTGTCTCTGTGTTGTATCCATGTATATCATAATAGGAACAATGATGGATCATGGAGTCAACCGAGGTGGCAGAAAATATGGTGCCTTGATGATCATGTCGCCATAATGGAATGCTAACTTTTGGTTATATCTTACCAGACAAGCCCCGGTGCATAACCCCTATTATTCTATACTTTATTTTATGCTTGTGCATTAAGTTTTAAGGAGTTGAATGAAAACCCACTTGCATATATATATCCTTTTCCTATGAGTCCTACTAGTATGTTAGGATCATGTAGATTGCTATGCTATAGGATATGGTAGAAGTCGAGTGATTACCTGTCACTCGCGAGAGATAGGAAAGATATTATTGTTGTTGTTATATTACTATCACATGGAATATATATGGAGGATAATTGGAGACCGGGCGGAATGGTACTTTGAATCTGGACTTGGTTAGGCATTCGAGCGAGGCTCGAATTGCACTTGTTCCGCCTATGTCGATTGAGGACCGTCCGTTGCTGTGGATGGTAGTCAGGTCACAGACTTATTATCCTAAGCACATACTTGCTTATGGGAGCGGGAAGGCTCGTTACGCTCTTGTTATGGGTTCCGGCTCTTTCTGGACCGACTGATTGGAGGCGGGAATGGTGGAGGTCTAAGCACCATACTGAGACCGGGTCTCAAGTGTGGGGGCTTGAAGTCTAAGTTTAGACGGGGACCTAGACCCCGTGAAAGGAGTGAAATGAGTTGGTCTTGTTTGTGCCTGGGGTACAAACAGGGCGTGTGTTTTGGGGTACCCAGCTAGGATACATTGGTTTGCGAATCGCCATGTGATATGGTACCTACTTGGCTATGGTCTCGCATCGTTGTAAGAACTGGAATATGAAAGATGGTAAAATGGTTCTGATTGCGTACCACCTGCTTGAAAGTAGCATAGGTGCTTACATAGAATATTTTGTTAATAAACTAATGATGACTGCTAATGAAGTTGAATATAAGGCCGTACGTTTAGTAATACTTCCGCAGATGCAATAACCCACAAGCCAGATAGCCTTGCATATCCTTGAAGTCTTGTATTTTCCTCCTGTCGGGTAAGTCTTGCTGAGTACATTCGAGTACTCAGGGTTTTATTCTCCTATTGCAGGTGATCAAAGGATGCTTAGAGCTGACTCTTGTGTGTGGAGACCTCCTGGTGGGCTCATAGAGGATTCCTTTCATGCTACGACCATAGTGTTTATTTATAACCCTTACTAAAGGTTTTTATAAGAAAAGATGTAAAATCTGTTAGCATCCCTTGTATATAAATGTCCACTATTTTAATGCTCCTCCATGTCATTAAATTAATCTTTACTTCCTCTATAACTCTGATAACATTGTTATATTCCGCTGTTATAATAAATTGAGGTAATATTTTAGTATTGTAATAAAGTGATGTAAGAAATGACTTAAGAAAGTTGTAAGCTTTATTCTCGCATTTATGATCCTGATGAAAAAATGTGGATTTTCGAGTTCTCTCATGGGGTGTGCTCGACGGAACTACATAGTTTAGTATCCTCTCTTGAGTACTTGATGTCTAATGGAAGACAAGTACTCCTAGGAGACATTGGATTAGGCTGTTCTGCCATATAAGCAAAAGTATTGATGGGAAAAGTACTTGAAGGAATATGCGGAGCTCATCAATCGGCTTATAAAATGAAATGGCTTATTCGTAGGTCTGGATATTTTTGGCCAACAATATTAGAAGATTATTTTAAATATTACAAGGGGTGTCAGGATTATCAGCATTTTGGTAATGTTCAGAAATCGCCTGTATCAGCTATGAGCCCATTAATTAACCATGGCCATTCCAAGGCTGGGGAATTGATTTAATTGGCTAGATTTTTCCACCTTCAAGTAGAGGGCACAAGTTTATATTGGTAGCAACAGATTATTTTACCAAGTGGGTTGAGGCGATTCCTTTGAAAACAGTAACTTTAAATAATATGGTTGATTTTATCAGGGAGCATATTGTTTATAATTTTGGGATTCCTCAAACCATTACTACTGATCAAAGGACAATGTTCAAATTAGAAGAATTCAGAGATTTTGCTACCAGTATGGGAATTAAATTACTAAATTCTTCTCCATATTATGCTCAAGCTAATGGCCAGGCAGAGGCATCCAATCAAATTTTGATTAAGTTGATTAAGAAAAAAATTAAAGAGCAACCAAGAAAGTGGTACCTAACACTTAATGAAGCATTGTGGGCATATAGGATGGCTTGCCATGGATCGATTAAATCATCACCTTATGAGTTAGTATATGGGCATAATGCAGTTCTTCCTTGGGAGATTCAGACTAGATCAAGACGTGTTACATTGCAAAATGATTTGATAGTTGAAGTCTATAAAAACCTTATGATGGATGATTTAGAGGACTTAAGTTGTCATCGGCTGCGCGCTCTTGAAAATTTTGAGGCCAATAAATTAAGGGTTGCAAGGCATTATAAAAAGGTCAAGAACAAATAGTTTTGTGAAGGAGGGTTAGTTTGGAAAGTAAGATTGTCGATTAAGTCTAAAGACAACAGGTTTGGCAAATGGTCACCTAATTGGGAAGGTCCTTATCGGATTAAACGTTGTGCGTGCCTGGCAATGCTTATATTTTGGAAATGCTAAAAGAGGAAGAGGAGTTTGATAGAGCAATCAATGGAAAATTTCTAAAGAAGTATTATTCTAGCATTTGGATTAATACTTGATAGCCGATTTATTTAGTCATCAACTCTAATAGCCGGTACCAGGAGGGTATCACCTTTAGTTCAAAAAAATAAACCCGAAGGGGTAAAAGCCGATACGATATATATCACCTATAGAGCAAAAACACACACAAGGACAATCATGATTCATACTATGGCAGTTTCAGATATGAATTCATAAGGAAAAGGCAAAAACTTTATTCATTCATCGTTTGCTCCTAGTACAAACTAATCGAACACCTTGTTCACAACATCTTGGGCTAGTATGATATCCACAATGGCTACCGTGGCGTCGTTGAAGTCCTCAATCAGCTTCATATGCATGTCGAGATCATCGGCCATTAGGAAGCCTGGCTCCATGGTGCGGAGGTTGTGACAGAACCGCCCAATTTATATAAGATCCAGTATGGTTGTCCCCGCTAACACGTTGACACACGCATACTTTCACTTATATAAACCCGGTAGTCCGCCGAGTGTCCCATAGGACCTCGGTAAATTAACATCACAACCAAGATCGCGTGATTAAGCAAATACACATCACATACGCAGAGTTACAGCGGAAATAATATTACAAATAGGTTCACAAATAATAGTATAAGTTTGGGTTTCAAAACCGATTAGTGAAAACAACATAGCTTTCAAATGATTACATTAATATAAATTCCAAATACATTGCTAGCATAAGTGACATCCTCAGATAAAAGCATATAAATGAGAAGTAAATATAGAGTCACCGAGCCCACAGACGGTTAGCCACCATCTTCAGCAGGCCGAGAACTTCACCTGCAACATGGTGGGATAAACCCTGAGTACTCGAATGTACTCAGCTAGACTTACCCGTCATAAACCAGAAAATAAGTGACACCAAGGAGTATGCAAGGCTTTATAAGTGGAGGTAGCTTGACAACATTTTGCATGAAAAAGCGATTAACTCAGTTATACAGATGTACTTTGGTCATCAAGTTAATTATAGCTATTCATCTCTAGATTAGCAACTAACCTATGCAAACATGTGGTATATCATTTTAGAGCATACAATAGTAACCATAGCAGGTGTAGTAATTCCATATTTATCCGAACCATCAACTTCCATAATACAATTACTACAATGTTGGTGCTAGCCAAGTTTCTCACTATCCGGAGAGACGGCAATTCGAATCGATTTCAACCATCTAGGAATTTATTCCTAACACAAACCTAGGCATACCGCGTGAAGGTAGCCTTAGGTCACCTTTGGTACAACTCAGGTACACATTTTGTGGGTTTGTATAGCGCCGCACAATCAGGGACTGACGGTAGCCAGGTCGCTCAAGCTATGCCTGCCCACGGTCCCGGACCAGGTCGCTCAGGTCATGCTTGCCCACGGTCTATTGATCCGCTCCCCGCAGAGGGCACACAACAGAACGAGGCCCGGCCTGAGTTGAGCTACTCGGCTTCACGGTCAGAATGAGTTATCCGGCCAGCTAAGTGATAGGCATGCGTTCAATCTTGTCAGAAGGGCCAACAACGGTACGGTCCTTAATCGGCACAGACAGAATCACATGAGTCAACCTACCATAGACTCCGCCCGGCCTCGATTTACATTACCCCATGGTTCTTTTCCACGATAGCAAATATAGCCAACCGTGCTTCAGTATCCACCTATATCTCGCAGGTGACAGGAAATCACCCGACTTCTATCGGTCTAAGCATGGCTAAGCATATATTCGATCTTGGACCTACACAGGGTTAAAAGGGATATTTCTGGACAAGGAATTTATATGCATCAAGTGGTTCCAATCAACTCTTATAACCTAATGTATCAATCATAAAGGACTCAAGTAGTATTTTGTAAAACATGGGAGACTTAGAATGCTCTGGGGCTTGCCTGCAATCCAACACTAGGTTAGTGTTTGTTAGATGACACTCGCTTGGCGAGTATCTCCCATCCTAGCACTTGTCCAGTCCTTTCACCTTCGGGATAGGTCCACCATACACCGTCTTCGGGTTCGGCTCCAACATCACGGCCTTCACGTGGTTCATCTAGCGTACCTAGATGAGATGCAAGATGCAAGTGCATGAATATGAAGAATGGTAATATGAGATGCATCACATAATAGCATTCAAGGCAAACATAAGATCATGCAAAACATAGGCACCTAGAAGTTACTTAACCTAAACGTCACACAACCTATTATAGAGGGATAGCAAGCATATTAGGTATGGCACACAAGTGAACTTAAGTTTAGATATTGCACTCATGCATTGATCAAGAACTAACCAATATGTTTAGCCAAAACAAGAGCAAGCTATAGCAATCACCTAGCACATGTATAGGAATCTGGACAGCAGCACCGCAATCACTTGTTTTAACCATATCTAGAGATATAAGCATCCAACAAGGGTGATCCTAGACTTTTTGTAAAGCTAATGAAATTTCCTACAACATTGTTATTATCATCATAAGGTGATTCCACAATTAACAAGGTCAATCAAGCACAATAGAGCACATCTGTCTAGACTTGGCCAGATTCTGCCATGCAACTTTACAAGCATATAACTGGAGATTTAGACCACCAAAAGGAGTGATATTTAACAATCCAGAAAGCTCATGAAAATCACTACACTTCTTCTATTATCTCTAAGACATGATTTAAAGCTTAGCTAAGTCAAACAACACAATCATTCAGATCTATACAGAGAGCATGCAAAATTTGACAATGAACTTACAAAAATCTATAGCTCCTAAATTATCAAGCCTATGGTCATGAAATTTGAACACAAGTAATATTATGAAATTATCTACAACTTTGGTATTCACTACAACCACAGCAAACATCATTTCCACCACGAAAATAATTGCACAAGCAAAACTGCACATGCAGCCCAACAACAGTGGTATAGAAAACTGATAGCAACTTCAGAGAAGCATAACTGGAGTTCTAGACCTCCAACAAACATGAATCATAACTTTTTAAAAATCTTATAAAGTTACCTACAACTTTCTTATTCTTCTATTAAGATGATTCTATAGTTAACAAGGTCAATTAATCCAATAAATACATCTCTATCCAAAACATAGACAGAATCTGACATACCACTTTAAACAGCTATAACTAGAGTTCTACATGTAAAATAAATGTGTTTCTAGACTTTTTAGAAATATTAGAAAATTATAAACAAATTTGTTATAAACACCTAAAACTAATTCTACTATTAAAATGGCTCCACAGTACCAACAAGGCAATCATGTCTGGGTTTGGGCAGAAACAGCCATAGAGATTTAAGCAACTATAACTAAATATATACTTAACCAAAAATCATGATATTTAACTTTTTGTAAAGCTTAAGTAAATTACTACAACTCATGTATTTTCATCAAGTCATGATTTATAACTTAACTGAGCCAATTAATTCAATCATGCAGACCTATTCAGAATAGGGGCAAAGCAACATAGGGCATTTGTTATTTTTATAACTATTAAACCATCAAACCTGAACTCCTGAAATTTTTATCACAGCATACCTATAGGATCAGTAGACAACCATAAAATTTCATATTTATTTGGGCACAAAAACTGCAGTTATGAAAAAGACAAGACATAACTAGTATTAGAAACCTTACTTCATAAATCTATTTTTACAGCACAATATTTAAACTAAAACATGACATATTATAGATCTAATGCATAGATAATTTCACAAGGATTCCAAAAAATCCTCATTTACTATTTTATGATTGTCCTAATAATTACTATGAAGTTTCAAAGTTGATCATCCAAATCTGCCAAAATCAAAGAAAAAGGGATGTAAATCTTGCATCGGGGACCCTGTAGAAAATATAAATCAAACATGAACAAATGGATCCTTTTTGGCACTATTTGTCTGAGTCATTGCTTCGTACTTAGATCCTCCATCTTCTTCTAATTCATGTCCGCGGTCCTTCGCATCCTCTTCTACACAGACATGGAGCAGAGCAGGGCTGTGGCCGGTCGGGCTCGGCCAGCGAGAGCCTGCAGCGGCGGAGAGGAGCCGGCTGGCTTGTCCGTGGTCGCGCCTGGCCAACGGCACGGCCAGCTATAGCCCGTGACCCTCTTGGCCACGTGTGTTGGGTGGCATGGCATGCATGGCGGGCTGCTCATGGCTGACATAAGGCAGCGTGAACAGCAATGAAAGTGAGTCTTTGGGGGTGGGGCGCGGCAAGCTTGCCGGAGAGGTCAAAGGTGTTGCTGGCCTGAGTAGAGGAACACTAAAGGCAAGGGAACAGCGGCGGCGAGGGCGCTCCAGCAGCAGTAGCGGTGTTCATGGCAGCGACAGGTGCCGGCTTGGAGAGAGCAGGAGAAGGAAGGGGAAAGGAGAGGGAGAGAGAGAGAGTGGAGAGGGCAGGGGAGCTCGGGTCTCTGTACTTATGCACAGCAAGGAGGCGAGCTGGCGGCCATGCAAGCAGCGAGGGCGAGCGAGCGCAACACGCGGACTGCAGTTCCTGTGCATGGTGTTGGCCGAGCTCCAGTTCAAAACCGAATGAACTGATCAAATACCACCTCAAAAATACAAGCTGAAACTCAATCTTCGGCTCCCTCAAACTCTCAAACTGACACGAACTAGCGAGAGATCCATTAATTAAAGTGGTAGAGATATAAGTAATCTCCAACATTGCCAATATCAACATCGTCTAAAACTCAACGGTTTTCAAACTATGAGGCACCAAAGTACACTACACGAAAACTGAAAAGCGCTGAAAGACTTAGAAATATTTTCCGAGTTTTCAAACAGCACTACATGGACTTTTTGATCCAAATTCAAGCATGTTAGGAGCTGAACTAGCCTATGACCCAAAAATAAAATTTGTTACACTCCTCATGTACTATAACTTTGTTTTAGGGTGCACATCCATGCAAAGGTTCTAAAATGCAATTCAACTCCGGTCAAACATACCACATGAAATTGGTACTTTACACTATATGTATGACTTAGAGACCAAACTAGCTTTAGTCATGAATACCAAAGTAGTTCCTAGTGACATTCTAAACATGTTAGAAGCATTCTTAAGGTTTCACAATCATTTCATACATAGATCACATGTAAATCTGGGTCAAACTAAACATATCATCACTTAGGAGCTTAATTAGGTGAAGTGATCCACATGAACATTGTTCCAATAGGCATCCTAAGTGTAGCTAAGGTATTTTAGTGACCAACATCAACCACATGCACTCAATCACACATTATCATACACGTACACACAGGGAAAACTTAAAATAACAAGTCATGTTTCACATGTTCTCGTTTGCCTAATAAAGCAATCCAAGAAAGATTATAACTTATCCTTTCATGTGACTTCTTGATTTCAAACTTCATGAAACTTTTCCACTGGTCAAGATGGATGCATGTTGATGTAATGTACATGAAATAAGCATGTTTAACCTTACTCTTGCATAATCTTAACAAGGGTCCACATGTAAGTAAAGGTGTGTTATCCGAGTTTAAGTTAGAGCTCACTCTTGTATATTTGATCTTGACACCTTCATCACCATTTAACATGTCATGTTTGAGCTCAACCCATTGCTTAACTGGCGACAAACACCTAGGGTGTTATAGAGGTCGTGCCCGGTCTGGACTTGCGTCGCGGCCAGAGCCACCGCTGCGCCGCGACGAATGCCATGGATGGCAATCTCATGGGCACGCGCCGGGATGTCGTGCAAACGGTTGATGAGCAGAGGGCCCCAGGCGTTGATGGCCGTCGTAGCAGCGTTCGCCACTAGTTGGAGGTTTCCAACTATTCCGTCAGGGCTAGCAATCAAAGAGGCAAGAAGATTGTTAAGAAAGGGGTAGTGAAGATAAGAATGAGGGTTTTTTATAACTAGGCTTACCCGCCACCATGGCGTCGGACTCGGCCAACCTCGCCCAAGCGGCGTTGGCTTCCTCCTCTGGCGAGGAGGGTGTCCTAGGAGGCCTCGAGACGGATCTCAAGCTGATCGTTTTCCCGAGTTGCCTCGGAATAACGATCCTTGGTAGCCCTCCACTCCTGAAGGAAGCGCCGGGTGTCGTCGTTGGTGTATGAATTAGAGGAGTCCGACGACAAGTCCAGCGTGGGGGTGACGGCAGGTGAAGCATTGGAGGGCCCATCAGCCCTAGGAGGAAGAGGTTGGAGTCTGTCATTTAGGATGAACCTATAAACAAGTTAGAAGGCGATTCGTTGTCATGAATAAAAGGTGTTTGATCTTATCTCATGCGGCGGAGGCGCTGGCTCATCGGTATGTTCTTCTTCGGGACCACCTCCGCCGCGCGCTTGCCACGGTTGTCTTCACCAGTCATGGGTTTCGGATTAGATCTTGAGAGGGGAAGAAGAAGAAACCGCTACAAGGTTCTTGAAGGTAGAAAGACACGAGAGAATGAGAAACAGTTTCAGATGGTAGATATCTTGGAACGTGTGAAAGCAACCCCAATTAATGGAAGGGGAAGCGCCGCTTCGTTAATAACAAGGGGAACGAGGCATTGATGACTGAGAAGGAAATTGAAGGGTTTTTGCAATAAGGGCCGTTTTCAGATTCAGTTAAGTCAGAGTAAAGTCAGAATCGGAAATCGGCTAATTTAAATCGGCTATTCTAGTCGAACCAAGAAGTATAGTAGACCAACAGGAAGAGTACAGTTATCATCAGATTTACATAGAATATATACTATAGATGCTAGAACATAAATTACAAGTTAAGAACGTCATGAATTGTCTTAGTGCTTTCAACCGAATAGCATCAACTTCTACAATTTGTTGTTTGTCTTCTTCGACTGATCCGAATGCTCTCAAGACTGTTGCGAATAGCTTTACCTTTCTTAACCTTGGTCAGCATCTCTTGTTTCTTCTGTTTGATGGCATTGGGGATCTGAGTCAAGCTAGACTCATGACGGTCAATGGCGGCTTTCACACTTTCTAGTTCATCTTCGAGCTCAGCACGCCTAATTCTCAGCTGAGTCAGTTCTGGTTCAATTTTGGAAGAAGAATTCTTCAGATTGTTGATCAATTGTGCTAATTCTTTGGCTTTCTGCTTGTTAAAGTTCTTCTTAGCCATCAAAGTTTCACAGCCAGTCATGTTTCTTTGAGTTTTTTCACCTTGGGAGCTTGATCTTCGATGTTGGTCAGAGGTATCAAGGCTTCAGCAAGATTTGGGGGCAGATCATCCTTAATGGCTAAGAATATTCTTCTCATTGGATCTGCATTATAGACCAAATCGGCTATATTCCTCTCGAACATTGGCAGCATGTCTTTAAGCCGATTTTTTGTCTCATCTAATAAGATTTCTTGAGAAGAAATGGCTGATGAGCTTATCTCGTTTTCATCTATATATTCCTCAAAGTTGAAAGAATAGTTCAAAGCTGAAGAGTTAAGTGCCTATATGTGAACAAAAGGAGTCTTATTAGAAATATCAAATGAATTGACAATGAGATGGATGGTGAGAGGGAGACAATACATTTTCTGAAAGAGATCCTGGCTGAGGAGAAGGAATAGCCGATGATGTGTCAACATCCTTTTCAACATCCGGTTGAATCGGCTCTGGGCTTTTGATGCTAGTGTCTGCAGGCATCAAGAAGCTTTTCAGTTTATAATTGCTATAGAAGGATAAAATGAGCATATGAATTTCTTACCATCGATTGTTTGTCGAGCTGAAGAATCGACAGTTTGAGTATTAGTATCAACAGGGTCCTCTTCAACTGGTGAGTTGTTAGATCTTTACTCTTGTGGAAACGTTTTTCTAGGTGGTGTCTGATAAAAGAAAAGGACCAGAGAAGAATGAGGACTGCATAAGATTGAAGGCTCGAGGAGATATCTTGGTAGTGCCAGGTGGTGAAGTAGAGAGGTTCTCATCTTCTGTCGTCTGGGATCTGTTAGGGACATTAGTTGCTTCAATTGTAATCGGCTCCTTAGGAGGATTAGCCGATGAGAGATTAGCAAATGGAACATCTGAAACACTTGAAACATGCATTTTGCAACATATGGAAGGCCGGGGCCAGTCGATTCCAAGTGTAGGGGTGGCAGTCGGCAGTAAGCGGCGACGAGCGAGCTCCACCAGCACCAGTGGTAGTGCGCGAGCAGCCGAGCACCACCATCATCAGCAACCACTAGCACTGGCCTTGGCTTAGATGGACAGACGGCGTGCGCGACGGGTAGGAGCAGGCTGCGCGCGTGACGGGAGGGAGCGAGCGAGGCGGTAGCAGCAAGCGCGGAGTGGGACGGGGGGGCGCGGCGCGCGTCGTGGGCGGGTGATGCGGGTGAAGGCGTGTGGTGCGCAACGCGCAGCGTAGGTCGACAGACGGACGCCCGTGGCGTATCATTATCGTTGATTTATAGCTCCCCTGCAAAGCATGACAAAATTCACTATTTTTTTTTGTTAAAAGTGTAATCATAGTAAATCACTCGGCTTCATTTTACCTCTATAATCACTACTACGCGAGAGGCTCCTCGTATCTTCTTGTCATGTAAGAGCAACTTCAACAGGGCTCCTACTTAAGCCCTTATAGCTAAATATGAGGCTCAGGCCAAAAACGAGCTCCGGCAGGGCCCCTACTAGAGCCTCGAAATTGGGGTGGGCACCCAAATCTTCCCCTCAGGCCCAATTCCTGTTGACCCAACACCCCGGCCCCATTCCTGTTTCCTCCCCGCGCTCGTACCGAACTAGCACCGCTCGTGTCGTCGTGCGCTCGTGCGAGCTCGCCGTCCCCGCCATGGACTCCGCTCGTGCGAGCTCGTTGTCCCCGCCATGGACTCCGCGGCAGGGAGCGCAGCCCCTCCTTCCGGTGGCCTTCTTGCTCCTCCGGCTGGCCGACAGATCTCGCGGCTTCCTCCTTCCCCTCCGGCTGTGGCTCCCTCTCTCTCCCTCCCATGGCCGCTGTGGCCCTGCTCGCGGCCCCTTCGTCGTGCGGGAGCAGCTCGCGGACGCAGATGGCCGGCGGCGGCGCTTTGCTCATGAGCGCGGATGGCCACCCACGGTGCACTGTGTGTGGAACGACAAGGGGAAGAAAGGTTCCCCCTGTGTGTGGAGAGAAGACAAGGGGAAGAAAGGTTCGACTCAATGACGTGTGGGACCCCATGTCATTGTCCGCTGATATGAAGTTTGGGGGCTTTGTTTTGAAGTGAAAGAAATTTGTTGGACCAATAAAAATAGGGATAAGCATCAAATAAAAAATAGGAGCTCTGATCTGAGTGGCTGACTCAGCGTCCGAGCCAGCCGCCGCAGGATTGTGGTTTGGTTTGCAGTCCGCCGCTGACAGCCCACGCGACAGGCACCAAAACATCCGGGTTTCCGGACAAAACCGCCCGTAGGCACGCAGTCCCGGCACCGGCCGGCAGCAGCCAGCAGCACGTCGGTCCCCACTCCCGGCCCGCGGCGCCCCCTCCCGGCCTTCCCCCGTCGATGGCTCGATCTCTCTTGCGTCTCCCCTCACGCGCTCCACGCACACAGAGACGCGCACACAGCCTTCTCCCAGTCCACACCCCCTGTCCGGCTGTCCCTCTCAGAGTCTCGGTCTCTGCTGTGTTTCACTCTCGCGGTCTCGCCCTCGCCTTCTCACTTCCACCCAAAAACCCTAGTCGCCCATCTCTCTGCCCAAAACCCTACCCCGCCGCCGCCCGTACCTCGTCGCCGTGGTCGTCGCCGGCGCCTTCATGGACGCACGCTAAGTAAGAGAAATCGCTCGCTGGTCTCTCCCGAATCCTGCTCCTGTGTCTCGCGCTCTCGGTGGCGGCGGCGGCGGCGGCGGGCGGGGAGAAACGCGGCAGCCAGGTAGCAGGTACTGCTGTTGTGCGTTGGCGTCTGTAATGGAGGAGCCGAATGCGGGCGGCGCCGGCGCGGCGGCAGTAGAGGTAGCGGATCCGGCTGGCGCCGGAGTCGGGGCTAGCGCATCGCCATGGAGGAAGAACACACCACCTCCGGCTGAGTCCGGCGAGGCGGCCGTTATGGGGGCCAAATCCTGGCCCGCGCTCGAGGAGGCGAGGCAGAAGGTTGCCTCGGAGCCCCCCGTGAAGGCAGCGGCGGGCAATGCTGCTGGCAGCGATTCCGTGAAGGGGCCGCAGGGCCCCCCTCCGCCGTCGGCTCCATCGCAGGTATAATCTGTCCCTGGTTCTGATATGCTCTTATGTATAGTTTTATTGTTCACTGGGTCTGTGTCTATTTTGGTGTAGCTAATTTTTAAGGTACTGTTGGTGAAAATGCTAGCGGTTGTTATTACCTTTTTTGTGCTGCCTGGTTGAATGTAGTAACGGATAGCTATTTTTATAGTAGTTCCAGCTTTTTGTCCAGTGCGTTCATGTTAGATGTTGGGTTCCAGCTGACAAGGTTGCGCTATGTATGAAGTATGTCACACTTGTCATGGTAACTCAAATTTGTCGTCTAGCTGAACTGCTGAAGCATCATCTTTGCAGTTAGATAGTATTCTTTTGCATGGCATGCCTCATTTGGGGATGCCCTGTCCAAATTGGAACTTGTTCTGAATGTGCTAGACTTTTACCCAGTATCCTGTTGAACAGTTTTGACGCAAAACACAATTCTGAAGTCTGATAGACATTGTGGTATTGCAATTCCCATTCTTCCGTTCCTCTACTGCATAAACATTTCAATCCTTTTTCGTTTGGTTTTGCTTCATTGCATCTCGGTATCACAATAAAAGTTGTGGTGCTTCTTTGGTTTTTGTAAAGACATTATAGCATTTCTATTACTGATGCATATAGGATTAGAGTCACTCTTCCTAGGTTAGATCCTATGTGCATTTTCCATCTACTATTCATACTTTGCTTCAGTTTTATAAAAATGGGCAAACATTTTCAGGTGGCTAGTCGTATGCACAAGTTTGATGGCCATGGAAATGGAAATCCCAACAGAAATAACCAAGCCCATCATAGAAATGGGCCCAGGAGACGTCTTCCTGCTGCTAATGGTGCACCATACCCTCCACCAATGCATTATCCCCAACATCCAGGGCAACCCATTTTTTACCCTGTGGTTCCCAGTCCAATGATACTACAAGAATATTCTTACCAACCATTTCCTATCCCGGTCCCAAATCATGACCGGCATGTTGGAAAGTCTGGTTATGAGAATTCTGTGCCTCCTTTTGTTCCAGTAGATCAAGTTGGTGCCCATGAAGGTAACAGGCCAATGCCGCCACATCCAAGAGGAGATCCTCATCTTTGGCGGCCTCCTGTTGGCACTCATGGCACTAGGACCCATCCTGGTCCTGAAGGCCATGGCCATTATGGTCAGGCTTGGCAAAATCCTCAGATGTTTGGTACTAGAGAAAACACAAGCTTACCACAAGGTCTTGGGCCAAGAGCTTTTGTCAGACCAATGGTACCTCTTGGATACATAAATGGACCACCATATCCTGGTAATGCCTCTACTCACCAGTTATGACATGTTTGGAATTTGGATTTTTTTAGTTTTCAAATATTGATGAATGCTTTAAACTCAGGGCCTATCCCTCCCATGTATTATTACATGCCTGCTGTACCTATGGATTCAATGAGAGGTCCACCACGCTACATTCAAAATCAACCAGCTCCTAATCCTGTTTTATCCCCAGAAGCTGCTGAGTTAAGATCTAATATACTAACTCAAGTGGAGTACTACTTCAGGTAAATTCTTATTATCTTCTTTTGAAGTTATAAGAAAGCATGATACCTATAAAAATAGGCACTTGGATTTGTAGCAATGTGTTGATAGATTCTCATTTAATTTTTGTGGGTGCTGGGTAGCGGTGCCGAATAGTTTATTTTAATTGGATATTTGCTGGTCGTCAGAAACATGATCTTAAAAAGTTAAGTTTTATGTTGCATCATACTTCACTGTTGTATTGTCATTATGCAACATACATGCAAATACCAAGACAGCCTACAATTTAAGACGATCTTATATGTTTCAATAACATTAGGAGTGACTAAATGTTCTTTTAGCACAACTGTGGCATGGAATCTTTTGTTTATTCAATCATTTTTTTTTCAGTGATACAAATCTGGAGCATGATGATTTCTTGAAATCTTTAATGGATGAGCTTGGTTGGGTTCCAGTTTCAAAACTTGCAGATTTCAAGAGAGTATGTTTTCTTTCCAGATTGCTCAATGTTGTATTTCTATTATTTTGCCCTTGTGCTAGGAAACAACTCTTTTGTTTTTTCTTCTTATTTGCAGCTTAAGAAAATGACCGAGGATATACACCTGATATTTGATGCACTGGCAAGCTCAAGTCTTCTAGAAGTTCAGGTTGCAATGTTATTTTAATTGTCATTGTTCGAATTTCATGTTCTGTTTAGGTATTTGGTTTATCTTATCATTTGCTTGTCTACTGCCAGGATGAGAAGATTAGAAGGCGTTCTGATTGGTCAAAGTGGGTCTCGCTTTCTGGTACATCTGTTGCGAGCCCATCATCTGCCAGTATGGATAGCAGTGTGGGTGACAAGAACATTGGTGGCTTTTCAAATAAGGATGCTTATTCTGAAGATCAAAAGAAGTATTATCAATCTAAAGATATTAGAAATACAGATATTGGTATCGAGGAAAAAGTTATTGATGAACAAGTGCAAGATTCACATGGTTATTCATTGAATAAGGACTTTTCTGTCATCAGTATTGATGAAAAGAAGAATCTTTCTGCACACCCTTCACACAAACATGATTCTTCTTTTAGATTTGGTGAAGTTCAGAAAGTGAGGTCGAAGATAAATGTACCTGATGCTCAGAGTGAAAGAGGTTTCTCTAATGGTTTCCCAAGTGACTTCTCTAGCTTTGTTGGTGACCAGAGCACTTTCTTGCTTGATGAGGAATTGGAACTGGAACATGTGGACCATTCACGTGATGACCTCTATTCACATAAAAGGTAAATTATAACTGGTATAAGATCAAATTTCCACGTGTTTATTAATTATTTTCTAGGTGTGTATGCATGTGGATGTGGTAGCCTATTTTTCCCTTCTCAAGGCAGAATAACTAAATACTTATGTTGTGTTTGGTTTGGTGCAAGTTTGCCCAAATTGGCCAAGCCAAATTTTGTCTACATTGACCAATTTTAGCCACCATTTTGGTTGAGTGCAAAAGTTTGGTTTGCTAGCCTTCTCCTTTGGCCACATTAATTCATTTTGATGGCCAAAGTTTGTCAAATCCTGGGCCATTTAGCAGCCGAAATTTGGCTTGGCTAAAAACCTAAGAGGTGACAAATTTGGTAGCAGACCAAACATACCCTAAGCCTTGTCAACTTTGCTTCCTTTAGCTATTATTCATATGGGCTAGCTACCTAGCTTTTTCTTGACAAAGCAGGGTGGGCATTGGGCAAGAAATTCCAACATGCCCTTAGCCTACTGATGGTCATTCGATGTTTGCTGCAACCCCCCCTCTAGTTATCTGTGATAGATGTGACGTTTCCTTATCCATGTAAGCTGCGCACTTGTATTTTCTTTTGGAACAAAAGGTACTATACAGTATACACTTTACACAATAATAATACACCTTTTAAATAGTATATAATATGTTACTGTTATACATGTACTTGTTCACTTTCAATCATGGCAAACTAGGTGGCAAAGCCACAAGGAGAAATCTTAAGTTGCTATTGAAATGTCAGAAAAATATACGCTAGCCATATTTAATGTCGGTATTTCACTAAAATATTATGTTTTAGTTGCATTATGCATAAAATATTTTTTCCAGCAACCAATGGTCTGCTTCCATAGTAGAATGGTATATAACATCTTCATATTTAAAAAAAAATGAAATTTGTCTTACTAGATATCATGTCTTACCATACAGATCAGAAAGTCAGGCTGATAACATTTGTGTATAGCTCAAAGTAGTTCTCCTGTTGTGCTCCATTGCACATGTCCTATGCTACAGGGACTAGAAGTTGTGCATGCATTAATGATTTTCTTTTGCAATATTTCTGTTTCAAGCAGGGGCAATGATGAGGATGAGGACTTTTTTGTTGATGATCAAGATGTTAGTAGGCTAATGATTGTCACACAGGTTGGACTTACATAATTTTGTGCATCTTGCTTTATTTATATTTATGTAATGATATAATGCCTTAACTTTTTTGTTTCTTGCTGTCATAACCAATAATGAACTTGAGTTTGCCTCTGTTGGTTTCTTAATATAGACAATGATCGAATGATTTTGGGTAAATCAGGTTAGGAGTTCATTGTAATATAGACCTTGTATACAAATACAATACTCTTTTATTTGATGCATCCTTTTCATATCACATCTATCCTATACTACCAAATCTAGAATTGTCAATTAACCCTTTTGTGTCTGTTGTTTTGCCTGTTTTAAGATATTTGCATTCATGCCACTCTTTGTAATTGCATTGCTATTGGTGCCCTTAAGGAGAGTACATTCATAGTTTATTAGTAGGAATTGTTCTTCAATAAAATTTGTGGTGGACCAAACAGTACAATTACTTGTTGAGTGGCTATATATAATGCCATACTGCACAAATGTCACAGCGTAGCAGGCCCAAAACTACGCACTTGCTTGTTGAAGCTCTAGATTATAATTTTCTTTAACATCTGTAATCTTTATCTATTTATTTTGCCACTGACTAGTTGGAGGTTAACTTGTCATATTTGATAGTGTTGGGGCAAATGGGTGATTCATTAGATAGCATTCCTTAAGTTGACAATATTGGACAGTATTTTTGTTCAGTTATCTTTGATAGTATCTCTAGACTTCTGATGTGCATTTCACGCTTCGATGAGCAGAGCCTTTTTATTTATTCTGCTGACAATTGTAAGATTTTTAAAAACTTTCTTGGGGCTGGTCCTGTTTGGAGGAGTGGTATTGCACCAGAGGTTTATAGGATTTTTAAACTAAAGCTTCACTAAATTCTAACGGCTGGATCTAGATTCTGATTACCCCATATCCAAACAGGCCTTTAAGGGTTTAGCTCAGACTTGTGTGATTGAGATACTTTTGGTGTCTTAATCATGCTTATTTGTTCTAGAATGGCTTATTGGCCTTGAGTAATGACTAACTAATTGTTAATTTCTTCTGTTTTTTTTCCAAACCATGCAGTGAGTTGTATTGTATGTTTGCTTGGGCCTGGGGCTGGTGGGTTGTAGAGAACCCCTAACAGTTCAATAAAGTGCATTTATAATGCATGCTGAAATTATTTTCAGTTGAAAGGCAACATCCTTGTAAACGTCGGGATCCCGATGTTTCTTCATTAGTTTTTACAATACAATTTGGTGTCCAAAGTATTTTGAAGATCGAGTTGATGTCTGAGATATGGAACTTGTGATGAGCTAGTGCTAAGCTGTATCATTTAATGACATTGAGAACATTTCACTGAGATATTGTTTCAATTTTGTATCTCACAGGATACTAAGCTAGAAAAGGATGACAAAAATCGCAAAAGTTTACCACAAGCGTTTTCAACTGAGGAAGCTTCAAGAATAAGTGATGCCTTATACCGCTATGAGGTGATGTGTTACGTTCATAGCATTACAAAGTGGGGAAATTCCTTATATGCCACTGGCCAATGCTCATCGGCCATTGTCATGCTATCCATTTACCTGTTAACCAACAATTGATTGGCTGAAAAAAGACTATTTGGCCCTTATAACGAAGTTACCTCCCAGTTAACACCTCTAACACATCTGTGAGAACATAGATTGCTGGTGGTTCTGCTCCAGTTAATACTACCTACTTACCAGATTCATTTATCCTTATATTTATGGTAAATTGAGCAAATGCTTCCGTCATAAAAATTATAAGCTCATTATTTCAAATTCTACAACAACAACAACATAGCCTTTCAGTCCCAAGCAAGTTGGGGTAGGCTAGAGTTGAAACCCACCAAGAGCCCCAAGTCACGGTTCAGGCACTTCAATAGCTGCTTTCCTCATCTATGAAAAGTTGCAGGGTATTTTGTAACCTTCAGTGTCAGGTCCCAGATAAACTTATTGGTAGCAATAGACAATTTTTCAATTTTGTTCCATATTGCTGTTTGAGTCTTGGACTCTGTATCATTGATTCACATGTTTGCTTATTTAAATTTGGAGTCATTGAAATAAGTGTGTTGGAAACTTGGAATAAGTGTATTCCTTGTGGGGCTACATCTGAATCAAGCTGACTTGAGGTCAGGCTTGAATGTCTTGAGTGTCTGAGCTTAATTTTACTAGCTTGCTTTTTTTGCTTCTCTTAGAGGGCATTCTGAGACTCCGGTTTGTATACGATGATCTTCTATTTGGTATTAGATTCTACCTTTTGTTCTATTCTCATGCTAATATTGTACTATTAATTCTGACTTCAGAAACTTCATGGTCGACGCACTGATAATCAAAGAAGTTCCCAGGCTGATCCTGCAGATGTTGATTCTAAACCAACCAGTGGTTCAAAGGCGAATCATATTGGCACTGGGACTAATGGTACTGAAGAAGCTGGACAGCCCATTCCACGTAGGCGCCAAAATAGAGGCAATAGAAAAGCGCACAGCTCACGTAAACAGAGGTTCTTTGCTGGTAATTTTGTGAATAATCCTGATCAATATGGTGGTGTATCAGAAAGTCCTCCAGGCAATTCAGTTGGATATTTCTATGGATCTACTCCAGAAAATCACAGGTGGGTCAACAATTAATCCTTGTCTACTTCAGTAAAACCTACCTAATTGCTGCCTCAAATTGCTGTTGATTTGATGATTCCACTGCTGTCTAGTTATAAAAGCTCAAAGCTGAGTTCATCTCATGGAATTCCTACTGGGAGCTCGCCTGTTGGATCTGTGCCCAAATCTTCTCCACAATCTCACCATCTTACTTTTCATCTTTTAGAAAAGAATAAGCTCCAGCAGCAAAGGTAAATGTCTTACGGCGTGGAAGTGTATTATAAGTTAATGTTCTTTAAACATTATTCATCTGTTCTCCTCCGTTCCATTTCCTCTTATATATATCAACCTTCTTGTTTTGAGTGAAGGTACAATAAGTTCAAAAATCAATGCCTCATGGAGCGTAAGAAATTAGGCACTGGCCAGAGTGAGGTACAGTTCTCTATATTTATCTGGCAGTCTTGTCTTTGTAAACACTAAATAGCGAAAAAGCATAAAGCTGATTAGGTTTAATCTATACGTGTTATTACATTGTCTTCGTGATTATGTCAGTTGGACCATCGGAGACTTATGATTATACTACATGTGCCCTTGTTCTTTAACTGAAAAGTTATATTTTTCATTACTATTGACATGTGTGCTTTCAATGGTCTGCAGCAAATGAACTCACTGTATCGTTTTTGGTCATACTATCTAAGAGATAACTTTAACGATGATATGTACAATCATTTTAAGCAATTGGCACTGGAGGATGCTGAAGCGAGCTACAGATATGGTCTCGAGTGTCTATTCAGATTTTATAGGTATGGACATCGTAGTTTGAAGAATAGCGTTCCAATTGCTGCTTATTTGCATTTTGCAGCATCTTATTTGATCAGTACTACCTCCATAATCTTTTATAAGGCATGACTTGATATGACACGGTCTCCTAAATTATACTTTGACCATTTATTTATTTTATTTTATATTGTTAAGGGTTATAAACTTATGATAATTGATAGTATATTTGATTACAAATCTAACCGTATTAAGTTTGTATTGTAATAGTTAAAAAAATTTAACTAAATTATCGGTTTTTTTAAAGTTTGAATCTTAATATGCGTGTGCGCCTTAAAAAAGTTTATGGAGGGAGTGCATTTTGCAATAGAGCAGCATCAATTATTACCTTTTTTTTTGCAGTTATGGTTTGGAGAAAAACTTCCAACCCAATGTATATGAAGATTTCGAGAAGCTTACTTTAGAATTCTACCGTAATGGTGATCTTTATGGACTCGAAAAATACTGGTGTGTGTTATCTTTTTATTTGTTTGCATTCCTCTTTTGTGAAACAGTCGCTGGAGATTATTTGTTTATCTTTAGCGAAGGAACATTCTGTTGCTGAAACTCTACGATTACATGTGAACTTACTGTTATAGTGTCACCCTACGAGTAGCTGCACGCATGCAGTTCATTCAATTTCTATATATTGTTATGCATGCAGTTTCTACATGAAAGTGGTGTATACCAGGAAAACTGGTGGTCCAACTTGATAATGGAATCTGCAAATTGGAGTGGAACTTGTCTGATTTGATCCCATGATCGTCACTGACATTGATTTTTTCTAATTGCACCAGGGCATTTCACCATTACCGAAATCCAGATAGTGGACCTGTAGATAAACTTCCAGAGCTGGAGAGGCTCCTGAGGGAGGAGTTCCGGACCCTAGAAGACTTCAACAAGGCAAATGAGAAAGCCCGAGAGATGGCAGAGAAAGGAACTCGCATCAGTAGCAGCAGTGTGGCGGTGACCGCAAGTCATACCAAGGCTGAGACTAAGTAGATCTGAGCCTGGCATGAAATTTTTTGGTGGTCGCCCCAGAAAAGGAGGAAGTAGCGTTTTCTTTTTCTTTGCGGAGAAGTAATGATTCGAGTAGACATGTGCAGATTTTGGTATACCCTTGCCCATACCTTGTGTTGTGGCTGCCCAGGAAATTTTCCTCCCTTTTTTCATTACCTTCCTGGCACCATTGTGGGAGTTGTACATAGATAATTTTTGTCTTGTTAAATAGACAAATAATAGAGAATGGAGTTTAAAGACGTGGTTGTGCTGGCTCGGTGCTGTTCTTTAGGGAGTGGGCTCTGTTGGTTTAGCATGCTATAATGTCGTGACAAATGGTGTATAGTAATCTTGAGAACTTATTATTTGAATCCTTCTTTTTTAAATTAAAAAATGATGCAACAAATACCATCTTTGAAACCTTTTCTTTTTTTCCTTCTAAACTTGTAGCAGAACAAAATTTATGACACTTTAAAAAAAATGATGTCAGGACCATTTTGAAAGCTAAAACTGCCGCCACAATGTCACTCATTCTAAGAAAAATCTTACGGCAATCGTACTTTTTTTTTTAAGAATTGAGGAAAGTGATGCCGCTTGTTCTGTTCCGAGTACACCATCCCCGTAGATGATGTTCGTCAGTGGCGTTATAAGCAGGCGTTGTCCTTGAAAACCCTACTTGAAAACCCTAAACACGTCTAATGAGACTTAGGAATAGATGGACTTGAAAACACTAAGCATGTCTAATGAGACTTAAGAGTGGATGGACATAATAAACATAACATAAATAAATAAAATGCACATTTCAAATGTCCTTATGCTGGTACAGCATACAGGTACTCACTCCCCCATTCTCGACACATCATTCACTTTTCCTACGATCGGACGATCTCAACAACTACGGACGAAATACAACGGAAAGATTACAATATTGGAGGACAGCGATGAAAGGCACCACTAACTACGGGTACATCTTCCCAAGACAACTAATTTACTTTGTCGGACCATGCATCTCCATTTCCGGGCTCGACGGATTCTTCTACCGTCCTGGCTATGGATCTGCCTCCTCTCTTGACAGTGACTGAGTGAGGGGAAGCAAGAGCTCTAATTCTGAAACTTCCGATGGTGGGGCTTCTGGCGGTACTACAACACCGGTTCTCCTTTTCGGTGGGTGGACAGGGATTCCTTCCACGATCACGGGATCCTGCCTTTCAGCGGCCAGCGTCCTACGCTTGGCCCTAGTGACAAGGTAGGCCTCTCCTAGCTGGTGAGCATGCCGATCTTCGGCCTCCTTTAGGGCTTCCGACATGGCAGTCTCCCGACTCTCTGCGGTTGCCGCACTGGCATGCGCTTCGGCAAGCTACACCTGGAGCATCCTGAAGAAGATCCCGGCTTCCTCGGCTCGCCGGAGGCACTTCCTCAGCTCCGAGGCTTGCCGGTCATACTGTTCATCCAGAGCAAGCAGATACATGGTCAAGTGCACCACGGTTGAACTGTCTTCTTGTGCATCCCGCCCTTACAAAGCCTCCATACGAGTCCCCCATGCCCGTCGATTCTTTTCCAAAGGTGGAAAGAACCTCATGGGGGTACGAGCAATGGGCTCTTCATAGATCTGGCAAAGGTACCGCAAGGCTTTGTGGCCACAACCTGGTAGGTGTCGATGAAGCAAAACCCGATTGTGGTCACATTCCAGGCTTCAGTGATGCCGGGGAATTCTTCACTCTTTCCAATATAGACGGTAACTTCACACCGCTCAGTGCCATGCTTTTCATACTCACGGCCCTCATACTCGGGACGATCCTTGACCCCGAGTTTTTGCAGGGTGGCATACAGGATTTTAGGAAAACCCTTAGTGTTCAGGCAGTAACTGCTAACCCAAGCTCCTGCCATCCCTGGCAGTGGTTGCAAAGGAGGATTGAGCAAAAAGCTTGCTCAAAAGGAAGGGTTAGGTGATCTAGAGTGCACCGAGTGGCGGTACCAATGGCTAGGCTAGGCCCTGCTTAGAATGATAGAGCGGTCAGTGGTCCTGGCGCAGTCCACCAAGGTTCCTACGCGGGATCACTATGAATGAATCGACCAACTTTTTCGCGCGTTCGAGACAAATGATGTCCAATGCCATTAATGACTAGTACGGCTGCAGGGCAAGGATCCAACAAGAGCGTAGAAAGGAGTACGGAGAGACATGGGTCACAACAGGCGCGAACCATAGGCGAACGTGAAGCACGAAGCCACAGTTCAGCAGTAACTCCTGAACAGGGACGAGTCAGTCATGCATAATAGGACGCACGTGATATCTATGAAGGGCGCATCTACCAGCCATATGGTCACGACGACTAAGGTAGTACTGGCGCGACTGACTTGAAGATCGTATACTACGCGAGAGTCAGTCCACCGGAGAGAACCTAGTTAAACCTATTCTGGGTACTTAACAATAACAATAGGGCTACTTATATACTTCGTATGCAAACGCCCTAACTTTCCGTAAAAATAGGTTATCAAATTTTAGTTTAGAAAAGGATTTTGAAGCTTTATTTCCTTATTTATGCTCTGATACCACCTGTGGCAGAACCACCTAAAATAACTCACTTTCGGAGGTGCTTGTCTTCCATTAGACACTAAACACCCCAAGAGTGAGCTAATTTAAACAGTTCTGTCGAGCACACCCCATAGGAGAACCCAAAAATCCACATTTTTCAACAGGATCATAAATAGGAGAATAAAGCTTACAATATTTTAGCCATTTCTTACATCACTTTCCATGCAACATCAGAGTATAATATTTATTGTTTATAACAGCGGAATATAACCATGTTATCAGAGTTTCAGCGAAAATAAAATCATTTAATGACAAGTTAAACATTAACATGATGGTTCATTACATACATCATAACATGTTATAAAATTTTCCATTGTAAAACATTTTGGGTGAAAGTTTCAAATAAACTCTATGTCCGCAACGTTAACGAAATCCTCGCTGAGCCCACCAGGAGATTTCCACACACAAGTGTTAGCTCCACATATTTCTGTCACCTACAACAGGGTAGAATAAACCCTGGGTACTCGATTGTACTCAGCAAGACTTAACCGACAGAAAGAAATTAAAAGACTCCAAGGATATACAAGGCTATCTGGCTTGTGGGTTATTGCATCTGCAGGAAGCATTACTAAGCGTGCATCCTTATATTCAATTTTATTAGCAGTCACCATTAGTCCATTATCTAACCATTCTAGGTAAGCACCTATGCTACTTTCAAGCAGGTGGTAAGCAATCAGAACTATTTTACCATCTTTCATATTCCAGTTTTTACTACGGTGCTAGATCGTAGCCAAGTCGTACCGTATCACACAATGATTCGTGAACCAATGTATCCCAGCTGGGTACCCCAAAACACACGCTCAAAGGTCCTAATATGGCTAGAGAGGGGGTGAATAGCCTATTTAAAAATCTACAAACTAACTAGAGAAATTTGATTAGTATGACAAATAGCGAAATGCAAACTTGCTCTAGCTCTACAAGGGTTGCAAGCCACCTATCCAACAATTCTAGTTGCTATGATCACTAGACACACAATTTACTATGTTACTACTCACTAAGAGCTCTCACACTTGCTACACTAAAGAACTCCACTAGATGAACTTAAAACAACAAAGCAAGCTCTCAAATCTAATTACACTAAAGAGCTTGCTATAACTAGTTTGCAAGAATATAAATGAGTGAGTAGAGTGATTATACCGCCGTGTAGAGGAGTGAACCAATCACAAGATGAATACTAAATCAATCATCAGGAGAATACCAAAGGGCAAGAGACAATCAATTTTTCTGCCGAGGTTCACGTGCTTGTTGGCACGCTAGTCCCCGTTGTCTTGACCAACACTTGGTGGTTTGGCGGCTAAGAGGTGTTGCACGAACCTTGTCCACACAATTGGACACCGCAAGAAGCTACCCACAAGTGAGGTAACTCAATGACACGAGCAATCCACTAGAGTTACCTTTCGGTGCTCCACCGGGGAAGGCACAAGACCCCTCACAATCACCGTGATCGGAGCCGGAGACAATCACCAACCTCCGCTCGACGATCCTCGCTGCTCCAAGCCGTCTAGGTGGCAGCAACCACCAAGAGAAACAAGTGAATCCCACAGCGAAACACGAATACCAAGTGCCTCTAGATGCAATCACTCAAGTAATGCACTTGGATTCTCTCCCAATCTCACAATGATGATGGATAAATGATAGAGATGAGTGGAAGGGCTTTGGCTAAGCTCACAAGGTTGCTATGTCAATGCAAATGGCCAAGAGAGTGAGCTTGAGCTAGCCATGGGGCTTAAATAGAAGCCCCCACAAAATAGAGTCGTTGGCTCAATTATTGGGCTAACTGTGCATCAACCGGACGCGCTGCTCGAGTGCACCGGACGCCGTTCATGAATACCGGACGCGTTCGGTCGCTCCCAGATCACCATGTGTCCAGTTCAAACCAAGGTAGCCGTTGCTGCCCACACTTGCTGATGACCGGATGCTCAGACCGGACGCTAAAATAGAAATGACCGGACATAGAGCTACAATGTCCGACCGAGTCCAGAGAGTACCCGAGGCCGATCGGACACGTCTGTTAGAAACTTTCCGGACGCTGAGCCTCAGCGTCCGGTCGAGTCCAGTAAGCACCCACGGTCGACCGAATGCGTCCGGTCACTTTGGACCGGACGCTGCCAGCGTCCGATCAACTATTTCACCGAACAACGACTTTGCTGATTCACACAAGACGCGTCCGGTGTGGCAACCGGACGCGTCCGGTCACTCTATGACCAGTGCGACTAACTCCTTTTCACCTCTATCTTCTTCACCATTCCTCAAATGTGCCAACCACCAAGTGTATCACCTTGTGCACATGTGTTAGCATATTTTCATAAATATTTTTAATGGTGTTAGCACTCCACTAGATCCTAAATGCATATGCAATGAGTTAGAGCATCTAGTGGCACTTTGATAATCGCATTTCGATACGAGTTTCACCCCTCTTAATAGTACGACTATCGATCCTAAATGTGATCACACTCACTAAGTGTCTCGATCACCAAAACAAAATGGCTCCTACCATTTATACCTTTGCCTGAAGCCTTTTCTTTTTCTCTTTCTTCTTTTCAAATCCAAGCACTTGATCATCATCATGCCATCACCATCATCATTATGTCATGATCTTCATTTGCTTTACCACTTAAAATAGTGCTACCTATCTCATAATCAATTTGATAAACTAGGTTAGCACTATAGGTTTCATCAATTCACCAAAACCAAACTAGAGCTTTCAATCTCCCCCTTTTTGGTAATTGATGACAACCTTTTCACAAAGATATGAATTGAATTTTAAATGAATCCATGTTGCTTGCCCAAGCATATTTACCATGTGTAAAAGGATATGTACAAGTTTTATGAATCCCGTATGGTAGCAATTGCTCCCCCCTACATATGTGCTAAGAGTTTGGATTGTAGCTTGCACATATGCTTAGATAGGAAATATAGGAGATAATTTCTACCAAATGATGCTAAGGTATAAGAGATGGACCTTTGAAGCGTGATACCAATCGGAGTGCACCAATATACCATCCTTAGCACCATTAGTAACTAGACATACACAAAGACTAGAATACCCCATGAGATCAATATTATTAGCAAGGGTCTAGTTTTCATAAAATGAACATAAGTCTAGTTACTTTAGCCTATGCATGCTAGTTTTTCATTTCATCATTCAAACCTACAACTAGCATACATCACACAAGCATGGATATTGAAATTTAAAACTTGTGCCATGCAAGCAAATATATGAAATGCACATTCAAATGCAACATACAAGTTTATGAGCTTGCTCCCCCTACTTGTGTGCATTTTTTATTGATCCCCTTACAATGTCATTTCATTTGTTTGCTCCTCCTATCTTACTATTTTTGTGAATTTCTCTCCCCCTTTGTCAACAATTAACACAAAAGGTGAGCTCAAATTATAGATAGGTTGGGGTGAAACCATGTGAAATGAGGATCATTTCCCCAATTTGGTTCAATCTAGATCACTTGCAAAAGATATTTAACTCGGTTTGATCTAAGGACAAGCTTCTTCACACCTCCAAATAAGGGTTATCTTGTACCATGTTGAGTTAAACACTTATAGCTTATTTTCTAGATCAAACACTAGGTTTACAAGCCCACAAACATGTCATATGCTACCACTAGATCATTTCAAACATACAAGCAATAGTGGTACCATACAAGCATCAAATTTATTTGATTTTCATGAATGAGCCTAAGACATAATAGGAATTACTAGATGCACTAAACAAGTCCTTAGCAGTGGATGGATGACATGTCAATCAACTTTACATTGCTTTGCTCGAAGGAGAGACATGTCATATAAAGGGGGGTGCATCAACACATATTGGAGAAGTCAAGTATGTTCAATTCATTCCTTAGTTTGCAAAACCTCTTCTCATCAAGTGGCTTGGTGAAGATATCGGTAAGTTGATCTTTGGTGCCCACACTCTCAATACAAATATCCCCCTTTTGTTGGTGATCTCTTATGAAATGATGACGGACATCAATATGCTTTGTTCTTGAATATTGAACCGGGTTGTTGGTGAGCTTTACGACACTCTCATTGTCACATAGCAATGGCACTTGCTTGAATTTGATTCCAAAGTCACTCAAAGTAGCCTTCATCCAAAGTAATTGAGCATAACAACTACCGGCCGAAATGTACTCCGCTTCGGCGGTTGAAAGTGCTACACTATTTTGCTTCTTTGATGACCAAGACACAAGTGATCTTCCCAATAGTTGACATATGTCCGATGTGCTCTTTCTCTCAACTTTGCATCCCGCATAATCGAAGTCCGAATATCCAATCAACTCAAATCTTGCTCCTTTGGGATACCACAATCCAACATTTTGTGTATGCTTTAAATACCTCAATATTCTCTTTGTTACCTTCAAATGACTTTCTCTTGGTGAGGCCTGAAATCTAGCACACATACATACACTAAACATCACATCCGGCCTTGATGCGGTCACATAGAGTAGGCTTCTAATTATAGACCGATACATCTTTTGATCTACCATGTTGCCACTAGCATCACTATCCAAGCTTCCATTTGTCCCCATTAGTGTACTAATAGCTTTAGCATCATCCATTCCAAACTTCTTGAGCATATCCTTGATATACTTGCCTTGACTCATAAATGCGCCATTCTTTATTTGCTTGATTTTAAGACCAAGGAAGTAACTAAGCTCTCCAATCATAGACATCTCAAACTCACTTGCCATCATCTTGCCAAACTCTTCACAAAAATCTTGATTTGTTGACCCAAATATGATATAATCAACATAGATTTGCATTACAAACAAGTCATTTCTAAACTTCTTGGTGAAGAGAGTAGTGTCAACCTTTCCCATCTTGAATCTCTTAGAGTATGAAATTCCTCAATCTTTTATACCATGCTCTAGGTGCTTGTTTTAATCCATACAAAGCCTTTCTCAACTTGTAAACATGGTTGGGTTTCTTTTCATCTTCAAAACTGTGAGGTTGCTCAACATACACAATCTCATTGATGTACCCATTAAGAAATGCACTCTTCACATCCATTTGGTACAACTTGATGTTGTGAGCACAAGCATAGGCTAACAAGATCCTAATTGCTTCCAATCTTGCAACCGGGGTATATGTTTCTCCAAAGTCAAGACCTTCAACTTGAGTGTAACCTTGAGCCACTAATCTTTCTTTGTTCCTTATTAATATCCCATTTTGATCTTGCTTGTTCCGAAAGACCCACTTGGTTCCCATCACATTATGATCCTTAGGCCTCTCAACTAACTCCCATACTTGGTTTCTTGTGAAGTTGTTTAGCTCTTCATGCATAGCATTGACCCAATCAACATCCTTCAAAGCTTCGTCTATCTTCTTAGGTTCAATGGATGACACAAATGAGAAATGCTCACAAAATGAAGCTAATCTTGATCTAGTTTGCACACCTCTTAAAATATTACCAATAATAGTGTCCAATGGATGATCTCTTGCAACATTGGTTGGTTGAAGCACTTGTACTTGATTGCTTGCATTTGATTGATCACTTGGTTGAGATGATGAATTAGCCACTTGTTGATCTTGCACTTTGTCATCACTCGTTCTTGCTTGAACTTGATTATGAGAACCACTAGCTTGCACATTTGAGTTAGAGAGCACTTAATTCTTTTCATCTTCAACGTCAATCACTTCTCTAGGCTTTATATCACAAATGTCCATGTTCTTCATTGCATTGACCAATTGAGTGCCTCTTACATCATCTAGATTCTCATCTTCCTCTTGGGAACCATTTGTTTCATCAAATTCCACATCATGAACCTCCTCAAGAGTACCACTAGCCAAATTCTAAACTCTATAAGCCTTGCTAGTAGTGAAGTAACCAAGTAAGAAACCTTCATCACATTTCTTTTCAAACTTGCTCAATCTTGTGCCTTTCTTCAATATGTAGCATTTACAACCAAAAAACCCAAAAATATGCTATATTAGGCTTTCTTTTATTCAATAGCTCATTAGGTGTCTTCTCCATCATGGGGTGACAATAGAGTCAGTTGCTATAATAGCAAGCCGTGTTGATTGCTTCGGCCCAAAAAGAATGACTCACATTGTACTCACTCAACATTAATCTTGTCATGTCAATCAAAATTCTATTCTTTCTTTCAACTAGGCCATTTGATTGTGGAGTGTACTTGGGCGAGAATTGATGTTTAATTCTAAATTCATCACATAACTCATCAATTCTTGTGTTCTTGAACTCACTTCCATTGTCACTTCTCACTTTCTTGATGGTTGTTTCAAACTCATTGTGAATGCCCTTGATAAATAATTTGAATGTTGCAAACACATCACTCTTATCCACTAGAAAGAATACCCATGGGTATCTAGTGAAATCATCCACAATCACAAATCCATATTTGTTTCCACCAATGCTAGTGTATGTGGTTGGTCCAAACAAGTCCATGTGCATCAACTCAAATGCCTTAGATGTGCTCATCATGCTCTTCTTAGGATGTGTGTTACCAACTTGCTTTCTGGCTTGACATGCACTACATAGCTTATCCTTTTCAAATGTGACATCTTTCAAGCCTCTAACTAAGTTATGCTTGATCAACTTGTTTAATTGTTTCATTCCAACATGACCAAGCCTTCTATGCCATAACCAACCAATGCTAGACTTAGTGATCAAACATGTTGATAATTGAGCTTCTCTAGCATTGAAATCAACTAAGTATAGATTTTCATATCTAAATCCTTTGAATATCAAGTTAGAGTCATCTACACTTATGATCTATACATCATCCACACCAAATATGCACTTGAAACCAAGATCACACAATTGAGCTACCGATAATAGGTTGAAGTTCAAGATCTCTACTATTAGCACAGTTGAAATGATCAAGTCATTGGATATTGCAATCTTACCAAGACCCTTGACCTTACCTTTCCCATTGTCACCAAATGTGATACTATCAATCCCATTGCTCTTATTTTCATTGATTGAATTGAACATTCTTGGATCACCGGTCATGTGTTGTGTGCACCCACTATCAAGCACCCAATGCCTTCCTCCGGCCTTATAATTTACCTACAAAAGAAGATCAATTCTTTTTAGGTACCCAAACTTGCTTGGGTCCTTGAAGGTTAGTTACCAAGGTCTTTGGTACCTAAATGACCTTCTTCTTTAGGCCCACAATTGGTGTACCAATGAACTTAGCCTTCACACCATTGGCACCCTTAAAAAGCATGTAACAAGAATTAAATTTAATTGAGGATACATTAGGTAGCTTGTTCTTGTTAATCTTGCAATATTGCTCTACATGCTCAACTTGCTTGCATCTATTGCAAAACCGACCATTGCCCTTCACAAAACTAGCTTTGGGAGTGACAAAGGCCGCCTTGCCTTTCTTGGGGGTATAGCCTAATCCCTCTTTGTTGAGAGAAAATCTTTGGCTACCCAAGCATTTTAGCAAACGGGCATCTCCACCATAGGCATTGCCTAAGGCACGAGTGAGCTAATTCACCTTCTTCTTGAGGGTCTCATTTTCCACCATTAGTGAGGCATCACAAGTGAGACCATCACTCAAAGGTTTAGTAGAAGTAGTAGTGCTACAAGAAATGTTAGTGGGAGCAACTACAATGGGCTTATAAAAAGATTCATCAATAAGATCACATGTTAGTCCCACATCACAAGACACGATCACTTGCTCCTTCTTGACTTGCTCAATGAGAGAGGAGTGAGCTTTTTCAAGCTTAGAGTGAGCTTTGCCAAGCTTCTTATGGGCTTCCATTAGCCTCTCATGAGTGGCATTGAGCTCATCAAGAGATTGCTCAAGAAATTTGACTTTCTTGTTCAATTCTTTGCACTCCTTTCTCTTCATCTCAAAGCAAGTGTGCACTTGTTCACACATGTTCATGAGCTCCTCCTTGGAGTATTCCTCATCATCATCATCACTCCTACAAGCATCACTTTCACATTCATCATCATCACTCACATCATATTTTACCTTGGTAGGCTTTACCATGAGGCATATCGATGGAGTGTCGAAGATGGAGGGCTTGTTGTTGATGGCGATGCTTGCTAGTGCTTTCTTAATAGATTTCTTGCCATCATCACTAGAGTCATCACTATCCAAAGAGCCATCACTATCCCAAGTGACTACATAGCCTCCACCCTTCTTCTTCTTTTGGAAGGTCATCCTCTTCTCCTTCTTCTTCTTCTTTTCCTTCTTGTCCTTCGTGTGCTTCTTTTTTTCATCCTCATCTTTGTCACTATTGTAGGGACAATCCGCTACAGCGTGATCGGGGCTCTTGCAATTGTAGCATCTTCTCCCATATTCTTTGCTTTGGGTGTGACCTCGTCTCTTTCTTGCACCATATCCCTTTTTCTTCATGAATTTGCCCATCTTGCGCACAAAGAGAGCCATGGCCTCATCATCAATGTCACTAAGATCCTCATCATCACTTGATTCTTTCTTGGAGTTGCCCTTGTTCTTGGATGATGAGCTAGCCTTGAATGCTACACTCTTCTTCTTCTTGTCTTCATCTTCCTTCTTATCATCCTTGTCAACCCCCTCTCTCTCCACACGGTATGTCTCTTGTGTCATGGCATCACCTAGTACTTGGTTAGGGGTAATCTCCTTCAATCCTCCTCTTATGATAAGCAATCTCAACATCTCAAATCTTGGAGGTAGGCACATTAGGAATCGATGAGAGACATCATCATCCTTGATCTTCTCTCCCAAAGCCTTCAAGTCATTGACAAATACTTGTAACCGATGGAACATCTCCAGAATGCTCTCATCATCCTTCATCTTGAAGCTTGTTAACTTATCCTTGAGGATGTACAACATGGCACTTTTCACCACCGGTGTGCCCTCATATGTTTCCTCTAATCTCTTCCACACCTCATTAGCTCTTTCACAATCCTTGATTTGCTCAAACACCTTGGAATCAATGGCATTATATATGGTGTTGAGAGCCATTGTATTGCATTGCTTGTTGGTCTTATCTTGGTTTGTGGGATTGTCAGGATCAATGATAGCATAGTCATTTTCGGTCACTTTCCATACTTGATCATTGATTGAACCAAGATACATCCTCATCTTTCTCTTCCAATAATCATAGCATGTGCCATCAAAGAACGGTGGTTTGACCCCCACATGGTTGAACACAACTTAAGCCATAATTTAACATCGAGGTTGTTAAGCCTTTAATCAAACGGTGACCACGGCTCCGATACCACTTGAAAGGTCCTAATATGGCTAGAGGGGGGTGAATAGCCTATTTAAAAATCTACAAACCAACTAGAGCAATTTGATTAGTATGACAAATAGCGAAATACAAACTTGCTCTAGCTCTACAAGGGTTGCAAGCCACCTATCCAACAATTCTAGTTGCTATGATCACTAGACACACAATTTACTATGTTACTACTCACTAAGAGCTCTCACACTTGCTACACTAAAGAGCTCCACTAGATGAACTTAAAACAACAAAGCAAGCTCTCAAATCTAATTACACTAAAGAGCTTGCTATAACTAGTTTGCAAGAATATAAATGAGTGAGTAGAGTAATTATACCGCCGTGTAGAGGAGTGAACCAATCATAAGATGAATACTAAATCAATCACCGGGAGAATACCAAAGGGCAAGAGACAACCAATTTTTCTCCCGAGGTTCACGTGCTTGCCGGCACGCTAGTCCCCGTTGTGTCGACCAACACTTGGTGGTTCGGTGGCTAAGAAGTGTTGCACGAACCTCGTCCACATAATTGGACACCGCAAGAACCTACCCACAAGTGAGGTAACTCAATGACACGAGCAATCCACTAGAGTTACCTTTCGGCACTCCGTCGGGAAAGGCACAAGACCCCTCACAATCATCGCGATCGGAGCCGGAGACAATCGTCAACCTCCGCTCGATGATCCTCGCTACTCCAAGCCGTCTAGGTGGTGGCAACCACCAAGAGAAACAAGTGAATCCCGCAGTGAAACATGAATACCAAGTGCCTCTAGATGCAATCAATCAAGCAATGCACTTGGATTCTCTCCCAATCTCACAATGATGATGGATCAACGTTGGAGATGAGTGGGAGGGCTTTGGCTAAGCTCACAAGATTGATATGTCAATGCAAATGGCCAAGAGAGTGAGCTTGAACCGACCATGGGGCTTAAATAGAAGCCCCCATGAAATAGAGCCGCTGGCTCAATTATTGGGCTGACTGCGCATCGACCGGACGCGCTGGTCGAGTGCACCGGACGCACCGTCCGTGAATACCGGACGCGTCCGGTTGCTCCCAGACAGCCACGTGTCCAGTTCAAACCAAGGTAGCCATTGCTGCCCACACTTGCTGACAACCGGACGCTCAGACCGGACGTTGAAATAGAAATGACCGGACGCAGAGCTGCAGTGTCCGGTCGAGTCCAGAGAGTACCCGAGGCCGATCGAACGCGTCTATTAGAAACTGACCGGACGCTGAGCCTCAGCGTCCGGTCGAGTCCAGTAAGCACCCACGGTCGATCGGACGCGTCCGGTCACTCCGGACCGGACGCTGCCAGCGTCCGATCAACTGTTTCACCGAACAACGACTTTGCTGATTCACACAGGACGCGTCCGGTGTGGCAACCGGACGCGTCCGGTCGCTGAGTTCATCATTAATACTGGATGTGTCCGGTCACTATACCGGACGTGTCCGGTCACTCTGTGACCAGCGTCACTAACTCCTTTTTCACCTCTATCTTCTTCACCCTTCCTCAAATGTGCCAACCACCAAGTGTATCACCTTATGCACATGTGTTAGCATATTTTCATAAACAGTTTCAAGGGTGTTAGCACTCCACTAGATCCTAAATGCAAATGCAATGAGTAAGAGCATCTAGTGGCACTTTGATAACCGCATTTCGATACGAGTTTCACCCCTCTTAATAGTACGGCTATCGATCCTAAATGTGATCACACTCACTAAGTGTCTCGATCACCAAAACAAAATGGCTCCTACCATTTATACCTTTGCCTTGAGCCTTTTGTTTTTCTCTTTCTTCTTTTCAAATCCAAGCACTTGATCATCATCATGCCATCACCATCATCATTATGTCATGATCTTCATTTGCTTCACCACTTGGAATAGTGCTACCTATCTCATAATCACTTTGATAAACTAGGTTAGCACTAAAGGTTTCATCAATTTAACAAAACCAAACTAGAGCTTTCACACGCCCCGCTTGTATTCCAGGCACAAGCAAGACCAGCCCACCACTCTCCTGTCAAGGGATCCAGGTCCCCGTCCAAATATGGACTCCAAGCCCCCACTCTTGAGTCCCGGACTCAGTGTGGCGCTTAGACCTCCACCATTCCCGCCTCCAATCATTCAGTTCGGAAAGAGCCAGAACCCACGACAAGAGAGCAACGAGCCTTCTTGCCCCCATAAGCAAGTATGTGCTCAGGATAATAAGTCTGTGACCTGACTAGAATCCAATGCAACGGACGGTCCTCAATCAACATAGGCGGAACAAGTGTAATCCTTGCCTCGCTCGAATGCCAAACCAAGTCCAGATCCAAAGTACCATTCCGCCCGGTCTCCAATTATCATTCATATATATATTCCATGTGATAGTAATATAATAACAACAATAATATATTTCCTATCTCTCGCGAGTGACAGGCAATCACTCGACTTCTACGGGGTCCTGTAGCATAGCAATCTACACGATCCTGTCATACTAGTAAGACTCATAGGATAAGGATATATATATATATATATGCAAGTGGGTTTTCATTCAACTCCTTAAAACTTAATGCACAAGCATAAAATAAAGTGCAGAATAATAGGGGTTATGCACCGGGGCTTGCCTGGGTAAGATATAACCAAAAGTTAGCATTCTATCAAGGTGACACGATCATCAAAGCACCATCTTTTCCGCTAACTCGGTCGACTCCATGATCCATCATTGTTTCTATTATGGTAGACGTGGATGCAACGTAGAGACACAATTAATCAACAGTAACCGCAACTCTTAAATATACGATTACACTCTGCAAGTTAACGAGCTAGCTTTAATGACTAACGTGCTAGTCTACGGACTAAAAAGGGCGGTGATTAAGCATCACCAGCTTACAACGAACATGATCGAGGTGATGGTTAAGTCAAAGATGGCCCCCGCAGCACTGGCTATGTGCGCCCGCACCTCATGGTGGCGTGCCGAGCGTGGCACCGGCGCATCACCGCACCGGTGGTGAGCCTCATGGACAAAATAGCATGGGCACCAAGTGAAGGGGGTCAATGCGAGTTTATGGTCTCAAACAATCAAACTTCTATCGCTCCAATCCTACCTCTCTTCCTAGTTCCCGATCATGGTGGCGACCATGGCCCGCGATGGCAAAATGCTCAATTGGCCATTGATAGCCCTTAGACGGGGATGGGAAAGATGGAGCGCTTAGTGGGCTTCCAGAGACACCTACTGGCACAAAGAATCAGGTCATGAAGGGCCGAAGCTTAAGCGGATTGGAGGGTGGCTAGACGAGCTCTGGCCGTGCCATGTCGTGGAGAAGCACCCGCACGCGGGCGGATGGCTTAAGACGGCCAACTCATATCTCCTGCTGCGACACGAGCACGTGCACGCGACTGGCGAATAGGAGGCATTGTCACGACGTGCTTAACTCAGAGTGACCGGACCCGAGCCGGGCTCTCCATGGTGGCTAGAGGGACAAGGCAGGGCAGGGGAGTGTCCCATCGCTTCTGCGGTCAAGCCATCGATTCGACATGGTGACAGGGCTCCAACACATGGACTGCGTGATAGGTAGAACGAGGGGTGGAGTCAGCCCCATGTCGACCACGCACTGCAGCCGCAACCATGGCAAGGACCGACGGCAGCGACCGCGCCTAGGCGGCCAACCAAACGGGACGCACACATGCAGCAACGGGACTATCCACAACCAGCTGAGACTGGCCCAACACCCATAGTGCATGCGCGCGTGGTGACCGCAACCACGGAAGCCAATTACCGAAACAGTGACGAACACGCTTTTTAAAGCGTCACAAAGACCACTAACAACTCTGGATGTAGTTCAACTAATTTTCCTAACCTAAAGCCAGTAGTATCAACTACCAGGCGAAGCAATCACCAAGGTCATGGAGCAACTCAAGGAGGAGATGGCTGCATGCCAGCATGGGTTCGTCACGCCGAACTCTAGTTCACGAACATGGCACTAGAACGTGATTCACCGCACGTTCTAAGGAGTTTTGGGAAATTTTTAAGGGTTCAAATTGACATCCAACTCAACTACGACCTACACCTCACCCAAGTGCTAAGTTAGAAGCAATCAATGATACAAGAACATGATTTTAGTGCTTAACCATTTTGTCGATATTCAAATGCCAAAATGGCATTGCCTATGCCATTTCAGACTTAGAAAATTTAAAGGCTTGGTTAGAACTAGCAACCACTAGCACTCTTGTCATGATTTTTAAAAGGTCTAAACTTTATTAACCTTAACCAACACCTACTTCACACAATAGTCCATACTTTATACCAACCCGTAGGAGCAAGATATTTAAGCACTATTTAACTATTTTGCTCAATATAATTCGCCAAAATGATACTTTAAACATAAATTGAAGTGTTTGCCGACTTAACGAAAAGAGCTTATCTTAACGTCAAGTTTGGTTTTAGAGCTCTCAAAACACTAGTTAACAACATCTATTTTCCAAAAGTTAAAGTTGCGTTGTCATCTACCAAGTTTGTACTTCCAACTTTATTTAAGTGTCACATACATGTTCTATAGTATTTTTGCTTAATAAAAATTGGTTTTAAACCCTAAGTGATATAACATGACTATTGAATCAACTTTCGTTTAGTATTTTTGTTGATCGTTTTGAGTTACGAAAATTGATCTACACACATTATCACATGCATTGACACATAAACATGATGCTCATGACATAGTTTAGCAAGTTGTTTAAGCGGTAACATCGAGGGTGTTACACAGACGGATCCTTATATCTTATCGTTAGATGTTTATTTCAATTCTGATGTTTAAATTTCGTACTCTAAACTTGGTATTGTAATAATGTATTTCCAAGAACTCTTGTTGTATGAAATGGATTAAGTATTGTAAACTCATTCTTATTATTGGATTCTGAATGAAAAACGTGGATTGTTCGAGTTCTCCCTTGGGGTGCGCTCGACGAAACTGCCCGATGTAGCTCCCTTTCGATGTGCTTAGTGTCTAGTGCAAGACGAGCGCCTCCGAAAGCGTGTTATTTTGGGCGGTTCTGCCACAACGGGTCACCTCGAGACGTGCCCGCTTCCCTCCCGGTGTCAGAAGTTTGACCCTGGGGTCATACTCTTAGACCCGTAGTGGTTGGAGGCGGTATAGATCCCTGTCTGGCGAGACGGAGCCCGCGCCCTCGGGGTCGGGCAAGACGGAGCTCGCGCCCAAGGGGTCTGGCGAGACGGAGCCTGCGCCCTCAGGGTCGGGCGAGACGGAGCCCGCGTCCGAGGGGTCTGGCCAGATAGGGCCCGCGCCCTCGGGGTCGGGCGAGACCTTAAATACGTCTTGGACCATCCGGATGAATTAACGTTCGTGGCCATTAACTTCCTTCCTCTGGGTATCCCTAATATCGATACCCAACAGGCACCCGCTAGCATGCCCGGTGTTGGTGGTGTTCGCGCGGTGCGGGTCGCACCCCAACGGCCGTAACCCGGCCTTCCCTCCCCTTTGTTGCATACATATGTTTCAAGTATTTCAGACGTTTCAGATGTATGTTGCAAAAGTAGATAGGGGATGTTGCACATGTTGCAAGTGTTTCAGAGCCATATTGCACACGTTTGTTCAAAAATGTTTCATCTGTTTTCAGACGTCTATTGCAATCTTTTTTTATCTGGATGTTGCATATGTTTCATATATATGTTGCAACAGTAGGTTCCAAATGTTTCAGTCTTATGTTGCGGCAAGTGGTTCCATGTTGCAAGTTGCAAATCTGTATGTTTCGTGTGTTTCACACACATGTTGTAAGTGCGTGTTCCAAATGTTTCATCTGCTTTTGGACGTATGTTGGATTCAAATATTTTTTTTATGTTGCAAGTGTTTTAAGTTGTACTGCCGGGGGCAAACCGGGGGCGAGCTGATGGACGTGCGGTGCGCTGGGGGTAAAGATGGCAATGGGTACCCGAAACCTGACTACCTAATGGGTTTTACCCAATAAAGAGACGGGTATGGAAAGAATTCTTCACCCACGGGTATGCTAATGGGTAAAAATCTCTACCCATTCGGTATGCGGGTATGGGAACGGGGACATACTACCCACACCCGTGTACCCGTGACTAATTTATACCCGCCTTAGTAACACATGTATTCATTAATTACTATGAAATGCACATATATCTAATATATCTATGACTATTATACTACTAATTAGTGTAGTTTTGTTGCTATGTTATAATTGTTGATTTCTATTGACAAAGATTTGACGATATATGATTCTAATAATATAATATATTCATGTTCTTTTGGTTTGTAGCGGGTATGCATTTGGATACGGGTTACTCGTCGGGTATTTTAACCCGTGCAGGTACGGGTATGGGTGAAGTCCTCTACCCGTGCACGGGTACGGGTAATTTAGCGGGTAAAATTTTATCTCGCGGGTATGGGTATGGGATAACCTGACGGGTATATACCCGTTGCCATCTTTAGCGGTCCGGCGGACGGGGCTGCTGGGGGCCGACGGATGGTGGTGGTGCAGTTAGGCCACGCTGGAGGCATGCTCATCCTGGCTCTTGAGTGTTGTTCGCGTGGAGAGAGAGGAGGGGGTCAGGGGTGACCGGCGGGCACAGAGACGGGGCGAAGTGCGCTCGTGGGGTGAGGCGAAGACGGACGGGATCGGAGCGAAGGCAGACGCGGGCGGGCTGCGCGGATGTCCGGACGTGGACGGGTCCAAACGCTAGCCACGCTCATACTTTTTAATTAATATTTAATCAAAATTAAAAATATTTGATTATTTAGAAAGTGATATTTATATTTTCTTTTGTGACGGATGGAGGTATAATTGGGGTCGCCGCCTCGCCGGGGACCGGGGGTGGCAGAGAATCCACCGCCTCGCCGACTCTGCGCTTGAGCAGGGTCGAGATAATAATCCACCGTCCAAATATTTTTTTTTAGAAAAAAAACAATCCACCGTCCACAGGATGACAAGACTGCACGCCCGCCCATGCCTGGCCCTGACACCCATGCCGTTGCGCGGCACGTCCTCTGCCGGGCCTGGCTGTTTGAGTGGCCGGACGAGCTCACGAGCCCCCCCGCCACGCGGCCGAGGCCTGCGCGCCGTGGCACCACACCGTAGTAGCTCAGTCGGCTGAGGCTATGTCATATCGCCACGTATAGTCAACCCATATCGTGGAGCAGTACATAGATTGGTTGCATTAAATATGTAAATATTTAGTATAAATAATATTTATTAAGTGTGCATACTATTCTACGTCTTTATAGCCATTCCACCAAACATGTTTATAGTATAATTGGTACGGACTGTTGATAAATTAGATCTTAGGCATCAGAAAGCTCTAAACCCTCTAATAATATTAGCTTTTAATAATGACTCATACTATCATTAGATCTACATAAAACTCTCGCATATACTTAGAATATATGCATGAGCCTAGCTCTTGATTAAAATTTAGCTTTTCTTTCTCTTCTACTAAAATATTAAAAAATACTTAGAGCTAGCTTACGAGTCACCCACCGCACGTGCCCTTACAACTTGTACCTCCGCTGTCCCACAATAATTTTGCTTTGAATTCTATGCAGGTCAAAAGCTTTAACTAAATATATAGAAAAATACTAATATATATCTCTCTAAATAGTTTGTTATGAAAATATACTCCCTCTATTCACAGAAGAATGCAATTCTCACTTTTCAAGAAGTCAAACCATTTGAACTTCGACTAAAATCATATAAAAAGGTACTAGCATTCATGATGCGAAATTAATATCATTAGATTAGTCATAGAATATATTTTCATAATAAATTTATTTGGAGACATAAATATTAATACTATTTACTATAAACTTAATCAAACTTTGAACTACCTTGACCAGCACGTATCCCATAATTGCATTCTTTCATGGACGGAGGGAGTATCTAACAATAAATCTAATAATACTTATTATACCCATAAATATTGTTGATTCCTTATTATTTATATATATATAAGCTCAAAATTAAAAGCAATGGACTTTTTAGAAAGTAAAAATAACACTTATTTTTGAATGGAGGAAGTAGGATCCAAACAGTCCCCTAAATAAATGTTTCTTTGTTGAGGTAATATAAGATCCTGTTTAGACCGTGTCACTAAATTCCAGATCACTTTATTTATTGAGGCTCCAAATAGAATATCTAAAGTGTTACCTAAAATGTAGTCAACCTCGTAAAATTTTGGACCATACAAATGATTTAAAGTGGTACGTATAAAATTTTAGTCGTTAACTTTAGTCAACTAAATTTTAGACTAATAAAGAATCAAACAGGCCTAAGCAAGGACACGAATGTAGCAGCTTGCAAATTAGTAGTACGTGTGTACATTAACCAATATCATGGTCCTTGGTCAATGCTTGCTCACCCAAGGGAGATGCACAAGCATCAAGGCATGAGCACGCAGCGGCCACCGACGGAGTCACGGAGCCGTACTGCAGTCTGCAGGACAGGCTGCTGTTGCGGGCTGCGGCGGCGTCCGGACGGGGACGGCGTGAATCTTCAGAGGCGATGGCGCAGAAGCCGACGCAATCTAGCAGCAGCGCCGGCGGCGATCTTTGGGAGGTGGCGATCTGGAGATTGACTTCCAAGTTTTATTTATCCTTGGATTTGGCACGTAAGGGTTCATGAATCGATTGGGGGCGGATTTTGGTGAAAGGAGAGGGAGAGGGAGGATTTGGCGCGCGCTTGAGCGGAAATGTCTGGTCGATGCATGCACAATTGCACAGGACTGGAAGATGGAGCCAACAGAGCGCCATGACTTGGCCCACAACGTCAGATTGCAGTATATCGTCTCGTCACGATAGACTGCGTCCGCTCCCTTGTCGAAGACCTGTGCGACGTGTGGGACGGTTGGGTACCTTTCCGGCGGCTGACTCGGCCTCTGTTCGCTTGGATGACAAGGTATGGTTTAGCTGATGGTTAAAAAAACATGACTTATAAATCAAGCCATCTGGATCTGGATCGGGCTCAGGCTCCGGCGCCGAGCACTGCGTCTCTCGTCTCTCCCCAACGACACGCCCGCGAGCAGAAGCCAGAAGCAGAGCGCCCCCAAACCCAAGGACGCCCACGCCTCGACACGGCCCGCACTGCCTGCTTCTCTTCCCAGCAGCCCAAGACAGGCAGGCAGACAGGACTACAGGAGCCGATCGGCGATCGTCATGGAGATGGAGGTCAGCGGCGCGCTATCATCGTCCGTGCTGTACGCGGCCATCTCCCTGCCGTGCGCGCTCCTGCTGCTGGTGGTGGGCGAGGCGGGCCTCCGCGTGGCGTCGCTCGCGCTCCGCGGGGAGATGAAGGCCTGGTGGCCCACGCGCGCCGCGATGCTCGGCTACCGCGTCGCGCGCCCCGGCATCGACGGCCTTAGCGCGGCGTACCCCTCCGTGTTCCCCGACGACGACGAGCCGCCGCCGCTGCCGGCCGAGTACTGCGACCGCCTCGCCGTCGCCGTGTACCGCCGCGGCGAAGGGAAGGGGCAGGGGCAGCAGGCGCAGGACCCGGACTGCGCCTTCTGCCTCTCGGTGGTCCGCAACGGCGAGGAGGTGCGCGAGCTGCGGTGCCGCCACGTCTTCCACCGCACCTGCCTCGACGCCTGGCTCGTCCGCCCGCGCGCCACCTGCCCGCTCTGCCGCGACCGCCTCCTCCCCGACGAGAGCGACTACGACCACCTCTCCTCGTCGTCGGCCTCCGCCTCCGCCAACGCCTACGCCCACGGCGGCGCTATCTGGCACATGACGTGAACGCGTTCCCTTGTTATTTTGGGGGTTATTATTGCGTTAACCCTCAATTTCGTCGAGCTAGCCGTGCGTGCCATTGGATAGGATTGGATTGGACCATCCGACCGACGGCCCAAGTGTGTGGCTCTGCTCTGTGCCTGTACTCACTCTGTACTGGCCTGTGTATTGGTCCTGGTAAATACTAGTGGGACCCGCAGTTTCGCTGTCATTGCCGTTGGTCGGTCACTTGATTGCTCATCCATACTAGTATGACCGTGATAGGAGTTAGCTGATAGGTGATAGCGACGGCTCATCCGCCCGCGCGCGGCCCGCGTCGGACACTGTTGGCTCCCCTTTTGATCCGTTTTTTAGTTTTTTTTTTTCAGTCGAAACAGAATTTTTCTCTAACGATAAATGAACCGAAACAGTATTTCGTCTCGTTTTTTCCGCGAATCGAACGCTTTATCTCTTGTGCCGCCAGCAGTCGGCCAGCGCCACTTGTGTCCGGCTTGCTTGCTCGCGGCCGAACGGGAAGGGCGCTCGGCTAGGCGTGCAGCGGCTCGGCGGGACGCACGTAACGTAAGATCCGGGGAAAAGCAGCGTGGCGCCGTGGGGATGGGCACCGCAGCACGGGGACGGGCACGGGCCGCACACCACAACACAAAATCAATCAATTAGTTCAGCCTATCCATTTCATTGGTCGTCGTTTGCACCTGCACCCATCCCACACTTCCCTCCATCACAGTATAATAATAACGTTCTCCGGCACAAATAAAGACAAAGGATATTGGACTTATCCCTCTGTTGCACGTTATGCTGCGCTCTACTGATCAAAGCATAGGATTCCGCAACAAAATTACAGGCTAAACACTGATTGGACTGCATAGTGTTATAGATAACACAGACATGAGCACATGTCATAGTGACATGGAGTGCACTACAATCTCTAACACTATGCAGAGAGTTCAGACATAAAAAAGTAAAAAAGCAAGAGGAAGAGGTTTATACTGAGGACACGCTGCTGCTTGGGCAGAGAATTAAGACGTGATCCATTCGATGGCGATTCCTCCATCTGATTATCAACGGGATTGCTAGCGCCGGACGTCCGGACGCCGGTGTCAGCACCCTGTTTCCCGCGCTTGCACCGCTGTGCGCCCACGTAGGCCCGCGCCGCCCACTCCGACCTACGACACAGGGAAACCGCTCGTGTCTCGTAAGCTTTTCACGCGTATGCAGGCAGTGACATGTTGCGCCCACTCGGCAGCGCCCCAGCAACTGCAGTAGGCAACTGCGGCAAGTGGTCCCATTGCAGCATGTGTAAATCCAGATGAAACACTTACAACATACGTCCAAAGCAGTTGAAACACTTGCATTATATGTTTAAAATAGTTGCGAAACACCCGAAAACACTTGAAAGACATTGCAAACGCATACAACATCCAGATCTATTTTTGCAATATACAGATAAAATACTTGCAACATACGTATGAAACACCAAAAATACTTGAAACATACGCTTACAACATGCATATTATACAACATCCAGATAAACTTCTGCAACAAAACACTTGAAACATACATCTGAAACAACTGAAACATTTAACATATACTTGCAACATGTGTATATGACCATTGCAACATATACAATATCCAGATGAAACATCTGAAAACATACTTTAAAAAAACCTGAAACACTTGAAACACGGCGTCGACGGCGCCCACGCCCTACCTGGTGGGGAACTGCAGTAGCCAGCAAGCGGTGCTCGGGTGCAGTGGAGAGGGAGGATGGCGGCAAGCAAGCGGCTGGGCGCTGTGAAGAAAGCCGCACCGGAGCTGTCGCCGCGAACCACACTACGTCGGCTCGAAGAACTCAGCGGCGAGTGGTGAGTGGCGGTGGGATGATAGGAAGGCAGGCGACGATGCTCGGGCGCGGTGCAGCATGCCGCCGCGTTTCGGTCGCGATGGAGCATGCCGCTGCGGTACGGGCACAGCCGGCGATTCGAGTGGATGCAGACGCAGCGGTCAGAGGAAAGTGACGGAGATTTTTTTTTTATTTTGAGCAACGCGAGATGGATACGTCCGTACGGGCAGTGTTAGGCCATTCACGCGAGTGTCGAGGCTCACCAACATGCCTTCTGACAAAACAGATGCCCTAACCACACTATTTCTGGATTATTAAGCCTTCACAGTACAGATCTACAAGGACACGATCTTTTATTCAACAAGAAAGTTAACACAAGTAAACAACAATAAGGGGTATGGAAACATATAAACCCATTAAATTATATAACATGCGTCTACTAACTTTATCCAAGACGATGTTTTGATCCCATGATTACTTTAGGGGTGAAGTGCATTTTTCAACCCTCAACTTGCACTAAAGTTCGATTTTCAACCCCCAACTATGAAACCAGATACCAGAACCTCTAGTTGTCGAATTCGGACAAATTTGGTCCTCTAGCTCGTTTCAAATGTGGTTTTCTATTATAAAAAATAATAAAAACTTGATTTAATCTCTAAAAATGCACAACTTATTTATTTTAAATAAAAAGATGTGAAACTAATACCATTTCTTCCCTAAAAATCATTTATTCATTGGTGATCTATTTGGAGTCATTTGAATCATATTTGTTCATATTTCTAATAAACCAGTCCACAGGCAACAGGCAATAAAACAATAGGAACAAAATTAAATAAGTTCCAAAGTATTGTAAATATATTACCAACAGTTGGATAATGGCCCTGTTCGCTTAAACTTATCAGCCGTACCGTTTCAGCGAAATCACAGTGTTTTTCTCTCACAACAAATCAACATCAGCATCAGCATCAACCGTTTTTCCAGCCAGCCGAACAGGGTCAATATTTTTAGAAAAAATGTTATTGGTTTCTTTTTTTATTTAAAATAGGTAAGTTATTAATTTTTAGATATTATAAAACAAGTTATTCTTATTTTTTAAAAATAGAAAACCACCTTTGAAACTAGGTAAAGGACTATATTTGTCCAGTTTTAACAATTGAAGGGTGTTCAATATCCGGATTCATAGTTGAGGGTTGAAAACCGAACTCTTGTGCAAGTTAAAGGTTGAAAACGCACTTTACCCTTATTTTAGACATTTTGCTCACTTCTTCTGTAGTCTAATGAGCATCTCCAACAATATTTAAAAAAATACTCCCCAAAATTAGGTTTTTCAACCTTTGCAAAATATATTGGGAGACATAAAAAAGCTACAACTCCAACAGTTTCTAAAATCTTGCGCCTAAGAGATATAAGGTAATTTTACATCATCAATTCTAAACTATTCTAAATCACACTAACCACGTTTATACTTTATTTGTCTCTTATACATTTGCATCAGGAACCCTATCTTATTTTTTTCTTCCCCACATCCTTACACATCTAGATTGGGAGACGCGCGTAACTTTACGCGCATGAGATTGTTTTTTTTTACTTTTTTCAAGTGTTAAAAGATTGGGAGGTGGGTTTTAGAGTTGTTGGAGATGAGTTTTTTTAATCTTTTCAAAATTCCTGGATCGGGACATTCTTTTGGATGCTCTTTGAGATGCTCTAATGATCTTTTTATGAGGTTAGCTAATAACTCCGCCTATGGTGGGGCGCCTTTGGTGTCCCAGCATAGCAGGTCCCAAGCCCTGGTAAAGGAGGAGGGTTGTGTTAGGCGTGGCGAGCCAATGTAAAAACTTAGCCACTCTAATGGAGATGAAACCCGAAAGAAAATCGTTAGGGCGTAACCCTCTTAGCGACGCGCCATATCGGAACCCGGGTATGGTGTTAAATGGGCAAGGGCCGGGTCGTCACCTCCGTGGCCTACCGTGTCGTGATCTGGGCATGGTGTCAAGTGAGCAAGGATCGGGTCGTCGCTTCCCTTAGTGGCGCTACATCGGCGCCCGGATGTAGTGAAAAATGAGCAAGGGTCTTCGTGATCCGAGTCGATGGGTGCGAAGGGTAAGAAGCTAGTCGAACCAACTAGGATCCGTTTAGGTAGTTGGAATGTAGGGTCACTTACGGGTAAGTTAAGAGAATTAGTTGATACCACGACTAGGAGGCGTGTAAATATATTATGCGTTCAAGAGACTAAATGGAAGGGTCAAGGCGAAGGAGGTGGACAATCACAGCTTCAAGCTTTGGTACACGAGGACAAATATGAATAGAAATGGAGTAGGAGTTTTGATTGATAAGAGCCTCAAGAATGGTGTAGTGGGAGTGAGAAGGCAAGGAGATAGGATTATCTTAGTCAAGCTTGTCGTTGGTGATATGGTCTTGAACGTAATTAGTGCGTATGCCCCCAAGTAGGCCTCGGCGAGAGTGCTAAGAGACAGCCTTACTGGAAGACTTAGATGGCACAGTTAGAGCTATACCTAGTAGTGAGAAGCTTTTTATAGGAGGAGATCTTAATGGGCATGTAGGTACTACAAGCGCTTGAGTTTGAGGCGCTTCATGGAGGTTTTGGGTATGATAGTAGGAATCGGGAGGGGAGGAAGTTCGGACTTCAGCGGTAGCTTTGACCTCGATGATAGCCAACACTTTCTTTAGAAAGAGAGAATCTCATCTAGTGACCTTCAATGGCGGACAACATCAGAGCTGATTGACTTTGTCCTCGCAAGAAGAAAGGACAAACGAGCATGCTTGGATTGCAAGGTGATACCGGGGGAGTGTCTTTGTTTCTCAACATAAGCTTTTGGTGGCGATTTTTAGTTTTCAAAAGCGTGCCGTGAGGATAAACAAGCTAAGATTCAAAGAACAAAGTGGTGGAAACTGAAAGGGGAGACGTCAGAGGTATTTACGGAAAAGGTTATCAAAGAGGGCTCTTGGAAGGAAGAAGACGACATAAACAACATGTGGGAGAAGATGGCAACCAACATTCGGAAGGTGGCCTCAGAGGTGTGTGGAGTAACCAAAGGAAGTGGAGGCGAGGCTAAAGATACTTGGTGGTGGAACGAGGAAGTCCAAAGGGCTATTAAGGAGAAGAAAGAATGCTATAGACGCTTGTACCATGATGGGAGTGTGGACAACATAGAGAAGTACAAGGTGGCAAAAAAGACTGCAAAGCGAGCTGTAAGTGTAGCAAAGGGTAGAGCGTACGAGGATCTTTACCAACATTTGAGTACGAAGGAAGGAGAGAAGGACATTTATAGGATGGCTAGGGTTCGTGAGAGAAAGACACGAGACTTCAACCAAGTTAAGTGCATTAAGGATGAAAGGGGGCATCTCTTGGTGAAGGAGGATGAGATCCGACATCGATAGCAAGAGTATTTTGATAAATTGTTCAATGGTGAGAATATAGACACAACCTTTCAGTTGGATGACTCTTTTGATGACACCAATAGACGCTTTGTGCGGAGAATCCAAGAATCTGAGGTCAGAGAGGCGTTGAAAAGGATGAAAGGAGGTAAGGCAATGGGACCAGATGGTATCCCAATCGAGGTGTGGAGATGCCTCGGGGACATAGCTATAGTATGGCTAACCAAGCTGTTTAACCATATTTTTCGATCGAACAAGATGCCTGATGAGTGGAGGAGAAGTATATTGGTACCGATCTACAAGAATAAAGGGGATATTCAAAGTTGTACTAATTATCGGGGAATTAAGTTGATGAGCCATACTATGAAGCTATGGGAGAGAGTTATCGAGCATCGCTTGAGAGCAATAACGCGGGTCTCTGTGAACTAATTTGGTTTCATGCCCGGAAGGTCAACCATGGAAGCCATTTTCTTAATAAGACAAGTTATGGAGCGGTATAGGGAGAAGAAGAAGGACATACACATGGTTTTTATTGACTTGGAGAAGGCTTATGATAAAATACTAAGGAATGTTATGTGGTGGGCTTTGGACAAACATAAAGTCCCAACGAAGTACGTCGGGCTCATTAAGGACATGTACAACAATGTTGTGACTAGAGTTCGAACAAGTGATGGAGACACGGATGACTTCCCGATTAGAATAGGACTACATCAAGGGTCAGCTTTGAGCCCTTATTTGTTTGCTTTAGTGATGGATGAGGTCACAAGGGACATACAAGGGGACATCCTTGGTGTATGCTTTTCATGACGATGTAGTGCTAGTTGATGAAAGCCGGACGAGTGAATCGAAACTGGAGTTATGGCGGGAGACTTTGGAGTCCAAAGGTTTTAGACTCAATGAGAACTAAAAACTCGAGTATATGAGATGTGACTTGGCACTACTACTCGGGAGGAGGAAGATGTTAGTTTGGAAGGTCAAGTAGTGCCTAGGAAGGATACCTTTTCGATATTTAGGATCAATGCTACAGAGGGACGGGGACATTGATGAAGATGTTAGCCATAGAATCAAAGCAGGGTGGTTGAAGTGGCGGCAAGCGTCTGGTGTCCTATGTGACAAAAGGGTACCACAGAAGCTAAAAGGCAAGTTTTATAGGACGGCGATTAGACCTGCTATGTTGTTGGCCTACGAAAAGACGACATGTTCAACAGCTAAGTGTCGCGGAAATGCGTATGTTGCGTTGGATTTGCGGTCATACAAGAAGGGATCGAGTTCGGAACGATGATATACGTGATAGATTAGGGGTAGCGCCAATTGAAGAAAAGCTTGTCCAACACCGGTTGAGATGGTTTGAACATGTGCAACGAAGACCCCCAGAGGCACCGGTGTGTAGTGGCATCCTAAGCCAGGATAGTAACGTGAAGAGAGGCAGAGGAAGACCGAAGTTGACTTGGGTAGAGGCAATAAAAGGAGACTTGAAAGGATGGAATATACCCAAAGACTTAGCCTTAGATAGGAGTGCTTGGAAGACAGCTATTCACGTGCCTGAACCTTGATTGCTTCTGATGGGTTTCAACTCTAGCCTACCCCAACTTGTTTGGGACTTAAAGGCTTTGTTGTTGTTGTTGTTGTTGTAGCTAATAAAGTTTACAACGCTTTATATCACCAGAGACTCGAGCTGGTATCCACATGTCCGAGCAGTAAGGTGCACATACTACATAAATTTCTGTTTCTGGTAGTGTCAGCTATGTCCTAAAAGAAATGCTCATCGATATAATAGTAATGCTGCTTACAAAATCCATAGCATTTGCCGTGCAGTCCAATGGTCAATTATCTGATCACATGAAAGATAAAAATATCAACATGTGGTGTCAGTGTTGCATGAATGGGCCGCAGTGTTTACTTTTATTATATCCATGGATTGTCAGGTACTCTCCTCGTCCTAAAATACATGAGGTTTTTGACTTTTAGACATCTTGTTTGAGTATTCGTCTTATTCAAAAAATTTAAATATTATATATTTTTTAGAGGCCGCTAATGCGCGACCCGTCACACAATCAGGGAGCGCGCGACCCCTTCTTCCTCCTCGCGCCGCCTCCTCCCTCCCCGTTGAGCACCCCATGATCGTTCTCGATCCCAACCCTCCTCCTCGCTCTCACCGCCGACCACTGTCCCTCCGTGGCGCACTAGGGTTCATCGGAGCTAAGGTGAACCCTAGCGCGGCCGTGGCGGCCACCTTCTTCCAGAAACACTCTCACAGCTCACGTAACTCTCATAGCTCACGTAACTCTCACAGCTCATAGCTCACATAGCTAGTTTAGGAGGAATTCTGTTGGCTATCGAGAAGAGAGATCAAATAGCTAGTCCAACACGATCTTCCAGAAACACTCTCACAGCTCACATAACTCTCTGCTACAATATTTTATTATTATTATTTCTATGTCTCACCTACCGAGCTATTCGTAAATTATCATTAGGGACGCCCTCGGAGGCAAGTAGTACTAACCCGCGCTTTTCTTCCACATTTTTGGCGGGAGGTACTACTATACTCCTGTTTGGTGCCATTGTCGCATTGTGCGTTCGTCACATGTTTCCAGCTAATACCGTGCAAGCACAGCCATTCCGATCGTCCAGACTGCCCGAACGCACACAGAAGCCCACTACCGACGTGGTACGGGACAAAAGGAGGTGGATGGATAGTGCATAGCCCTTGCCCTTGGTCCGGTCGGTCGCTGAACCGTGACTCTGCTTCCTGGACTCGACACGTCTTGTGACGGGTGGCAGCAGTGCGGGCGCAGAAACAGGCATCTGCCCATCCAGCTCGCCAATGGCCGACGAGGTGACCGAGCGAATGAAGTAATGAACGATGATGGGGGGCGGGCATTTCTGGGGCCGTCCAGATCGAGATGCCATCACCGCCACCGGTGGATGAGGGGCGGGCCATGTGGGCATGTGGCAGAGAGAGAGAGAGAGAGAGAGAGAGGGAGAGAGGGAGGGAGAGGATGGACAACTTCTGACATGCTACATTAGGCTAGTGCAGAGGCCGAGAGAGAGGGACGGCGACAGTTCCCGGTCCGACGGCGCCGCTGGCGACGAAAGTGACTCAACTGCTGCCTCATTTTCATCAAAAAAAAAAAAACTGCTGCCTCATCCACGGGAAGGGACCAAGGTACTTCACTCATCATCCGCCAACTTAGTGGATCTTAACCCTAGCGCACTGTTCGTCTAACCCTAGCTGTTTAAACGGTCGCCGAACGGTTTAAACGACCGCTAAACGGTAGAGTGGCGAGTTTTTTTTTTTTAAGAAGGTAAACGGAAAGTAAATGATTAACTGTTTAAATGGTAAAGAGGAGGTCAGACTATCTAAACACCCTAAACAGAATAGAGGTAAATGGTTTTAAACAGACTAAACAACTATTTAAACGATTCTGTAGACAAACACAGGGTAAATCTAGTTGAGTTTTATCTGTATAAATTTGTATGCTTAAGTTTATTATATATTCATAAATATGTATACTTCATTTATTACATGTATAAATATGTATATTTGGTTCTTTTATATGCATATAAATATATTTTTTAGATAATGATATGCATATAAATATAAAATATATACTATTTTTTCTTACATAAATATTTATAAATGTTATAATAATTGATTTTACATCAATAAATATGTGTATTTTGGTAATGTTGTGTAAAACCGTTCAGACCATTTTAATCCATTTAAACATCATCTAAACCGTTTAAATGCTAAACGACGTCTAGCTGTTTATCATTTAGTGTTTGAGGATAACACCGACCTAGCTGACTCATGCCGACTCGATCTAGGTTGGGCTCAGTCATTGCCCTAGCGACTCATGCCGATTCAATCTACGCTGGGCTCAGTCATTGGGGACGGCTCCTCCGGAGCTCATCATGTCTAGCAGCAAATCAGCGTCTATCGCGAGGGGGTGTGCGGATAGCAGCACGAAAGCTGCGACCGACGACAATGGTGTGATACAGGATGGAACCCCTAAGAAACGCCTGCTATAATCACAACAACAACCATTTTCAGAGATAACAAGCCCTTCATTCCTCAACTCCACAGAATAGCTGTGTAAGAGGAAATATAGCATGTCTCAAGCTACCAAAACTATAGCCACAACAAGCAGCACGACCCCAAATATGACCATAGCCAAGCAAATCTGCCAACGAAAGGATTTGTTAAAGTGCATAATAGACACAGCAATAAAGCTTCAGTAATTTGCATTAGTCTGAGCCATTGTTTAGTTGGGTGAAGTTTGAAAATTTGGCTACTGTAGCACTTTCGTTTTTATTTGGCAATTAGTGTTCAATGATGGACTAATTAGGCTCAAAACGCTAGTCTCGCAATTTCCAACAAAACTGTGCAATTAGTTTTTTTATTTCGTATATATTTAATGCTCCATGCACGTATCGCAAGATTCGATGTGATGGCTACTGTACCACTTTTTGGGAAAAAATTTTGAAACTAAACACGGGCTGAACTTACTAGGGACGAATTCGATTTCTTAGTCTTGGCTCTTTGGCGACCTGTGTCTTTGCCTCTTTGGCTGCCCCTGCAGAATTTTCAATGTTCATGTCGACTTCCTCTGGAACAAGATAGTGTACACATTACCTAAGAAGCCAAAAATTAGGACAGCATATGTACTATACAATACAATGTAAAAACTTGCCTATTATATAACTCCTTGGGCATGTACAAGGGTAGCAAGATCGTTAAACACTTCATGTACTTCACCAATCTGTTGTTGGATATCTTGAATGGCTTGCTCCCTTTCCTCGATTATAGCTTCATTAGAAACAATTTCATTGTCCAATTGCAGCACCTCTTGTCTTCAGAGTAACATGGAAATTCATCAGAAAACTAGAAGAAAAAAAAACAAGAAATAGGGATTCTACAAATTCTTGCAAGTGATGTCAAAGTTTTTTCACATAACAGGTTGAGCCTGAAGGTTATATTACAATGTGAGCCTCGTTGGATGCAAACATTGTTTTTCGATCCACTGCCATCAAACATTATTTCGTTGCTACTCTAAAAATCTCTCTTGTGCAGACATATATACCCTTGTAAATTTACGTTAAAAAAAAAATAGAGTTTTGCTCAGGTGGACCTCTCCATAAAATTTGCACGAATATTGAAGCAGGCTGCTAATAATTTTTTAATTTATTTCGTAATGGATCTGGTCTAGGCTCAGCCCTACCCATGTCCAAAGTCCAGCCCCTGCCCATCCATTACTTTTGACGTGATCGTTCTGAAATCACAACAGCTGGCGGGTGGCCGCAGCGCCGACCGAGCCTGCCTCCGCCACGTCGCATCCCCCGTCCCTGCATTCCGGCCCTTTTCTCCTCGACCACTGCCATGCTGCAGCCCCTGCCTCCTCATCCCCGAGAGTCTGCGACCCTTTTCTCCTCTTCTGTCGCCACATACACGCAAATCCTCTTCCCAAATCCTACTCCTATGGTGATCGGTGGTGGCGAGAGCTCGTCATCCTCGGCTGCTCCGTTGTCAAATATCCCTCTATGAAGTCCTCGGCCACGCGGGCTGCGGCACCTACGCTGATGCCTATCGCGGTCGCTGGTCACTGCTGATCCAACGGTGCCGTTGTCATGCTCAAGCAGGCCCACTACGTCGCCAACACCGGTCACGAGACCGAGGCTTCCTAAGCGGCACCTATGCGGCTTAGGAAGTAGCATTAGTTCACTGGTATACTATGTTGTTAATAATTAATGGCGGAGGCAGGCTCGGTAGCTGCGTGGCGCCGCAGCCGCCGCCGTCCGTCGTCGTCCGTCCGCACGATGCGTGAAACAAGCACGCTCGAGGCAACTGGACTGGACGGGGCGGGATCCATCCATAACTATCGGCCTGGGCTGGTCTGGACTTGCTATGAGCATGGGTAGGGTCGGGCCTTGATAATACCCACAAGATGAATTAAATTAAATTAAATTAAATTAAATTAAATGTCTGCTTTAAGATTCGTGCAGTTTCTAGAAAAGGGTCCACCGGAGCAAAACTGTAAGTTGTCTTCCGGGGAGGGGAGGTGGCGGCTATGGGAGAGGGCGGCGCGGTTAGGGCGTGGGCGGCGTGAGGAGGAAGGCGGCGCTGGGAGAGGGGCGAAAGGCGCAGGAGAGGGAGAAGAGAGAGGGATAGGAAGGAGCAATCGCTCTTCTATTACTTGATTTGATTGATTACATCCCCCTAGTATTTATAGTCCCGATTGGACTTGTATTCCAAGCAACCTACGAGAGATCCTTATAGATTGGATTCTCCCTTCCATAACTAATCAAACTCTAATATGGTAAACTAACTAATACTTAGATATGGTAACTCTTTCTGGAAACGACGGCGGCGGGAGCGGCGGCGCCTCTCCTCGTGTGCGCGCACAGCCCTAGGGCGCGCTGGAGGTGCCCGGCGCCCCTCCTCGGGCATCCCTTGGCCCGTTTGCTCTAGGTTGGGGGGCCTCCATTAGGCGTATGACAAAAACTCAAAAAGATATACCCTTGTAAATACACATGACAGTCCACTTATATCAACTAAGCAGCAGCCCAAGCCCTATAGCTTGACCACAAACTCAGGGGCAAATATGCTATGGAACATAGGGTTTAGATGAACGTCCTGTCTTTCAAGTAAATGAGCTAATGAAATAGTTGACAGATAACCTAACATGTACAATTAAACCCACACCTGCCTAATGCACTACAGAGTTTTGAGCTTCCACCTGACAACTAGCTAATACTAGCTCAGTACTGACCTTTTTGATTCAGCAAGTAACGAACGCTGCTCAGGCATATTTCCAGATTCAGAACTTCGGTCATCTGTAGTATAGCTGCATCGCAAAGACCACAGTAACATTCAGACGATTAGCAGGCAGCCCAGTCAAAGTAAAAACAGCACAATTAAAAGTGAGGATTTTCTTTATTCTTGAGATCCACTGGTGTTTGTTGACTGTTTTAGTGCACAAGAGAGGATTTCGTTGAAAGAGTTACAGTAAAACTCAGCAAGGTGAAGGCTGCAATGTCCATGGCCTTTTAGATATTTGGCCCAGACAAAGGATTTTATGAATCGGACATAGTTATGCCTGGTGTTTCTAATATGGTTACTTATCACTTTACCAGATTACCCACAAAATAAACAAACTGTCCTTTGGGACAGAATTCCCTGGTGTTGTTAATCCATTTTGATGGGTAAGTATCTACATTTAGATTGTTGAGCATAAAATGGTGCCGATTCCTTTTCAGGCATTCCTATTAACCTAAATATGTAATGTCTTACTCCAAAGTCTTAAATGTTGGTCCCTTGCTGCCCTGCACAGGTAAGCAACAAGCTTACCAGCACGCACACACACCACGGCTAGGGGTAGAAGAAGGGGTTGAGTGCAGAGCGCACACACAGCACACACACCAGCTCTTAACCAGAGCTCTGAAGACTGAATGTGGCAACTGAACTACCCTTTTCCATTGCATAGAGGTAGTATAGTATATATATACAAGCTGCTAGTACCTCGTACACTAGTACACCTACTACAATGTCCTCTAGGACATGGCTGATATCAGCCGCAACAACTAAGATATGGCTGAGCTAAGCCTCTACTACCTAGAGTACAGCCTGGTACAAGTGATGGCCTATTGCCATACTTGAACAGGGCAAAAGACAGCAATGAGCTGACCACATTGCCAACTCTGCATCAGAGAAAGAGAAGGAGATCAGCAGCAGATTATGTCTTACAATTCTTCCCCTAATCCTGCCGCTAATCCTAGACCTTGACCTCATCCATGCTAATCATCTTCCTCAGCTCCATGAACCGCAGGCGTCCGAGTGACTTGGTGAGGATGTCAGCGAGCTGTCAGCCGGTCTCGACGAACTCGATGACGATCTGCCCTCCATCGACGCAGTCCCGGAGAAAGTGGAACTTGATGTCGATGTGCTTGTTCTGGTCGTGGAGGACAGGGTTCTTGGCGAGGGCGATGGTGAGCTGATTGTCCACCATCAGAGCTGGCTGGTGAGCTTCCTCGCCGGTCAGCTCGCCCAGCAACCGGCGCAGCCTGGAACACCGCCGTGGCTGCTGCGACGTACTCCGCCTCACACATCGACAGCGCCACGATCTTTTGCTTCAGCGATTGCCAAGCAATGGGGGCTGCTCCAAGGAAGACGAGCACACCAGAGGTGCTCCGTCACACGTCGATGTCGCCCGCCATGTCTGCATCGCTGAAAACCGTGAGCTCCGGCTCACCTTCCTCTGTTTTGGGGGGTGCCTCACTGAAGACCGTGAGGCGCAGCCCACCCTTGCCACCGTGCTTGGGGAAGATGATTGCTCAATCGAGCGTCCCCTTGACGTAGCGCAGCAGTCTCTTCACCGCCGTCCAGTGATCCTTGCGCGGGTCTTCCATGAATCGGCTAACGTACCCGACCGCGAATGCGATGTCCGGCCGAGTGTGTGTGAGGTAGCGCAGCCCGCCGACGATGCTTCGGTAGCGCATCGCGTCCACCTTCGCCGCGGTGCTGTGCTTGCTCAACTTCAGCCGCTCATCCATCGGAGTCGCGCACGGCTTGCACTCTACCATGCCGCCGCGCTCCAGCAGCTTGCGCTGGCCCAGGGAGATGCTCTGCTTCCCCTACCTCACCTCGATGCCAAGGTAGTAGGAGAGCGCGCCGAGATCGCTCATCTTGAAACGAGCCGCCATCTCGTACTTGAAGGCATCGATGTCCTCTGCTCGCGCTCCGGTGACGATCAAATCGTCCACGTAGACGCCGACGACGAGCTTCTCCTTCACCGTCGCCGCGTGTAGAGCGCGTGCTCTGTGGTGCAGCGAGTGAACCCAAGCTCGCCCAAGGTGGTGTCGAGCTTGGCGTTCCACGCCCGCGGGGCCTAACGAAGCCCGTAGAGCGCCTTGCGCAGCTTGAGCACAAGGTGCTCTACGCCCTTGACGACGAAGCCCGAAACTTGATTGACGAAGACCGTCTCCACGAGCTCGCCGTTGAGGAACGCCGACTTGATGTCGAGGTGGTGGACACGCCAATGCTTTGCCGCTGCCATGGCCAGCAGCAGGCGGACGGACTCCATGCGCGCCACCGGAGCAAAGACCTCCTCAAAGTCAATGCCTTCGCGCTGAACGAAGCCGCGAGCGATAAGCCGTGCCGTGTACTTGACGATGGCGCCGCGCTCGTCCCGCTTCATCTTGTAGACCCATTTGAGCCCGATTGGCCGGCAGCCCGCTGGTGGATCAACGAGCTCCCAAGTCCGGTTGTCCTCGATGGCCTTCATTTCTTCCAACATTGCCCGGCGCCAATTGGCAGCTCGTTCAGCCACCGCAAACGTGGGCGGCTCTTCTGCACTGACAAGGAGCAGCTACGGGTCGTCGAGAAGCCGACTGGCCAACCCAGGAGCTCCCCCGTCGCCGACGATGTTGTCCACCCGGTAGAAACGAACCTCCTCGCCGTCGTGGAAGGCGTCCACGTACTCGTTGATGTCGGTGGGCGGAGAGGCGAATTCGAGCGGAGGTGTCCCCTGTCCTGCCAAAGCAGGGGACTACAGTGGAGGCGAGTGCGCCGCTACTAGTGGAGATTGCTCGCCCGCGCCCACCGTGGCCGGACTTGGCGGCTCCTCAGCCGCTTCAGTTGCCGGACCTGCCCCGTCCGCAACCTGCTTCTCAGCGCCTGCATCTCCTCCTCCTTGAATCACCAGGTGCTCGACGACAAACGTGTCGTTGATGCCACCAGCTTCCCCCGTGCCTGAATCCTCCCAATCCCAGGCCGCCATCTCGTTGAACACATCATCCCTGGAGATCACCACCTTGCCTCCCTTGGGATCATAGAGCCGATAGGCCTTGCTGCCTTCCTCGTAGCCTAGGAGCACCATGGGTGTGCTCCTGTCCTCCAGCTTGCCGAGGTGAGGCTTGGTGTTCTTCACATGGCCGATGCAGCCGAACGTTCTGAGGAACGACACGTTCGGCTTGCGCCCGTGCCAAGCCTCGAATGGCGTCTTGCCCTTCAGGGCCTTGGTGGGCGCGCGGTTGAGGATGAACACGGCCGTGGTCACCGCCTCGCCCCAGAACTCCGCCGACATCTTCTTGGCCTTCATCATCGACCTCGCCATGCTGACCACCGTCTGGTTCCGCCGCTCAACCACGCCATTCTGCTGCGGCGAGTACAGCGCGGTGTGGTAGCGCACCACTCCTTGATCCGCGCAGTAGGCGGCGAACTCCACCGGCGTGAACTCGCCGCCGCAGTCTGTCCTCAGCACGCGCAGCCTCTTCCCGGACTCAACCTCCGCGCGCGCCTTGAACGCCTTGATCACCTCCGCCACCTCACTCTTGCTCGTCAGGAGCTACAACCACATGTACCGGTTGCAGTCATCCACGAGCAAGATGAAGTACTTGCGCCCGCCGTGCGTCGCCGGCGTGATTGGCCCGCAAAGGTCGCCACAGACCAGCTCGAGGGCCTCTGCCGCGCGGTACTTCGCCATCTTTGGGAACGGCAACCTCCTCTGCTTCCCGGCCAGGCGTGCTCGATGTGAGGTAGCCCCCGAACCATGTTTTCCAGCTTGCCGAGGGCGTCGAAGCTGAGATGGCCGAACCGGGCGTGCCACAGCCACGGCTCCTCCATGCGCCGAGCCGCCAGGCAAATGGGCTGCTCCTCCTTCAAGTCGAGCAGGTGGACCTCTTCACCTTGGCGAAAAGCCGCCGCCGCTCCCAGTCCTAGATCCTAAGGATGCTGTCCTTGATCAGCACCTCGCTCCCGCGCTCATCCAGCTGCCCATTGCTGATGATGTTTGAACGCAGCTGCGGGATGTAATACACATCCGTCAGCGCGCGGTGCTCGCCGTTCTGGCACCTGAAGATGGTGGTGCCACGCCCTCGGATCGCCACCCTTGAGCCGTCGCCAAACTTCACCGTGCCGATCACGTTCCCGTCGAGCTCGGAGAAGGCCGCCTTGGAGCCTGTCATGTGGTTGCTGGCCCCGGAGTCCAGGTACCACCTCTGCTCCTCGCCGCCCACACGTCTGAGATGGACTTGGGCACGCGACTCGTCGAGGTCGACAGCCTTCAGAGTCTTCCCTTGCTCTGCCATCGCCACCTCCTTTGCTTTCTCCTCTACTTCGACGTCGTGCAGGGCACAGAACGACGCCATCAGGAGAGTGGCCTCATCCTCATCATCAGCCTGCGCCAGATGGGCCTCGGCCTTCTTCTCCTGCTTGCGGCTTAGGCACTCCTTTGCCCAGTGGCCTATCTTCCCGCAGCGCCGGCAGGCGTTGGGGTCGATCTTCTTCTTCTTCTTCTTCTCCGAAGAAGCCTTGCCGTGGCGTTTGCCATCGCCGCCGCCCTTAGAGGAGCCTTCCCCAGACTTCTTCTCCTTCATCTGAGCCGCCCACTCCTCCTCCGCCAGCAATAGCTTGCCGCTGTCCGCCATCGTCGTGGCCTGCTCCATGCGCTCGTCCACCGCCCGCAGACGGCCGGTCACATCCTCAATGGTGAGGGTGGACAGGTCCAGCATCGTCTCTATAGAGAGAGAGATCTGGATGTACTTCACCGGCACGGAGTGGAGGTACTTGGAGACCGCTTCCTCTTCGTTGATGGTGACACCGTGGCTCCCCAGCTTGCTGATGAGCGACTGCAGGCGGAGAGAGAAGTCCTCCATTGATTCACCATCGCGGAACTTGAGGTTAGCGTACTCCTGCTTCAGCAACTAGGACGTCGCCTTCTTTGCGCGATTGGAGCCGACGCGCATCGCCACAATGGCCTCCCACGCCTCCTTAGCAGACTTCTTCGCCCCCAACGGCTCCCTGTACTCCGCTGGCACAGCAGCGATGATAGCCTCCATCGCTGACATGTCGTCTTCTTCGTTGTCGGTGCCCTTGTCAATGGCATTCGAGAGCCGTCGGGCTCTGAGCTTGACCTTCATGGTCACCGCCCACTCGCCATAGTTGGTGCGAGTCAGCGTCGGCCAACTGGTGCCACTGACCTCCCGCACCGCGCGCACAACGACCTCCTGTCATGGCTGGGCAGCCCCAGCAGAACCGCTGCTGTCGCCCGTCTCTGAGCCATGATCACCCGCCATCGCCAGCGGTTAGTCCGGCGACGCAGCTGTACGGCTCCGATACCACTTGTTGGTCCCTTGCTGCCCTGCACAGGTAAGCAACAAGCTTACCAGCACACACACACCACGGCTAGAGGTAGAAGAAGGGGTCGAGTGCAGAGCACACACACCAGCTCTTAACCAGAGCTCTGAAGACTGAATGTGGCAACTGAACTGCCCTTTTTCTATTGCATAGAGGTAGTATATATATACAAGCTGCTAGTACCTCCTAAGGTACACTAGTACGCCTACTACAATGTCCTCTAGGACATGGCTGATATCAGCCACAACAACTAAGATATGGCTGAGCTAAGCCTCTACTACCTAGAGTACAGCCTGGTACAAGTGATGGCCTATTGCCATACTTGAACAGGGCAAAAGACAGCAATGAGCTGACCACATTGCAACTCTGCATCAGAGAAAGAGAAGGAGATCAGCAGCAGATTATGTCTTACATTAAACACTTCACAATTCTATGAACATAATGCTTAGTGGACACAGCCAGCATCAGTTGGGACACACCTCTTGGTAGAAGCATTCACTACCATTATTGCACAAAAAAGAACATATTGGGTTTCCTGCCAAGGTTGTCCCTATAACATAAACTGATATGAGGACACAAGATTCATTCGAACCAGGTTGATGGAATTAATTGAGTATGTCCAACTTTTTTTTATGTTCTCTCAAAATTAAAGATCTTTGTAGTTTTAGTACTCTACAAGCCTACTTAAACATGGGACTCAGTACTCAATAATTTTGCATTACAAGGTCTGAAGCAGATTGTTTTCCTTTTTTCCGAAGCGAAACACAATTTTTAGTTTGGAAATTTTGTTTGGTGCTGTTCAAATCTTTGTTTGTTGCTCTTCTAATATTTTTTTGAACTATGTACAGGAAGAGATGGCCGATTTTAGTGCCGAGTCTATACTGGAGTACGAGGAAATTGTAAGGAAATTGTTTGCTAGCGAAGACGAAGGCTTCGAGTTTTATAACAAATATGCATTTGATAAAGGGTTTAGTGTGAGGAAAAGCTATGTGGAGTGGGACGATGCCAAAACTGAGATAATCCTGAGGAAGTTTGTGTGCAGTTGGCAAGGTTTCCGTGAAGAGAAGTACATGGCCAAGGAAACTAAGAAGAGGAGGCCACGGAACATCAGTCGGGTTGGATGTGAAGCCAAATTGGTCATTGCACGTGACCAGGAAACAGGGTGGTGGTTTGTGAAGGACTTTATCGATGGGCACAACCATGTGCTGGCGACAAGGGACCTTGTATGTTTCCTACGTTCGCACAGAAGAATCAGTGATGAGCAAAAGGTTGATATTGTGGAGATGGAAATTTCTGGAATCCGCAAGCACCATATTATGGATATTCTGGAAATGCAGTATGGGGGTTATGATAATGTCGGATGTATGAGTAGGGACTTGTACAATTTCTGCTATCGCTATAAGTAGGAGACAATTGCCGCCGGCGATGCAGAAACAGTGAGCCGTCACCTCAAGGCGAGGCAAGAAAGAGATCCTGATTTTTCTTCAAGTTCTTTGTTGATGGGGACAACCATCTTGAGGGATTGTTCTGGTGTGATAGTCAGTCTCAGCAGGACCATTAAGCTTTTGGTGATGTGGTTGTATTTGACAGCACATATAAAACCAATCGATACAACTTGCCATTTGTGGGGTTGAATCACCACCGGAGCACTGTTATTTTTGGTTGTGGAATTATTTCTCATGAGACTAGTGAGTCATATGAAGGGCGGGCCTGGTGCAAGCGGTAGAGTCTTACCGCCTGTGACCGGAAGGTCCCGGGTTCGAGTCACGGTCTCCTCGCATTGCACAAGCGAGGGTAAGGCTTGTCACTGACACCCTTCCCCAGACCCCGCACAGTTGGAAGCTCTCTGCACTGGGTACGCCCTTTTTTTAGACTAGTGAGTCATATGAGTGGATGCTGGCCTGGTGTCTGTGATCACTGATGGAGACATTGCAATGCAGAGAGCAATAAGGGTGGTTTGGCCAAACGCAAACCACACGTTGTGCGTCTGGCATATTGAGCAGAATATTGTTCGTAATTTGCATGATGATAAGGTTAAGGAAGAATTTAGGACTTTTCTATATGAAACTTGTCGCATAGAAGAGAGTGAGAGGAAATGGCATGAGATTTTGGAAAGGCACAAAGTTACAAGTGAGGAGTCGTGGTTGCATCAGATGTATCAGATGAGGCACCTATGGTGTGCTGCTTATCAGGTGGGACGTTGTTTCTTAGGATTGAGGAGTAACCAACGGAGTGAGAGCCTAAACTCCGTGCTGCATACACGTCTCGATAGGAAAATGTCACTGTTTGACATGTTACATCATTATGAGCATTGCCTTTCTGGGTTGCGCAGAAATGAGGCTAGGCAGGACAGTATAGCGCTGCACTTTAAGCCTTTCACAGCAAAGGATTCTTCAAAAATTGAGGTAGAGGCTTCAGAACAGTTCACACCAACAGTTTTTGCCTTGGTTCAGTGGAGTATACATGCAGCAAATAAATGTATTGTCAGCGAGATTCTTGATGGGTGTGATATGTCTACTTTCACTGTGGCGAAGAAGGATAAAATGGAGACCAAGTACGAGGTGCATTGCAAGATGACAGAAGGCAGTTTGAATGAAATTGCTTGTTCTTGCCAGAAGCTAGAATGCGTTGGCACTCCTTGTTCACATTCACACACACGCAACGCAAGCTTTAAAAGACAACTGCTTTTTGGCAACCAGTATTCAACTAGGCATTAATGATGTTGGAATATCTGGCTCTCACTAAATTATTTGCATTTGGTTAGCAGTCTACTTGAGTATGCTGACTGCATCCAAAACAAATCCTTGCACGTTATTATTCCTTTCTAAGATAAATAGCAGGGTAGATGATGCAAATCAGCAGCATTATTACGGGATGTAATTCTGAACAATTTGCTTTGGCTTTTTCCAGGCAACTAACTGGTAAGTGGAAACGTTTAACTAGCTGCTACAATTTGTACTTGATCATTTCTTCAGGCCTGCAGAATTTTAACTAAACACAAGCTTCTTTTCTGCTAAGCACTCTGAATTCCGAGAGTCAAAAAACCATTGAGCAAAGCAACCTGAGACACGAGTTGCACCAGACCAGAACCTCAATGTTTTCTAGATCTTTTTTTTGTATTGTTCTTCCACCTACATACAAGGATTCAGACAGGCCAATGCATACCTCAGACGAAGCAGTCATGGAAAACAAGCCTAAGAAGCTCGACGGCTTGACGACATCCCACGGCACACAGGGATGGCTTTCGTGGCGGAGCGTTGCGCGTGCGCAGGGCCAGCATCGCTTGGCGCTGTGGCGGCTGCTGCGGCACCACGCGGCCACCGAAGCGTGCGTCTCTGCGCGCTGGCAGTGGGTAGCAGCGGGGGTCGGGGAGCCGTTCGGGGCGTCGTGAGCCTGGGCGCCGGGGTCGGGGATCAATCCAACGAATGCGAATCGTCCGAAGTGTTCGGGACGAGACGGGGCGACGACGACCGAACCTGGGTGGGGGCGCATGGCGGCCTCGACCGTGGAGAGGCGGTGGTTGAACCTTCGAAGGAGCCGACGATGGCGACCCTCCAGTCCGTGTTCTCTGGCTCCTCCGCCGCATCGAATCCTGCAGCAGGGTCGCTCGCCCGGGGACATCTCAGCGCGGAGAAGAGAATGCGCCGAGGGTCAGGGAGCCTCAGCCGTTGCTAGTGGCTCTTCGTGTGCGAGGACGGCCGCGCGACGGTGGCGGCGCAATCGGTGGCCGTCGGCAAGGCCGTCGAAGACCACCGGAGCCGCGCCCCACCGCAGACCGCGCCAGGCACCCCAGGAGACCCCACCCAGAGCCGCGCCCACCGGAACTCCCGCCCTGCCGCCGCCGCCGCGCTCCGTAGCCCCGACCCCCGCCCCGCCGCCGTGATCCGGAGCCGCGCCCGCCGGGGTCGCGCCCGGCCGTGGCCGCGACCGCAGACCACGCCCGGCACCACAGGAGCCCCCGCTCGGAGCCGCGCCCCACCGGAGCTCCCGCCCTGCCGCCGCGCTCTGGAGCCCCGCCACCGCTGTCCGGAGCCGCGCCCGGCCGTGGCCGCGCCGGCCGGGGTATGGCAACCCTAGGCACAGCCCAACAGGCCTTATCCCTCTGTAGAAAAAAAAAAGACATGGAAATCTCATTTTTGCCCTTTAATGACCGCAGTAAAATGACCGATTTATCCTTATTCGAAAATAAAATAAAAAATAAAAAATAGATATTGCCCCACGTATTTTGGTAGTCGCCCCCACCTAATTTGGGACTATCCCCACCTATTTAGTACAGTCAAGTACTTTCAGTTGAGTTTCTTCTATTTTTTCATCGTCCGATCTCATCCAGTGGGTGGCTCATATTTTTTCCAACCATGGTAAAAAAATTTAAAATTGAATTGTCTGTTGTTTTGCAGGTGATATTCACGTAAGAAAATAGATACCTACTCCATACTCCAGTACCTAATAAATGTTTGTGATATATATATTGGGAGGTATCAGCGTAACTGTAGTTGCGTTTATGTGTAGTCAACTCTGTTTTGTGTGGATATTATAAGCTATACTTTTTCAGTCAATAAATATTATTTTTTTCTCACAACAAATCAGTTAACAGTATAGTCATGGCTTATCAGCCAAGCGAACAGGACAATAGTCAATTGTAAAAAGCTTGCTATGGCTACATTCTTCTTCACTTCCGCAAATGAAACCTTTTAACTCTCAAATGTCTTTATTGAGATAGGTAACTAGCCCGACTCCCCCTCCGAGAACCGTATATGAAAATTTCATCTCGTACGGCTCAAGCAAAAATACACAAATTTTCAACGGATATTAGAAAAAAAGGTTCAAAACTCCATCAGCCACGGTATTGGATCGATTTGCCTTGAAGATATGAAATAAGAAAAATCCAGAATTTCTTCTTTGTGATAATAATGCCAAAAAATCTCAAGTTGGCTCATCTGTCTTTCTTTCCCTTATGTTGATCATTAGAGGCCTCTTGACTTTTCTCTTCCCTATTTTTTATTTATTTTATTTTTTGACTAGTCAAAAAATAAAATAAAAATTTCTAGTGGTTTTCTGATAGAAATTATCTTGTTGCGATCCTATGAATCAGTTCAATTAAAAACTTTGATTGAATGAAGAAAAATGCATATTCAGGACTCCAATCGTCGCGCTTCGCAATTTTGGGACTCCAAACATCGACTTCGTAAAAATAGGCCTCCAAACGTTGGACTCTCGATTTTCTTGACATTATGGGTATTTTCTTCCTTTTGTAGTATTCTTCCATGTATTTTACACCTAAACAGACGTATTTGCCCTTATGTGATTTTACATCTACATGATACGAAGAGCCCGACGCTTCGTCTCTACCTTAGCCACCGATACGAAGAGCGCCGCCCTTCCCGACGGAACTCAACGTGGCAGCCATGGAAGGCCCCGATGACCTGGACGGCTGCCCGCTCGCCCTGGCCACGCCCAACGATGGCCTAGCCGCGCCGGCCGCCCCAGGCTTAGCCGCACCCGCTCTAGGCCTGGCCACGGCCGTGTCTGGCCTGGCCGAGCCCGACGCCACTGCGATTGCCCTAGCGAGTCTGCTTGCCTGGCCAGGCGACGGCCACAGTGCCTGCTGCATCCAAAAGCAGACGTACAGGAGAAGCGGCCACACGGTGCCCAGGCAATACATACGTACGTAAAGTCCAAAAGGCCAGAAGGGAAAAACACATCAGTTGATGTGTCAAATACATGGAGGAATACTACAAAAAGAAAGAAAATCGACGCTCCTAGCGCCCAAACGCCCGGATTCAAGGGCGCGTCTGGACGCACCTCGAGCCCATCCGCCCCCCGCACGGAACGCCCCCCCCCCCTCCCACACGGAACAGTAGACTCGATCCCGAGCAAAACAATGGAGCACCTCGCGTCGGCCCGTTCCATGGAACAATAAACTCGTTCTGTCCCGCAGGCGCCGCATCCCACCATCCCACCGCGCCGCCCTATCTCGCCGCGCTCCCATCAGAAGTATTACTTGTTTGCAACATCAAACAAAGCGCAATACGAGATGCAACATCAGAACAAAGTCTACTACAACAATAGAACAAAGCTACTACAACAACAGAACAAAGGTGCTGCAACGCGAGATGCAAGATCAGAAAAAAGAAACTAATACAACAAAGAAATATTACTTGTTGCAATACCATAACAAGCCTATTGCAAGAAAAAACAGAATAAAAAGCAAAGGCGAGAAATCAAACATCAGAAGAAAAAAAACTAATGCAACAATGAAAAATTACTTGTTGCAAAGCAAAACAAAGCTACTGCAACAACAAAGAAACAAAGCGCAATGCGAGATGCAACAATAAAAAAAAGACTAATGGAACAAAAAGAATACTTGTTGCAACATCAAAACAACGCTACTGCAACAACAGAAACAAAAGCGCAATGCGCAATGCAACATCAGAAAAAACTAATGCAACAAAAAAGAATACTTGTTGCAACAGCAAAACAATGCTACTGCAACAGAGCTCGCCGGAACCCTAGCCACCGCGTCGTCCATCCAAAGGAGGAGGAGAGCTCAGATCCAGAGGAGGTGGAGGAGGAGAGCTCAGATCCAGAGAAGGACCCACCGTCGGAAAGCCGCCGCCATCGCCCGCCTCTCCGATGGCATGGAGGTCATGGAGGGAGGGAGGGAGGCAGGGGTGGCTCACCGGAAACGACCGCCTGTAAGGTCGAGATGGTGACTAGAGGGGGGTGAATAGTCATTACTAAATTTAATCACGTCGACTAACCAAAATAAATGCAGAATTAAAATAATTCGGTCTAGCCAAGACTACACCCCTCTATCAAAGTTCATAAGCACCTTATAAAGATTCTAGTTAGGCAACAAAGGTGCCGGGCTAGCTAGAGCTCACCTAACCAATTCTAGAAGCAACGTCACACAAACCTATGCCACTAATATTTTAAGCAACATGGGAGCTCCTACACATGCTAATAAGCAAAAGCACAAAGCTAACTAAGCTTACTAGCAATGCTCAATAACAAGGTAACCAATACCAAATTAGAGAGCGTTGATACTTAGCTACACAAACTAAGCAATGTGACTAAAAAGGTTACACAAACTAAATTAGCCACGCAAGGGAGCTACTTCTATGCTACACAAGCAAGAAGGTAACTAGTGAGCTACACAAGCTTACTAATTACAAGAGCAACTACACAAGCACAATATATATAAAAGTAATTACAAACTTGTGTAATGAGGATGCAAACCAACAGGAATACAAGAATGACACGATGATTTTTTTTCGAGGTTCACGTGCTTGCCAACACGCTAGTCCCCGTTGCGTCGACCGCTCACTTGATGGTTCGGCGGCTAATTGGCATCACCCGCCATGCCCGCACGTCGGGCACCGCAAGAATCTACCTAGAAAGTGAGGGTAGCTCAATGACACGCTCAACTAGAGTTGCTCTTCGCGCCTCCCGTGGGGCGAGCATAATGCCATTCATAAAGCTCTTGTCCGGAGCACCGCACAAGCTTCTTGTAGGCTTCGACGGAGACCACCACCAAACCGTCTAGGAGGTGGCAACCTCCAAGAGTAACAAGCACCACTGCTTATAAGACGATCACCTAGTGCCACCCAATGCAACCTCACGATGCAATCGCACTAGAATCGCTCGCTCATACAATCGGATGATCACTATCAAGCATATGTGAGATGGAGGGCTCCTAAGCACTCTCAAGCATGGACATAAAGTACTCCAAGGTGCTCAACCCCAGCCATGGCCGAGACCACCTTCTATTTATAGCCCTACGTGCTAAAATAGTCATTACCCCTTCACTGGGCGTTTATCGGGATGACTGGACGTGCAAGTCATGTGCACCAGACGCGTCCAGTCGCCTGTGTTCGATCACAGCCTGACCGCCATGTGTCCCATTCAAACTAGCCATTGCCGCCAACGGCTCCCTCTGACATGTCGGATCGAACACGTCCGGTGTGTCGATCGGATGTAGGAGGGCGAGTGCCGGTCGAGTCCAAAGAGCTCCTAGAGTTGCTCAACTGCGACCGGATGCGTCCGGTGTGACCGACCGAACACAGGACAGGCAACGTCTGATCGAGTCTAAAGAGCTCCCAGAGCTGCTCAATTCTGACCGGACGCGTCCAGTGTGGCCGACCGGACGTGCCCCTGCGTTCAGTCCACTTTGGACCAACACCAGCGCTCCATGTCACCACGATCGGACGCAACACAATGATTGCTTAGCGTCTGATCACTACTACGAGTCAGAGTCTGGTCACATCGGCAACTCTGCCCATGCTTGGCCAGATTACCGGACACATCCGGTATAGATATCGGACGCATCAGGTCACATCGGGGAGACACCGGACACGTTCGGTCAACATATCGGACGCGTCCGGTCACCCCGTGACCAGCGCACTCAACTCATTTTCTTCACCAACTTCTTCACCTTTGCAAATGTGCCAACACCACCAAGTGTACACCACCATGTGTATGTGTGTTAGCTTTTCACAAATATTTTCCAAATGATTAGCCACTCAACTTGCCACGCCACTCGATCCTAGCAACGATGCAAAGTTAGATCACTCGAGTGACACTAGATAATCGATATGCAAACAAGTTTGCCCCTCTTGATAGTATGGCCATCTATTCTAAACTCGGACATCAACTTCTCTATACACCTATGACCGGTGAAATGAAATGCCCTAGGTTATACCTTTGCCTTGCGCATTCCATTCTATCTCCTCCAATGTCGATGCAACACATGCACCAACACGATCAACAATGATATGATCCACTTCATATCATCACGTGATCATATTGGTTCATCGATCTTGACTTCACTTGCTTTTCACCGTTGCCTTCGTCCATCAGCGCCAAGTCTTGCTCAAGCTTCACCGTCACGCGGTCCATCGCTCCAAAGCCTCTGACTTGCCCTTCATGCTTGCAATCAGTCCATCAAGCCAAGTCTTGTCTTGATCTTCTCCACCTTGATCACATGACTCAATGTCATGTCTCATGTGCAATGAGCTCCTTTATCATCATGTGTATGAGCTTTGCAACATCTCCAAGCAATTTCAACCTTTATGGCATATGTTGCTCATACACATGTACCTGTGAACTAATCATCTGTGTATCTCACATAAACACAATTAGTCCACCTAGAGTTGTCACTCAATTACCAAAACTACACAAGGACCTTTCAATCTCCCCCTTTTTGGTAATTGATGACAACTCTACAAAGATATGGAAATTAAGCTCTTTTGGATTCATGTTGCTTGCCCCATCAATTTTACCATGTGTAAATGATTTTGGACAAGTACCACAAACCCGAAATGGTAGTATTAGCTCCCCCTACATATGTGCTAGAGTGTTTGGTTTGAAGCTCGCACATATGCATATATTGAAATTTGTGGGAGAGTAATTACTACCAAATGATGCTAAGGTGTATAGAGTAAACCTTTGAAGCGTGATACCAATCGGTGTTGCACCTTTAAGTTCATCCTTAGCACCATGGTTAGCTAGATAACACTTGGAAATAAAAGCACTAGATACATCGTGAGATCAATATTAAAAGCAAGGTACTAGCATTACTTGAAAAGCATACCAAGTGTCTAGCTATCATCCTATGCATGCTAGTTTTTATTTTATCAATCAAATTCTACAACTAGCATACACCGCACAAGCATGCATATTGAATTTAAGAAATTTATGCAATGCAAGCAAGCACATGACTATGCACATATCAAATGCAACCAATCAAAGTTCATGAGCTTGCTCCCCCTACTTGTGTGCTTCTCTTGTCCAAGAATTGTCGATCCATCTCTTTTCTCCAATATTGCTCCCTCTTTGTCCATGTTCATGTCCAACCTCTACTTCTTTGTCTCAATTTCTCCCAAAGCTTTCATATCTTCTCAATCTCTCCCCAAAGCTTTCATAATCTCTCCTAAAGCAAAGCTTTCATATCTTTGTATAATCTCTCCTCCTTTGTCATCAATTTCCATAAAAGGTGTGCTTCTCATTGATACAAAGGTTTGCATTTGTGGTAGATGGTTGAAGCTTGAATCTTGCATTTTTTATGGACATCACTTGATTGTTGGAATGACACCACTTGTAGCCCTTGTAGATACCACTTGTATACTTGTAGGGCTTCTTGAGATACCACACATAGGATCTTTGATTGATACCAATTTGTGGAACATCTCCCCCTATGTCATAGCATGGGTCATCCATTTGATACACTAGAGCTTTTGTAGGTGAGGGATGCATTCTTCATTTGATGATCACTTAAAGTTGAGGATCACTTGTGGAACCATCGTCTTGCATGATTGATACCACGTGTAGATGTGATACCACTTGAAAGAATTTTCTAGTATGGAACCACTTGTTGGATTTATCAATAAAAACTATTTCTTGAACATTTGTTATCTTCATAAGTACCACTTATAGGATATCACTTGTGAGTTGATCTAGACATCACTTGTGAATTTGATGAAATACTTGAGTCTAGATACCACTTGAAATAACCAAACTAGATATCCATTTGCATTGTTGTCTTGTGCTTATACTATTATCATTATCATGAGCTTCTAATGTTGACTTGAACTAAATTGATTTGCCTAAGCTTTCAAGTTTGGTTTTGTGGCAGAACCGCCTAATCTAATGCCTCACAGGAGTGCTCATCTTCTATTAGACACTAAGCACTTGAGGGAGAATACTAAATTACTCGGTTCCATCGGGCACACCCCATGGGAGAACACGAAAATCCACATTTTTACCATCAGGATCACAAATGAGAGAATAAAGCTTACATTATTCTGAACCATTTCTTACATCACTTTTAATACAACATCAGAGTCTAAGATTTATTAATATAACAGCGAAATGAAATCATATTATCAGAGTTATAACAATTTAATTGAACAGCGGAATATAACATGTGATCAAAATTACAGCGGAAATGAATATCTAATCATGATATGATGAAGTATTGATAAATAAACTACGACAACAGATTATGAAACTTTTATTTATAAAAGCATTTTGTGAGAGTTATAAATAACAACTACGATCGCAGTGTAAAGGAATCCTCGCTGAGCCCACCAGGAGGTATCCACACACAAGGGTCAGCTCTAGCATCCACCTATCACCTACAACAGGGGGAATACAACCTTGAGTACTCAATTGTACTCAGCAAGACTTATCCAACAGGAGGAAAGAAAAGACTCCAAGGATATGCAAGACTATTTGGCTTGTGGGTTTATTGCATTTGCAGGAAGCATTACTAAACGTGCGTCCTTATATTCGATTTTTATTAATAGCCGCATTGGTTCATTAACTAACCATTCTATATAAGCACCTATGCTACTTTCAAGTAGGTGGTAAGCAATCAGATTTTCTTTTTCCATCTTTCATTCTTTAGTTCTTACTACGATGCTAAACAGTAGACAAGCCGTACCAGATTTCTCGGCGATTTGCGAATCAATGCCCCCAGCTGGGTACCCCGAAAACACACGCCCCGCTTGTACCCTGGGCACAAGTCGGACCAACCCATCACTCTCCTGTCCCGGTGTCCAGGTCTCCATCCAAACTGGGACTCCAAGCCCCCGCCCCTGAGTCACGGACTCAGTGCGGTGCAAGGACCTCCTCCACCAAAATAAAACCCTGCCAGTCGGTCCAAAAAGAGCCAGATCCACAACAAGAGAGCAACAAGTCTTCCAAGCGCCCATACACAAGTATGTGCTTGGGATAATAAGTCTGTGACTTGCCTAGAATCTTATACAACGGCCAGTCCTTAACCGACCAAACAAGGAAAGCAGTGTAACCAGGCCATGCCCCGCATCCACGGTGACACAACCTCTTACACCCACTAATACCCAAATCATATCCCTACCCGGTCACCAGTTTACCTTTCCACCGTTTATATTTTTCAAGTGATAATAATACAGTAATATATTTCCTATCTCTCGCGAGTGACAGGCAATCACTCGACTTCTACCGGAGTCCTATAGCATAGCAATTTACACGATCATGTCATACTAGTAAGACTCAAAGGATAAATATATATATATATATATATATATATATGCAAGTGGGGTTCATTCAACTCCTTAAAACTTAATGCACAAATATAATTTAAACTGTAGAAAGTAGAGGTTATGCACCGGGGCTTGCCTGGGTAAGATATATTAAAAAGTTAGTATCTGCATCTTTGGATCATCCACCATCAACTGGATAGAAAGCCCATTACATCAGCTCCTGGAGAGAATACCCTTACACCATCTTCGAATTCCCAATCATCCTTCGATCGGTTCGCTGATCCATCATCGTACCTATATGACATGCATGCGATGCAATACAAGGATGTAATTAATCAACTGCAATCGTGACTCATAAAATACGATGTACGCCTCTCGAGTTAACAGGTCAGTTCTAACGACGACCTCACTTAGGCTACATATACACGTTGTCGGATAAGACGTTATTTCCCAACAATAATTTTAGTTATATAAACCAAGGCATTTCATTATTTCATTCCTTCCATTTAATCTTTACTCAAAATAGGTTACCATTATCTATTTAGCAAACTACTTATTCTGGAGCTACAAAAACTACAGTGAGTACCTAATATTGTTAGGAGCCTATTATAAAATTTTTAGATCCAACACTATTACCACTCTACCACAACAATTCCTACAAATTTATATTTTACAATATCAATTACCTTAAATTAATTATATAGCTTCCAAGAATATTATCACACTATGTAAATAAATTATACTAGCAGGTAGATCATTATTTTAGGAGACTAATAAAATTGGTTTTATTATATTTGGATTCCTATACAATTTTATATTGATTTTATAATATAACCTAGAACCGATTTTAGAAAAACATTTCAAAACTGGAAAGGCCGGCAGCCACTAACTGGCCCATCAGGGCGCGGCGCGCGAGCGGTCCAGCAATGGTGGATGGCAAGCCGGCCCAGGTGGGTGCCGAGCAGGCCAGCCCAGCGCACGGCGCGGGTGGCCCAGGCGCAGGCAGCGGGGCGACCCACCAACCAGGCGCTGGCGGCCCAGACGGCAGGTGGCGACGACAATTTGCTAAACGGCCCTTGTACTACCTCGAAACTAAAACGCAGTCCAACAAGTACTACTCATTCAAGTCGCGTATTTCACAAATAAAACCCCGTATAATTATTTTTCTTGGATTTCTCACCCTTTACCTTGTCTTCTAAAGCAGAGCACCGGCAGGGGAACTCCGGCCAGCGATGGAACGGTGTGGGAAAAACACTCTAGGTGCGGAAGGGGCGGCTCGTCGGCGGGGCTAGCCGCGCGGTGGTGCGGCACGACGATGACGAAGCAGGCGCCTGGGAGGAGCAGCGCCCAGGGTCTGGTCCAGCACGGTAAAGGGGCGCGGGTGCGCGATGCTAGCAAGACCGGACTTCTAGACTGGTGGACATGGCTCGCGGGGCAGTGCAGCGGAACCGCCGGGTCACACGCGCTGGCACACGAGGGAGAACGGCGGCGTGGAGCTACGGTGGCTCCGGCGCGGGACTTAGGCTCGGCGAGGAGCAGTAGTGCTCGCACGAGGTTCGATGGCGACGGCGTAGCCATGACGGCCGTGGTCCAGCGTTGGTGGAGACGCACGCGGAACTCAGGAATGCTTGCGCTCTGTGGCCGGGAGCGGCTACGGTGAACAAGCTCTGGTCGACTGCGGCTGCGAGGAAGGCTCTCGGGAAGACGGCGCTGCGGAGACAGGGGCAGCGACTTCGGCGCGGGCAGCAGGGAACCGGGAGTCACTGACGGTCACAGCAGCAGAAATAGAAAAAGAAGGGGACAGCGTCGGTGGTACACATCGTACCGACGCTGGCACTGTGGACACATCGGGTGCTCGGCGCAAAGACAGTAACAACAACATGACCTCGGCCTAACCTGTCTACGCGTCGTGACTGAATGCCAGAAGCACATGTGCTGGCTCAGGCACAGTTGCTCAGCTTGAAAGATCAAATCAGAGGCAGACATGGACATGGCAGCTGAGGTATCTGGACGCGAACAGTAATGAGCAGAGCAGCAGATAACCACACGACCAATCAACAATGGAGCTCTGGATGCGAACAGTAATGAGCAGAGGAGCAGGCAACAACACGTCCAATCAACGATGGAGCTCGTTTCAGCACTTTGCTATAGAGTCATCGTCGTAACTTATACGTGTGTGTATATATATAACGGTTTACTAATTTACACAAATTGTAACATCTAGGCACAGCAAAAATTTCAGCAAAGCTCAAATTTAAATTTGATTCAAACGCTATATATGTATATCGTTCTATTTATTAATGGATTTTATTTTATTTATAAAAGTTATTTTGCCTGCTTAATCTACTAGAATAAACCGTTCGCTATTTATTTGCTAGGATTATTGTTCGATATTCCTAAGTATTTTTACGCACTGGAATTTAACCTGGACGTTTATTTGAGTCTGCGAAACTACGTCACACAGAATTCGCTTATCGCCTCAAGTACGTTTTAAATTATAAACCCAAGAACTCGTTTCGAAAATGTTTACTTAGGCCTAAATCACAGTGCTAAACGGGCTCGTAACACCGGGGGTGTTACAGGTTTGAACCAATGACAAGCTTTTTTCACACATCTTGCAAGGGTTATCTTGCAAATGTTGTACTTGTCATTTGTTAGCAATCTAAATTACGTCAAGTAATTGGGTTCATTAACTCATGAACAAATTCATATACCAACCACTAGATTAATTAATCATTCAAGCAATAGTGGTAGGCTATGAATTTAAACATTTCATTTGTTATGCATGATCCTATGAAGCATGTACTATATGCACTAATCGCATACTAGTAAGAGATGAAATGACCATGCATATTATAATGATATCTTTGCTATATTGGAGTAGAGAATAGTCACATAGATTTTAATTGATTACTCCAAAGCAATGTGAAGTCCAATTATAAACTTGGTGAAGACCAATAGATACCATTTTAAATTTTATTTTTCACCCATATGAAATGAAAACCACTTATGATCAAATATACTTTCTTGTTGTGTGAAAAGATCCAGATGCCCAAGAGGGGGGGGGGTGAATTGGGCTAATTCTAAATTTCTTTTAATAATTAAAACCTACGGTTAGCCCAATTAACACCTTGTGTCTAGAAAGTGTTTCTAATTGTTCTACCGCACAAAAGACTTACAACCTATATTCCAATCCTACTCTCGCATGGCAATTCTAAGAATGCAAATGACAAGAATTGAATTGCTTAAAGTAAATACTCAAACTAAAGAGAGAAGGAGGAACACGGTGATGTTTTGTCGAGGTATCGGAGAGTCGCCACTCCCCACTAGTTCTCGTTGGAGCACCCACGCAAGGGTGTAGCTCCCCCTTGATCCGTGCAAGGATCAAGTGTTCTCTACGGGTTGATTCTTCGATACTCCGTCACGGTGAATCACCCACAACCGCTTACAACTTGAGTTGGGTCATCCACAAGTTCTCTGGATGATCACCAAGCTCTCAATCACCACGAAGCCATCTAGGTGATGGCGATCACTAAAAGTAACAAGCACGAACTCTCACTTGACCACGACAAGCCTAATGAAAAGGGTGGATGCACACTTTGCTACTCTTGATCTCACTAATGAGGGCTCTCTTTGGGATTCTCAAATCTGAATCACCTCACTAGGACCTTGCTCTTCTTGGCACTCTCAAACGTGTTTCTCAGCTATTGGATTGAGCAAAAGTACCCCCACACACGAGTGGAGGTGGTATTTATAACACCGGCTGAAAAACGAACCGTTATGTGCCTCTGTGGGGTGATCGGACGCTCCGGTCATGTTGACCGGACGCTCCGGTCAGTACACCCCGAACTCCAGTGTTTAAAGTGTGACCGAACGCTGGCCAACGTCCGGTCAGCACTGACTGAACGCGTCCGGTCGTGATTTTCTCTCTCTGAAACCTTACTGGAGTCGACCGGACGTAGGCTCTCAGCGTTCAGTCACTTCACCTCTCAGCGTCCGGTCGCGCCAGACGCAATCACCTTGGTCAAATGAACTGACCGGACCCTGAGCCAGCGTCCGGTCAGTATTTGACCCTCCATTCACTTCCAACTCTCGATTATATATGAATGAAATTTGCTCCATTGGATCTAAGGGCTATTTTGGAGCTACCTAGTGCTAGATTTAGCAAGTGTGCATCACGCCTAACACACTAGACTCACCTAGGTCAAGCTACCCGTCCATACCACCCTTAATAGTATGGCCAAAGGAAAAACAATGTCCTAAACTACCTTAAGTGTCCCTTCAACACCAAACGACACTTAGAACTAGTCCATCCTTAACCTTGTCATCCATCCTTTGAAAACCGAAATGATTTCCATCGTAGGGGCATGACCACCATAATTGCCCAATCGATCTCTATTACCGTGACCTAACTTAATTGCCTCTACAAAACACACGTTAGTCACAGTAATCACATAGTGTCATTAATCACCAAAACCCAACTAGGGACCTAGATGCTTTCAATCTCCCCCTTTTTGGTGATTGATGACAATACTATCTCAAGTATGTGAAAGAGATGAGGTTTTTAACATGCTTGGATCATATAAGCTTTTGGCAATAAGAACAAAAGTGTTAGACAAGCTTATATGACCCAAGCCAACATTATGTACTCAAAAAAATATGAAATAAGCATGAGTACAAGTAATAAAGCTCATTTGCATCGGAGTAAAGCGCGGAAGCAAAAGCAAATGAGCATAGCACAAGTGATATGCTATATAAAAGATTCAAAATAGAGAGCACACATGTCATATATCACAATCACATAGATATCACTATCACATAAATATAGTTTAATGCATAACAAGTAAACACACGATGAATGCATAATAGTGTATCACACATAAAAACTCCTAATGTAAATAGATAAGCTAATATAATAACTAAGCTCCCCCTAAGGCTAACATACTCGAACCCTCTCCTCCTTTGGCGTCAAACACCAAAACCTAAGGGTCGGTCGGCGGGGCTGCAGCGGACGAGCCAGGCGCTGAGGTACGAGGAGCGAGCTGGAACTGGGTGCCATCATCATCAGACCCTGAGCTCTGAGCAGTCTGACCCTCTGTACCAGGAAGCGATCCTGTAGCAGTCTGGGTCGGATCAACAACTGGTGCGGCTGTAGGTTGTGCTGGTATAACTGTATCAGCCGGCTCTGATGATGCCACTGAGGAAGGGAGCGTCTCTGTAGTCCCGGTAACTGGTGCAACTATAGAAGGACCTGGGACATGTAGATATGGAGGAGTAGGCTGCCCTGTCAACTCACTAAAGGAAGCACCAAGGCTCCTGGACACTATGGTCTCTGGCACTAGCAGCGAGGACGTCTCTGCCGGTGTGAAGCCCGTACGAAATGGTGTAAACTGCAGAGCTAGCACTGACGTAGCAAACCACTGGGACACCTACTCTATAGGTGAAGCAAACTGTGCTAGTGGTTGTCCCTGACTCTGAAGCCCACTAGGTTGTAACGCTGGAGTCATAGAAGTAGTGGCAGTCTGACTAAGCTGGGGCGAAGGCTGTGGAGGTGGAGCCCCAATAGCTGTCACAACATGCTGCATAAATCCAAGTAGTTGCTGCTGCATGAGGATCTGCTGCTGATGCATGGCCTGCTGCTGCTGTAGAGCCTACGTCTGCTGCTGAATAGCCAATTGCTGCTGCTGGATCACCTGCTGCTGGCGCTGGAACTCATCCTGCCGAGTCTGGAATTGTGCAAATGTAGCGGCGGTCTCCTGTGCCTGGCGAGCCTGATCCTGCCTCATCCGCTCAAGTATGGCAAGTAAAACGGGGTCTATCTGCGGTGTAGGTGGAGCTGAACTGGAGCTACTGGCCTCATGGTCATGTTGATGTGTAGGCATCTGAGGAATGTCCTTGTAGTCCTCATCTGAGCTGTCACTGGGGTCACTCTTGACCACCCCCTCCTACTGAGCAAGCTCCTCCTCCTCTATAGCTGTAATACCCCTGATAATATCATCCTGCTGGGTTACAGTCTCCGGCACCTCAGGACGATGGCGCGGCTGACTAGGTGCTGTAGGTGTACTATGCCGAATCTTCTGAGTCAGGTTATAAGCAGGGAACTCTGTCGTAGCACCACTGTACTCAGCTAGCATCTCAGGCGGCCTCACTGTAACTGCCCTATGAATAAGAAATATGATCCAGTGGGCATAGGGCAACTGACGGTGACCTCTAAACCCCTCAGCAATAGTATCCTCCATCTCTGAAAGAAGATCCCAAATGTCAAATACGGTCTGCTGCATCAGGGAGTTGAGAAGCCATAGCTGTATACGAGTCAAGCCCTCTCTGTATCCCATCCCAGGAAGCAGTGTCCTCCTCATAATAGCCTCAAGCACGCGAGGAGTGGGAGTGAGATCACTGGGGTTCCTCCTCGACCCTTCACCAAAAGGCTCTATGAAACAGTGACGAACCAAGTCTGTAGGGGGTACCATACCATCATGAGGGCGTCTGGGAGGCGTTGTCTATCCATAGCAAACCTCATGTAACCTGACAGGCTGCTCCTAAAGCCTGAGTATCTCCCTGACCCTAGTGCTCGTCAGCAGGTAATCTCTGCCTCTGAATGCAAAGTGAATATAGTTATGCTGCGGGTCAATCCAGAGAGTAGCATAGAACTGACGGACCCAAGATGGAACATATAATCCGGTCCGTCCAATCAAGTCTGTCAGCCTCGGTAGATATGCAAGGTAGGGGAGAATGTGCTCTCCGGCTGCTGCTACAATAGAGTCAATGTGGCACACCCTCTGAGATCTGAATACAGCACCACTGTTAAGATATGCATTATAGAAATCCTCCTGGAGTGGTGTGTAGAAGCCCTCTAATGCTCTGTCATCCCTCCTCGGCGGCCCTCAAGTCCAAGTGTGTCACTGGGGGCGAACCCTGTGGTCTAGGTGGTGGACGAGAACCCCTCCGCTGTATTCGCCGACGTGGTGGAGCACGGTATGACTAGAGCGGCGAAGCTGTGGGTTGAGGTGCTCGCTCTATCTCCTCGGCTGCTTGTCCCTCGAAGTTCGCTGCTCTCTCAAGGTGCCTTCTGCTGTGACTCCCCCTGAGGCTGACCCTCATCAATAGCATGACACCATCCTGCAACCATGACAGTCCTAGCTGGACCACTATGACGGTGCTCGACCTCCTCAAGTGCTTCTCTTGTCGCTGGAGGGAGCTGCTGATCTGCAATAACAACACCACTGTGAGCACCTCCTCTCTCAGCACACTCTGTAGCCTCTGCAACTACGGCTGCTCTAGCTGTCTCTGCATCTGGGTACTTGTGCTTCTTTGTTGCAATCTTCTTCGTCACCTTGCCTTTTGGATCTGCAGGCAAGCGAAGCGGACGCGTCGGATCCTCATCACCTAGACCACCTCCGGCGTTCTTGACACGAGCCATCTGACAAGGACTGTTGCCTCTAACAAAGATCAACTGCCACTGACACTTCCGAGGCTTGGACACGATCTGTACTCATGAGCTTGGCCCCGAGTTGACTAACAACTGCAAACACGATCTCAACAGCACCGACTCGCTGCACGATAGAATAGATAGGATATACCAATAATTTTAATTATTCACCTAAAGATAGGAAACCCTAAGAAAGCAAGCAATTAGGTACAAAATTGAAACGTGGGCTTGCTACCTGATGAACCGGCGATCCGAGGAGAAGAGAAATGACATGCGGGGAACCACCGAATCGCGAGGCTAGGGTTAGGGTTTGGCGACTCACAGCGGCACCTGAGGCACAATGTGAGCACGTGACGGCAGCAGGGACTCCAGAGCTAGCAGCTCTGGTGAGCTAGCAACAGCGGTGGGTGGCACTAGGGCAGTGGAGCATGGCAACGCGTGGAGGCACGGGAGCTGCGTGAGCGTGGGCACGGGATGCGCGGAGGTGCAGCGGCTCGGTGATGCTGCGGCTTAGGCACAGGAGCATGGGAAGCGGCGGTGCTAGGGCACGAGAGCAGGCGCGGCGGTGATGACGGCGGATGCGATTGAGGATTGAACACTGTGATTAAATAGTGGCCCCCAACGAGTCAGAAAAGGAAACGGAGAAAAGAAACTGAGCCCCGCACGTTTCCTATTGACCAAACGCTTCGGTGGCAGCGACCGGACGCTGCCACCCAGCATCCGGTCGATTCCAGAGAGGTCCAAATCCTCTAGAGTTGCGATCGGACATGTCCGGTGGACACCGACCGAACGCAGCCAGAGTCCAGTCACCTTGCCTTGACGCCTTCTTGCTTGACCGGACGCTGAAGCTCCATCTGACCGGACGCTGGGAAAACACTATTTCAGTGTCCGGTCACTCCTTCTGGTAGTAGTTCACCTCCTGTGAACTGTCCGGACACTGGACATCAGAGTCCAGTACAGTGTCCGGTCACTCTTTCTTCAGCAAATCTTCAAAGTCCTTCGTGCTGCCTGTTCCCAATCAAGTCCCAACTCAAATAAGATCCAAATAAACACCAATTGAGACTGATGTGAGTGACCTCTCTCAAACCCTCAAGTTTTTCAAAAATATTTTGTCTTAGGCTATAATTCCTTTTAAGAAAATAGGCAATAAGAGGGCAATTGAAGATAAACGACAAACAACAATCATGCATATGCAATGCAATACTTGAAAGTAAATCTAGTTGCTTCTCAAGTTTGATCCAAGGTTAAGCTTCTTCACACGCTTTACGGCGGTTATCTTAACCATGTTAGACAAGCCCTATATGCATTACCAAACATTAAACATGTTTTATATTACAATGCAATGCAAGGGACAACACAAGCTCATCTTTTAGTAAAGTTGCTAAAAACAAGAACATTGAGCTCATTCCGCAATCTACAAAAAGTTGCCTCATCTAGCGGTTTAGTGAAGATATCCGCCAATTGATCCTCGGTCATTACTCCTTCTAATGTATATCATTCTTTGCAACATGATCTCTAAGAAAGTGATGGCGGATATCTATGTGCTTGGTGCGAGAGTGTTGAACCGGATTATTTGCAAGTTTTACCGCACTTTCATTGTCGCACAAAAGAGGTACTTTTTCTAGAACTACACCATAGTCTAGCAAAGTTTATTTCATGTAAAGTATTTGTGCACAACAAGCACCCACAGCAATGTATTCCGCTTCGGTGGTGGACAAGGCCACACTATTTTGTTTCTTGGAGGACCAAGACACAAGTGATCTACCAAGCAAATGGCACCCTCTAGATGTGCTTTTTCTATCAACTTTGCACCCGGCATAATCCGAATCGGAATAGCCAATTAATTCAAATCTAGCTCCTTTGGGATACCAAAGGCCAATACTTGGTGTGTGCTTAAGATACCTAAGGATTCTTTTTACGGCAATTAAATGAGTTTCCTTAGGATTAGCTTGAAATCTAGCACACATACACACACTAAACATGATGTCGGGCCTAGATGCGGTTAAATATAACAAGCTACCAATCATAGAGCGGTAGATAGTTTGATCAACCTTGTTACCTCCCTCATCTAGGTTGAGATGTCCATTAGTTGGCATTGGTGTCTTGATTAACTTACATTCATCCATCTTGAATCTCTTGAGAAGATCATTTGTATATTTCTCTTGACAGATGAAAATCCCTTCTCTCATTTGCTTAACTTGAAAACCAAGAAAGAATGTAAGCTCTCCAATCATTGATATCTCAAACTTCTTTGACATCAATTCACTAAATTCTTTGCAAGAATCTTCATTTGATGATCCAAAGATGATATCATCAACATACACTTGACAAATGAAGATATGCCCATCAAGCTTCTTGGTGAATAGTGTGGTGTCGACCTTCCTAATAGTGAAGCCCTTCTTAATGAGGAAGTCCCGAAGGCGCTCATACCAAGCTCTTGGGGCTTGCTTATGCCCATATAATGCCTTGGACAAGCTATAAACATGATTAGGATATCTAGGGTCTTCAAACCCAGAAGGTTGATCAACATAGACTAGTTCATTAATAAAGCCATTTAAAAATGCACTTTTCACATCTATTTGATATAGTTTCATTTCATGATGTGATGCATATGCAAGGAGGATACGAATGGCTTCTAGTCTTGCAACCGGTGCAAAGGTCTCTCCAAAATCCAAACCTTCAACTTGAGAGAACCCCTTTGCCACTAGTCTTGCCTTGTTCCTCACAACTACGCCTTGATCATCTTACTTTTTTCGGAACACCCACTTTATTCCAATGACTCTTGCACCTTTAGGTCGCTCTTTAAGAGTCCACACTTCATTGTGGGTGAAGTTGTTCAACTCTTCATGCATGGCATTTATCTAATCCGGATCTTGAAGAGCTTCTTCAACCTTAGTAGGCTCAAAGCAAGAGACAAAAGAGTGATGAGCAATAAATGAAGCAAGTTTTTGTGAGCGAGTCATTACACCCTTTGATGGACTCACTATGATGAGATCTTGTAGTAGAGATGTATTTCTTCTATTGACCACTTGAGGAGGAGGTTGTGGAGCATCAACATCTTGTGCTTGTACCACCATTTGCTCATGGGAGACATGAGTGTCTTCATTTTCTACTATACCATCTTTTTCACCATCTTGTGGCACATTTGATGAAGAGGGTGGATCAATTACTTGTACATCATCTTCATCATCTTTAGGCTTGATGTCTCCAACCAGAATGTTCTTCATAGCCTCCCTCAATGGTTCATCACCTACGTCATCAAGATTCTCATGTGCTCCTTGGGAGCCGTTAGATTCATCAAATTCCATACCATATGTTTCTTCAACCAAGCCAGTGGCACGATTAAATACTCTATATGCTTTGGACTTTGATGAGTAACCAACAAGAAAACCAATATCACAACGTCTTTGAAACTTCCCTAGGTGTTGCCGCTTCTTGTAGATGTAGCGTTTGCAACCCAATACCCTAAAGAAGGAGACGTCCAGCTTCTTCCCATTGAGCAACTCATAAGGTGTCTTACCAAGGAACTTTTCAAGGAATAGGCGGTTTGATGCATAGCATGCGGTGTTGATAGCTTCCGCCCATAGAGCTTCGAGGGTGTTGTACTCATCAAGCATAGTTCTTGCAAGAGTGATCAATGTCCGGTTTTTCCTCTCAACTACACCATTTTGTTGAGGAGTATATGTTGTGGAGACCTCATGTTTGAATCCAACTTCATCACAATAGGCTTCTATGTTTGTGTTGTCAAATTTCTTCCCATTGTCACTTCTAATCTTCTTGAGCTTTACTCTAAATTGATTTTAAGCTCTCTTGGCAAACTTCTTGAAGTAAGATGCAACTTCGAATTTGTCATAAAGGAAGAATACCCATGTATACCTTGAATAGTCATCAACAATCACAAGACAATAAAGATTTCCTCCCAAACTCTTGTATGTTGTTGGTCCAAATAAATCCATGTGAAGGAGTTCTAGCACTCTCATGGTTGACATAAAAGCTTTGGTTGGATGAGTATTTGCAACTTGCTTGCCGGCTTGACATGCACTACAAAGCTTGTCCTTCTCAAACTTCACATCCTTCAACCCTCTCACCAAATCATTTTTCATTAGCTTCTTGAGTGAGCTCATCCCAACATGAGCAAGTCTTCTATGCCATAGCCACCCAAGTGTTGTTTTAGTGAATAGGCAAGTCTTCAAGTTTGCATCTTCGGAGGTGAAGTCCACTACATATAGGTTGTTGTATCTAAATCCTTTGAATATCACTTGATCATCATCCTTCTTGGATACAACAACTTCCTTCTCGGTAAACAAGCATTAGAAACCAAGATCACACAATTGTCCAACGGATAGCAAGTTGAAGCTCAATGAAGCAACATATAACACATTTGAGATAGAATGATCATTTGATATTGCCACTTTGCCCAATCCTTTGACCTTGCCCTTTGAATTATCCTCAAATGTGATTCTTTCTTGTCCATCTACTTCTTCATCTAGTGAGGTGAACATACGAGGATCACCGGTCATATGTTGTGTGCAACCACTATCAATAACCCAATGACTTCCACCGGTCTTGTAGTTCACCTACACACAAGAGATCAAGCTTTAGGAACCCAAACTTGTTGAGGGCCCTTCACCTTCTCAACAAGTGACTTTGCAACCTAAATTTTCTTAGGCCTATTCTTATTGGGAGGTCCTAAGAACATCACTTTCATCTTTCCACTAGAATTCTTTCTAAGCATGTAGTGAGCATTGCAGGCAAAGGGTCTAGCATGCTTGGGCAAGGGTTGTGGTGGAGTTTAGCACTCATGAGCAAAGTGGCCTTCTTGTCCACACTCAAAACATCTCTTTGGCTTTGGCTTGTTCTTTTTCTTCTCATCTTCATTGCTTGAGTCATCTTTCTTGCCCTTGTTCTTGTCGATGGGGAACCCTACAGGCCCCCCATAGACCGTACTATAGGGAAGTGGACCTTGGTAACAAGGCCCACAGCCCAATCGCCAAGAAGAACACGGAGCAAAGCAACGTGCAAGACCAAAACTCCAATTCGGACTATACAAGGAAAGACGTCCGAAGCTTAGCTTAGGACTCTGACCTTGTATCTGAGTAGAACACAAACAACTCCTCTCAGCACCTGGACTATAAAGGGATGGTGAGGATATCCCTTATAAACGACTGAACATACCCAATACTCAAAGCAACACGACGCAAACAGGCTAACGCCAAAACTAGATGTAAGGTTAGTACTCGACCAAGTCGAGGGCCCGAACCAGTATAAATCGTGAGTCTCTTTGCGTAACCGCCGAGTTCCACTATTTGCCGAAGCCCAAACAACTGTCTCGGGTACCCCGTGGCAGGCTATCGGTGATAAAACATCGACAGCTGGTGCGCCAGGTAGGGGCTTTCGACGATTTTTTTCTCGAGAGCTCGGCGGACCTCGACCTCAAGATGACTTATTCGGTGGGAACAACCTTCGTCTTTGGATCCTAGATCTGCGAGGCAGGTGATGACGGCAAGCTATGTACCCATCTCCGAGAAGAAAAAGAATTCGACAACAAGAACAATCCCGTCGAGCAAGAACTCGCCGAAAAAATGATGAAACTTTCGACTTCAAATCCAAGTCGGAAAGGAGAAGAAAGCGGATACGAAACTGATTCTGAGAAGGAGATGGAGTATGACTCCTACTCGGACAAGGAGATGAAGCGTAATTTCGACTCAGACAAGAAGATGGAGCACAACTCCAACTTGAATAAGGAGATGGAGCACAACCCCAATTCGGATGCAATTTTCAAAACAAAGGAGCCAAGCCTAATCGGACTTAGAGACACAACAACGATCGTGAAGGAATACAGCCCGTACAACTCCAAGAAGAACTCAGGGGCGTACAGACTATACAACACAGCATCAATCTACCAACACTTTACCCAAGACAAGGTGAATTCAGCAAGAAAAATATTCCTAGAGGGAGCGCAAGACGGGACGATCATGACAGTTACCTCGCAAGACTGTGTGGTGCATTGGCTAGGTTCTTTCACCTCAAGCAAAGCCTAGACTAGCACATGCATTGAAGAACTACCTTATCAAGAGGGAAAAGAACTCGGATCCAGCTCAGAAACTATCGACAACTCAACCAAACGAAGGATGAAATACCGTACAAGAAGAGCTCAAAAGAGGTACACTGTATACATAGTGGAGCAGTTAGAACAACCTCTGGAACCACCATAGATACCAGATATAAAATCTTCAGACGAATCAAAAGGCAAGATCTCGCCGGCTGAGAAAAGCGACAGCGACGAAAATGATGAGCAAAGGCTAGCAAGACTAAAGAAGAATAAATTGAAGGCTAGAAGAAGGAACATGGCTAAACAAAGGAAGCAAATCTAGAATAAATATAAGGCGGAACTAACAGAATACAACAGAAAGAAGGCAGAAAGAGAAGCCGCAAAAAGTACAAAAAGGGAAATAATTGAAGAATTAACAAAAGAGTTGCACACCCTCACGAATAACGGAAAGGCAAAGGAAGGCCAGAAGAAAGAGGTCGGGGGACCAGAAAAACAACCCAGCGAGGAAGTTCCACGGGAGCCACAAGGAGAGCAACCACCCAAAAAATCAATTTTTCAAAGGCCAGGACCAGCAGAAAGTGCTGATGCCAATGGAAGGCAGGAACACTACTCAATACAACAAGAAAGAGGCAAACCAGAATTGAGCCAATGCTACCAAGAAATATCAAGAAGATTTGACAAAGAAGATGACTACGGAGAATCCGAGTTAAAAGAAGACAGGTCTTATTATAGAAGGGCAAGATCGCTAGATTATGGAAGAACGGAACTATACGACAGATTCCCTTGCTTCGCAGGAAGACTACAAACATTGAAGCTACCACATAAATTTAAACCAGTAAATCATTCCAAGTATGATGGCAAAGTAGAACCAAGACAATGGTTAAGAGTTTATTCTCAATCTATTGAGTTAGCTGGAGGAGATGACGACATCAAGGCTCTATTTTCCCAATGGCCTTGAAGCAATGCCACTACAATGGTTTGACAAATTAAGGCCATGATCAATCAGATATTGGGAAGACTTGCAAGAAGCTTTCTGCAACAACTTTGCAGGCATTATTACCCATCCAATGACCGCAGCCGAGTTGAAAGGAGTAAGGCAAAGGAGAGGAGAAAGTCTAAGGGAATACTATAGAAGATTCAGAGAATTCAGGGCTCAAGTCCACGACATTACCGATAGAGAAGTGATAGAAGCCTTTGCGGAAGGAATCTTAGCAAACTGGCAATACAAAGACTATTTCAATGAGAACCCAAGAACAAATGAAGATTTCAATAGGGTTGTTGAAAAGCTGATTTCATCGGAAGAAAGAACCCGGCACTGGTTTGCTAGGGACAACCTAGAAAATAGAAGACCTGATTACAGACAGCAAGACAAAAGGCCGAGGCAGGACAACATGGTGGCAACCACAGACAACAAGAGAAGATACAATGACGACAGCAATGGTGCAATTACAATGGCAACTACAACAATAACAACAACAGTAACAACGGCGGGTACAACAGTAATAGCAACTATCGGAGCAACAACTACCGAGGAAGAGCACCGGAAAACATAGAGAACATGTCATGTCACATACACCCAGGAACCAGACACAAGTTAGTTGAATGCAGCACTTTTCAGTGGCAATTCATGAAGAGAGAAAACAGGAATCAAAACAACTCAGAGCAAAAGCAAGAAGAATCCAAGAAGGAGGAAAAAAAAGCTGAAGGAGATTATCAAGAACCCAAACGCCAATTAGCAGTTATATTTTCAGGTGTTCCTAACACATGAAGCAAAAGGCAAGAAAAAATAGCTCACAGAGACATCATGGCAGCTGAACCAGCCACCCCAAGATATCTAGATTGGTCAGAGTACCCCATCCACTTCACAAGAGAAGACCAATGGACTAGTACAGCAAACGCAGGATGTTACCCGCTGGTACTGGGTCCAACTATCGCAGGAGTGGCAGTAACTAAAGTACTCATCGACAGAGGAGCCGGGCTCAACATAATTTTCGCAGATACTCTCAGAAGGATGAATCTGGATTGTGAAGGACTAATGACACCAACAAGCACACCATTCTATGGAATAGTACCCGGCAGAGCAGCTATGCCACTCGGACAGATAACCCTACCAGTCACCTTTGGCACACCAGACAAATATCGGACGGAATTCATCAAATTCGAAGTTGTAGACTTTGAATCATGCTACCACGCAATACTTGGGAGACCAGCTTTAACAAAATACATGGTAGTGCCACACTATCCATACCTACTACTCAAGATGCCAACAACAAAGGGCATATTATCATTGAAAGGAGATCTAAAGAAAGCACATGATTGCGACGTACAAGCAGTACAAATATTCGAAAGATTACAAGACATAAAGGAAGGAAAGGAGATTGCAATACTAGCCAACGAAATGAACCCAGATGAGATTCAAATACCGACTAAGAAGCCAAGCAACTTTGCACCACCAAAAGAAGCCGCTACCAAGACTATTGACTTGTTGATTGGTGACCCGGAGAAGACGGCAATCATCAGTGCAAATCTCGATCCCAAATAGGAACTTGTGTTCACCAACTTTCTTCGAGACAACAAAGATATCTTCGCTTGGAAGCCGGCCGACATGCCAGGGGTCCTAAGAAAGTTGGCTGAGCACATAATTGATGTGAACAAAGGGTCCAAACCCGTTAAGCAGAAGCTACGAAGATTTGCTCTAGATAGAAAAGCAGCAATCAAAAAAGAGATCACCAAGCTCATGGCAGCAGGATTCATCAGAGAAATAATCAACCCGGATTGGCTTGCCAACCCGGTCCTAGTTGAGAAGAAGAATTCAAAAGAATGGCGCATGTGCATAGACTACACAGACCTCAACAAAAATTGCTCAAAAGATTCATATGTTCCACCAAGGATTGATCTAATCATCGACTCAATAGCAGGATCAACCCTATTATCCTTTCTGGATTGCTACTCGGGCTATCATCAAATATCCCTTAGAGAAGAAGACCAAAGCAAGACATCGTTCATTACACATTTTGGGGCATATTGCTAAAAAACAATGCCTTTTGGGCTAAAAAATGCAGGGGCAACATATCAAAGAGCAATTCAAACTTCTTTGGGGAATCAAGTCGGAAGGAACGCAGAAGCATACATTGACGATGTAGTAATCAAGACAAAAGAACCCAGATCATTGATAGAAGACCTTGAGGAAACTTTCAAGAATCTAAAAGCATAGCAGTGGAAGCTAAACCCCACAAAGTATGTTTTTGGGGTCCCATGAGGACAACTACTCGGATTTCTAGTCAGAAACCGAGGAATTGAAGCAAGTACAAAGCAAGTTAAAGCCATCATGGATATGAAACCACCAAAGAAAGTTAAAGACATACAGAAGCTTATAGGGTGCATGACAGCACTCAACAGATTCATCTCCCGACTAGGAGAAAAAGGGCTACCTTTTTTTAAATTATTGAAAAAGGCAGGAAATTTTGAATGGACAGAAGAGGCAGAAGAAGCATTCCAAAAGTTAAAATAGTACTTGGCATCATCACCAGTAATGACACCACCAAAAGACAAAGAAGACATGATGCTATACATTACAGCAATCAAGAACGTTGTCAGCACAGCAATTGTGGTTGAGAGAGAAGAACCCGGACACGCATACCAGTCTATTACATAAGCGAAGTACTAACAGAATTAAAAGTGAGATACCCACACGTGCAAAAGCTACTTTATACAGTGTTGATATCATCAAGAAAGCTGAGACATTATTTCCATGAACACAAGATTACAGTGGTAACCAATTTTCCACTCTAAGACATTCTACGCAACAAAGATGCAACATGTCGGATATCAAAATGGGCAGTAGAACTCGGTGCTCTCAACCTAGACTTCAAACCAAGAACAGTAATCAAATCTCAAGCATTATCCGACTTCATTGCTGAATGGATAGAAATCAGTCAAAAAGAACCCAAACCAATACTTGATCATTGGAAAATGTATTTTGACGATTTCCTAAAGTTAGGAGGAGCCGAAGTAGGAGTACTATTCATATCACCAGAAGGGAGACAATTAAAATATGTGCTACAAATATTTTGGCAAGCAACTAACAATGAGGCAGAATACGAAGCATTAATACATGGTCTAAGAGTTGTAAGCTCACTTGGGATCAAAAGACTACTTGTCTACGGTGATTCAGCTGTAGTAATCAATCAAGTCAACAAGGATTGTGATTGTACAAATGATAATATCGACGCATACTGTGCAGAAGTCAGAAAATTGGAGAAAATTTTCCAAGGGCTCGAAATCCATCATGTACTAAGAGATTCCAACGTTGCAGCAGATGTGCTAGCCAAATTGGGATCAGATAGAGCAAAAGTACCACCTGGTATATTTGTAGAAGAACTCACAGCCCCATCCATCAAACAACTCGGGAACACAGAAAAGGAGAAGGAAACAACAGATCCAATGGAAATAGATCAACCAGAAGAACCAGACCAGTCAAGACAAATCATGGTCATACAAAATGATTGGAGACAAACATACATTGATTTTATCAAAGAGAAGAAACTACCCGAAGACAAAGCAGAAGCAACCCGGGTTGTACGAACAAGCAAAAATTACGTTCTGGTGGGAGATAAACTATACAAAAGAGCAGCATCATCAGGAGTACTGCTTAAATATGTTCCAACAGATAAAGGAAAGGAAATCTTGGATGAAATCCACTTAGGATATTGTGGAAATCATGCAGCCTCTAGGACACTGGTCGGCAAAGCATTCAGAACCGGGTTCTATTGGCCAACAACACTCAAAGATGCAGAAGAGCTCGTCAGAACATGCAAGAATTGCCAAATGTTTGCTAGGCAATCACATGTGCTGGCTCACAACTTAATATGCATATCGCCGGCTTGGCCGTTCTCATGCTGGGGGCTAGATCAAGTCGGACCACTCAAGAAAGCAAAAGGAGGCTTCAAATACATATTTGTGGCAATCGACAAATTTACAAAGTTTATTGAATACAAACCCTTAGTCAAATACAGTGCAGAAAAAGCAGTAGAATTCATACAAGACATCATGCACAGGTTTGGCATGCCCAACAGAATAATCACGGATCTTGGTTCACCATTTACAGCAAGAGAATTTCAATACTGGGCAAAAGATTATGGGATAGAAATTGACTTTGCATCAGTAGCACACCCACAGGCCAATGGACAAGTCGAAAGAGCAAATGGACTCATATTACAAGGCTTAAAACTAAGATTATATGAAGATTTGAAAGATTATGGTGGAAAATGGATCGACGAACTACCAAAAGTAGTATGGGGTTTAAGAACCCAGATCAACAGAGCCACCGGCTACTCACCTTTCTTTCTGGTCTATGGATCAGAAGCAGTACTACCAGCCGACTTGATATGGCTATCTCCAAGAATAGAACAATATGAAGAAGGCGAAGCCGAATAAACAAGGCGGTTAGAAATTGATTCAATAGAAGAAATAAGAGACAGTGCAATAATCCAAAATGCAAGATATCAGCAAGGACTACGAAGACATTATGACAAAAGTACTCAGCCCCGATCACTAAAGCCAGGGGACTCAGTATTACGACTAATTCAGAAGAAAGATGGACGACACAAACTACTCAGTCCATGGGAAGGACCCTTCATCATGAAAAACGCAACAAGACCCGGCACATATGAGTTGATGACTCCAGATGAAATACCAGTGAAGAATACTTGGCATATCAGCCAACTCAAAAGATTCTATAATTAGTACAGCATATTGTACTCAAGCTTCAAGAGAAATAAAGCAGAAATTCTTCAAGAAGAACGACTTCAGATATAAGCCCTGTCGAACAGACAAACCAACCCGTAATCAGGTTGGGGATAAAAGGGGCATCCCTGTTACCAGCCAACCCAGAAATAGTTGCGCTACACGGGCAATTTTGTCACTCAACCATATGGAGATGGTTTGACTGACGGCCAACGGCCAAATAGCTTCTTGGGTAAGGAGACCCAAGCTAGCATTTGTCACTCTACCATAAAAAGAGATGGTACGACTAACAGCCCTGTCCAACGGATAGAACCAACCCATAATCAGGTTGGGGAAAAAGGGGCAGCCCTGCAAACAGCTCAACATGGAAACGGTTGTTGCTATACGGGTGCAATCGCTTACCCCAAGAGCTGGTACGATTGCTTACTTACCCTGCAAACAGCCAACCCAGAAACGGTTGTGCTATGCGGGTCCGATCGCTTACCCCAAGAGCTGGTATGATCGTTTACTATGCCCAACAAGCGGTGCTATCTACAAAAACAACTTAGTCGCCTACCCCAAGAGAGGTATGATAGACTACCTCGCCCAACAAGTAGGCATCTACAAATATACAACTCAGTCGCCTACCCCAAGAGCGGTACGATCGACAACTTCGCCCAACAAGCGGCACAATCAACAAAGAAAACTCGGTCGCCTACCCCAAGAGCGGTACAATCGACTACTTCACCCCAAGAGTGGTACAATCACTCCAACAACTCAGTCGCCTACCCCAAGAGCGGTACAATCGACTACTTCGCCCCAAGAGCGGCATAATCACTCCAACAACTCGGTCGCCTACCTCAAGAGCGATACGATCGACTACTTCGCCCAGCAAACGGCATCTACAAATTTACAACTCGGTCGCCTACCCCAAGAGCGGTACGATCGACAAACTTCGCCAAACAAGCAGCATGATCAAAGTCAACTTTGACTACATATTCCAAGAACAGCATGACCAACTGCCTCGGCCCAAGAGCAGCCGAAACAATTGTACAATCTAGCAAGAATGGCCGACCAACTCGCCCCAAAAGCGGTAGGAAACAACCCTATAAGGATGGCTATCTACTCAAGAAAGCAGTATGATCAAATCCCACGCCCAAAAGAGTGGCAAAAAACAACTCTACAAACCAGATATCAACATGCAGTCGGTTATTGTTATCCGAAGAGCGACAAAACCAGTCACACAAAGTGGAAGGACTACTCAGAAATTACACAAATGCAGTAAAAGAAAGACAGGTCAGAGCCTGCTCATAGCAGTCAAAGACAGATTCAAAAGCAGGACAAAGCCTGATCATATTCACAGAAACAAGTATATATTACAAGAAACCACAAGTTCATTACACAAAATGTCTAAGGAGCTGGAGGCATAGCAGGAAGCACATTCATCTGTTCCAAGATTTGGTCTGATAGACCACTAAGCTCTACTTTGGCCTCCTCCCACTGTCTTGAAAACTCAGCCGTTATAGAAGCTTCAGTAATCCGCTCAACAGGGGCATCAGGAGCAACAACCCGGACATATGAAACCACATTGTTGATACATCGGTGAAAGCCACCCCTTACAAAATCATAAAACCGGGAAGAAAGCACCGGTATTATGCCTCCAAGGCCCAGATCTCTGTCTTCTCGCTGATAGATTGAAGCAATGATTGGAGCGACTGCAGCATAAAGAGCCCAGAATTGCTCATGGGTAGCCTTCAACTTCGCCTGTAGATCTCGAACAGATTTTATGGCCTGAACAAGATCTCGGTCAACGCCAGATCGTATCAATTTTGCCTAAGCAAGAATATCTTGGGCTACTTTCAACTTCGAATCAGTAAGTGTACTTACAGACTCTGCCTGATTTTGTGAGGTACGGAGGGTGTCAGTCATCGACTCCCTATCCTTCAACCAGGTTTCTTTTTCACGAGCAAGAACTGAAAGGAAGCAAATCAACAACTCAAAAAAAAGAGCAAAACCAAGGGAAAAATAGTCGATCAACAAAAGATCAACTTACCAGCCAGTTTCTCCTTCAAGTCAGAATTCTTAGCCTAAGCGGAGTCACGCGCCAAAAAAGAACCCCAACAAGGTGCGGCAAGAACCAAGACAAGCTTATAAAGAACCCGGATTGATCAGAAAAGAACCCCAACAAGGAGAGACAGAAATTAAGTCAAGATCAGAAAGGACCCATATTGAAGAAAAACAACCCAGACAAGTTGGGAACAGAAATCAAGACAAAAAAGAACCTGGAGTGATCAGAAAACAACCCGAATGAGGTACATACAAGTTCAGAATGAACCTGGACGAAGTGCAACCAACCTGGAAGAGGTACATCAAGAACCAGAGAAGTCTAGAAACGACCTGGATGAATAAAAACAATTCAGAAGAACATCATGGCTTAGTCAAACACTAAGCTCGGGGGCTCAGCATTCGCTTCAACTATGCTCGGGGGCTCGGATTTAAAGACGAAGGACCAAGAATACAAGAACTCAAGACTACAACAAACGACAACACATCAAGACCCTTCATCCGATTTCTTTTCGAAAGAAAAGAACTCGGAGAAGGCTCGGGGGCTGCAAGTACCCACCACAGAAAAGCACATTTTTAATTTTTTGACCCTCCAGCTTTTTGTACCAAAAAACAAGAGGCTCGGGGGCTACACTCAATGAGTGCAATTTTGCACTCAAAGGAAAAGAACTCAGAGGACATCAAGACAGAAAGACCCTCTAGCTTTTTGTGCCAAATAGCTAAGGCTCGGGGGCTGCACTCACTGAGTGCACTTTTTTCAGCAAAAGTGCACATCAGTTAGAAGAAGAATCAAAGAAGACCATCTCAAGATTTCACTTCAAGAAGAACCTGGATCAAGTCTACAACAACTCGGCACTTGAAGCTCAATCATGAAATGCTCGGGGACTTGTCGATGAGGAACCCTACGGGCCCCCCATAGACCGTACTATAGGGAAGTGGACCTTGGTAACAAGGCCCATAGCCCAATCGCCAAGAAGAACACGGAGCAAAGCAACGTGCAAGACCAAAACTCCAATTCGGACTATACAAGGAAAGGCGCCCGAAGCATAGCTTAGGACTCTGACCTTGTATCTGAGTAGAACACAAACAACTCCTCTCAGCACCTGGACTATAAAGGGCTGGTGAGGATATCCCTTGTAAACAACTGAACATACCCAATACTCAAAGTAACACGACGCAAACAGGCTAACACCAAAATTGGACGTAAGGTTATTACTCGACCAAGTCGAGGGCCCGAACTAATATAAATCGTGAGTCTCTTTGCGTAACCGCCGAGTTCCATTATTCACCGAAGCCCGAACAACTGTCTTGGGTACCCTCGTGGCAGGCTATCGGTGATAAAACATCGACAGTTCTTGTTCTTGAACTTGTCTTTCTTGGTCTTTGTGCATTGGTGAGCTAGATGACCAAGTTCTTCACAATTGTAGCAATCCATCTCGGAGATTGGCTTCCTTCTAGAGCTAGTGAAGAACTTCTTCTTCTTGCCATCAAACTTGATGCCACTCTTGTTGAGCTTCTTTAGCATCTTGGCGGTTTTCTTCACCATGAGAGCAAGACTTGCATCATCAAATTCATCATCACTTGAGCTCTCATACTCAAGTCTTGCTTTGCCCTTCTCTTGGCTAGCTTTGAATGCTAAGTCTTTTTCTTTCTTCTTTATAGAGGATGAGCTATCTTGAGGTGTGATGTGCATGTACATCTCATGAGCATTGATCTTTCCCAAGATTTGTGTTGGTGTAGCGGTGGAAATATCACCTTGGTGTAGCACGGTCATAATATGCCCATATTTATCAATGGGGAGGACACTCAAGATTTTTCTTACAACATTGGATTGTTGCATTTGAGTGAGTCCAAGCCTATTGACTTCCTCTACAAGAACATTCAAACGTGAATAGATTTCATTAGCACATTCTTTAGGAAGCATTTCAAAAGAGTTGAGCTTTTTCATGACAAGATGATAGCGTTCCTCACGCTCACTCTTTGTTCCCTCATGGAGTGCACAAACGTCCGACCATAGTGCATGGGCGTCTTTGTGGTTCCTCACCCGGTTGAACACATCTTTACAAAGGCCTCTAAATATGGTGTTTCTAGCCTTTGCATTCCATTTTTCGTAGTTCAACTCATCGCCTTGTGGGTGTGCGGCATCCCGAGGTTTTGGGAAACCTTGTGAGGCAGCTCTAAGTATTTCAACATCTAGAGCTTCTAGATACGCCTCCATACGAATTTTCCAATAAGGAAAATCATCCTCCTCAAAGATAGGAGGAGGTCCATCCCTGTGAGACATCTTTCACTAGGCAGTTAAGCCTAAATATGTGAGCATGAGGCTCTGATACCAATTGAAAGGATCAAGATGCCCAAGAGGGGGGTGAATTGGGCTAATTCTAAATTTCTTTTAATAATTAAATCCTATAGTTAGCCCAATTAACCTATTTTGCCTAGAAAGTGTTTCTAATTGTTCTACCACACAAAAGACTTATAACCTATGTTCCAATCCTACTCTAGCATGGCAATTCTAAGAATGTAAATGACAAGAATTGAATTGCTCAAAGTAAAGAAAGAAGGAGGAACACGGCGATGTTTTACCGAGGTATCGGAGAGTCGCCACTCCCCACTAGTCCTCGTTGGAGCACCCGCGCAAGGGTGTAGCTCCCCCTTGATCCGCGCAAGGATCAAGTGCTCTCTACGGATTGATTCTTTGACACTCCGTCATGGTGAATCACCCATAACCGCTTACAACTTGAGTTGGGTCATCCACAAGCTCTCCGGATGATCACCAAGCTCCCAATCACCACCAAGCCATCTAGGTGATGGCAATCACCAAGAGTAACAAGCACGAACTCTCACTTGACCACGACAAGCCTAATGAGAAGGGTGGATGCACACTTTGCTACTCTTGATCTCACTAATGAGGGCTCTCTTTGGGATTCTCAAATCTCAATCACCTCACTAGGACCTTACTCTTCTTGGCACTCTCAAACGTGTTTCTCAGCTGTTGGAATGAGCAAAAGTACCCCCACACATGAGTGGAGGTGGTATTTATAACACCGGCTGAAAAACGAACCGTTATGTGCCTCTGCGGGGTGACCGGACGCTCCAGTCATGTTGACCGGACGCTCCGGTCAGTACATCCTAAACTCTAGTGTTTAAAGTGTGACCAGACGCTGGCCAGCGTCCGGTCAGCACTGACCGGACACGTCCGGTCGTGATTTTCCCTCTCTGGAACCTTACTGGAGTCGACCGAATGCTGGCTCTCAGCGTCCGGTCACTTCACCTCTCAGCGTCCGGTCGCGCCAGACGCAATCACCTTAGTCAAATGAACTGACCGGACCCTGAGCCAGCGTCCGGTCAACCCAGAGCCAGCGTCCGGTCAGTATTTGACCCTCTATTCACTTCCAACTCTCAATCATATGTGAATGAAGTTTGCTCCATTGGATCTAAGGGCTATTTTGGAGCTACCTAGTGCTAGATTTAGCAACTGTGCACCACACCTAACTCACTAGACTCACCTAGGTCAAGCTACCCGTCCATACCCCCCTTAATAGTACGGCCAAAGGAAAAACAAAGTCCTAAACTACTCTAAGTGTCCCTTCAACACCAAACAACAATTAGAACTAGTCCATCCTTAACCTTGTCGTCCATCATTTGAAAACCGAAACGATTTCCATCGTAGGGGCATGACCACCATGATTGCCCAATCGATCTCCATTACCGTGACCTAACTTAATTGCCTCTGCAAAACACACGTTAGTCACAGTAATCACGTATTGTCATTAATCATCAAAACCCAACTAGGGGCCTAGATGCTTTCATTGTAGTTGGCTTGCTTCATCTTTTGATCAATTCTTGCATAAGAGAACTATTTGGAATACCACTTGAAATATCATGATTAGCTTTCTTTTGGGTGTTGCTTGATTTTCTTGATCAATCCTTTTAATTGCTTCAACTAAGCATCTCAAATGTTCCTCGGATCACCACTTCCATGTTAGCCTTCCGAGTACCACACTTAGTTTACCTACACATAGACGGCAAGCCCCTACACTAGGGAGAAGTGACCTCTCTCCAAGAACCTTTCTTGATACTTACTTGAAATGACTTGATTGATTGATCCAAGTGATGGACTTAACTTGATGAGTAAACTTGATTCCTTTTTTAAATCCATTTCTTTCTACTTGTTTAAGTCCTTTTCTTTCTATCAAATGATTTTTAATAGGCACTAGAACTTAAACTTCATCTTCATCTTGGGTTTGATTTTGATCTTCCAATTTGAGTACTAAATGTGTGCAAAGTACACTTCCACAATCAAATCGCCTTGTACTCTTTGCTTGTCATGCTTCTAGATCATCTCAAAACCAAACTTAGGTGCCTCAATTACTTATAAACATGTTTCTAATTTGAGGACCTTTCAATCAAAGTGACTCTAGATCAATCCAACATTTGTCACTTTTCTGGCAGACTTTGTACTCTTCAAAGAAAAATATATATCTCCCAAAGTACAAATCCTAATACCGCGAAATTTGGTGAAGATGTGCATCAATAAGTTATCTAGCAGCTTTAAAAATTTGAGCCTCATTTAACTTCTAGAATGCTACCGGATTTCAATTATTCCACCACTGTTACATGCTGAAAACTGCTGCGCTATAGCTGACAAGATCCACTCCAAAAATGAAGCATATCTTATCCAATTCTCATAAAATTTATACAGAATTTTAATTCATAAGTCTAGAGCATGTACACCAATTTTTATACAAATCTAATAAGTTTTGATCACTCAAACGTGGCTAAGATCACAGCTCACTTAGATTTTCAATATGGGACAGATTTCAACCACTTGAGCTATACATCATCAAATGTGAATCAAACTTGAAACTAACTTGTTTGAATACTTTTATAAGACATATATCCATTCAATCCACTTATTAAAAGTCATCTTATGAATTTATCCAACACAAATCAATCCAAACTTGATTACTAAGCTATTTATCCATTCAAACGTCTCATAGCAAGCAATATTGCATATTTATCCAATTCAATCAACTCATATGCACCCAAATAAAATGATCAACAAGAGATATACCTTGGTTAGCTCATGATCATCCAACTAGCAAGGTTCAACTCAATTATTTGTAAGCCATCAAATATATCCAATGAATCACCAACAACTCGAATTATAGCACTTGTATGATGTAGCACATTTGGACTTCACTCAATTATCATGGCATTGGGTTTGGATATGCACTAGGCTTTATATCTTGATTCAACATTTGATGATCAATATGAAATCAATTGAATCAAGTCTCCAATGCCGATGGTACCTACAATCAATCATACACTTGTTGATGGTACCCAAACAATTTTGGGTCCTCTCAAGTTATGAGCAACTACTTAGGCATAGCCTTAGTATGAGTAACAGGATATTTTGCAATAGCAACCATAGAGGTACCATTACCATCCTTCATAAGTATAGAATCATCATTAATTGAAATAAGCTTAGGGGTGTTACCTAGGGGACATGAATGTGCCACGTGTCTCCTTTTTTGGCATGAGTAACACTTTCCCTTTGATTGAGTCTTCTCTTCGTTGCTCATGTGGTGCTTCTCATTGCCTTGCCTCTTCTCTTTTGCTTGAATCTTCTCCTCAAGCTTGGTGGAACACTTCAAGGCAAAGTGTCCCATATCTTTGCACTTGAAGCACTTGATGTGAGCATACACCTTCTTCTCATCTTGGATCTTGCTCATCATCTTGGCATCTTAATTAGGAGTTGGATGCCTTGCCTTTCCACCCCTTCTAGTTTTCTTCTTATTCATCATCAAGTCACCACCATCTTGGTTGATCTTGATTTACACTTGGGGTGTCTTTTCTTGCTCAACTTGTGGCTTTGGTTGAGGCTTCACTTGTTGCTTCACCAATTGCTTGGTTGGGTACATAGAGGTGAGATGACCCCATGTGCGGCACTTGAAGCACTTGACATGCTTTAGCCTCTCTTCTTCCTTCATCAACTTGAGCTTCTCTTCGTTGGGGCAACCATTTGCAAGATGTCCCACTTCATGGCATTTGAAGCACATGAAATGAGAGAGCTTCTCTTGTTCTTGCTTCTTCATCTCTCTTTCATATCTTCTCTTGCCCCATCTCTTGCCCTTGATCCTGCTCTTGTTGAATCCAATGCCACTCATGTCATTGTGGCTTTCTTGATGATTGACTTTGCTAGTCTTGAAGCTGACGCCACTCTTGTCACCAAAGTTTCTTTGAGTCTTTAACATATGCTCAAAGGTGACATGAGAGTTGTAGCACATCTCTAACTTGTTGCTCAATTTCTTCACTTGTTCATTGAGCTCATTGCTCTCCTTCAAAAGGTTAGTCTCACAAGACATAGAAGTAGAACAAGCATCTATTTGTGAAGAACATGGCATTTCTAATAAATCATCACAAGAGGTGGATACATGCTTCTTGCCTACATCACAAGGGTTAGCAACATTTTGCAATTTATCATTTGATCCATGTGATGAGCTCTTATTATTTTTAAGTTTCTTTATAAACACTTTAATGAGAGAAGCATGTTGTTCTAATAATTCATCATGAGATGCAAGTAGTGTCTCATGATTCAATTTTAGCTCATCATGTGAAGATTTAAAAGCATCAAGTAATTTCTTATGTTCCTCACAAGAGTTCTTTAGAAATGAGTTTTCATTTTCTAATTTCATTATTTTAGCTTTCTCATTTTCTAAAGACACGGTCATGCTAGCAAGTCTACTAACAAGCTCATCATATGAATCAACATGATCAACCACATTATTATTTTGATACCTTGGTGTCACCTTGTGACATGAAGCAATGTGGTGATGTAGGAGAGCTTGTAGTAGCAATGTCATCCGGGCATGATCCATCATCATAACCATCAAGTGTGCATGGGGTAGCATCATCATTTGCAACACTTGTCGTATCATCAATCTTGTCAAGTGAACTTGTAGTGGATCGATCTTTATCATCACTTGACCGTGAGGTGGAGCAATCTTCCACAATCACCAAATTGTGATTATCCTCAACACACTCATGTGCCTCCACCTTGTGATCATCCTCCTTGAATTTGCCATCATCACTTGTGGAGGAGTCACCATAGAAGGCTTGGAGTGCCATCCACATATCATGAGCACTCTCCAAGTCCCACACACGTCTAAAAACATCGTCATGTAAAGCACACGTTAGATAATAAAGAGCACGATGATCAAGTTGTAAGCAATCCTCTTGTGCTTGGGTTAGGTGGTCCTTATCCAAAGCATCATGAGAAAAACCAACAATAATGATCCACCAAGCCTTGGGACCCAATTCACGGAAATGATCAAGCATATGATGTTTTCACCGTGCATAGTGTGTGCCATAAAAAATGTGTGAGTCACAAACAACTTCTAGCCCAAAGTTCGCAATCCTCTCGGGTCGGTAAAGACCACAAATGAGAGACCTAGATCCGATACCACTTGTAAGGTCGAGATGGCGACTAGAGGGGGGTGAATAGTCGTTACTAAATTTAATCGCGTTGGCTAACCGAAACAAATACGGAATTAAAACAATTCGGTCTAGCCAATACTACACCCCTCTATCAAAGTTCACAAGCACCTTATAAAGATCCTAGTTAGGCAACAAAGGTGTCGGACTAGCTAGAGCTCACCTAACCAATTCTAGAAGCAAGGTCACACAAACCTATGCCACTAGTACTTTAAGCAATGAGAGAGCTCCTACACATGCTAATAAGCAAAAGCACAAAGCCAACTAAGCTTACTAGCAATGCTCAATAACAAGGTAACCAATGCCCAATTAGAGAGCACAAATACTTAGCTACACAAACTAAGCAATGTGACTAACAAGGTTACACAAATCAAATTAGCCACGCAAGGGAGCTACTTCTATGCTACACAAGCAAGAAGGTAACTAGTGAGCTACATAAGCTAACTAATTACAAGAGCAACTACACAAGCACAATGTATATGAAAGTAATTACAAGCTTGTGTAACGAGGATGCAAACCAACGGGAATACAAGGATGACACGATGATTTTTTCCCGAGGTTCACATGCTTGCCAACATGCTAGTCTCCATTGTGTCGACCGCTCACTTGGTGGTTCAACGGCTAATTGGCATCACCCGCCAAGCCTGCACGTCGGGCACTGCAAGAACCTACCCTAAAAGTGAGGGTAGCTCAATGACATGCTCAACTAGAGTTGGTCTTCGTGGCTCCCACGGGGCGAGCACAATGCCCCTCACAAAGCTCTTCTTCGGAGCACCGCACAAGCTTTTTGCGGGCTTCGACAGAGACCACAACCAAGCCATCTAGGAGGTGGCAACCTCTAAGAGTAACAAGCACCACCGGCTTGCAAGACGGCCACCTAGTGCCACTCAATGCAACCTCACAATGCAATCGCACTAGAATCGCTCACTCACACAATCGGATGATCACTATCAAGCATATGTGAGATGGAGGGCTCCTAAGCACTCTCAAGCATGGACACAAAGTCCCCCAAGGTGCTCAACCCCAGCCATGGCCGAGACCACCTTCTATTTATAGCCCCACGGGCTAAAATAGCCATTACCCCTTCACTGGGCGTTTATCGGGACGACCGGATGCGTAGGTCGTGTGCACCGGACGCGTCCGGTCGTCTGCGTCCGATCGCTGCCTGACCGCCATGTGTCCCATTCAAACTAGCCATTGCCGCCAATGGCTCTCTCTGACATGTCGGATTGGACGCGTCTAGTGTGTCGACCGGATGCAGAAGGGCCAGCGTCCGGTCGAGTCCAGAGAGCTCCCAGAGCTGCTCAACCGTGACCGGACGTGTCCGGTGTGACCGACTGGACGCGGGACGGGCAGCGTTCGGTCGAGTTCAGAGAGCTCCTAGAGCTGCTCAACTCCGACCGGATGCGTCCAGTGTGGCCGACCAGATGCGCCCCTGCGTCTGGTCCACTCTGGACCAACACCAGCGCTCCACGTCATCATGACCGGATGCAACACAGTGATTGCACAGCGTCCGGTCACTGCTACGAGTTAGAGTCCGGTCACCTCGGCAACTCTGCCCGCGCCTGGCCAGATTACCGGACGCATCTGGTACAGATATCGAACGCGTCCGGTCACATCGGGAAGACACCGGACGCGTCCGGTCAACATATCAGACGCGTCCAGTCACCCCGTGACCAGCGCATTCAACTCCTTTTCTTTACCAACTTCTTCACCTTTGCAAATGTGCCAACACCACTAAGTGTACACCACCATGTGTATGTGTGTTAGCTTTTCACAAATATTTTTCAAAGGATTAGCCACTCAACTTGCCACGCCACTCGATCCTAGCGACGATGCAAAGTTAGATCACTCGAGTGGCACTAGATGACCGATATGCAAACAAGTTTGCCCCTCTTGATAGTACGGCCATCTATCCTAAACCTGGTCATCAACTTCTCTACACATGTATGACCGGTGAAATGAAATACCCTAGGTTATACCTTTGCCTTGCGCATTCCATTTTATCTCCTCCAATGTTGATGCAACACATGCACCAACACGATCAACAATGATATGATCCACTTCGTATCATCACGTGATCATATTGGTTCATCGATCTTGACTTCACTTGCTTTTCACCGTTGCCTTCATCCATCGGCGCCAGGTCTTGCTCAAGCTTCACCGCCACGCGGTCCATCGCTCCAAAGCCTCCGACTTGCCCTTCACGCTTGCAACCGGTCCATCAAGCCAAGTCTTGTCTTGATCTTATCCACCTTGATCACATGACTCAATGTCATGTCTCATGTGCAATGAGCTCCTTCATCATCACATGTATGAGCTTTGCAATATCTCCGAGCCATTTCAACCTTTATGGCATATGTTGCTCATACGCATGTACTTGTGGACTAATCATCTGTGTATCTCACATAAACACAATTAGTCCACCTAAGGTTGTCACTTAATTACCAAAACCACACAATAACCTTTCACCGCCGTCGCCCTCCTCTCCGGTGACATGGAGGTCACGGAGGGAAGGAGGGAGTGGGGAGGGAGAGAGGGGCGGCTCGCCGGAAGCTGCCGCCGTCGCCCTCCTCTCTGGTGGCATGGGGGTCGCGGAGGGAGGGAGGGGCGATGACGCGCGACGCAGCAGCAAGAGAGTGGGGGAGCGGGAGGAGGAGCGTGCGAGGATACCGAGAGACTGATGTGCGCGGGTCACGGGTGAGCAGATAAGGCGAGGCGGGCGCGCGGTCGGTCGAATGGTGCGGGGTCCGTCCGGACGGGATGGACGCCCGTACAGTAGCATTTCCGAAAGAAAATACACATAATGTCAAGAAAATCAAGAGTCCAACGTTTGGAGGCCTCTTTTTACGAAATCGATGTTTGGAGTCCTAAAAGTGCGAAGCGCGACGATTGGAGTCCCAAATATGCAATTTTCTCTACTGAATGCTCCAGTAATTCTTTGACCATCCTTTTGATAAATGGCAAAGCTGTTTGTGGAATTGAGTGCCCACATTCTTTTGGAATTCTGTATGAAGTCTTGAAAAAATAGTGTAAGCTGAGAATATGACTGCATTGCTTATACTAAAGCTGTACTTTGTGGAATTAGGTGTCTGCATTCAGTTGCAATTCTGTATATTTTTCTGATAAGAATAGCTTCAGCTACGATTTTTTATTCTCATCTGTGTTCACCGTCTCTGGTATCATCGACTCATTCATATACCTCTGACAGAAGGCGCTCAAGAAGAAAATGGAGCTAGGTATGTCAGTGAGCTTGCAAGACCACCAAACTGATGTTACTGCACGTTAGGTGCTCAGACATTACCTGTGTAAAAAGATAAGGAATAGATTGGTCTCGGAGGAGTGCTTTGATGTCTATCATTGTTGACTGCCTTCTAATGGCCTGCACTAGTGCGGTGGGGTAATATTGAGTTCGAAGGTGGATAGATCACAGATCACAGAATGTTTCTCATTAAATTATGTTTAATAAAACAACTTCCCTCATGGTGTCGTTCATCTTTTTAACTTTGTTCATTGGGTATATTGCTTTTCACCTGATCACCATAGAGGATTCCCCTTTCTCGTTTTATTTTCCAGTTGAGCTATTCAGTAATCATATATTATATTCTCTGACAGTACATATCAGAAGATGCAAATATGTACATATTAGAAGATAGTAAGATACCATGTAATCATGTATTGTTAGTATGGCATGTGGGGGCTAGGGGCCATGTCAATTGATGGGTTTACTTTTTTCCCGAATCTGTTATTTTGTCATGAATTGAGCTAAATAGCCTAAACGCAACACTAAGGCCATGTTTGTTCCGGTCCAAATTAATCTAATTTGTAGCATTTGATTATATATGAGCTGGCTTATGATTGATTTCATGGCGAGGATCAAAACCAAGTGGAAGCTGTTCTCCAGTATTGTCAGCATCATATCAGTCCTTTTCATTTCACGAACCCAAAATGAATGTCAACTTGACAAGCAATCGCAGGCATAGTCTGATTCTCCCTTTCCATGGTTACTTTCAACTTCAACCTATGCAACTGAGGAAGGATAAAAATGAAGAGAGTAATTTATACAGGAACATTAGATGATCACAACTTGTGTAATAACTTGTGTCCAGTGATACGGGCATCTAATTATCTCAACTGTATGTGCCACACATTAGACCATCACCAGGCTTTGTTTCAGGCCTTGTTTGAATGCGCTCATATTCATCTCAATCCATGTGGAGTTTCAACCCAATTCACTTCAACACATGTAGATTGAGGTGAATACATGTGCATGTAAATAAGCCCTCCCTAGAAAAGAGTTGAAAGTAGGATGGTTCGCAGTATCAGCTATCAGCCTATCACACTGAACACCAAGGTTCAGGATCAGGGACCAGAATGGAGAGCTATAGAGAGATTCACTATTACGCTAGAGAACTTGACATGATTTTTATATATAACCAAATGTCAAAATTGTACAAAGAGCTAAAAACATCAGACAACAAGCCTTTCTCTAATCTTACATAGATGAAAAGTTCAGCTAGATGTGTTTTTCTCGGATATTACACAGAGGAAAAGCCCTTGAGGTCGGGATGCGGCATGCTGAAGTCTTTAAAATCAAGGGCTGCCTCCTTCCTTCTAGAGAGTTTGCTCTAGGGATGCAAGGGAGAACCTATAAATAGGTTTTTACTTTTGCTGTTTTAGCGAAAACTCGGAAAGACTATTTATAGGTCCGCAGACAATTCCGCTTGCATGTGTAGTAAGATTTCGTATCTGAGCTCACCTCATGGATGCACAAGCTTTTCCACGAGCATATATATCCACAAAATAGGAGACTTTCTACGGTGGTGGAACTATTTTTCAAAATATATGTTTAATACTCTCTTTATTTTAAATTATAAGTTGGTTTGATTTTTTTTACATCGATTTTGGTATGTATAGATATAAAGTATGTTTAAAGACATAGAAAAATATATGTACCTAAAGAGTCAAAGCAACTTATAATTTAGAACGGATAGAGCATACAACTACTTCTGCGCGGCGACCAAATGTTGACAGAAGTATGGTTAGGCCTTGGGATGACGGTCATGCTCCTATTCTGTCGTCCGTCTGTCCAGACAAACCCCGCCCGTGCCACCCCATCCACATGGCCCGCTCGCTCTGCAGCGTCTGCACGTTGCGTGCCTCTACACACGGGATGGATCTCGCTCTCCCCCGCGCCGCGCGCGCGCCTCTGCTCGCGGGACGGATCTCACCCACCCCCGCGCCGCCCCTGCTCGTACTCGCGTCTCCCTTTGCGGCCGCGCTCCATCCGCCTGCCGCAGCCCCTGTCGAGGTCTGTGCTGCCGACAAGCTCCACATCGACGACCTCTGTGCCACTCCGTAGCATCGAGCTCCACGCTAGCCTCGAGCTCCGCCTCGACGAGCCTCCGTTTTCGTCCAAACAACAAGTAGATGTTGCGCTTGAAAGCGCATGCAGCATGTTGCAAGCGTCTGTTTAAAGTGTTTTAGATGTTTCAGAGGTATGTTGCAAGTGTTTCATATGGATGTTGCAAAAGTAGATCGAGATATTTCATATATTGCAATGGTTGTCCACATATGCTGCAAACTTTTGTTTTCTATGTTTCATCTGTTTTTCAGACCCCGTATGTTGTAAGTGTGTTTATTTGGATATTGCGTATGTTCCACACATATGTTTACAAGTGTTTTATCCGACCATTGCATATGTTTTTGAATGGTTTTCAAGTGTTTTTAGGTGTTTTTACAAGTATTTCAGATACATGTTTTAAGTGTTTTATCTACCTTCAGATATATGTTGTAAGTGTTGTATTAGAATGTTTCAAAATTCAGGTACTGTATCTCCCTCTTCGCCTCGGTGTCTTCTCTTCCTGACGCCGGCTTCTCTCTTCTCGACGCTGGTGATGTCCGGGGCACGGAGAAAAAATGACCGCAGGCGCGGACTTGCGGACGCTAGACGCTCCGTTGGGATAAACACAAAACATCCGTCACAGTTGCATTGACGCGCCGCACGCACGGCAGGTAGTACGTACGACGCACGCACCCAGCTGCAGCTGCACGGCACCGTGCGATCGAGCCAAGTTGTCACGACAAAATGACATAATCGAGCGGGCTGTGGGGGCCCGTGGCGCCGATCCAGCTTCCTCAATTCCGGGTGCCAGGGACGCTTGTTTTCCCTCAAACCCAGCGGCCGTGAAAGCGTATGCTTGCAGCATCCAACAGGCACTGTGCGGGTATTCATGGCGCGCCGCTGCCCACCGTTAAGGGTATGTTCGGCAGGACTAGAAAATAAACTAAAATACTGTTCTGACTGATTAGTGTGAGGAAAAAATACTATCCCAGTTGAAAACACTGTTCATATAGACAGTGTTTTTCTGAGAGCGCTGGCCAGCCCAACCGAACGCACGGTAAGGCCCTGTTCGCTTTCTGGGGAATGGCCTACGGGAATAATTTCGGCTAAGATCTTTAGTTTATAATTATATAAGATTCTATCAGCCGAAATAAATCCTGGCGTCGTACTGTCCTAAATGAACGAGTCGTAAGTCTGTTCGCTTGTTGAGTTCAGCCAGAACTTATCAGCCGGTCAACACCATCTCTCCACTCGCCTCGGTGTCTTCTCATTTCGACGCCGACTGGACATCCCTCGCCTCTTCTCTCTTTTCTCTAATGCTGGTGATGTTCGGGGCACGCGAAAAAAAAAATGACCGCAGGCGCGGACTTGCGGACGCTAGACGCTCCGTTGGGATAAACACAAAACATCCGTCACAGTTGCATTGACGCGCCGCACGCACGGCAGGTAGTACGTACGACGCACGCACGCAGCTGCAGCTGCACGGCACCGTGCGATCGAGCCAAGTTGTCACGACAAAATGACATAATCGAGCGGGCTGTGGGGGCCCGTGGCGCCGATCCAGCTTCCTCAATTCCGGGTGCCAGGGACGCTTGTTTTCCCTCAAACCCAGCGGCCGTGAAAGCGTATGCTTGCAGCATCCAACAGGCACTGTGCGGGTATTCATGGCGCGCCGCCGCCCACCATTGAAATAAAACCACGCACGGCCCACAGTCTGCAGTGTTTGTGTTGTTCCATGCATAAATCTCCCGGCTCCGTCTCCCCTTCCCAGCCATCGGCCATCGCCGTGAATTCCAACCTGCTGCCACTGCTCCACTACACCATCCATCTGCACGTACAAGCTAGCACACCACCACTTCCACCGCCAGTTCTTGTAATCTTGTTGGGCTGTCCGTTCCACTCGCTCATGGCTTCCATCGTTCTCCTGCTGTCGGAGCTGCTGGGCGGGGAGAGCGCGAGCGTTCTGGCGGCCGAGCGCTACATGGGCGGCCACCGGAGCCTGGGGGATTTCCGGCCGGCCGTGACGGAGGCGCCGGCCAATCAGGGCCGACGGCCAGTGGAAGACCAGCACGCGGCCGCCGCCGGGACAGAGCTGGTGCGGGCGGAGGAGGACAAGAAGAGGAAGGAGGATCCGTTCGAGGACCTCGCGGTGTCCAGGATCGCGGTCGACATCATGTGGCCTTGAGGCAGAGTGGGAGATTTATTAGCCAGAGTCGTTTGCCCACCCAGACTTTAATTTGGGCTACTCCTAATTGTTTCTTGCTCTCTTCGTTTGCGTAACTCACATGCTCCTCTCGTCGCTTCCGGTTCTTTCTATTTATTACATTATTACAAACATGTAAATATGTGTATGAAAAAAAAACGGATTGCTGAATTGTGGCCGGGCCATGTAATGTCAGTTCTTCCCTAACATGGTTGTTGTGCATACCTTGTTTTACAAACTGACACGGTGGACTGGTGGAGCACCAGAATCAGACCTCATTTCCAATCAATCTTATTGTAGTTGATTGATAGCAATGCTAGCTGTTGCCACTGTCCGCCGTGCGATGCTCACCAGCTACACCAAACGCGCGCACTAAGGAATAAATAGGTACGAGTATTATTTTGGTCGTGATGCGCTCGCGTTCTCGATCCGAACCACGGCGGTGCCTTGCTCTGCAGATAGCCTTGCAGTTGAAGCTTGCGGCAAAAGGGCGCAACTGCGCAAGTCAGCTAGCGTGTTTCCCATTTCCAGCCTGCTCAGCGGCGGCGGACCGGTGGGAAAAGGCATAAAACAAGGGGAGGGGACAGAACAGAGTTTTCTATATGTAAGCATTCGCTAGCCGCAAACCCGCCCACAGGAGGAAGAGGAACCGGCCACCGGGCCAGGCTGCTGTGGGCTGAGATCCGCTGGTTTCCTTCTGCTTCCGCACGAACGAACGAACGAACGGGTCTTATCATGCGGTACTCAGCGGATCAAAACCGCCGGGCCAGGCTGCTGTTCAAGGACGTGGTCTGATTCTTCTAGATTGCCGTTAATTTAACAGGCTTTCCAAGGGAGCTGCTGTTTTTGTTTGTTTTTTTCTCTCGCTGCAGGAGGATGATGAAGACTAAAGAGAGTTGAAAATGTACCCCTAAGCTTTGATTAAAAATCATTAGGCCATCTCTTTGTTTTTTTTTCTCTTTCAATAGAAATCGCGGTAAATCTTTACCGCCACTTGGACAGAAATTCTACGTATAATACTCTACCAAAACACCATTCATGACGTAGGCACCGAGGAGGAAGACTGCTGGCACGCACCAAACAAACGCCGGGTTGCAAAACACCGGTTGATAAATTCCAAAACGAAATCGACAACCAAACGAATCTGCCCCAACCTCTGTTCCGTTCGGACCAGGGAGAAACAGACAGACGTTAGGCACCACGTACCGACCGGCCCGACGTGACGACCACCCCAGCTGCAGCTGCACGTACGCCGCCGGGGCCGGGGCCGGGGCCGGGCCAGGTTGACTACGTACGCTGCCGGCCGGCCGCAGCCAGAGGTCCCTCCAGCTGAAACTGGGGCCATGTTTAGTTCCGCTGAAATCTAAAATTTGGCCCTATGTAAAAAGAAGATTTTCCGTTACATCAAATTTACGGTATATGCATGGAGTACTAAATGTAGATGAAATCAAAAACTATTTACACAGTTTGGTTGAACTTTGTGAGACGAATTTTTAAGCTTAATTAGTCAATATTTGAACAATAATTTACAAATACAAACGAAATTACTACATTGTTCACCGTCACATCGAACGCTGTGCAAATACCGAACCGGCAGCAACTAAACGCGGCCTGGAAATGCGCGAAGCCATCCCACTGCGTGCAGCGTGCAGCGTGCAGCGCGCAACGGCACGCATACACACACGTATATAAATTCTCCCGCCTCCCCATCCCATTCTCCCTCCGTACCATCGTCCGTCGTGCACGACAACACACACAATCACCAGTTGCAGTTGCAGTTGCGCTTGCGCCCGTTCCTAGTGCCTGCCTGTCTCTTGCTCGATTTGTTCCGTTTTACTGTGTGTGTGATCCATCTGGGGCTAGCTTAGCTGTACCATCTCAAAATCTCATGGCGTCCATCGTGCTGCTGCTGTCGGAGCTGCTAGGCGGGGAGAGCGCCAGCGTGCTGGCGGCCGAACGCTACATGGGCGGCCATCAACACACAATCACCGCACGGTGCCAGGAGACGAGGAATAATGAGGAGTGGTTCGAGGATCTGGCGGTGTCCAGGGTAGCCGTCGACCTCATGTGGCCATGAGATCAGCTACTGACTTGAGCGTGTGTGCTTCCTGTCCTGTTCCTGTGTGGGTTGCGCAACACCGATCTTGCTCTGTTCGTTGCTTTCTGATTCTTTCTATTCAACATCCATGTAAATGTATCTATTTATTTATGCCATGTATGTAAAACAACTGCTGGAAAATGTATCTATTTATTTATGCGATACGAGTATCGGATACGATACATATCGGATGCGAGGATACGCTATTCTCGGAAAAAAAAAATGACACGAGGATGCGGTAGTGTGTTTTAATATATTATTTTTAGTAACTAAAATAACAAACCAATAGCAAGTTTATTAAGGTGGCTCTATTTAAGTTAGAGAACTCGTATATAAAAGATAGGAAACAAATCGAGAGATGCGCATCATGTATATGTATATATTAATATAAACAACAAACATGCTAGTTCGTATGAAAGATTTAATATAATTTTTTTTAAAAAATAAATTACCTTATTGATACTACAGAAAACGCGCGCGCTCACCGTTCAGGGATATTTGGTCGTGATGCGCTTGCGTTCTTCGATGCACGGCGGTGCCTCTTGCTCGGCAGCTGGCCTTGCAGTTGCAGGTTGCGCCAAGGGCGCAGGTCAAGTCAGCTAGCAAAGATGCCAACCCCAACATACCAGCGGCCCGCGGCTGACGCCAACGAGCGTGTCAATGTGTCGCCAGCGCACGGTGTGGGTTCTCTCCGTCAGGCATAAGACAATGATGATGGATTGATGGCGACATGAACAAAATCGTGCCACAGGTTCATTTGTCGTGTCGCTTTAGGTTTCCACGCCACTCGATTAGCAGAGGATACGTGCAGCATTTATATCTCTAAATAAATTTATTAAAAAATTATATTCAAAGATTTTTCTAATGATACCAATTATATACTATAAATATTATTATGTTTTAATATGTATTTTGTCAAAGTTATTTCTCGAGAAGCGAAAATGATAAAGTTTCCATGCCACGAGGTTGACTCGATTTGTAGAAAATACGTGCAATATTTATATCTTCAAATAAATTTATTAAAAAACTAGATTCAAGGATCTTTTCAATGATACCAATTATATACCATAAATATTATTATTTTTTAATATGTATTTTGTCAAAGTTATTTCTCGAGAAGCGAAAAAGACAAATATTTTGAGACGGAGTGAGTATAGCTTTACTGCGGCTCGTTCCAGCCCGCAGCAGGGTGCCGGCGACGACCGGTGGGAAATGAAAACCAGGATCTTAACTCTTGAGGACAGATTTTCCTATAAGATCAGTGTCGGTGGAAGTTTTATTCGCGTTTAATTAGCTGCTACGTAAGCTTTTCTAATGGCACAACATTTCTATGAAGAGAAAAGTTGAGTTTTATATATATAGATGAAATTCTCTTGACCCGATTTTCAACTTTAGATGAGTCATGGGTTAGCTATCAATGAAACAATGTATTGAGTGTAGTTTATTCATCCATGTTTCATTGCATTTTGTCTAACGTGATATTTTTGGAAACAACGCTATAAAAACTCTACATTGATAATGGCCTAAAAAAGAACCTAAATGCTTATAATAGCGTGCACATGATTTTTTGGGGATGCACACAGAAAATGATAGAGAAAAAACAAAGAAAAGTGAGAACTCACCTACCACTGCCGAAGATGAAAGAGTTCGTGCTTATCAATATGTGCCTAAATTATAATTATTATTAAAATAAATTTTTAATTCCAATGATCAAACAGGGCCTTAGCAGTTTCTATACCTGCCATGTCACTATTCTCCTACAACTAAAAAGACTAAAAGTAAGACTATTTTTTGTGTGACTTTTTTTTGGGTCGCTCCTCCCTTCCGGCTATGCGATACCCCGCGTGATAGAAAAAGAAACTGCCATCCCTATGATCCCCGCCTGCTTTGAAGGAAACAAATCAATCACCTGAGGCCACATGCATAGAAGGAAACAATAATCATGTATGGAAGAAAACAATTGGCAAAGATCAAGCAAGACTCCTCCCTTCCAGTCATGCGATACCCCGCGCGATAGAAAAAGAAACTATCATCCCAGCGATCTCCACCTGCTTTGAAGGAAACAAATTGATCACCTGATGCCACATGCATGGAAGGAAACAATAATCATACATGGAAAGAAACAATTGGCAAAGATCAAGCAAGACGACTCAATGAGGTTGGCCCTTAATTTTAGTGTTTCCAGCATGCAGACCTGAAATTAAAAAGTGGTTGCTCCTTAAGAACATCAGTGGTGCCAAATAAAAAATGTGCAGGTTATACATGGTGAGACTGGTGAACCTTCTGTAATTTCCTAAACGAATATTCTCACCATTCGTATATAGGTCCATTTCCCTGCGTTTTTTCGTGCTCCAATTAGCATATAATATGAAAGTATTGTTGTGTTCATCACGACTTCCAATTGACTACTCCCATTAGCATATACTTCCTCCGCCCCAAAATATAAGTCGTTATGAGATGTGTGCAGGTCAAACTTTCTCAATTTTGACTAGGTTTGTAAAAAATACGTGCAACATTTAACAATCAATTGGTCGACTCCTGAGGCCACATGCATGTAAAAAATAACTGTATTATAATTGGTCGAAGTTAAAAGAAAAAGTTGACTTCTCGGAAAGCGAGAATGAATTCTATTTTGGAACAGAGGGAGTATATGAAAGCAGTGTTGAAAATATTTTAACAATTAAGTTTATCTCTGTCTGATTGGTAAGCTTAGACATCATAATGACATAAATTTTTTTGACTCTCATAGACACCCTCATGGATCAGTGCAAAGCATCACAATCCTATAGCATACACAAATGGCAATTTTAAAGACCATCTTAGACGTTCTGACATTAGAGTATATACGTGCAGACATATAGGCATGGTGGTGCAAGTGAGCAGCCAGCATGAGTCGAGAGTTATGGGGTGTTTGGATTCCAGGACTAAACTTTAGTCCCTGACACATTAAATTTTTAGATATCAATTAGGAGGACTAAATATGAGCTAATTATAAAACTAATTACATAAGTTGTGGCTAATTCGCTTGCCAGCGCCGTGTACAGGATGGTATGGAGATGTGGTGGAACTTATTCGTGGATTTGTTGGCGCACAAAAGAAATGGATATCGGAAATCTCTTCCTGCCGGTATAAAAAATGATCTTAGCCGCATCACAGAAAGATCTACACAGTAGAATTTATGAGTCTGCGACGCCATGCTCTCTGTGACTGTGTAAATTTCACGAACTTAACTTTTTGGATTAAATGTCACTTTAACGTCGGTCATATACTTTTACAGCATTGTTATTTTATCGTACGATCCGTGTGTTTTTAGTATAAAAGTTTAGCTGTCCCGTAGCAACGTACGGACACGAACCTATTTACATATATACTCAAACCTATGTGTACATGATTATATGGAGATGCAGTAGAACTTATTCATGGATTTATTGACGCATGAAAGAAATAGATATCGTAGAATTCTTTCTGCCGATATAAAATATTATCTTAGCCGTATCACGAAAAAATCTATACAGAAGAGTTTGTGAGCCTACGACGTCGCGCTCTCTGTGACTGTGTTAATTTCACGAACTTTGCTTTTTGAATTAAATGTCACTTTGATGTCGGTATTTAATTTAACAGTATTGTTATCTTATCGTGCGATCCGTGTATTTTTAGTACAAAAGATTTAGTTGTCCCGTAGCAACGCATGGACACGCTACCTAGTTAACAACTATGTCTCTAACATATCGTTTCTTTATGGGGCCTATATCAAAATCTGACTAATCCCGTGATTGTCTCTCCCTCCTTTGCCCGCCCTTTCTTCAGCAAATTTCCCTTGATGCTCGTTCGTCGGGATGCGGCGGGGCGTGTGTGGTCGAGCGGCACTCAGTCACCGAGAAGCGACAGGCGGGGGCCACACAACACTCGCTCACCGGGTGGTGCTCGTTACCTGGAACGCGACAGGCGATCGTGCGCTCGTCGGCCCACGGCCGGTGGTGCGGTCGAGCGACGCTCGCTAACTTGGACGGGAAGGGGGCAAGTGGTGCTTGCTCACAGGATACGTATAGGTGGTGCGACGGTGCGACGCTCGCTCGTCAGGACGTGACAGAGCATGCGAGGCCAAGCGACGCTTGCTACCTAGGACACGCAGCCTGTTCGGTTGGCTGGTTCATTTCGTTGTTGATTCGTGAAGAAGTACTGCTGGCTGGTTTGTGTGAGAGAAAAATATTGTTTCGGCTGAAAATTTACGATCGTTTACAACAAGCCACAGCCAAACAAACATGCTGACGATAGGCGGGGCACGTGCTCCCCCACAAAGTAGAGCAATGGTGTCACAGCGGTGTGGGCAACCGGGAGCAAGTAAGGCTATCTACTACAACAACACCTAAAATATAAGACCCATTCATTCTTTGGGTAGCACTATAGGCAAAAGGTTCAATACATATTCGACATCTTCTCCAACAACAAGACCCAAAATAGAATATTTTCTGTAAATGGGTTTTCAGGAGAGAGGATACCCATATTTGGTTTGTGCCTCTCACGCAACCCAAAATAGTTCTTCCGTGTAGGTACTCTGTTAGAGGCTGATTTTGAGTCTCTTATTACCTATTTTGAATTTAGGTGCCCATATAAATTCCTTGTTAGAGACAGTCTAATTGAGGTGCACTAGTATCTTGTAGGCACCGAAGACGACGATGCCTGCTTCGAGAAGTTTGGACGCCTTGATGAGCTTGTCCACCACTACAGTTTTGATCCTGGCCTTGTTTGGGGCCGCTTGTCTCCCCTTAATCGTGCTAAAAGTTATGATTCTAGATCAACTTATTTTTTCGTGGTTCTCTCCTCGACCTGTTTCAACGTGATCGTAGAATCAGCTATTAGCGAGCAGTGGAGAAAATCCCCTCGATTCTCTCCTTCCTCTCGTCACCGCCTCCACCTGCTCAAGCCCCGCCCACGCCTCTCCTTGCTCGTGCCCCGCCTCCATCCCACTCGGGCACCGGAGCCAGAGCAGGACACGAGCTCGACGAATCTGCCAGCAGTCCCGCTTCCGCCTCCTCGCTCAGGCACCGCAGCCAGAGCCGAGCCCGATGGATCCACCGCCTTATCATCTAGCAGCGACGAGGACAGGTGGTGCTTACAAGGTGGAGATGTCTCTTTCTCTTGCGACAACGGCGAGGCTGGTGGTTCCCGAGAACCAGCTTCCCACCATCGGATCAAAAGGGAGTTGTCTCGCCGTGGTAGTTGTCGAACCGCTCCACGAGTAGGCCCGTCACTAACGAGCGGACTGTCTCCTCTTCCTCATCGAGTCCCTTCCCATCCTCATTCACGGCGGAGCTCGAGCATGTCCATGAGTTCTCACTTAGAATCTAGCATACCAAATGCTAAGATTTTTCTTCTTGTGATTCTTATAAAACCTCATTATGGAAGAAATCCAGCTTTAATTTCAAAGCGAAGTCGAGAAAAGTGGTCCTAAATCGGGCCTTTATCACTCTTCCAGGTAGGTAGGAGATGACTTTGGAAGGGTGTTTTTATAAAATTTTATCGTACTGGATATCACCCGAAAAAGGTATGGATCTGCCGTTCATGACTTTGGACTAGATTTTGATTTTGAGTGTTTTGGACCTAAATGGCACGTAACCACAAGTTCAAGGCCCGCCAGCGCATTTAACTCTATCTGTTCTATAAAAATAAATTACGTAAAAGATAAAGTTAATTACATATATATAAAAACATTACTTATTTGATATAATAAATAATTTAACTTCTCTTATATAAACTCATATAGAAACGGTCGAAGAGTATATGCATAACATTCATGATGCCTTAAAGACTGCCACATAGCTATGGTAGGTGGCAGCAGGTGAATTGGCTTTCCCTGTCTCCACCATATAAAAACAGTTTTTCTCTCTACTCTCATTGAGACGTGCTTTGCACCGCTACTCTGCATCCAACCGTGTGCCTCACCAAATTCGAAATGGAACCCCAGACCCTACTAACGATGGCAGTGGGTTGGGTTTGGATAGATATCCGTGGATTTCGGGTCCAATAGGCTCGGGTTTGATTTTTCCCCATGGTTTTCGGGTTTAGGAACCCGAAATTTATCGGGTTCAGTTTCGGGTTTCGGTTTTCACCCGCGGATGTTCAATGGAGGTCCGAACATCTTGACTAAAGGACTCATGTGTTTTATTAATAAATTGTTTATGTAAGCTATTAAATTTGTTCTAAGTTGAGTCATGATTTGTTCTAAGTTGAGTCATGAAATTGTGTGTTGTTTATTGCCTCTAGTTTATACATGTCAATATGTAATTTATATCATGCATCTGTTATCATCCGGAAATGCTCCCCACACGGTGACACGGGTGACCACTGATCAGCCGCCACACGGGATCTTTCACCGCCTACGCGTACCGGCGTACTGGGGACAGTGCCGCACTCTCTCGCTGACAGCCCTGGACACATGAGGGGTCCCCACATCACAGTGGTGTACCACCAGCGATGTGCCCATTGCTCGTGCTGTTTGTGGGGGCGCGGCGCGTGACGGCGTGAGTTTCTCGTTGAGATTCGCCGTGGCGGAGGCAGGCAGAGCCGCCTTTCGCCGTCGCGGCCTCCTGCTCCTCCTCGTCTGCCACCGGCTTCCAAGTCCCAGCGCGCAGGGGCCGACGGCGACGGGAGGGGAGAGGCGGCATTGGTAATCCGGGGGGAGGCTGTGGAGCGGAGGGCGGAGAGGGGCTGCGCCGGGCCACGCCGGGCCACGCCGTCCGGGGTCTCCGGGTCGGTCGCCGCAGCTTCCGGCCACGCCGAGGCCGAGGAAAACGAGAGGGATCGAGGGAGGACTATACCCCGGAGCCCCTTCGCGAAGGTTCCGGAATGGCGGTAAGACTTTCCTTTCTGTCCCCTTCCATGTATTGTGAAGGGATGATCTCTCGCGCCATGAATTCTTGATACTAATAGTCTGGTCCGCTGCTACGGTGATTCCGCGCGTTAGATTGGGTCCCTGATGTCGCGAGGTTGGGTTTTTTTTTTTTCTCCCTTTCTGCTGCTCAACGCTAGGGTTTTCTTAACACTGGATCGAGTTAGAACCTGCATTTTTTATGCTATTTCGGGATGGATGGTGGTTTGATCCTATTGTTGGTCGAGGTGCCTGATGGTTAGTTCTTAATTCGTGTCACAGCACTGGGTTAGCGAGAGTGATGGCAGTGACAGCTTCGAATGGGATAGCGATGGCAATGGGGAGGAGGCAGCGAGCTTCAACGCTGCTGGTGCCAGTTCATCAGCAATGACATCAACGAACACTGATGCTCCAGGCCCATCGACACGGGTAAGCCAGCTAACTGATCCATGCATATGCAACAATGTGTGAACTCAGCAGCTAGTTGTTCTTCAGTTCATGTTACTCAGGGTTGTTCAAACCACTTGTGCCAAACTGGCCGGAGTGGGAGTGGGAGTGGGAGTGTGTGTGTGTGTGTTGGGGTTTGGGGGGGGGTTGGATATATATGGTAGTCATGAACAGAAACAGGATCATGATTAGTGTATAGCGACACGAACACTCTCAATGTTACTGTTACCTTGTTCCTAGTGGCTACGATTGTAATATTTCTGTTTGTTTGTGGGGCTGATTTGAAGGTTGCTAATGGCAATGGGAAGGCTGGGCCATCTGCCGCTTTGGTTCAGAAGTATATGGACATGGGTTTCACAGAAGAGATTGTTCTGAAGGCCATGAAGGACAATGGTACTTAGCTAATAACCCATTTCTTCTCATTTACTTAGATTCTAGGTGATTTTATATACTCTATCTGACAGTTGCTTTTTCTTTCAGGGGATAATGGAGCTGATTCATTAGTTGAGCTTCTTCTTACTTACCAGGTATTCATTTGTGTTCCTACTTCTATTAGTTATTCTTTGATGATGTTGTTGCATGGTGTCAAAGAGGATTTGTATTTACGAAGTGATGCCAAATGCAGGAACTAGGCAATGATCTCAAAGTGGATGACGGCTTTGCTTCTGGTTGTGTCCCCCAAACTGTTGACGATAGTGATGATGATGACATTCTAGAAAACTGGGATGATGAGGATGCTGGTGGTAGAAGCACAAGGGTTGCTAACTCTTTTGATGATTCTGGAGACGAGGTATTTTGACGCGCCCCCTTGGTGACTGTATGCATTTACTTTATTATTTTGAGAAACCTGCTATGTATTTAGTTTGTTTCAATCACATTTACTTCTGCATTAAACTTGTTTAATGTTAATCCAGTAAATAGACTACTTATCCTGAAGACCATAAGGTTCCTTACTTTTACTTGCACTTGTTCCTTTTGTTTTCAAACAGCTGTTAGCTACATAGCTGTACTAGAAAGCCAATCTACTTTGTTTTTCCGTTATATTTGGGGACAACTGGGTTCTTTTAGGCAAAACAACATGTTCCCATAAAACCAAAATCCTTAATTTTTTAAGAAAATCGTATTGGTAAGACGGTAAGCAAGATAGTTGTGTCAATCATAAACTTGAAACTATTGCGTTTCATCTTGTGCGTATGACTAGAACTCTCGTGTTGGGTGATATTCTTGAACAAGACACCACCATGGACTAACAAATGAAATTCCAAAATTGTGGGTGGTTCGTTAATGATGAATTTCTTATTTTGTATCTGACATTCATTTCTTTTTACTGAAATTTGCTGTAGCCCCTCCTCCCTGTAATAGTATTCACTCCTACTGTTTTAATTCACGAAAAAAACTTTAGTTATGGGTTATAATCTACTTCCTTTTTGATACTTATGCAAATCGTTCACTGATCCTGAGAATTGGAGGCTCTGTAGTGCAACAACATTCCTGTTCAACTCTAACATTGAACTTGCATTGTGCTTTCTGGTGTTTGGCATGTGACTTCATGTAGCTGAGAGTTGATTGAATTGTTTTCCTAAAATTGTCCATAGTTATGAATTATGATACTTCCCATTTTTATACACATTACAAGAATTGTTGTTTTTGTCCTTTGGTTGCAATGCTAGTTTATGTAGCTTGTCAACTGTATTCTAAGTGCTTTCTACACAGGATTTCTTACATGAGATATCACAGACGGATGAGAAAGTTGATTCGTTAGTTAAAATGGGGTTTCCTGAAGACGAGGCTGGACTGGCTATTACTAGATGCGGTGTGCTCTCTGAGCCTTTGTTCCATGCTCCTCTGTTTGCCTTAGATTCCTCAGCAAAATAAACATCAATTTCCAACCTTGAAAGTAGGATGTGCTCTCATATAGAATAAGTTAGTTGAATCCTCAAATGCAGTAAGTTGGAACTCGTAAATTGTCTGCAACCTTGAACTGGGATAACCTAGAATGGTTGATTCTTTCTAAGCTTGATTTACTGTTTGCATCAAGTCTGGGTATCAAAGCAGGCAACCAACAATTTATTATTCTTTTGGGGTCAGAATATTTTAATTGCATTTTCTGTCAAATAAAACTGTTTTTGCAACGTGTACCACTCAGATTCTGTCCTTGTCCCTGTTTTATTTTAACTTATCTTCAGAGTTTATTATTTGAAGGGCGGGCCTAGTGCAAGCGGTAGAGTCTTACCGCCTGTGACCGGAAGGTTCTGGGTTCGAGTCGCGGTCTCCTCGCATTACACAGGCGAGGGTAAGGCTTGCCACTGACACCCTTCCCCAGACCCCGCACAGAGCGGGAGCTCTCTGCACCGGGTACGTCCTTTTTTTCAGAGTTTATTATTTGAACTTGTCAAAGCATGCTCCAAATGCCCCTGTTCACTGATCATGCACCTTACGCCATCTACTGTCGTCTGTGGTTTAAAATTACTCAGGGCAGGATGCATCTATTTCTGTTCTGGTGGATTCAATATATGCTTCACAGACCGCAGGAGATGGTTACTGTGGCAATTTGTCTGACTATGAGGTTTGTCTTAGGTGAACTGTCCATACAAGTCTGCAATAAGATTTAGTTCTAATTTAATGGTCTGATAATGGAACTGTGTTTGCAATACTGCAGGATAGTTCGTATGGAGGGAGAAACAAAGGAAGGTTCATGGATGGGAACAAAAAAAAGAGAAAGACATGGTGGTCAAGCACAGGGAAGTAGAGGCCCATTAGATGGTAGCTCTAATGAACCCATGCCTCTCCCACATTCAGTGGTTGGATTTAACTTGCCAGACCAGTGGACAAGACCAGTGGACATATCGCTGCCTTCACAAGCTATGGGTCCACCATACTTCTACTACGAGAATGTTGCTCTTGCTCCAAAAGGTGTCTGGACTACCATATCAAGATTCTTGTATGATATTCAGCCGGAGTTTGTGGACTTGAAGTACTTCTGTGCTGCTGCCAGGAAAAGAGGTTATATACACAATCTGCCACTTGAGAACAGGTTACCTCTCCTCCCCATACCTCCAAAGACAATATCCGAAGCATTTCCTCATACCAGGAGGTGGTGGCCATCATGGGACCCAAGACGACAGTTCAATTGCCTCCAGACTTGTGTGTCTAGTGCAAAACTGTTAGAGAGGATACGTGTAGCCCTTACAAACAGTTCAGATCCACCTCCTCCAAGAGTTCAAAAGTTTGTGTTGGAGGAGTGTAGGAAATGGAATCTCGCTTGGGTTGGCTTAAACAAGGTTGCTCCTTTAGAGCCTGATGAGATGGAGTTTCTACTCGGCTTTCGGAAGGATCACACCAGAGGTATCAGCAGGACAGAGAGGTATCGATCTCTAGGAAATTCATTTCAAGTTGATACTGTTGCTTACCATCTCTCAGTCCTCAAGGATATGTACCCACAAGGCATGAATGTACTGTCTTTATTCTCTGGTATTGGAGGAGCAGAGGTAGCTCTCCACAGGCTTGGTATACGCATGAAGACAGTTATTTCAGTAGAGAAGTCTGAGGTCAATAGGACTATTCTGAAGAGTTGGTGGGATCAGACGCAGACTGGTCTTCTGATTGAGATTAGTGATGTGCAGACACTGACATCTGAGAGGATCGAGGCATATGTTAGAAGAATTGGCGGCTCTGATCTTGTGATTGGTGGAAGTCCCTGTAACAATCTTGCTGGGAGCAACCGTCACCACAGAGATGGTTTGGAGGGCGAACATTCTTCATTATTCTACCACTATGTTAGGATCTTAGACTCCGTCAAGTCCATCATGGAGCGTTTGTGGTTTTTGGAATCTTTATTGTTTTGGTTCTAGAATTGTAGCATCTTTTCTTGTGATCAAACTTGTGAATGATTTGAAGGTTGACTGGTGTGATTCTCATGTCACTCTAATTTAGGCTACTTTTAGTTTAATCTCCTTTGGTGATCAATGCAAATTGATGTTGGTGCAATTCTGTGGCACTGTTTGGTGATTAATGCAAATTGATGTTGGTGCAGTTGTGTGGCACTGGCAGTTCTGATGCTTTCCCTTTTTAAGTTTGTATTTCTCAATGAGAGATCTAGTATCTTTGTTGCAAAAAAAAAAAAAAAAGCAATTGTGGAGCTGTGAAAAGGACAATGCTATAAGCTCCAACCACCCACTGATGGTGAGGACAGAGGATGTCCTGCCTCACTATGTGCATCCAACTCAAAAGATCCTGCATTTGCTCACGGTTACCACCATACCACAACTCCACCCAAACCATAAAAACCAGTGTGGCAACAATGAGAGCTAAAGCTTCCAGGCTCTGAATCATCAGGATGTCTGTGACAGCATCAGCCCAGGTGCCTCAGCCTCACCATACGACCTGTTGGGAGCTGCTTTAGGTTGCATCAACTATCTGCGCAGAATTTGGACCGATGTGAGTTCTCGTTCTCAGCTTTGGCCTTCTTTTTGAAGTGTATGCATGTTGAATACAGATTCTAGAGTCCCTTGTGTTTGTGTAGATCGCAGATGGTGGGGGACTGGAAAGAAGATGATTCTTTCCACTCGTGGTGTGCTTGAATCCAGCAATGGTGCACATTCTAGTGGCCTTATGAAGAAAAGGTGAGTTGTTTTGTAAGTGTTGCATTACCAAATCACTTCAAATTTGTAAAACTGTTGCCCAGAAATTGACACTGTGAAAGTATCATATTTACATCAGTGTTCTAAATTCTGCATACTGTCACCTCATGCCCTGGACTATGCTGAGCTGTAGTAGACAGCTGATCTAGTACACTTTGCAGAAAGATTTTGGAGCACATTATTCTGCTTAGAGCCAAGCCAAACATCTCAGATGCTGAAGAAAGAGATATGCTGGACTACCTATATACATCACAGTACCAAATGAGAGGGATACTCTGTCTCATTAGGTTAGGCTTATATACACTTCAGCTGCAGAATCAGTTAATAAGTTTAAACTTCAATTTGGTATTTGTGATATATTGGATGCAGGCATATAGAGGACCCCAACAGGAGAATTTCACACATGCTGTCTTCACGCGCTTTCAGCAGAAAGAAGACACCACAAAGTTCCAGAGTAGTGCATACTATTCAAAATTGTTGATGAGCACGTAAAACCTATTTCCTATGTATGCCTCAGCATGTAATCTTCTTTCCAGTTCTTACACCATACTGATTCTCTATGCTCATAGCACTGTGATAGACACTGTTTGGATAACTTACAAGGCTCGGTTTCTGTAGATTTCGAGTCCGAGGCGGAAGATGACATTATACCTATCTTTCATAGGGGAGAGGTAACTCAAGCTACCTTTTCCTGGCGTAAATCGACACCATTCTTTAGGTATCTAAAAAATGTCCCAATGCCATTTTTGCACTAAAACCGAAATGTTGTTTCCTGTGGCAGGATTTTAACTACGGTGTCGAGTTCATGCTGCTGATATCTTTCTTTTAAGACTGCATCCGGAGAGGCAATGGAGGATGCATTAGCTTCTCTTCAGAAGTTGATCAGCCAATGCTGTTCTTTTACTGTGCAGGCAACCTGCGGTAAGACAACATGATATGTTATGGTTCTTCGGTCACATTGCCACTGCGACTGCGATTCTGTACACGATTGCTAAGGCTGAAGACATATAACCTATTTATCCTGTTCCACATAGATCGTCATTAACATGTACATTTTTTGTTACAAGCACTTTTTCCAAAATCTCATGGAACTGCTTCTAATGTTATATACTTTTATTTTGTATCAGGCTGCTGTTTGGATCATCCGGATAGCGGATACAGTCATGCTGCACTAATCCGTTTCCCATCATGTTAGTGAGCTATAAGTTCTCTCTCATCCTATGCATGTCAGAATCTCTGTGTATAAGTTAGCAGCATGTTCGAGCTACGGTTGCTTACTCAATTTATTGTATCATGCAGTTGACGACTTGAAGCTGTTCAGGGAGAGCATGGAGTACAAGGATGTAAGGATTCTGCTCACACGGATTTCAATTTTGAGTTTCCTGCCTGGATCTGCATACTGCATTCCACTAACCCAAGTAAATTAAAACTAGAAAAATAGAAGATAGAGGTTTGCATACAGAATATGACGGTGCAAATGCAGGGTTGGATTCCAACTCTGAACTGAAGCAGGATGTGTTTGGTCTGTGAGTTGCAGATGTGGGCATCGAAGTTCCACCCGGTCGTGGAGAGATCCCTCCACCTGCATTTCACCCTTGACCCCGTGGGGAACCAGCTGATGTAGACCGAGCAAGCGATGACTGGCATTTTGCCCTGACTACTGAGTTTGCTACTTTGATACGTGATCGGTGTTGTTTGAGCCGCTGCAGCCTGCAAGCCTCAATGAAATCTCCAAGTTGGACAAGAAAAAACAGATGAACGCCGATAACCTCACTTGGAACAGATGTCATCAGGCATGTGCAGTGGCAGTTCGGTACAGAGTTGAGGACAACAAACAGTAATCTGACTGAGATGCAACAAACAGTGGGCGTGTTCGGCTGGTAAAGAATTCAGCCGGAATTCACTGTTTGAGGCTGAAATTCACTGTTTACGTACTCACAAATTCATCCAGATTCATTCAGATTCCTCCCAGCGAACATGACCGGTAATCTAACGGTGTGTGTGACTCGGTGGAATGAACCACAGGACCAGGTAAGCTGCTCGCCACCATCCTGATTCCTTTCCACAAATTAAAGGAGAACTCGTCCAAACGCATAGATTTCGATCCAAGACGTCCTCACTAACGTCGCCAGAAATGGAAGAAAATCAACCGCGCTAGCTAGAATAGAATGACCGGTCGACGGTGAGGTGTCGTGTTGAGGGATCGGCAGCGTCTGCTCCTCGGTTTCACTTTCACTTTCACCACGACACCACCCCGGCACCCCGCCGTTCACGTTCACGCGCGGTGACAAGGATTTCACCGCGGTACGGGTGGATCCGGCGACGAAATCCGAGGAGGGTCCCAGGTGTTGTGTAATCCCGCGGCACCTCGACGTGAGGTGCACGCTTCCACCTCCCATCCTCCCTGCGCTAGTGGATTCTCGCATCACCCCCGAATCCCTGCCGCGCGACTACCGTTTCACCTCAGCCTGTCAGGCAGGCCAACTGCCACTTTCACCTCGGTTTTTTAAGCACTTGCTCACCTCTCTGCACTGCTACATGCATGTTACATGCTATATGCGGAGGATTTCATAAAAAAGAACAGTATAAGAGAAATTATGGAAAGGAAGCATGTGAACTCGTCCCGGTGGAGGCGGAGGGTGATAGCACTGAATTGCATTCCTTTCCTTCCAAGAGCGTGAGCACTGAATTACATTTCATTCCTTTCCTGCCATATCTTCCACTCAATCACCAATCAGCATGAATTGCACTGTCTTCTGATGGAGGGTGGGTGATAGCAGGAAAGGCCCACAATGCAAGAGCGTGAAACACCAAATCTGATTGGAGAAGCTACAGTTAGATTAGCCAGTGCCTAGTGATCTGCCGTCTGTACGTCGTACCTCCTGATCGCAGAGGGTGCAGTGGCGTTCAGGCGTTTGTTTGCCATTGTAGTAGTAGGTCTGCCGTCCAAACTCCAAAGGCGGTTCAGCAGGAAGCCACACGAATGAATAGTTTTACTTTAGCCCGCGCCCAGGATTTTCAGATGGGTGTGGCGCTCTCAAATTTGATCGAAACTTGATGAACTTCCTGTGTAACCGGAGCGCACCGAGTAGATCAGAGAAGAAAGCCAGCACCATATATATGATGATGTTTCCAGATCTTGATGGAACTGTCCTACTTAGTACTATTAATTATTAGAATTATATAATGGTGCCGTTCGCTGGTCTGGTTTAGACCAGCCAGCTGCTTCCCCTCTCAAGTTACTGTTCATCAAAGCAGCCGAATAGTATTTTTCTCTTACAACAAACCAGCCGAAATAGTGTTTTTCAGCCAAGTTTCAGACCAGCGAACTAAGTCAATATGGGGGCGTTCGCTGGTCTGAACATTTCAGACCAGCCGGCTGGTTCCCTCTCATTGTACTGTTCATCAAACCAGCCAACATTGTTTCTCTCTCACACAACCAGCCAGTTTCAACCAAGTTTCTGCCAGCAGAACGGGGCCTATATTTATTACAAGTTTACTTCTACCTCTGCTTGGTGTTGTAGGGCGGTAGCTACGGTACCTTTCTATGTTCATTAAAAGGTACAGTAGTAAACCTCCAGCAGCCTGTTTGTTTCGGCTGAAACGATCGTGGATTATTACTGTTGGCTGGTTTGGTACGAGAGAAAAATACTGTTCTGGCTTATAATCTACGATCGTTTACGACCAAACGAACAGGCTGCGGGTTGCCTCCTTGGTGTGTGTTGATCATCTACATAATATCAATAAAGGCGTGTTTAATTGCAAAAAAAGGTGTGTTTGGATGAGACCCTGGTAGTCTGGAACCAGGAACCTCGGCCAGGTGGACCTCAGGCGTCCATAATGGGGCGCCTAGGAATGATGCCTGCGCCATGTATGTTTTTTCTCGGCCGTCAATCGGAACACGCCCTAATAGCATGTAGCTGTCAGAATATTAGGCAATTTTAGTAGCAATTTAATCTAGAAAAAGACATTAAACAAAATGATCATGTTGGTGACATTATATATGTGCTTGTGTGTCTTAAACGTGACGAGCATGTAGATGATACTCAAACTAAGGATTGATAGCCAAGACCACATTTCTTTGATATACCAGAGTTTCGATGAAGACTGTTAAGTTGAACATCTATCTAGAGCAGCAGTTACACTCAGTCACAACTGAACAATGGACTATGCCTTAAATTGACAGTTTCGTGTGAGGTGAGTTTCACTAAAGTTATTATCTAGTACTAGGATGCAACAAGCATCCCCTCTATTAGAAGCATATAAGTCACACTTCAATGCCTTTCATGAGTATCTAGAGATTACCCACATCTCATAGATTGTGACAAGAAATCGAACTCATATAGGTGTGTTCCTTCTAGGATGTTCTGTAGGACAACATCCCTGCTTAAATAAGTCACTCGGATCACATTAAGGAATTGACCATCCTGCCTTACAACATTGGAGAAACAGTGCATCTCAAACGATTCGGACCTTAGCATAAGGGGTCTCTCACTCAGTCAACCACTAGCTTGTTTCACCATCCTCCTTCACGGGATCTCCGATCACATAGGACAGGTTACCACTATAAAATGACTTCACATGGGTCTCAAGCCCAACTCTCTCGATGCACCTTCTATCACATTACGTGACAGACTCTCTGTAAACTGATCTGCCAGATTCTTTGATGTATGGACATAGTCCAATGCAATTACTCCAGAGTTTCTTAATTTTCTGACAGATTTTAACCGCCTTTCACATGCCTTGTAGACTTCATGTTGTCCCTAGAACTGTTCACTTTGATTATCACCGTTTAGTTATCACAGTTCATGGAAATGGCCGGTATCGGTTTTTCAATTATTGGTAAATCCATTAGGAATTCACGAAGCCACTCGGCCTCAGCACCAGCGGTGTCTAATGCTGTGAGTTATGCTTCCATTGTAGACTTCGTTAAAACGATCTGCTTGCAAGACTTCTAGGAAACAACGCCACCTCCAAGCAAGAACGCGTATCCGCTTGTGGCATACAACTTATCAGCATCAAATATCCAGTTAGCATCACAATAACCCTCTAGTACCCTCGGGTACCCGGTATAGTGAATGCCATAACTCATGGTTCCCTTCAGGTACCTCAACACCCTCTCAAGAGCATGCCAATGTGTATCTCCCGGATTTAAAACAAACCGACTAAGTTTGCTCACAGTAAACGAAATATCAGGCCCTGTTACACTAGCCAAATACATAAGTGAGCCAACAATTTAAGAATATCTCAATTAATCCCGTGCTATTCTTTGATTTTTCCTTAATAGCACACTTGGGTCATAAGGAGTTGGAGCAGGTGTGCAATTGCTATATCCAAAGCGATTCAACACCATTTCCACGTAGTGGGATTGCACAAGTGTTACCCCACCATTTTCTTCTCTCAGTAGCTTTATGATAAGAATAACATCAGCCTCACCCAAATCTTTCATTTCAAAATTATTAGACAGAAAATCTTTCACTTCCTTGATCACATTAATATTATTTCCAAAGATTAAAATATCATCCACATACAAGAACAAAATTACACCTTCTCCCCCACCATACCAATAATAGACACATTTATCAGCTTCATTCACTGCAAAGGCGACCGATGTCAAAGTTTTGTCAAACTTCTCATGCCACTGCTTAGGAGCTTGCTTTAGGCCATATAAGGATTTTAATAATTTACAAACATTACCCTCTTGACGTTTTGCTACAAATCCATCAGGCTGATCCATGTAGATCTCTTCCTCAAGGTCTCTATTCTAGAAAGCTGTCTTAATGTCCATCTGATGAACGAGAAGATCGTGTGAGGCAGCCAAGGACAACAACACATGTATGGTCGTCAAACGGGCAACTGGTGAGTAGGTATCAAAATAATCCTCACCTTCTTTCTGCATATAGCCCTTTGCTACAAGCCTCGCCTTGTACTTCTCAATAGTACCATCAGGCCTAAACTTTTTCTTGAACACCCATTTACATCCTACAGGTTTGCATCCATAAGGATGATCAACCACCTCCCAAGTTCCATTACACATAATAGAGTCCATCTCACTCTGAACAACTTCCTTCCATAAGTCAACATCTAGAGATGAGTATGCCTCTTCTATGGTTTTAGGAGTGACATCCACAAGGTATATAATATAGTTATCGGTGCGAAAAGTGACCAACAAGTAAATATTTGTCGTTTTGTGGTACGTTGTGATCGGATGTGGCCTAGCACTCAATGACACAGGGTTTATACTAGTTCAGGCAACGTGCCCTACGTCCAGTTTAAGTCGGTCAGTGACTTTATTCCTGAGCCCAGGTGCTCTAAGTTTGCTATGGGGTTACAAACGAGTAGGAATAAGAAGGGGGGTGTTAGAGGTCCGACCGGGCTCTGGACCGAAGGGCTAAGAGTGACGGAAGCTCCTACGTGCGCTAAGGATTGGAACATATGCTCTATGTAGCTTTAGAGTTCTTGAGCCGTGGAGCTGTTTGAGTGCTCAGAATGTCTAAAGCTAGGCAGAGAAAGAGAGTTGGAGTCATCATCCTCCTGTTGGGAGAGAGCGCATCCCCTTTTATAGGTGAAGGAGATGGCCTTACAAGTGAGAGAGAGAGTGTGTGTGGTATCTAGTCTTGTTGCCCACGCCGTCGGGTACAAGGCGGTTTGCCGGCGCCCACAATACTGTTGATGCCCAGATGCATGTGGCATACTCCATTGTGTTCTTCTGGTATGGCAAATGTCGGCGCCTACCATACTGTAGGACAAATGTCGGCACCCACAACACTGTTCGTGTTCTGACATGTCTGGAAGGTTGCAAAGCACCCTTCTGACATGGTTTGGTGGTACTGTCATACAGGTGTGCAGGGTATTGTCATCGGTATTACGGTTGACTTGAGCGCCTTGCCTTATCTGCTCCGCCTGCTTCTTGGGTCCTCACCGAGGGGGCATCCCTGGTCCGTTGTTCCCAGTCGGCTCCGATCGCGTCGGTCGGAGAAGAGCTATAAGCAGAGGTTTGATGTATTCCCAATCAAAAAAGCGGGTCGGAGTCAGAAGCGAGTGTCGTCCCCTCCTTGGCCAGGCCTTCCGGTCGGAAAAGCGGGTCGGAGCCGGAAGCGAGCGTCGTCCCCTCCTTGGCCAGGTCCTCCGGTCGGAGACTAGATCGCTCTTCTAGCCTGTCATGGGGTTATCTGGGCCGGCCCAGGAGGCGCGTATTGTCGCAACACCGTCTGTTGGGCCAAGCTTTTTTTGCTAGGAAGCGAGCCCATTGGGGACCCCGGGTTTATGAACCCGACAGGAGCCCTCGAGCCCCCGGGCATTTCGGGTAGAATCGCCTGGGGGATTTTTCGACTTGCCAGTGGGTGCGCGCGAGCCACCCGGTGGGTGTAGCCCCTGAGCCCCCAGGTGATTTAGGTAGAATCGCCTGGGGGATTTTTGGACTTGCCAGCGGGTGCGCGCGAGCGTACCTGGTGGGTGTAGCCCCCGGACGATTTAGGTAGAATCGCCTGGGGGATTTTTTGACTTGCCAGCGGGTGCACGCGAGCGCACCCGGTGGGTGTAGCCCCTGAGCCTCCGGGCGATTTAGGTAGAATTGCCTGAGGGATTTTTTGACTTGCCAGTGGGTGCGTGCGAGCGCACAGAAGGCACCTGAGGAATCAGGCAAGACGGAGTCGTAGACCCAGACATCGGGCATGGCCGAGGGATCGGGCGAGACGGAGTCACCAACCTAGGCGTCGGGTGAGACAGAGTCACCAACCCAGGCGTCGGGCGCGGCTGTCGGGCGAGCCGAGGGGCCGAGCGACCCAAGCCCCTCAGCCCCGTTGGGCTCGGTAGGGGTCGATTGAGTTTCGTGCGTTACCCCATCCACGGCTTCCACAACAGGAGGGGATGAGCTAACATCGCTTGCCTCGATGGCTTGAGTGACGCGCTCGGTGAGCTCTCTAACAGGTATGTCCAAGTGGAATCTGGGTCCGTTGTTCGTAACGGGGTCGGCATTGCCCTCATGTGGCATTCCACTGCTCCTTAACCCGCCTCCCGATAGATGCCTGAGCCATTCCAGAGACTGACTCAGGTGGCCCGCTGGCCTCCCCTCGATGGAGATTCTATGGGCATGGCTCGAGGTTAGGATCGAACGAGAAGGTCAAGATGACCCTGTCTGCTTCTGAGCAGATCGGGCGAGGGCCGCTAGGGCTCATCTGCATTTTCTCCCCTGGCTCTGTTTGACACGAGGTGGCCTCGAGCCCTTCACGGGCCAGCCTTCGAACCTCGGTCGGTCATCACTCATGTCGAATGAGGCGACTACCGCTTCGTGATGCAACACGAAGCGTTGTGATGCATCAATTGCATATGCAATGCTTTGGATGCATGGGATGAATGAATGATTGTATGGATGAATGTATGTATGAGAAATGATGAATGAATGACCATGCAAATAAATAAAATAAAAGGTTTGGTAAAGTTACCTTGATGACTCGAGTGATGGGTTTGAGGAGTTCCTATCGGATATGTTCGAACGGGATTCGTGTCCATCATTCGTGATAGAAACGGCATAGCCTGCATGGGGCATCCCTCTGCTCCTTACCTGTCTCTCGGTAGTTGCCTGAGCCATTCGATCGACTCAGGTAGCCCATTGGTCTCTCCTTGATGGAGATCCCGTTGTTGGGCCCTTCCAAGCCCTGCCTGGGAAGGCGGATGGCTGTTTGCATGCGGTTGTGCCTTGTTTCCTATGCCCGGGTTGCGCTAGTGGTGGGCTATGCCCAGGCCACGTTCCGTTTAACTAGGCAATGCTTCGTTGGGTAGGGCAAGTCCCATCAGTCAAGACGCGTCCTCCTACATGCCTGTCCGCATTAAATAGGGGAAGGGAGAGGGTTTTCCTCCCATTCCTTCCCATTCCTTTGCCTTTGTCCAACTGTCTCCTCTCCTCCTTCTTCCTTTTCACCAAGCCCGTTCATGTGCCGTGGCGGTTTCTAGGAGAGAGGGTAGAGCGAGGTAGAGGAGAACTCACAGATTCGTTCATGAATCTAGGGCATGATGTCGAACTGGAGGCTATCCAATATAGACAAGGCGGTGCTGGCCGCCTTCACTGAGAATGGGCTGCTACCGCCGAAGGAGGTGGCACATTAGAGGGCTCCTATGCCAGGGAAAGCTATTCCCCTACCATGGGCCGATGAGGTTGTCTCCTTCCTCGCCTTCCACGAGCGTGGGCTTGGATATCCCGCACACTAGTTCTTGCGCGGGCTCCTCAACGAGTGGGGCCTAGAGCTGTAGCACCTCAATCCGACTAGGGTGCTGCACATTGCCGGTTTCATCACCATCTACGAGGACTTCCTCTGGATGGAGCCGCACGTGGACCTCTTCTGGCGGATCTTCATCAGGCGAGCCTTGTCGGAAGGGAAGCCACCCAGAACCACGCTGGTTGGGGGATTTTGCCCTGCAGAAGAAGACGAGGCCGTCGGGCTCCTACCCCACGTACTCCTCCTATGACTCCAAATGGGGGTGGCACGAGGAGTGGTTCTACATCAGGAACCTAGCGGAGGCGCCATTCCTGCCGTTCACCGGAAGAAGGCCGAAGATACAGGAGAACTGGTCGTGGGGTCCCTCTAGTTGGCAGAACAAGCTGGAGGTCATCGAGGTGGAGCTTCAGAAGCTGGTAAAGCACGACCTCGATGGGCTGTGGGTGTTCCACACCTTCTTCCGCTGTCGAGTCACCCCACTGGCGGAGAGGAGGTGGCCGATGTGGGCGTACTCCAGCCCAACGGATCCCGACCGTGCATCGCCGGAGGAGTTGCCAAAGGACGAGGTCTGGAGCCGACTCAATCGGGTGCTGCAACTGAGGGATAAGGAGTCCCTTGAAGGATGGCCCAGACCTCTCCACGCCGCGAAGCTGTCCAATCTGGTATGCTCCCCTCTTCTTATTCCGTGACCTTTTTTCTCTTGCTCTCCTTTGTTTTGACTTTGAGTTGTTCGTTTCATAGGCACTCATCGGTTACAAATCCTAGCCGCATCTTCTGAGGGGGCCAGAGGGCACGGCTCGGTAAGCTACCCTGAAGGAGGCAGCGGTCGCCAAGAAGAAGAAGAGAGCTGAGAAGGCTCGGAGGAGGCATGAGAAGGAGAAGGAGATTGCCCAGCGGGTGCGGGCCGGTGAAAACCAGAGTGATGTGGAGGCAGAGCTCGAGTTAGAGGAGCCCACGGAGATGGGTGGCGACATGAGCACTGCCGATTATGAAGGAGACTGGGGCATCGTTGCAACCTCGGTGGAGCGTCATGAGCTTGCGGCCGCGTCCGTCAGCGGTGGGTAGGATGTGGAGAGGAGCGGTGACATTCCTTAGTCGAGGAAGCACGCCGTGAGCAAAGACACCGCCGTCGAGCACAAGGCAAAGCGGGCGTGATCATCGCTCCCTTTGGAGGCATCGTTGGCTTCGCACCCCCTGCTCCGAGCATGGCGGGGCATGTCGGTCGGTCGGAGGAGCGTGCTCGTACCCCCACATCTTTGGGGTCGGCGTGTGCGCGTGACCCACAACAGGGAGACGCCCTGTCAGTTGCTTTGGTGGGTGTGCTATGAGACGACGGTCGCAGCCATTCGCGGGCTGATCAGGAACCGTTCGGGTCGACTCCTCTCTCGGTCGATATGAGGGGCGCAGGTTGCGACCCATGAGCGGTCCTCGTCCAGCGGGCTCATCATCAGCGGGTCAAGGCTTCAGGGCCCTGCCGCTTTCGTCTAGGTATGCATCTATGTTTCTTTTTGATCTCACAGTTGAGTCCTTTGAGCGTGACTGACCTGTACTTATTTGACAGCGGCCAGGGACTGATGGGACTGGGCATTGCCCTGCCTCCTATGCAGGAGGAGTGGAGACCCAGCCTACAGCAAATCGTGATGAGCGGCGGGGAAAGTAGACTAACGGCAGAGCGACCTTCACTTCTGGGGGTTGCGCCCTCTCGACCTGTCATGAGTACAGTGGCAGCGGCAGCGGCGGTGATGGCGGCGATCCCTATGGTGATGGTGGAGGTTGGGTCGGAGGTGACCCTTGTGATCCCTCCCCTAGCAGCTACGGTGGAAGAGAGGAGGGAAACAGGGCTCCCTGCCTCGCCCGGCGGAGGAACACATGGCTCGCCCTCCTGGTCAGAGCTAGAAGGGTCAGGAGTAGACGTGGCTAGGCCAGAGGCAGAACATCCACCGATGGGCCGTGGAGTCGAGATAGTGGAGATCCCCTACTCCGACGAGGCAGGCACTAGGGTGGAGCCGCCAGCCATCCCACCGTCGCATTAGTTGGCTATGGCTGTATCTTCTAGCGGGTTGGAGGTGACCCGCGAGCTGGTGTGGCCCTACCCCAGCGACCCGAGGAAGGCTCGGATCGTCCTTCGTGATGAGGAGGAGGTGGGGCTCTGGCACTTGCTGGCGGAGAGAGGACTGTCGATGGAGTCTGATCTCGCCCAAACCAAGGCGAGGCTCAAGGAGGCCTTGGGGTGGGTTGAGCTTGCCCATCAGGCGGTCTCAGTCGACCCACCGTGCATCGTAGAGGTAAGCTTTCTATGTTTTTAGCGTATGTCCTCGACTCCTTGGTCTCTCACTGGTTGTCTCAGCATGCTTGCTTCTCGTTTTACAGGACTTAGAGGCGATGTCGATCCGCAACTCCTGTTTCCTTCGGGAGGAACACGGTCGGATGGAGTGGGAAGCCACAATGTCATGGCGGGTCGATGAGCTTGAGTGCCAGCTAGAATCCACCCACTGCGAGTCCCAAGACTAGGCAGCCGAGGCAACAGGAGCGCGGGTGGTGGAACTACTTACGGTGGAACGGGCGACTGCTGCCGAGCGGGGACTCGACACAGCGATGGTCCACCTAGCGGAGACCGAGGCGGCGCTCTAGAAGTCCTTGGAGGCTCTGGAGACGGAGTGGAGGGCCCGATCGGAGGCCGATCAAGAAGTGCTCACGCTCTGGGGGCAGGTGCTTGGGGCGGAGGAGTCGAACGCTGACTGCTCGAGAAGATGACCTAGCAAGAGGAAGGACTCTCCATCCTTGAAAGCACCCACCTTGGTATGTATCTATTTTGCCTTTGGTTGATGCCTTGGTTCTTCCTTTCCTTTGCTTCTGAACTTGTCGTCCTTTTTCCAGAATTGGGTGGGAAAATTGATTCTCTAGAGCCAGAGCTGGAGATAGCCAAGGCGGCGATTGGTCAGAGCACGGAGGCGCTAGCCAAGTCCCTTGTAGAGCGACGTGCTCTCGAGGGGGAGCTCGACCAGATCCACAACATTGCCTAGGTGGTCGTTTCTGAGTTGTTCTGAGGTGTTCAGGTCATCGTCCCCCCTGTTGGGAGAGAGCGCATCCCCTTTTATAGGTGAAGGGGATGGCCTTATACGTGAGAGAGAGAGAGTGTGTGTGGTACCTAGTCTTATTACCCACGCCGTTGGGTACAAGATGTTTTGCCGGTGCCCACAATACTGTTGACGCCTAGATGCATGTGGAAGGCTCCATCGTGTTCTTCTGGTAAGGCAAATGTCGACGCCTACCATACTGTAGGACAAATGTCGGCGTCCACAACACTGTTCGTGTTCTGACATGTCTGGAAGGTTGCAAAGCACCCTTCTGACATGGTTTGGCGGTACTGTCCTGTAGGTGTGCAGGGTACGGTCCTCGGTATTGCGGTTGACTTGAGCGCCTTGCCTTATCTGCTCCGCCTGCTTCTTGGATCCTCGTCGAGCGGGCATCCCCGGTCGGTCGTTCCCAGTCGGCTCCGACCGCGGCGGTCGAAGAAGAGCTGTAAGCAGAGGTTTGATGTATTCCCAGTTGGAAAAGCGGGTCGGAGTCAGAAGCGAGCGTCGTCCCCTCCTTGGCCAGGCCTTTCGGTTGGAAAAGCGGGTCGGAGCCAGAAGCGAGCGTCGTCCCCTCCTTGGCCAGGTCCTCTGGTCGGAGACTAGTGTAACACCCTGGTGTTACGATCTTATTTAGCGCCGCGATTTAGGCCCAAGCAAAACTTTTGAAACGATTTTCTCAGATTTTAAATTGGACGTATGTATGTCTGATAGCAAATAAAAGGGACGAATGGCTTGTTTATTTGATTAAGCGTGAAAAATAATTTTTTTATATAAACCAAAAATTGTTGAAAGTAAGATTTGCTAATAATAAAGCCTTGGGTTTTAGTTATGCTTGTACATGCATAAAGTTGCTTTAGAAAATGAATTTGTGGAGGTTAAAATAATAACGAAAGTGTCGCTGGCCAATCAGCTCGCCTAACTCGCTGGTACGACGCGTGCGCTGTTGGATGAAAGTTGGCTGAGCTGCTGTTGCCGTGTACTGCCTTGCTTGTCCTGCTGCTCGCATCGTCCCCGCTAAGCGCCACCGTCCAAATGTCAATATCGTCACCCAGTTTTTCTCCGTCTCACTCTCTCGGTGTCTGCCAGACCTGCCTCTGCCTTGAGTGTTTTTCGGGCCGAGTCTAGTCGTGCCTACCTCAGCTTGTCCCTATCCTCTTGGCGTCCTTGCTGCCTCTGCGGTCTCCGTGGCCGGCGACCAAAGCTCCAATTCATGAGTTCCAACGTCCTTGTCTCCCTGCCTACCTTGCTTGTCTTGGCTACCTTGTTTATCTCTGCTGCTGTCTGTCTCGTTCATCTATGCCTGCTTGCTATGCCGAGCCGAGTGCTGCTTTTCCCTCCCTCCTTTTTCTCTTCACGGCGCACTCCATGTGTAGGCCGCGAGCGCTGCTCCTCTTCCCCGCGCGCCGGCGCTCTCTCCGCCGCCAGGGTGCACGCGCGAGCCTGCAGCACCGGCTTAGGCCGCGCCTACCGTCACCAACCACTGCCGTGGAGGCGCGCCCGTGCCCCGCCATCGCGGCGTCCCGCGCATCGGCGTCCCGCCGTTTCCCCTCCTGGGCGCCCGCAGCCACCGGAAGCTTCTCACTCCCGCTGCTCGGCCACCGTGCGCGAGTGCACGAGCCCACCACCGCACTGGACTGAGCCCCTCGCGCACCTCCCTTCCGCCTCACGCGAGCAACCGCCCCGAGCCCCGGTCCGCTTTGGACCGTAGCCGTCGTCACTGTGCCTCATCGCCATGGCCGCTGCCGTTGCCGCCTCGAGCTCCCGCCACCACAGCCGCAGCGCCTCGCCGGCGTCCACGCCCCTCCCCGCGTGACCACGCGCGAGCGCCGCTGCACCTGGTCGTCCCGCTGACGTCCGTGCGTGGCTCCACATCAGCCTCTCTACGCTGCGCCTGGACCGCCGTCCCGCGCCGAGCCCCTGCGCGCCCATGCCAAACATGGCCGCATCCTCGATGCCCGTGCCAGCAACGCTGTTTCCCCTCCTCGCTCCTCTGCGACTGCCGTCAGGCTGCCATGCCGCCCGGCTAAGCAAACCGCCTGGGTCGCACCCGCAACGATCGCATCTCCTTGGCCTGCCGTCCGCACCGGTGTCGGCCCTGCGCTGGGCCTGCTGCCCCTCGGCACGTCCGTGTCGCAACACGCGTCCTCCCGTCCACGCCGGAGCCGCTCGCCCTCGCGCTGTGTCCGCCGGCCGGACCTCCTTTGCTCCGTGCGCTCTGTCCTAGGAAGAAGGAAGGTGAGGAGGGTATATATCCAAGCAAAAGAATTATACGGGGTCCTTTTTGCTAAATACATGACTCAAGTAAATAGTGCCAATGTCCTGCGGGTTAATTTCAAGAAAATGCGAGGTCCGTTTTGCATAAATCGCTTGTCCACCGGGCTGTCCGCGCTGCCTGGCCGCTTGGGCCGCAGCCGGCCTTGCACTGCTGGGCCGCCTGGTTGGAAGGCCACGCGCCCCCCTATGGGCCGTGCCGCTCTGTTGGGCTGTGCGCGCTGTGCCCCTTTGGGCCGCTACGCCCCTTTGGGCCGGTCGGTTCCTGGCCGACTAGGCCGTCCACTGCGAGCTGGGCCGCTAGCGCCCCACCGCGCGCCTATGGTCCGAGTTGGCCGTCCAGGCCTGGTCTTGCGCGATGTTCGGTTTTGTTAATTCAGTGCCTTTCAAAAATTGAAAGTAAAGTGTAGAAAAATCATAAAAATGCCAAACCAATTTTGTTGAGTTTCTAAAATCATGATCTACCTACTAGGAGACTTTGTTCACATAGTTTGAAAATATTCTGGGAAGCTATATAATTAGTTTAAAGTACTTAATATTGTTAAAAGGAGAACTTGTAGGAATTTCTATGATAAATCCGTGATACTGTTGAATCTGAAATTTGTACAGTAGGCTCTTAGCAATATTAGGTACTCGTGGTAATTTTTGTAGCTCCAGAATAACCAGTTTACTAGGTAGCTAATGATGCTCTATTTCGAATAAGGATTAAATCGATAGAATAAAATAAAGAAACACCTTGGTTTATATAACTGAAATATTTGTTGGGAAATGATGGCTTATTCGACAACATGGATACGTAGACCAACGATTAGAGCTATTTCATTAGCTTGTAAGGCGTGATCAGATTTCTAAGCGTTTCGACTGTCGTTGATTAATTACATCTTTGCATTGCATCGCATCGCATGCATATCATATAGGTACGATGATGGATCAACGGATCGATGGAAGGATGATTGGGAATCCGAAGATGGTGTAATGGTATTCTCTCCAGGAGATGATGCAATGGGCTTTCTATCCAGATGATTGTGGATGATCTGAAGATGCAAATACTAACTTTTTAATATATCTTACCCAGGCAAGCCCCGGTGCATAACCCCTACTTTCAGCAGTTTAAATTATATTTGTGCATTAAGTTTTAAGGAGTTGAATGAAACCCACTTGTATATATATCTTTATCCTATGAGTCTTACTAGTATGATAGGATCGTGTGGATTGCTATGCTACAGAACTTCGATAGAAGTCGAGTGATTGCCTGTCACTCGTGAGAGATAGGAAATATATTACTGTATTATTATCACTTGGAAAATATAAATGGTGGAAAGGTAAACAGGTGACTGGGCAGGGATATGGTTTGGGTATTGGTGGGTGTAAGAGGTTGTGTCGTCGTGGACGCGGGGCATAGCTTGGTTACACTGCTTTCCCTATCTGGTCGATCAAGGACTGATCGTTGCATAAGGCATCGTGAGCAAGTCACAGACTTATTATCCCGAGCACATACTTGTGTATGGGAGCTTGGAAGACTTGTTGCTCTCTTATCGTGGATCTGGCTCTTTCCGGACCGACTGCCAGGGTTTTATTTTGGTGGAGGAGGTCCTTGCACCGCACTGAGTCCGAGACTCAGGGGCGGGGGCTTGGAGTCCCAGTTTGGACGGGGACCTGGACACCTAGGATAGGAGAGTGATGGGTTGGTCCTGCTTGTGCCTGGGGTACAAGCGGGGCGTTTGTTTTTGGGGTACCCAGCTGGGGGCATTGATTCGCGAATCGTCGGGCAATCCGGTATGACTTGTCTCGTGTTTAGCATCGTAGTAAGAACTGAAAGATGAAAGGTGGAAGATGGAAAGAGGAAATTTGATTGCTTACCACCTGCTTGAAAGTAGCACAGGTGCTTACATAGAATGGTTAGTTAATGAACCAATGCGGCTATTAATAAAAATCGAATATAAGGACGCACGCTTAGTAATGCTTCCTGTAAATGCAATAAACCCACAAGCCAAATAGCCTTGCATATCCTTGGAGTCTTTTCTTTTCCTCCTATCGGGTAAGTCTTGCTGAGTACAATTGAGTACTCAGGGTTTTATTCCCCCTGTTGCAGGTGACAGGTAGATGCTTGAGCTAACTCTTGTGTGTGGATACCTCCTGGTGGGCTCAGCGAGGATTCCTTTACGCTGCGATCGTAGTTGTTATTTATCACTCTCACCAAATGCTTTTATAAATGAAAGTTTCATAATATGTTGTCGTAGTTTATTTATCAATACTTCATCATGTCATGATTAGATATTCACTTCCGCTGTAATTCTGATCACATGGTTATATTCCGCTATTCAATTAAATTGTTTATAACTCTGATAATATGATTTCATTCCGCTGTTATATTGATAAATATTATACTCTGATGTTATATTAAAAGTGATGTAAGAAATGGTTTAGAATGATGTAAGCTTTATTCTCTCATTTGTGATCCTGATGGCGAAAATGTGGATTTTCAGGTTCTCCCTGGGGTGTGCCCGACGGAACCGAGTAATTTAGTGTTCTCCCTCGAGTGCTTAGTGTCTAATGGAAGACAAGCACTCCTGTGAGGCATTAAATTAGGCGGTTCTACCACAACTGGATCGTTCTTCTGGCCTGTCGTGGGGTTATCTAGGCTAGCCCAGGAGGCGTGTATTGTCGCAACGTCGTCTGCTGGGCCAAGCTTTTTGCTAGGAAGCAGGCCCATTGGGGACCCTGGGTTTATGAACCCGACAATAGTCTTCACCAAAGGACTTTGCAATCCTCCGTCTCTTACTCTTTCGAGTGAGTATATTATTATCCTCCTCAGGAATTTCTTCATGGGTTTCAACATCAGTGTGTATTATCGGTTCATGTGTCTCAGGCAGAAAAATAGATTCATGACCAGAAGTGCTAAGTGTATTTTTCATGGGAAATTCACTCCCAAAAAATGTTGCATCTCTAGATTCCATAATTGTACCAACAATCATATCAGGAACACCAGAGTTTATTATTAAGAATCTATAACCCACGCTGTGAATAGCATAACCAAGAAAGACGCAATCAACGGTTTTTGGTCCAAGCTTTCGCTTCTTATTAATTCGCAAGTAAGAGAGATTTAATCTCTTCTTCTCCCATTCCTCGAATGGTGTAATTTCTTTGTTCTTTGTGGGCACCCTATTCAGGGCATGACACGCTGCCAAAATTGCCTCACCCCATCATTCCTTAGATAGTCCCGCAGTCTCTAACATGGCGTTAACTAACTCAGTTAGAGTGCGGTTCTTTCTCTCTGCAATCCCATTGGACTGTAGTGAGTATGGTGGCATCCTCTCATGAATAATGCCATGCATCGCGCAAAACTCAGAAAATTCATTTGAGAAATATTCTCCCCCACGATCAGACCGCAAACATTTAATTTTCTTCTCAAGTTGATTTTCTACCTCAGCTTTATAGATCTTAAAATAATGCGACGCTTCATCTTTTGATTTTAATAAATGCACATAGCAAAACCGAGTGGAATCATCTATGAACGTTATGAAATATCTTTTGCCACCTTTGGTCAACTCACCATTCATTTCGCATAGATCGGAATGAATTAGTTCTAATGGAGCTAAGTCTCTTGCCGCAGCAGCCTTGTGAGGCTTGCGAAGTTGTTTTGATTCAACACATACATGTTATTTAGAACCTTTGACCAAATCAAATTTTAGGATTAAATTTAAACTAGCTAAGCGAGTCATACAACCAAAATTAATATGACATAAGCGCGAATGCCAAACATTTGTCTCATTATCCTGTCTCACACGGTTCATAGAATTGACACATGCATCGGTTAAAGACAAGCGGAATAAGCCTCCGCTCTCATAGCCTTTGCCAACAAAAGTTCCATACTTAGAAAGTACACACTTATTTGACTCAAACACAAGTTTATAAGAAGAAAATTCTTCCTTATTGAGGAGACATGCTGCACGTTCTTCAGCTGCACGGTCTTTCCTAAAGTAAGCTTCAGATTGACCGTACCAACACCACGTACAGCAACATGCGCCCCGTTCCCCATCAACAAGGGGGAAGTCCGCCCGACCTGATAAGAAGAAAACAAAGAAATATCAGCACACACATGAATAATGGCTCCTGTATCAACCCACCAATCAGGTGAATGAAAAACTAAAACAACTATATGTAATAAATTACCATACCTCGATGTTCCTCCATCAGCCTAAACCATGTTTGTAGATTTCTTCTTGGGCTTCCACTTACCATCTGGGCAATCCTTAGCGTAATGTCCAGGCTTGCCACAAGTGAAACAATTCCCCTTTTCCTTGTTCTTCTTCTTCTTCTTAAAAGGTGTAGTGATCTTTTGTTTGAGTTCATGCTGGAATTTCTTCTTGTGGGAGTGTTGAGGATTTTTCTGTGCTACATGGGCACTAGAACTTCCCTCAATAGTTTTCTTGCCATAGACGTCCTTTGCTCTCACCTTCTCTTCAAGATCCAAAGAGCCAATGAGCTCGACAATGCCAAACTCCTGTCTCTTATGTTTCAGAGAGGTAGCAAAATCTGTCCAAGCCTGTGGCAGCTTAAAATTGATACAACCTGCCACAAACTTGTCATGCAACACACAACCAAATATTTTGAGCTCTTTTGCCAGTGTTTGTATCTCATGAGCTTGTTCTACTATAGAACGGTCATCAACCATCCTGTGTCATGAAACTGCTCCATAACATACAACTCACTACCAGCATCAGAAACCCCATATTTGGTCTCAAGTGCTTCCCACATATCTTTACCAGTCTGATGCAGCACAAATGCATCAACTGTGGAGTCTCCTAGCATGCTCAGAATTGCTGCCTTGAACGTATTGTCAGCATGTTTGAACACACGCTCCTCATCAGGAGTATGCGCCCCAACAGCCCTAGGTTTAGCAACAAAATAGCAGTGCATAGAAGTCAACCACAGAATGCACCTCTGCCACCACCTCTTATAATGAGTGCCCTCAAAGACATTCGGTTTTAGCATACTCGCAAAGCCAACTACCAAAAATTGCCTATCATGTTTTTGAATTGTTAGAATATTAGGCAGTTTTAGCAACAATTTAATCCAAAAAAAGACATTAAACAAAATGATCATGTTGGTGACATCATATATGTACTTGTGTGTCGGGTATCAATACTAGGGATACCCAAAGAAGGGATCTAAGGACCGCGAACGATAAACTCACCTAGATAACCAAGGACGTATTTCAGTCTCGACCGACCCCGAGGGTACGGGAGCCGTCTTGCCCGACCCTGAGGGCACGGGCCCCATGTCACCCGACCCCGAGGGTTTGGGCCCCGTGTCGCCCGACCCCGAGGGTACGGGAGCCGTCTCGCCCGACCTAGAGGGCAAGGGCTCCGTTCTGCCCGACCCCAAGGGCACAGGCTCCGTCTCGCCCGACGGTGACCCATACCGCCTCCAACCACTATGGGTCTAAGGGTATGACCTCAGGGTCAAACTTCTAAACTAGGAGGGAAGTGGGCACATCTCGACATGACTCGTGGCCACGTCAGGCCATGCTCGGGGGTTCGCATCGCCAACAGTGACGGGTGCGTGGTCATTGTGCTGCCTAATCCTTGTACGGCCACTGACGGGCTCGTCGGTTCACCACGCTGTCCACTGGGACGGGATGGGATGCCACGACCAACTGATGATGTCGAGGCATGGAACCAGGGGTGAATAGAAACCCGATGTGGACCCGTCCCCATCACCATCTACAGCATCGGTGGAACCCGCATGAAGGAGAAGAAGGACACGATGGCCCTAGAGGCCTTCTTCTCCCTCGTTTTTCTCCTTTTCTCTCTATGTAACCCGTGCCTTCCCCTTCACCTATAAAAGGGGAAGTAGGATGCCCCATGAGAGGGAGGAGGGGCACATAGTTGAACAAGCTTAGCAAGACTCAACTCCATTTGATCCTTTCACCAGAGACTTGGGACCTTCTCCCTCTCTCGCCCGTTTGTAACCCCTACGACAAACAAGTGCCGGTAACACGAGCAGTAGCAGACTGGACGTAGGGACATTCTGCCCAAACTAGTATAAATCCTTGTGTCCTTCGAGCACACCATCCGGACCAGACGTGCAGATACAAATTTACAAGCCAGTGGCTCAAAACACCGACAATTGGTAGACCAGGTAGGGGCTTTTTGCACGTCTCGACTTCCACATCAGGCCTCGGATGGCTAGTTGCGATGTCAGCTGGGTCCTAGGCACGCACATGCCCTTCGGGAACCTGGATTTCATCATCACGACGGAGGGAGAGTTGGTGTAGGCTCCCACCGTCATCCAGCCTCTCTACTCCACCGGCCTCGACATGATCGCCGAGGCGCTTGAGGAGCTACAGCTGCACGTGTCGGAGGCCCGTGTCCCTAGGAGCGATCAGCTCCTCAGCTTTGATTATGGGAGGCTAGAGTGCCTGCTCAACGCCTGCCTGGGACCCCGACCGTCCCGAGAGGACCAGCGCTGCCTTACCTTCTCATTCGCCGACGTCATTACATAGCTTGCTAGAGGGGAACCACTCTCCTAGGAATACCTCATCTAGAGCAGTCCCATTTGGTCTGAACAATGCCGCAAGGACCATCGGTCACCTTGTGGCACTGCACATGCGCCCATCCCCCATGGATGATGAATTCGTGGGTATGACGAAATACGTCGCAGAATCTTTCCACGACCTTCTCACGGGAGATTCAGAGTCGCTTTCTGACTCTGACTCCAGCAGGGGGAGCCATCACCCCTTGTGAGAGTGTTTTATGGCAAGTACCCTCGAGGAACGAGTCAAAAGCGTCCACGAGGGCGGGGCTACCCTACCAAATGACCTTAATGACGAGGTCGAGGGAGATGCAGGGGCCCCGCTTCACCTGTGGGTGCAACAGCTGTGGGAGCAACATAGGGAACTTGAGGATGCGTGAATCCAGCTAGAGTAGGAGCGCGCAGAGCTCGAGCGCCGTAGATACGGTGGGTGTGCACACGCCATGGCCCGCGATGTGAATAGGAGGATCATCGAAGACGATGGAGCCCTCCCACACTTTGCCCAGGCAAGCCAGGACATCGCTGCCATGGCGGCCTTGCTCTAAGGGCTTCCAAAGCCCACGACAGCTGAGGATCGTTGGTTCCATCGCGAGATCTACACACTGCTCTAACATGCGATGGTGCAACAGGCGGAGAGCTCGCTGTCTCGGTGATGCGAGCTCGATGCTAGTCAGCGTGCGCCTTTGGGATGACATGTTAGGGACGTGTTTGTCCACTAGGTACCGTGTGCCAGTGGGGGGCGCGCCGCGGCCCCAGTGCATGAGCGTCTTGGCCTCCACCGTGATGTACGAAACACCGTGGATGCCTGTAGGCGTGGAAAAATCAATGAGAGAGGAATCCGGCCACGGCTACCACCCTCGTCATGGCAGACGCTATGATAGTGGTGAGGACCGGAGCCCGAGCCCTGACCTGCTAGGACCTCAGGCCTTTGGCCGACACATCCTCAACGCCGCCTTCCCACTATGGTACCGACCACCGACCAACATCCCAAAATACTCTGGGGAAACTAACCCTAGACTGTGGCTCAAGGATTACCGACTTGCTTGCCAAGCCAGTGGAGTGGATAGTGATAGTTTCATTATCTGTAACCTCTCAATGTTCCTAGCTAATTCACCCGAACATGGTTGGAGCACCTTCTGCCCAGCCAGATCCAAATCTAGGCGGACCTAAAAGAGATTTTCGTCAGAAACTTCTAGGGCACCTACGCGCGTCCTGGAAACCCATGGGATCTCAAAAACTGCTGACAGAAGTCTAGGGAAACTCTTCATGAGTACATCTGGCGCTTCTCCTGGTAGTGCGACGAGCTGCCTGACATTGTCGATGCTGACGTTATCGAAGCCTTCCTCCCCGAGACCACATGCGAGTCCCTGGTTCATAAGCAAGGATGCAAGGGCCCGCAAACCACCAAGGAGCTCCTCGACATCGCCACCAGCCATGCCTCGGGCGAGGAGGTGGTCGCAATGATTTTTGACCATCCCAAGGGTAAGGCGAAGAGGGACAAGGACGCCGGTGAAGGCGCCTCCAACCGCCCCAACATGAAGAAGAACAAGCAGCAGCGCGAGGGCTCGCTCGTGGCCGCTGCCGACCGCAAGGTGGGTTAGAAGCCCATCGAGGGTACCCTAGACCACTTCGAGAAGCTGCTTGAAGGGCCTTGCCCGAACCATGCCTTCCCCATCAAACACCTATACAAAGACTGCGCCCTCATGAAGCGTTTCCTGTCCAATGGATCCAATAAGGGGGAGCATAGGAAGGAGCCTAAGCAGGTGGCAGACGACACTGAGGGGATGGACGGTGGCTTTTCAACGCTGGATGGCTACCTCATGATCTTTGGGGGGTCGGGGGCCTATGACTCCAAGCGTCACTAGAAGCTTGCGCGCCGTGAGGTCTATACGGCCAAGCCAGACATGCCTTCCTTCCTCCAATGGTCGGAGTCCGCCATCACCTTTGATTGGACCAACCACCCAAAAAGTGTCCCGCAGTCAGGAAGATACCCGCTCGTGGTTGACCCGATCATCGGCACGAAGTGGCTCACCAAGGTGCTGATTGATGGAGGCTGCGGCCTCAGTGTCATGTACAATGATACGCTCAACGCCATAGGTATCGACCGATCACGCATCCTGCCAACCGGGGTGCCTTTCCATGGCATCATACCTAGAAAGCAGACTTTGCTGCTCGGGTAGATCAATCTGCCCATCACCTTCGAGAATCCGACCATTTACAGGATGGAGACCCTTACCTTCGAGGTGGTTGGGTTCCACGAGACCTACCACGCCATCCTAGGACATCCATGCTACATGAAGTTCACAGCCGTCCCCAACTACACCTATCTGAAGTTGAAGTTGCTGGGTCCGTGTGGGGTCATCACCGTCGGCACCTCCTTCCAGCGCGCCTATGAGTGCAAGGTTGAGTGCTGTGAACATGCCACGATGATTGTCGCCTTCAAAGAGCTCGCGACCACCAGGGAGGAGATCATCGAAGAAGCGTCTGACCCCAAATGGTCGGCTGGGTCTTTTGAGCCCATGGAGGGTGTTAAGGAGGTCCTCATAGACCCCAGCAACTCCAAGGGCAAGGTGGTGTGTATCGCCACCACACTTTCCTCAAAATAGGAAAGCATGCTCGTCGACTTTCTCAGCGCCAATAGAGACATCTTTGCGTGGAAACCCTTAGACATGCCAGACATTCTTTGAGAAGTCACCGAGCATGCCTTGAAGATCAGGCCAGGCTCCAAGCTAGTTAAGCAGCTTCTGCATCGCTTTGATGAGGAGAAGTGCAGGGCCATCGGTAAGGAGATCACAAAGCTTTTGGCAGTCGGATTCATCAAGGAAGTGTATCATCCTGAGTGGTTAGCCAATCCCATTCTTGTATGAAAAAAGAGTGGGAAATGGAGAATATGTATTGATTACACGGGTCTCAACAAAGCATGTCCAACAGATCCATTTCCTATGCCGCACATAGACCAAGTAGTTGACTCGACCTCAGGGTGCGAAACCCTTTGCTTCTTTGATGAGTACTCCGGGTACCATCAAATCATGATTAAAGAGTCCGACCAGTTTGTGACGTCTTTCATCACCCTGTTTGGATCGTTTTGCTATGTCACAATACCGTTTGGTCTGAAAAACGCGGGGGCTATGTATCAACGTTGTATGCTCAAGTGTTTCGGGGACCTCATCAGGCAAACCATTGAGGCCTATGTGGACGACATCGTGGTCAAGTCCAAATGGGCTGACCTGCTCATAGCTGACCTAGAGCAGACCTTCATGAAACTCTGAGTAAACGACATCAAACTCAACCCCAAGAAATGCGTTTTTGGGGTCCCGAGGGGTATGTTGCTGAGTTTTATCATCTCCGAGCATGGCATCGAAGCCAACCCGGAGAAGATCTCGGCCATCACGAGGATGGGTCCGATTCAGAACATAAAGGGGGTACAACGAGTTACAGGGTGCCTCGCCGCGCCCAACCGCTTTATCTCGTGCCTCGGCGAATGAGGTCTCTCCCTTTATCGGCTTCTGAAGAAAGTCGACTGTTTTGAATGGACGCCCGAGGCCCAGGAGGCACTTGACAAGGTCAAGTAGGTCATAACGAAGGCCCCGATCCTGGTCCCCCCGACCGACGGTGAACCACTTATGCTCTACATTGCGGCCACCACGTAAGTGATCAGTGCTAGTCTAGTGGTAGAACGGGAAGAAGAGGGACACGCCCTTAAGGTGCAGCGTCCCGTATACTTTGTTAGCAAAGTCTTGTTCAATTCCTAGACTCGCTACCCCCAAATCCAGAAACTCTTGTACGCCATCCTGATCGCAAAGAGAAAGTTGCGTCACTACTTCGAGTCGCACCTAGTGACGGTCATGACATCCTTCCCTCTCGGTGAGGTTGTCCAAAACTGGGATGCCATAGGAAGAATCGTGAAGTGGGCACTCGAGCTAATGGGCTAGGACATTTTGTATGCCCCTCGGACGGCCATCAAGTCCCAAGTGTTGGTCGATTTCATTGCAGAATGGACCAAGATCCAAATGCCGCCAGCAGCCATCGACCAAGAGTACTAGACGATGTACTTCGACGGATCACTAATGAAGAAAGGCACCGGCGTGGGGCTAGTCTTTGTTTCGCCCCTCGGGATACGCATGAGGTACATGGTTCGCATCCATTTCCCTGCTTCCAACAATGTGGCCGAGTATGAGGCACCCATCAACGGCCTACGCATCATCGTCGAGTTAGGCATCCGACGGCTTGACGCCCGGGGCGACTCCCAGCTGGTCATCGACCAAGTCATGAAGGAGTTAGACTGCTGCAGCGCTGAGATGGCTGCATATTACCAAGAAGTCCACCAGCTAGAGGACAAGTTCGATGGCCTCAAACTCAACCAGATCCCAAGGTGGCTCAACAAGGCGGCCGACACACTGGCGAAAATGGCATCCGGTCGAGAGCCGGTGTCGATGGGCATCTTCGCCAGCGATCAGTACAAGCCCTCGGTCCGCTACGAGGAGCTGAAATAGACCGGTGATGGGCCACCTGCCCTGGGCTCAGGGGCTAATCGACCATCGGCTCCTTCTCACCCCGAAGTCATGGAGCTTGACGAAGATCCAGTGGTAGAGGCCGACCCTCTAGCTGACTGGAGGATGCCTTACCTCGACTACCTGCTCCGTGAGGTGCTACTGATGGGCAAAACGGAGGCTCTGTGGCTCACGTGTCGCGCCAAGTCCTTTGTTGTTATTGGGGGGAACTCTACAAGCGAAGCCACACCGATATCCTGCAGCGCCGCATCCCCATCGAACAAGGGAAGTAGTTGCTGAGAGATATCCACGATGGGGTCTACGGGCACCATGCCGCTCCTAGGACCCTGGTCAGAAATGCGTTCTGACGGGGCTTCTACTGGCCGACTGTAGTAGCCGACGCTGAACAGATTATGTGCACTTGCGAAGGGTGTGAATACTACGCTCGGTAGACCCATCTGCCGGCCCAAGCACTCCAAATGATCCCCATCATGTGGCCATTCATGGTCTAGGGGCTCAATATGGTCGGACCTCTCAAGAGAGCGCTTGTGGGCTATACGCACTTGCTTGTCGCCGTAGACAAGTTTACAAAGTGGATAGAGGCTCAGCTAATGCCCATGATCAAGTCCGAGCAAGCCGTGCTGTTCTTCCTTGACATCATTCATTGCTTTAGAATCCCAAACTCCATTATCACGGACAACGGCACGCATTTCACCGAGAAAAAGTTCCTCCGATTCTGTGATAAATACCATATCCGAGTCGATTGGGCCGCCGTGGCGCACCCTTGCACGAACAGGCAGGTCGAGCGCGTGAACGGCATGGTCCTACAAGGCCTCAAACCTAGGATCTTCAACCCGTTGAACAAGTTTGGTGAACGATGGGTCGCGGAGCTCCCCGCGGTGCTCTGGAGCCTGACGACGACCCCCAGCCAGGACACCGGTTACACACCTATTGGTACATTTAACGCACACGGATAAATCCGCAAGCGCATGGATACCGCTATAGCTTTGACCCAGAAGTATTCCAAGTATCGTATCCACAGGGAAACGTGTGAGACTAACTACGGTCTAACTTAACGAGGGGTAGTGAATAGGTTAAGGGTTAATTTATCTAGGAGTAGCAACAAGGTTAGGATAAACAGGAGCGTAGAGAGGGCAACTGAGGTTCTCTAGTTCTGACTTGAGTAAGCTTATGTCCTCTACTGTTTAACAAGGGACATTACTAGGGAAAGACACCAGCAGAGGATGCTTTCCTTCGCAACCACGTCCTACGTGCACCTTAAGACGGGAGGTGGACTACAAAGGATCAACGATGCTATATAGTACAATGCTATATAGTACTGATGTCACACACGTGATCTACCATCGATCTTGAATGCAAGGTGCATACACGATTAACCTAAGTCTAAGCACCATGCTTACACTTACAATTAATACTCTACTCCCTCTAGTGCAGGAATAAAGCACTCAAAAGAGTTGTGAACCTAAAGAACAATATAAACAAGATACTTACTTGAATTAGAAGTTGATTACCAGAGAAATCTTAGAAGCAATCTCAATTAGAACTTGAATCCACCAAGGTACAAGCCGTAGAGAGAGCACCGATAGGCCGGCATCTTCTCCAAACTCTTCCCTCACTCTCTATCTCACTATTCCTAATTATAAGACTAAATCTTATAGAGGACTAATCTTCTCTTGATAGCTAGCTCTGATCCTCATGAGGAGAATATGAATTAGGGTTTTAGGATCTGATGAGGGAGGGGGGGTAGGGGCTACTATATATAGGCCAGAGGTAGAATAGCGGCCAAGGAATCAAAGTAGAGTAAGGGGCAAGGACTCTAGGAGGAGTAGGGGGCAAGGAATTGCAACGTCATCGATCCGCGTCAACTCTCCCGACCACCATTGGACGAACTGATCTAAAATCGCCTTAGAATCAATGGTGTAGATCGTAGGAAGGAGTACGCGGTAGCAGAGGGTGATGGGCCACCCTCATGGGCCGAGCAGCCTCCCTAGTGGGCCGGCCGGCCCACTATGGTGCCAGGTGGGCTCCTCCTTCTGGTGGCAAGGTTTGGGCCCCGTCTTGAGTCGACTTTCGTAGGTGTCGTGGGTAGAATCACTTGTTGTCGTCGGTTTACTTGTTTGGAGTGTATGACAGTAGTCCCGGGAGCTGCTTTCTAGATAAATCCTCCTGCAGTCATCAAATCACCAAAGCTCATGGAATTCATTAGTTTAAACCCCTAAACCTTCATTGGTGATTACATTTATACCCTTATACATGTTTAATTGATGGTTTATAATGGTCGTTAACTACGGTGAACAACACCCTTCTTCATGGTCTACGGTTCTGAGGCTATCCTCTCGACTGACCTCAACTATGGAGCACCGAGGGTTAGGGCATACAACGAGCAGGGAGACGAGGTGTCCCTCGAGGACGCCATGGATCAGCTCAATGAAGCGCACGACATTGCCCTCCTCTACTCGGCCAAGCACCACAGCCGTCGGGTGTGGGGTCGAGCCTTTAACGTCGAGGACCTAGTGCTCTACCTCATCCAGAGCAACAAGAACCGCCACAAGCTCTCTCTGCCGTGGGAAGGACCGTACGTTGTCGCGGAGGTGCTCTGACCGGACACCTACAAGCTCAAGACCATCGACGGAAAGGTCTTCGTCAATGCCTGGAACATCGAGAAGCTACATCGCTTTTACCCTTAATCTATAAGTGCACTTATGAGAAATAAGAATGAAGTTTCTGAAATGAAAACACTCTCTCTTATCGATTTCGTTATCGTCTCCTTGATCTTTAGTGACACCTGAACCCAGCAATGGCAAGGGGTCGAGCCTCACTCGGGGGTTTATAAGAGTATATCTACCCAAAAACATTCTCTGTGCCTGACCCTCTCTTGTGTTAAGATCCAGAAGCAAGAGTTGTGGAAACAAACGCAGAGTAAAACTGGTCAGACTGCAAAAAAACCTACGCCCCAGCGGCTACGGCATTTTTGCTCACCAGCGTGATCAGAGTTTTTTCGCCCGCACCTCAAGCTTTACAGTCTTAACAACAGAAAGGGTCAGAACGTATTAACCTTTTTATACAAAAAAGGGGGAGAAGTGCCAAAAGTCTGTTCGGCCATAACAAAAGATAAGAACTTGTCCACTTATTACAAGTTCACCGCCCGGCCTATCTAACTAACTAATTTTTTGGGAGGATGATCTCATCCTCTATCTTGGTAGATAAGTCATGTGCCAAAGGGGCCACCTCCTTCTTGATGTCCTCCATCTCAGCGTCAGAGTAGCCGGGCATGAAACCTTGGCTCAGCGTCGCTAGATCGATGTTCTCATAATGAGAGCAAGCGATCGCGAACGATCAGTGAATGTCGAAGCGAAGCATGTCCCTCGCAATCTCACGTGACCAATCCATAATCTAGATGGCGCGAACCACCAATAGGCTCGTCTCCTTCTCCAGGGACAGTTCGAGGTCATCGAAGACCAGCTAGACTACAACGCGCAGGGTATCATGCTCATCGCTCTCCTTCAGGAGGGAGTCCTTCATCTCGTCAAGCTCCTTCTCTAGGCCGTGGCTCTACATCACCTCCGCCCTAAGCTTGTCGTCCAGACCTGTCCAAGTCACATACCAACCACGTCAAAAGGCCTACCACAAATTCTAGGGAGAACGACAACAAGGGAAACCGGAGGCTTACCGTCCACGTCCGCCCAAAGCCTACGCACCTCATCGCGTTGTCGGGTCACCTTGGCCTCCAGGCGCCAGACCTCTTCCTGGCACTGACCGACCTCCGTGGTGAGCCTAGCGGACATGCCCTTGACCATAACCTTTAGGTCCCTCTTGATGAGGACATCGCCATGCTGGACACACCGACGCCATGGTCTTCCCCAAGTTGCAATTCGTTCCCAACTCAGCTGCCACGTCGCCCTCGGATTCAGCAAACACGTCGTCACTGTTTCGGTCATAACTTTCTCATACGACATCGAAACGGGCCGTTCTTGGATGCGTTGGAAAGGGGACGACGACGCCGTCGTTTTGGATCTGGTCCTAGCTCCAGAAGGTCCTTGGATCATTCTATGTGACCACGGCAAGGTGCTGCGTCACCTATTTGGGCCAACTTGGCCATGTATCGTGTCGGGCCTTAAGCCCAAGTTGTGGGCGCCCAACCCCTCGCCGTCCCCAACCCTAGGTCGAGTCTTAGACTATAAAAACAGCCGTCGCCGCTGCTACACAATTGGGTTTTGTTTAGAGTTTAGTTTTCCATCGAGAAACCTAATCGTTCATTGTAACTCGTGGTGACAAATCATTTTACTGATGATCCGTGGCCCCTGCTCTTGATCTCCTCCATCGTGTCGATTAGTCCTTTGGAACCGAGTTCTTGAATCCTCTATTGATATTCACGTCATTCATATTTGCAATTTTAGATTGCGTGTTTTACCTTCTTGCTTGTGCTCTTCGATTCGCTTGTAGGAAAAGCCTTCTTGGCGAGGTCAATCAAGTTGTGCTTGGTTGATAACCAACAGAGCAGTGGTGTAACGGTTCTGCGGGGTTCAATCGCGTCGATTTGAAGCCGGATCGCCAACGCCGAGATCTCCACAAAATCGAACTTATCGGCTACCTCTCGGAAGATCGGGCCTGTACTCATCAATTGGTATCGATATTTCGTGTTTACCACGAGGTATAATCTCGCTTTGCCTTAGATTCGTATTTATTCATTACCTAGAGTCTACAAAAAGCCCAAAATATTTCAATTTCCGCTGTCCTATCGCCTTTGTGCCTTTGCAATTTCCTTTCAGATTCGTGTTGTTGAGTTTGTGTCCGTGGTCGAGTCTTGTTGCCGGTTTAGGATTGTGTTTGTGGTCGTAGTTCAATCGCCTGCTTGCTTGTGATTTTTGTTTTCCACCGCTATCCCATCCACTGCTCCCAAACAACAAGTCGGCCACCACATTACTCGACTTGCCCCGCTAGCAGCCTTTGTGTCACTTCTCGCCGCCGCTGACAAACCCTAGACATGTTGCCACCGCTCTTATTTTGCTCAATCGCATCCCTCCTTACATCATCAAAGTAATACCTATCGCTTTGTTAGTCACAAAGTGATGATCCCGTGATCGGTGTTAGAGTTTCGGGACGCTTTGCCCTAATCGCCGCCGCCGTGTTGTGCCTCCCGGAAAACATACTTTGAGATAACTTCGGTAAAACAGGCATAACTTTTCGCTCGTTTATCCGAAAAATCTGAATTTTTTTTTCAGCAGCTTCTTGACACCATTTGGAGCCGACCCAAACTCGGCTTTGCCCTGTTTGGTTTCATCAGAATTGCCAAAAAAATTCGAGAAAATATAGAAAAAAAATTGTCAAAGTTTTTGCACGCTTTTTAGAGAACGTGCTGAATTTCTGTAGACCACATCCCACCTCAGTTGTAGGTGCCAATTTTTGTGGTTGCATCTTTTGTGATCCTTGTTCAGAGAAAAGTATATTAAAAATACTGAAAAAAGTAAAAAAGTTTGTTTCCTATTAGTGCCTTTTGAAAAAAAGGAGAAATCCGGGCTGTTTGTTCCGTGAGTTCTTTCGATCGTCCTTTGTTTTCACCTTGTTGCGCTACGTCTCGTCACGTCTTAGCCAGCACCTGTGATTTGTACTTTGGATCCAGATTGAACAATCATTAATCTGCATTCGTTAATTGCTAATCCTTGCTGTCATATTGTGTGCCTACCCATAGCTCCACATATTCTTCTGTCAGCACAGGTTCATCTTGCAACTGTTACCCACGCTCCACAACAGATTGCTTCGCCACTTTGGTTTTGCTCCTGTTTGGCGTTGGTAAGAATACAGGCAAGACGGTGGTAAGCCGCTTGTGATTTTGCATTCCACTTTCACCACCATCACCACCACCACCACTTGTTTCCTTTTAGTTGATAGAGATAATACTTTGGTGTTGTCTTTTTCTATCTTCTAACCATGGCAGGAACTCCGACGGACTTCAATGAGTGCGTGTCCAAGGGCGAGCTTACAACGTTCATGACTGAACAACACAATCTTATGACCGAGCTGACGCGCAACGTGAACAATCTGGTCACCCACATTGAACAGCTTGAGCAACGCCCTCCACCTTATCGTGCTGATGATGAAGATGCGGATGCTTTTGGTGATGAAGATGCGTATGCTGACGGTGGTGCCCGTCGCCGCCTCAACTTCAATCATCGCGGTATGGAAGGTAATAATCATGGTAATAATGATCCTTTTGCTAAAATTAAATTTAGTCTACCTCCTTTTGCTGGTAATGTTGATCCAGAGGCATATTTAGATTGAGAGCTTGCTGTTCAACAAAAATTTGATTCTCATAATGTTCCCGCTGAGCATAGAGTTAGACTTGCTACTAGTGAGTTTACTAATTTTGCTTTGTTCTGGTGGAGTGATCTTTGCAATGCCAATAATGCTGCTGCTGTGCCTCAAACTTGGAATGTTTTAAAGCAACGTATGAAATCTTGTTTTGTTCCTCCTTATTACCAACGTGATTTACGTTTGAAACTACAAACTTTAAAACAAGGTGATAAAGGAGTAGAAGCATATTATCAAGAATTGCTTATTGGTTTAGCACGTTGTGGTATAAACGAAGATGATAATGATGCTAGTGCTAGATTTTTTGGTGGTTTAAACCATGATATACAGAACATACTTGATTACAAAGAATGGCGCAATTTTTCCCAATTGTATCATCTTGCTATTAAGGCGAACGAGAAGCACAGGACGCAAACAACACCAGCCTTTCAGGTCTAACAATGGGAGGAATTTTCAGCAGCGTTTTGAGTCAAGACGCCTAAGCTTCCTCAAGGCACCACAGCCCATCTACACCTCCATTTTCTTCCGGGTAAGTAAATTGTCTAATGTGCGCTTTCCACAAATGAAGAAAGGTGGCACTCTCAAGGTGCTTCTACTAGCTCCTCCTCGTCCAAATCTAAAATCATTTGCCACCGATGCAAAGGCATGGGACATGTCATGAAGGATTGCCCCACCGTCGCGCTTTCATTGCTACCGAGGATGGATATGTAAGTGCTAGTGATGTTGAAGATGATTTAGACCTTGTCGCTAACATTGATGCAGATCCCACCGAGGGCGATCAAGACAAGGAGGCCATCACCATTGACTCCGTGAGCTCTGCCGCCATGACTACCCTAGCCTTCTTGTGCAAATGTGTTGAGTACACATGTGGGACATGAAGAAGAGATGAAGATCCAATGCCATAATTTGTTCCACACGTATCTCATTGTGCGGGGGTTGTCGTGTTCTCACTATCATTGATAGCGGAGTTGCAACAACTTGGTGAGTTCAGATTTGGTTGACAAGCTTGGCTTGACCACACGACAACATTCGTATCCATATAAACTTCAATGGTTCAATAATAGTGGTAAGACTAAGGTAACTAAATCAGCACGCATTAGCTTTTTCACGAGCTCTTATCATGATATCGCTTGATTTTGATGTTGTCCCTATGCAAGCTTGTTCCATTTTGTTAGGTCGACCATGGGAATTTGATAATGATGCTTTACACCATGGTAGAACTAATACATACACTATCATACATAAGGACAAGAAAATTACATTGCTGCCTTTGTCTCCTACGGATATTATTAAACATGCTAATGAGATTAAAAATAAACCTCCAATGACATTGCTAAAAATAATGGGATTAAGTTAAAAGGAGGTGCTTTTCTTGCTACAACTTCGCTCATCACTGAGTTATGTGATAATCCTGATGCACCATGTTATACTATGTTTTGTCAACCTTTTATGTCTGGTGCATTGCCTGCTGTCACTAACCTTTTGCAGGAGTTCGCTAATGATGGGATGGAGTCGAGGACGACTCCAATTCTAGAAGGAGGGGATGACGAGGACATCGCCAAGATGGAGTCGAGGATGACTCCAATTCGAGAAGGGGAGGATGATGAGGACATCACCATGCTAGACACACCGACGCCATGGTCTTCCCCAAGTTGCAATTCGTTCCCAACTCAGCTGCCACGTCGCCCTCGGATTCAGCAAACACGTCGTCACTGTTTTGGTCATAACTTTCTCATACGACATCGAAACAGGCCGTTCTTGGATGCGTTGGAAAGGGAACGACGACGCCGTCGTTTTGGATCTGGTCCCAGCTCCAGAAGGTCCTTGGATCATTCTGTGTGACCACGGCAAGGTGCTACGTCACCTATTTGGGCCAACTTGGCCATGTATCGTGTCGGGCCTTAAGCCCAAGTTGTGGGCGCCCAACCCCTGGCCGTCCCCAACCCTAGGTCGAGTCTTAGACTATAAACACAGCCGTCGCCGCTGCTACACAATTGGGTTTTGTTTAGAGTTTAGTTTTCCATCGAGAAACTGAATCATTTATTGTAACTGTGGTGAGAAATCCTTTTACAGTGATCCAGGGCCCCCGTTCTTGATCTTCTCCACTATGTCGATTAGTCCTTTGGAACCGAGTTCTTGAATCCTCTATTGATATTCACGTCATTCATATTTGTAATTTTAGATTGTGTGTTTTACCTTCTTGCTTGTGCTCTTCGATTCGCTTGCAGGAAAAGCCTTCTTGGCGAGGTCAATCAAGTTGTGCTTGGTTGATAACCAACAGAGCAGTGGTGTAACGGTTGTAGGGTTCGAATCGCGTCTGATTTGAAGCCGGATCGCCAACGTCGAGATCTCCACAAAATCAAACTTATCGGCTACCTCTCGGAAGATCGGGCCTGTACTCATCACCTCTCCCCCTCAAGCTCACCCTTGAGGAGGTCGATCTGCTGCTAGGAGTTAGCGCACTCCTGGTGAGCCAAGTCACACTCCCTGCAAAGCCCCTCTATGGCCCAGAGCAAGTTGTCCTGCTCCTTTCGTAGCTGCTCAGCCTCCACGACGTCCGTGCGTGCCCTCTTGATGAGGTCCATGAGCTTCTCCCTGGCCTCACGGGCATCATCGCGAGCGTCCTTCTCCTGGACTCTGAGGATGGCTAGCTCCTGAGCGGCAGGGGAAACCTCAGCCACCTCCTAACAGGTGGCAGTGAGCTATGCGGCCGGCCCCTCACTCCATTGTGTCTCTTCATTGAGGCGGTCCCAAACGTCCTTCTCGCGATGAAGGAATTGGGACTTCTCCCAGCTGTGGACCATAAGGGACTGCGGAGAGGACATGACTTAGAGGCGCGAAAAGAGAAAATGAGGGTTAGAAACACAGTCATATCATACCTAGCCAACCGGGGCAATGACGTCGCGCAACGAGCTTAGCACGGTGGTCAGGGCATGAATCACGGTCCCAACCTCCGTATGGACGCTCCCCCATTCCCTTTCCTCCACAGCATCGTCGAGGGCAAAAAGCGTCACCCCTAGGTCCCACCGGTCTCCCCACCGGATCTGAGATCCTCCCCACTCGTGCGGGTCACCGCCCACTCAGACGAGAAATCAGGATGGCTCCACGCCGATCCCAAGCAGTGCCAACCCCTCTTGTGGTAGCAACCCCTCCGGAGCAGACCATCTAGTGGTAGAGGGGGCAAGTGACGTGGATGCGGAGGCTTGCCCCATTGCCACATCCACTAAGGATGCTTCAGGTGTGCTCTCTTCCGTCTGCCCCGCTAGAGAGGTAGCCACCCACACAAATGACGCCTCCAGCTATGACGTTTCCACCTACGATGTCGTGGCCACACCTAGCTGCGCCACACCCACCATGGGTGCCCCAGATGTGCCCTCCTTCATCTGCCCTCCCATGGACGCAGCCATCGGCTGTGCCTCCCCAGTCGATGTCGTGGCTGCCCCAGCGCCACTCTCGCTCACCTACAACACGGCGCCAGCTGGCTCCTAGCGCGTCTGCCGACAGGCGAGGCTCTTCTTTGACGCAAGCCTTAGGAGAGTCCCGCGGCCTCCGACGCTACAAAGGACATGACGGTCACTTTACGACAAAATTTTATTAGAGCAAAAGGACTAAAAAACTTTTAACTCACCTCGACGCCATCGGGCGATGACATTTTGGGGCTGGCCCGCCCGACCCCGGCTGCTCCTCGTCAGCACTTTGGCGCTTCGAGCCCTCCCTCTGCTCGGAGGGCCCGGACGAAGTGGGGTGGCCGATTCCCGCCAACTCCGGGGGTGCCACGAAAGGCCCAGACGGAGCGGGGTGGCTTGATTCCGCTGGCTCTAGAGGCGCGTCCTCCCCCTCCTACCCCGGGGCATGCCATTGGATAGGCAACCAGGAACCATCGCCTTCTGCTTCTTCTTCTTCTTCTTCTTCTTCCTCCTCCTCCTCTGAACCCTGCCGCTGATTTCCTCGGTTCAGCCTCGCCCGCTACCTCCCCTATCGCCTCACCTCCTTGTTGTATTTATCCTTCTTCCTTCGCTCATCTGCGGCATGGTTCACCGCCCTCAATGCCGTATGCTCCGGTAGCGGCACGACGGAGGCCCAAAAGCCCAAATCCGTTGGTAGCTCAATAAAGCCTAGCTCTGGCCACATCACGGGATGTCCTAGGATTGGTAGCACAGCGTCGGACTCATCCCTCGCCTCCTTGATGTGCTGCATAATCTCATTATTGCGAAGCGGCCCCTGGGCGAGCACCGTCCCGCCGAGTTCCATAACTGGCATCATCCCGAACAATGGGAGGGCGCCACCATCAGCGGTGCCACCCTCTTGCATGGTATGCTCCAATGACACTGGCCCCGCGAAGGCCATGGCTCCTCAGGGATGCGACGGCCTCAAGGATGTCGTGCATCCTCTTCTTTTCCTTGATGGGTGGCCCCCCCCCGACCACGTTGGTGGTGCCTCTTCAATCAGGCGTCTGGTGAAGAATGACAAGGGGCGGTGGGGTCATTCTTCAAGTAGAAACACTACACGTGCCTCCCCTTGTTAGATCTAGATAGCTGGCAGGGCATGTACTCGGCTGCCCGCTGTCCTCGGAGGTGGATGCCCACGTATCCCATTGGCATCGGGATCTCCCTACCTCTATCCTTTTTCCTGTGCAGGGAGATGGTGAAGAAGTACTCCCATAACTCGAAGTGTGGCTCGATCCCCAGGTACCCCTCGCACATCGCAATGAAGGCCGCAACATGCTGGATCCCATTGGGGTTGAGGTGCTGCAGCTCGATCTGGTAGTGGTGCAGCAGCCCCCAGAAGAACGGATGAGGGGGGATTGTGAACCCGTGCTCATGGAAGGGCGCGAAGGAGACGTGTAACCATCGGGCGACATCGGTACATCCTCATGGCCGAGAACCAGCCACTCCATCGTGTCGGTCCTCCCACGAAGAAGACTGTGCTTGACGAGGCCCTCCATGCGTGCATGGGTGACGTCGTAGTGGTACCACGTCTCCATGGAAAGCAAAGACGGAGGAGCAAGGACTTTTTGGCGGTGGCAGAGAAGCGAAGGCTACAGATCTAGGGCGCTGGTGGTGGAAAGGCGGACAAGGCAAGGTTATAGTTTAGTGTGCCAAAACATAAAGGGGGAGGCCGTTATTTATAAGGCAAGGTGAGGCGAGAGGCAAACCATCTACCTAGATTTACGCGCTCGCTGCATCGTGTCACATCGCCCCCCGAAGATCGTGCGCACGCCACCTTTGGACGCTCCCTTGAAGGACGCGCCGGATGATGGTTCGCCCCATTCGATGTGCCGAGAACCACCATAGGTAAGGAGGAATACAGAGCTAAAAACACTCCCATGGCCCATTTAGGCCCAGGAGTTCAAAGGTTGGCCCACCGACGGGTTCACAATCGCTCCAGGGCGCCTTTAGAGTGAGGGGTGGAAAGGGATGGGCCTGCTAGTGGCCAGTACCCAGGCACACGAGCGCTGCAGGCATCCTGGCCTATGTTCGAGTCTTGGTCGGTTCACAGTCCATGGATTTTCCTCGAAGAAAGGCAACGAGCCCTTGGGATCGATCGAACGGACCCAATAACTATATGGATTGGCCGCCAAGAATCTGGAGTCAGTCACCAGCTGACCCATGCCGGACCCCCATGAATAGGAAGCCGAGGCCCCACACGGACTAGTCCATTAACAGCTCACCGGGCACCATGATTCGTCCATCGTGGAAAACAAGGCACAGGTCAGGCCCTCCGTTTTATCGAAAAAACGCTTGAGGGAGGATGATCACAAGATGAGCTGACCCCTCGACCGGACCCCTGCTACGCGTGGGGGCTCGAGGGAAGTTGGACTCATAAGGAGACCGAATACATGGTTGCCTAACGATGGTAGATCGATCAGATCCTAAGGAGGGATCGGAATCAAGAGAAATTTGTTCGGCCCCCCGAATCCCACAGCTACATGTTCCTAAGGAGTCCAATCACGACAGAAAGGAATCACAACCCACCAAGGCATCCTACGGGCAGCAGAAGATTGAAGCCCTTGAAGTCCCTCCATCCGAAAAAGCCTACGAAGGAGTATCCTACTCCTCCGTAGGCTCGAGGGCTACTATCGGGTATCAGTATTAGGGATACCCGAAGAAGGGATCTGAGGACCGTGGACGACAAACTCGCCTAGATAATCAAGGACATATTTAAGTCTCGACCGACCCCGAGGGTACGGGAGCCGTGTCGCCTGACCCTGAGGGCACGGGCCCCATGTCGCCCAACCCTCGAGGGTACGGGAGCCATCTCGATCGACCGTGAGGGCGCGGGCTCCGTCCCGCCCGACCCTGAGGGCGTGGGCTCCGTCTCGCTCGATGAGGACCCATACCGCCTCCAACCACTATAGGTCTAAGGGTACGACCCTAGGGTCAAACTTCTGACACCAGGAGGGAAGCAGGCACATCTCGACATGACTTGTGGCCATGTCAGGCCACGCTCGGGGGTTCGCATCGCCAACAGTGACGGGTGCGTGGTCGCTGTGCTGCCTAATCCCTGTACGGCCGCTGACGGGCACGTCGGTTCACCACGCCGTCCGCCGGGACGGGATGGGACGCCATGACCAATTGATGACGTCGAGGCATGGCACCAGGGGTGAACAGGTGCCCGACGTGGAGCCGTCCCCGTCACCATCTACAGCGTCAGCGGGACCCGCATGAAGGAGAAGAAGAACGCGGTGGCCCTGGAGGCCTTCTTCTCCCTCGTTTTTCTCCTTTTCTCTCTCTGTAACCTACGCCTTCCCCTTCACCTATAAAAGGGGAAGTAGGACGCCCCATGAGAGGGAGGAGGGGCACATAGCTGAACGAGCTCAGCAAGACTCAACTCTGTTCGATCCTTTCACCAAAGACTTGGGACCTTCTCTCGCTCGCCCGTTTGTAACCCCTGCTACAAACTAGTGTCGGTAACACGAGCAGCAGTAGACTAGACGTTGGGACATTCCACCCGAACTAGTATAAATCCTTGTGTCATTCGAGCACACCATCTAGGCCAGACGCGTAGATACAAATTTACTAGCCGGTGGTTCGAAACACCGACATTGTGTCTTAAACGTGACGAGCATGTAGATGATACTCAAACTAAGGATTGATAGCCAAGACCTTAGAAGATTCGTTCCAGAAATATACCCGTCCGCCTGCCTGCCACGCCCACGCCCACACCCACGTCCTTTTCTCAGCTTCTCAATATAGATAGACAATGTCCAACCATATAAACCGAGTCAACGTCTTATCAAAATCCCGTACGGTATTAAACCATATATCACGCATTATTACGGGCCATAGAGTTTATTGGATTTATTAAATATTATATGGGTCAAGCCCATAATATATCCAACAGTAGCGCAGTAGCAAGTAACAACATAAGTGATCAAAAATAGACGCAACCAGCCTCGGAGCCGGATGCAATGATAATGGCGGATGTAAAATGGTACTCCTCCCCCCACCCAATTTCAAAAAAGAAAAACACTTAATGTTTTATGATTTTTAGGGCAAATTACTGCTGAATAAAAATTACCTATATACCTTTATTTATTGAATGGTAAACAATGCTAATGAAAAAATAAGCCCTTTATTATAAGGAACATATAGAGACATGCAGACCTGATATGGGCCAAATCTATATTTGTTGAGTTAAAACATCAAGTTCTGTGGGGCATTTTTTTTAATCCTAGAACATCAAGTTTTCTGGTACGAAGGGAGTATTGCCTAGGGAAAAAAAAATTCAGCTATAGGGTATAGCCAAAACCATCGTTCCCCAGCGAAGTTACCAAAATTGTGCTAACCAAATATAGTCCTACATCCAAAGAGCTAGAACATGCTCATATCACATATTGATTGATACGAAGCGAATTGTTAGGATGGTTCTCCCAGGGTTGTACCGAGAAGGGTAAATATCACACTTTAGGTGGTAAAGGATGGCTAAGTTTGCGAGCGAACCAACAAAGGATATCTATCGTACATATTTGATGATGAGCAACTAGTTTCTAAACAAACTAGCAAAGGAACCATCAAAACTCTCGGATGAGAGGTATGTACCTAGTCAGGGCATGGACGTCATCGAGTTGCCCTAGGTGAATGGGCAAGTCCAGGGCACCATCTTTGATCATTAGATCAAGATATGAACGACATGCACGATTTGGAAAAGTAGGGAACAAGTGAAAACATGATGAGAAGTAATAGAGTACAATGATTTGTTCCATTAGATGTCCTTCAATCGACATGAGCCTTTATATTTATAGGTTGGGAAGGTCTTGTCTTGTTAGAAGTCAACAAATTCAGTGCCAAATACAACTCCTAACTTGAATTAGATTGACCAAACTGGCATGACGGTCCTCTCAATCGTCTTCAAATGGCCACAGCTTCTTCATTCGGACTATAAATTGGGAATTTCACATATAAATTTTGATCTTCTCAACAAGAGCCACGCAATAGTGAAGTCCATTATGCAATTTGACACTTTTACCAAAGCCATCCTAGACGATTTTGGGAAATCAACCAGGCTAGTTTGCCAAATATTCCTAGAGTTTTCCAAATTTGGTCAATAAAGACATTATTTTTGGTGAAAGGGACTCTAGCGTAGTGGTTAGAGCACCTGAGTAGCATCCAATAGGCCTGACTTTGACTCCCTGTACGAGCGAATTAAATAGCCATGTACAAAAAATATTAAAAAAATAGGTTGGGGTTTCCCTTGCTAACTTCGGTAAAAAAAATAGACATTATTTTTAAAACTTTATTTACTTATTAGCAATACGCTAATTTTTTATTTAGGTGTTTTTCCAACATATGAAGATGAAAGTACTATTATCTCTATTTTTCATTACTGAATTTAGCAATTTACTCATCATAATTTATATGGATTACTTGTCTAGGTAGCTTTCCTTTGCCCCTGAGAGTTAAGATATGAATTTTAACTTTATGTACTTGTAGTAATATACTAGCTTTTTATATTGGTGTTTTCTCAAACATAAGAGAATAAAATTTTTAGTGTTGAACCATCTACTAATCTCTTTCTCTCTAAACCTGAGCCAAGCTCAGGCCGTTCATTGAGCCACGTCACCATTTTTTCTCGGCCGTTCAATTTACGCGGTGAGTTTGATCGAGCCGTCCGTGCAGGCACCATTTCTTTCGGCCCAGTTCCAGAGCCATCGGGATCGGGAGTTTTGCCGACGCGGCGCGAACTCGCAGGGCAGAGCACATGCTAGATGCGCCTATGTACGCCATTGTCGCCGTCTTCATCCACAACGTCCAGCTCCTCCGAGTGCTCCAGCTACGGCGGGTTTTCGTCGTCGGAGGCGGAGTCGTCGCAGCACCACTGCCTGCGGCCCATACGCTCGAGCGTCGCCACCGCCACGGCGGCCACCGGGGTGCGAGGCGCCCGCGCCCGCGCTGGAGAAGAAGAAGGCCGCCAAGAAGGCCGGCGCCAACATCTGCGCCAAGCTGAGGGACCTCCGCAAGCCGCCCGGCGCGTGACTCGCGGGGTTCCTCAACACCATCTCCAACGGCAGGCGCGCGCCGCCGACCCCGCCGTCGGCGTCGCGTGGGGCGGAGTTCGCGTGCTCCACGGCGTCCTATCGGTCCGTGCGGTTCCTGGACAGCGACGCCGAGGCGCCGGCCGCGGTGCTAGCTGCTGCCGCGAGGTGGAAGCTTGTGGTCCTCAAATGGAGCAAGTACTTCTGCTTCTGCAATATCTATGATCTCGAGTCTCAACGATAAGCTGTTCGTCATGGTGCACTAGCAGGCCAGCCTCTACTCAAGTCCTCTTCCTCTACCTGCTCAAATCCTTCCTGGTAACATGTTCTTTTTCACGTCCTCTTCATCTACCCTGGATGTCATGTGTTCGACACAATGTCTAGGCCACTTTGGTAACATGAACAGACAAGTTTTAATTTGAGGACTTGCGATGACAATTTATATCAGATGTTTATGTCATTCAATGGCAATTAGTCCACATGACTACATCTGGAATACTCAACAAAAAAGACTTCACGTGTCCTTTTCGTGTTTTTTCTTATTGCATTGCATAATTATTGAGTAGCCTACTGTTTTACAGGATTCTTCTAGCAACCATGGTTTGATCGAACTGAAACAGTTCTTTACAAATTACTATATGTAGAGATGGAAGAGGAGGAGGATTACTACATCGACAAGCGAGGATTACTATATGGACAAGCAAATATACCCTAGGTGCAGAAAATTACATCCAAGGAAGAAGCCTATTAAAATGAAATTTCTCTAATCAATACTTTGCTAAAATTCTCAATAAGAGGTAAGATTCTCAACTAGTAGTTGCTTTCATTTTGTGCTTCTTATGGGCATTTACCTAAACTTGCAGGTGTTGTTTCAACCAAACAGAGCCTGGTCGAAGAGAGTTCAACGTGAATGCCTTTGGAGAAGGATATACCTGGTTTAGCCATGAAGAATCAATCGTAGTTTCTTGATGTTAGCTCAGTATGGCCCTTTTTAAGTTAAACTAATCTTCAGAACGTGGCTTCTTCATGTTTGGCCACACCTATAGCAGCTGCCCATCTTAGTTTCCTCATTCCACACAAGCTTAACTCTTTTCTTTAATTTTCAGCTCATCTGTCAGTCTATACCTGCACATATATCTCTTTCCCATATTATAATAGTTCAGTGTTCCACCTTTCACAGTACCTCAGAAAAAACAATCAACTATGGTGTTGTAGACTAAAGAATATTCTTTCCTCCTTAAATGCAAGGCAGAGCTCCTGCCCTTTTTTCTTTCAAAAAAAAATACAACAACAACAACATCATCAACCAAGCCTGTCAGTCCCTAACAAGTTGGGGTAGGCTAGAATTGAAACCCACCTAAAAGTTCCTGTTTGGATATTTATTAATATTTCTTTTAAAAAATAGACTAAAGAATATTTCAATTTACTGAATTCAGTGTGATTATACTGAAAACGTATTTCCTTCGATTCATCGCTGCCTGATAGTATAAGATTACCACATTAACCTTACATGTATCTACAATCCTTGATGCTTTGATGTGAAGTGGAAACACGATTTGTTATCATCATGGGGATCAAGAGATTAGCCTACTACCTACCTGAGTACAGAGCCTCATTAGTCATAGCGCTTGCTACCCATGATACACGTAGGATTGCTGGATTAGAGGTGATGACGGTTACCAAGGCATCCATTAAGCCCTATTTTGATTCTCTATAAATCTGGAGTATTGTACTGATATATACTTTATCAAAAAATATGAGTTCATAGCGGTGCTGAATACCAATGATGGATGATCACTTTGTTGCTTCAAAAAGGTGCTCAAAATTTGTGTAAACATCCAATATAATCCTGTGATGAATGAAATAATTTCACCATAGAATCAGGCTCAGTTTCAGTTATATAAATTTCCTATTATTCTTGCATTATGAGCTTGCTCCTTCTCAATTTGTCTCCCATTTGTTCAATACCTACATACTGTCACATACATAATATGGTACTTTGTTCTTTCATAAGCAATGAGAAAGCAAGCTGTCTATTTCACAATTGCACACGTTTTGTACAGCAGTACAATAATAAATCTTCCTCACACTAATTATATTTGTTTTGACAATGTATTTTGCTTCAACTTCACCTATAGACTTATATGTTTTTACAAAAACAAAACGGTAGGACATGTCAACACTAAGACCGTGTAATATGTTAAGAATTCAGAACGTCTTGAACTGTTGAAATTTATTGCGCTTTCATTGTTTTCCAGTCGGCCTTGCCGATGCACAGTTGCAGACTACCGCTCTATGTATAGTAAAATCTGCTTTATACAAAACCTGGCTGAATACCTGGTACCAGTCTATTCTTTTCTACATCAATTGTTACATACACTTTTTTCATTAGCTTAATCGACTACTATCAGGGTGAAGAAGCCAGAAATTAAATTTGAGGGAAGCCAACTTAATGCAAATGCCCAATATTCAAGCAAGACACATCTACTTGACATCCCTTTTCTACTGCAAGCTGCATGGCAGGCCCAAGATCAATGTTAAGTGGAAAAAATACCTTGACCTGGACGATGTAGTAAGGCACGGCAAAGCCGCGCCTGGGTTTCTAGTTATAATTTATGTGAGCTATTTATTTAAGTATTTTTACCTTCTTAATTCTTTTGGAAACTGAGCTATAGTTTTTCATAATTTTTATTTAAAAACTTAATCATTGTGTTTTCCATGGCCTCTTCATTTAAGATTTTTTCTGTACAAATCATATGAAAATCAATTTTCTATTTTTCTAAATTTATTATTTATTAGTTGTATCAAGCGTAAACTCTTTATTTAATCTAAACCGTTAGATTGTAAAATCTTACAATATAGGTTCCTTTTTCGATTAATGTGGTAATTAGATCCTCGTAGCAGACGTGGGGACTCTTTCGTTGGAGACTAAACTATTATTTTTTAGAGTGTTTATTCAAAATTTGCCTTTACTAATTGTATTTACATGGACTCTTAATTTCGGGTTTTTTTTCTTTGCAACTCGTATGAAATTAAATTGCTATTTTAAATTATTTTTAGAATTTAGTATTTATTACCAATTATATTAGCTATAGACTTTTTTGTTTAATCTAAGCCTATATCAAGGTAAAATCTGAGGGTGTAGATTCTTTTTGTTTTTTTTTTCAATTAATGTGGTAATTTCTGGATCCTCTCATGAACATCGTCCCTCTCTTGTTTTAATACCATTATATAAACCTAAGGGGCTTTTATCGAGTCCAAGAGGATACCTGGAGGATCCCAATTCCCGCGATCTCAGAAGTGAGAAGAAGAAGAATAGGCGTGGCAAGACAATAACCGGTAGGCGCAACTTCCCGGTACGTATCAAAAGTCGTATATGCTATTATATTGTGCATGCTCTCTATATGTTCTAATAGATTGTGTTATCGTGCAGTGCTCCAAACAACCTCCAAGGACACTATTATGTGGATACTATGTTTGCAAGTACCTTAGATCGTGCGGCAAATTCAGCATCAGTTACAAAGAGCTCAAGAAATCATAAGACTAGTGGCAAAAGGAACGAAGGGGCGGTCACCGACAAGAAAATATCTCAAACTATAGAGGACATATGTTGAATTCAGCATGCTCTCTATACGTCAAATGCATGCATCGAGGAGGAAAGTTCTTCAATCACGAGAGGGAGCTAGTGCTAGAAGAAGTACCACAAGCTCACAAACTGGCATCAGCTACACTTAGATGATTACAAGTTGCCGGACATCTTTAATTAGAAAATAGCGAACTACAAAACATTGCAAGTCTTAGTTTCATATGATGAGATGTGTGTTCTCTGCATGCGTATATTCTGGTTTGTCTGTGTTTAAATTGCGAAAAAAATTCAAATTCAAATCAAATGCTGGGAAACTATATTTTTAACTGAAAAATCATTAACGGAGGCGTGCAAGTACGAAATGGCTGCCTCCGTTAATCGATTAACGGAAGCGAGCTAGTTAGGGAGACCGTCTCCGTTAATATACATTAACAGAGGCGGTTGTTGTAACTTGATCGGCCGCCTCGGTTAATGGATTAACAGAAGCGGGAGTCTACATTAACGCAGACCTTGTGTTAACCCATTTTGACCGCCTCGAAAAAAGATTCCTAGAAGTGTTAGAAATAGTCATTAGTGATCAATTAGCACTTAATAACATCATTAGGGATGTGCTCAGTGTATTTTGGCATGTGTTAATCTCTATCTAGATACAAAATTTCCCTCAAGCTAAATCGGGATTGTGATCGTACAATTAGCAATCAATGACATCATTGTATTTTGACGTGTTAATCTCTATCTAGATGCAAAATTTCTGCCACTTTTTTGTGGCCCATCATTCAGCCCAGCCCAATACCCACTTGGTCTGTTTCCTCGCACATGCACTCTTCGCTTCCATGGCATGCACCCCACCAGCATGAGCCACTCGTCCTCGGGTCAGAATTTTTTACATTTTAGCCTCTTTTTGAAAGTTTCTCACAAATAGATCCCTGGCGGAAAGAATTTAGAAAATAGACCCTTAGCTCGGCGCCAGCGTCCCTGGCGCCGAGCTCTTGGGCTCGGTAGATGGCATGGCAGGGAGCTCGGCGCCAGTGCGGTGCCGTAGATCTTGGCGCCGAGCTCGGCGCCAGAGTGACTGGCACCGAGCTCCCTGCCATTTAACCCCAGCCCAACCTTCCTGTCCGAGCGTTCTTCCTCTTATTTCTCATCTCTCTCGGGTTTTTTCTCTCCCCACTTCACCCTACCTCATGAATCGACATATTGGACCTTGGAAACTTTGATTTGATCCGTAGATCTTCGAGAGCAAGGTATCCTCGTTCTCCTCCTAGTTTTTTCGCATTGATTCGGTATATATTAGTCGGATTTTTTAACGTAATAATCGTCATCACTTAGGGTTTCATTCTATCCCTCAATATATGTATTATACAACCGTAGGATGATGCCAAGACGTGGAAAAAGCTAGCAAATCTAGGCGCATGTAGTTATGTTATGGGTTCATTGTTGTGCATCAAATGAAAAACCCTAGATTTAGGGTTTAATGTTAACTGCTTTCGGTTCTTAGAACGAAATTGGTTGTATTGTAGTTATGGTTCTTATTGACATTTATTCGTGATGTTTTGATTTATTTTGTTAAATTACATCCGTTTTGTTATATGCAAGAAATGTTTCGGGAGGAGTTTTGACGAAAACGGGGTCGTCCTCGAGAATTATATCCTGATGCGTCTAGCAAAGATGCCCCCGTCCCTTCTGACCTCCCTGTCCCTAATTGTGACTGTGGTTTCCCGGCCCATATTTTTTCAATCGAAACATCCGGACACAGCGGCGCGTTGCTTCTATACATGCAGTCGTTTTAATATAAGAAATTATTTTCACTATCTTTTTTTCTTTATTTATGTAAGTATGTTATTAATATTTTGTTGGAATCTCGTTGTGTAGGACCATGAGAGGTGCCTTTTCTTTCAGTGGATCGACGGTGCAGACAAGTTTAATCCTATGTACCTCCTTTTCGACGATTAGTTTAGAGGGAGACATCCACGTGAGCACTTCAAGCGGTGGGTTCCACCCCCTAACCCTCCGCCAATGACGGCTAAGGAGAAGCATCTAGCCACAGTTAGATGACTCGAGGAACCTCCTCTGTGCGATTGTAGAGATCGAGCTGTGATAAACACTAAGAATAGGTTGAAGTTTGTGTGTCCAAACAAGCATGAAGTAAGTGCAAAGTGTATGTGTTGAAATGTTAAGCTATATGTGTTCATGTACTAATGTCTACTTATTTAGGTGTTTTCAATGGCGAAGTGTCGTTTCAAGGAGTGGTTGTATGGTCCTAAGAACCAATGGCTGGAAGAACCGCGAAAGGTTAAGAAAAAGAAGAAAGAAAGGGTAATTTACAAAGCACCTCCTGTCATGTGCGAATGTGGTGTTAAATCCAACTATGACCTAGTCCCTTCGGAGCTTGGAATAGGCCATTATTGCGGCCATATGGTTGAGTATGATGAGGTTGGTTATTTTTGTGGTAAACATGAAATCGTATTTTGTTTCTTTTGCTAAGAAATATATGATATAATTTTCCGTTTGAACAGAGCACTAGAAAATGTAGGTGGGAATGTTATGATGGTCAAGCTAAGTTCTTGGATAAACTGAAGAAGAGGCAAATAATTGCACGGAAGAGGGGATATGGACCTGACTACGTCAACCTATTCGTTAAACATTATAAAGAAAAGATGCGTGAGTTTGCTAGACAACGCGGTATTTGTAACCCGATCGATGTTGGGCTTAACAAATGGGGATTGAAGAGACGAATGACGTTAGAGGAGGAGGGGGCAAGGAATGAGTCACTCTGGCGCCGAGTTCGATGCCAAGATCTACGGCGCCAGAGTGACTGGCGCCGAGCTCCCTGCCATGCCATCTACCAAGACCAAGAGCTCGGCGCCAGGGACGCTGGCGCCGAGCTCGGCGCCAGCATCGATGGCGCCGAGCTAAGGGTCCATTTTCTGAATTCTTTCCGCCAGGGGTCTATTTTTGAGAAACTTTCATAAAAGAGCTAAAATGTAAAAAATTTGGTCCTCGGGTGCCTCGCTGCTACCCGTCCGCCTCCCTAGCGGCGGTGGCGATGCGTTTCCTTGTTGAAACTAAATTGAAGATTACCATTGCGATCTCTGGCTACGAATTCTGATTTTGATCTTGCCGAGTCGAACAACTCCTCATCCAAACCCACGATCATCAACATGTCATTGCTACAACGTGCCTTCTCATGGTAAACTCTCCTCCACATCTCGCACGTGAGAGATATATATATCTAAGCGGATGCACTTGCATCATCATGACGGTAGCGCACACACATTATTTGTTGCCCCTGCCCTCCCAATTACAGAGAGGGACGTGTGCCAAGCGGATGGGCCCCTAAGCTAAGCTAGCTTGCTATAGCCAAGATAGAACATGTGCACACACATTATTTGTTGCCCCTGACCTCCCAATTACGAATTATAAGAGAAGTGAACAGGACCTAAATGCGTATGGATGGTGGATGCCTAGTACAGGCCGAAAAACAAATGATATAGGCCGAAAAACAAAAGGGAGGAAGAGAAACAAACAACCACCGTCCACTGTCAACCGACTTCTCGCTGAAACAATGATAAGGGTGTACTGCAGGGCAATGCAATAACTGTTAGCTACTCCTTGACTTGCAATAACTGTAGCTAGCTATAGTCAGGTGTATATGCCGTGAGAGTGTTTAGGCCGTGTTAATATAAGCACTCCGTCTCCTTCAAAAAAAAAAAACCACTCCGTCCGGTCCGCGTTCTTGCGTTTTTGCGAAAGACCCATATGTGGTTTATATATACCATACCAAGGCGCCGGCCAACTTGATGCTGTGGTTCACGAAGTGTCCACTGTAAAACGAACGCGTGGTATATGGAAATAAATCCCAATCAAGCCTTGTTTAGATGCATGTGTATCCACTTTAATCCACATATATTTGAGTGAAATGGAATATAATTTTATTCAATTATACCACAATTCATTTCAACACATGAGGATTGAGATAAATACATGTAACATCGTAATTTGCCTACCTCGTGCAACAACACTTCCCTCCTTGGTACGCGCTTTACAAAACGGACTGGAGGGAGCATGTACAGTAAAGTTGGAGGCCCTTTGTTTGTGGGAGCAAGAGTGTTGTAATGCATGTCAATTCCGTCGCCGAGTGTTGTAATGCTTGGTACCTGCTCGATTGGCACGACCGACCACCACGTGTCCATTCCCATAAAGGTGTCCATATGTAAAATCGATCGTCTCTTTAGATGCAATATCTATCAGTAATGACAACATCTAAGCAACACGAGCGGAGTTTCTTTGTAACCGATTTTTTTAATAAACCCAGCCAGCTATTATATATACTACAGTACTACTAAAGGGTCACCCCATCGAGTTGCTCAGCATTAACGGCATAGTGCGTAGAGGCACATGTCCTTAAAGACACATTTAACTTTCTCCACCATGGTGATAATGGATCCAGTGATGATTTTCAACACCGCGGTGGGGGGCTGCTCACTCATCCTCACCATGGTAGGGCCTGTGGGCCGCCTTGCTAGAACAAAGGGAAAACTACCGAATAGCCGCGACGCTAGGGGCAGGAGGACACGCGTCCTAATCAAGGTAGGTACCTTTGTGCTTTTCTTCTTCTTCATAAGCCGATTTTAACACAATCTACAATTTGTTGAAGAGATGATCCTCCGCCTGCTTCCTCTCCTCCTCACTGATGTCCAGACAATCATGCGCATGACTCGTTTGACTGTTAACGTCCTGTCCATCGACGTGACCGAGGTGTCTTTCTAGCGGTGATTGCCGTCATGCAGGCGTGCCAAGCAGCCCGCGCCCTCCAATGCGGGCAGAGGCGTAACCAGGGGGGCTAGCAGGGGCCAATGCCCCCCCCCCTATGTTCTGAAATTTTTTTATATACTCCTGCTTCAACTATAGTAATAGTAGGTATTTCAAAGAGAATGAGCTCTTCAAGGTACTATATCCATACATTTCCTTTGTCTTGGCCCCCCTTCCCCTTAGATTTTTCTCTGGTTCTACCTCTGAATGCGGGGGCCATCTGCTCTGGTGAGACCGACGACATGATGTGACGTGAGCCATATGTACTGGGCTGTAAGTCCCTCTATCTAGAATGGGAATGGTTATACATCTTTCCGTTGATTTTATTTTAATCCATCAAACGGTTTTGTGTCCAATCATTTCATGACATGTAGGTTTTGAAACCAAATTAGAATCTAGTAGATAAAGGGAAAAGAATTAACCCAAAATTTGCAGTGACATAAAACAATAAAAAGTGATTAAAATTCCAACAAACATCACGTGCATGCAGCAACAACCCTCGCTCCATCACGGGAATCTCACATGAAAAAAGATGAGCTTCAGAATAACTGAATCAACTAAAACAATAATAAAACAGAGTTTGTAGTGAACTCAATCAACTGAAACTAATGGAAACATTAAAACTGAAAAAGAGTTTCTAAAAATAAAATAACTCAAACTGAACATTGATAGTACTCCATCACTAGGTTTCTAAAAATAAAATAACTGAAACTGTGACTGTACTCCATCACTATTGCTTGAAAATGACACATCATACAATTACAATCGCAAAAGCGACACACCTAAAAAAATTAACAATGTGTGCTGAAATATTGAAATGACTTGAACTAAAATAAATTAAAAAGAACAAACTGAATAATAGGATATCGCTCAATATAAAAATAACAATATATACTGAAAAAAATTAAAACTAATGAACATACTGAAAGGAAACAAACTCAAATCAAGGAACTTACTACTAATTACACTGCAGACATATAATCTTAATATAGGCAGTGTGCAAGTCTGCTCACTAATACTTTATCAGAATCACCTTTTGTGCAGCACATCAATTTAACTGCAGTTGTTTAATTCCTGAATGTGTGGGAGCACAATGAATCAATAATCACACGGTGATGCCTTCGGAGTTCAAGCTACTGCACGCAGTAAACAAAAAAAAAGCAAGTAGCAGGACATCAGAGCACTGCTCCCCGGACCTCTCCAACAGTCTGCGCTCCAACTTCATTCAGGTACCATGCATCAATGATAACAGGCTCCTCTCTCACGCCCATAACTTGCTGGCCACCTAGACCTAGCCCAACTCATCCGTTGATACACCCTTTGCCCCCGGACGTTCGCGCACACAAAATCTGTTGACAAAGCAAAACGAATGAAATCCAAAATCAGCTGGGAGATACGGATGACAGCACGCCCCTCAGGTTCAGTAGGCGACGAAGACGATTGAGTGAAGCACAGCCTTCGCTGACGGCGACGGCGACGCCCGGCGCCGACACCTCCGCGGCTCCGCCTCCGCCAAGCACCAACCAGACCGTCTCTCCTCTGACAAGCACCAAGGTGTGTCAGAATCGAGCAGCGGAATAAAAAAATACGGGATTTCTAAATAACTCTCGGATGATATCATTTCATGTTTTCATTCGCTTTTGTGTGGTTGAGGATGTATAGCCACTCCCAATTAATGGTTTTTTCTCAATCACCGTAATGATTTCTGTGCTCTCAAAATATGGTGGGCTGATGCCTTCTTTTAACACTATTGTGGTAAAATAATAGATAGATAAGTGTACCGTCATGCAGCCTGCAGGTTTGTTTGGGAGTACCAGAATTCTCATAGAAATTGAATTGCGCCGTGCGAGATCCAAGTTTCAGAGCTTATGCCCCGATCGCTTGGCTGATAAGCCATGCAGTCTGTTCGCTAATAGGTTTCTAGGCTGATAAGCCCGACTGGTACTGATTTACTGTGAGAGAAAAATATTGTACCATGACTGATAAACCCTGACTGAAACAACAAGCAAATAGCTGATGGCTGAAAGTGCTGTTGGCTAAAACAACGAGCCAAACGAACGGGCGCTAGTCTTTGACTCCCTTGGGCATAAAACCAAATCCACCTGCCCGAGCCCGAGGTGATCTTTATAAGCGTTCACCACGGATCAGTATACTCCACAGGCAGTTTGTTCAAATCTATGTTCTTTATCCAGCCCGTAAATCTAGTTCATTGCTCCAATTCAAGCCAATGCAAACAGAAAATATTATACACACACATTGAACATCGACTGAGTTATTCCAGAAACACGGACTGGTACACTCTGATTCCAAAGACTGGAAGCAGTGTATCTAAGTTCTTTCGACGGGTGAAATGAGAATTAGTTTACTCCTTGCTGCAGAGTAATCATGCCGCACAACCAAACTGAAGACAGCGGAAGTTCATTGAGCGGCTACTCTAGGAGGGTACCAGTCATCACAGTAACAGCTTCGCCCTGAATTCGCACTCTCCTGCCTGCAGCTTCTAACTCCAGGTATAGTATTCCACCCGTGGAGATGCCTGGTGACATAAGAATGAATTCAAAACCAATCTGATGATTGATCAAGGAATTACTGAAGTGTTGCAAGAACGCATTACTTGAAATGCCAAGTCAGTTTATGTTTCCCCAGCTTCCCGCCCCAATAAGGTGCCAAGACACAGTGCGACTGCCACAAACGGGATCCTGTCAAAACATAGCGATTAGAGGGTTAGGCTGTAGTAGGAATTTTGTAAAACTAACACAAGGAGAGAAACCAAAACAGAATTTTCCTAATTCGTCAGGACCAGGAGAACCGGACATTGTACCAGCCACAAACATTTGTAATTCACTACTACAAAAATAGTGTATTTTTCGATAAATGCAGCAATAAGATATTCCAATTCCATGATAGCATATTATCTGAGGTAAAGAATGTTATGTATAAACAAGAACATTGAAACCAGACTTTGTAAGGTGCTTAGTGCCTTGCTAGAAGGATGGAATGTGATTGTATCATGAATAGCTATTCTGATATCTTTCTCCATGCACAGAATATGTGTGTCTAATTGAGAAAAGGAAGCCACAAGAATATAGGTATGTGGTGTTTATTACATGCATGTAGTCAAAAGACAACTTTGCAGCATTCATAGTAGACAGGAAGGAAAATAAAGAATATGAGGTACCATAAAGGTACATCATGATAACAGTCACAAATTCTCCTATACATATTTGGTACCATAAAGGAATTACCGAAGGGCAGGCCTGGTGCAGTGGTGAGAGCTGTCTCACTGAGTCACCAGGTCGCGGGTTCGAAACAACCTCTCCGCAGATTTTGCGGGGGGGAGGCTTGCCTCGGTTTTTCCCTTCCCCAGACCCCACTCATGTGGGAGCCTCCGGCACTGGGTCTGCCCTTTTTTAATCTTAGCTCCCCCAATGTATATATTTTGGACAAAGAGTATGACATCACCTCAGGTACCCCAAATTTTGGGCAGAAGAAACGAGTGAAGAAGTCATAACCAGATCCAGCAGGCGCTGGCCCTGTAACAATAATTCCTCTGCCCGAACATATTTTGATTTCATGAAAGTTAGGAATGATATCGGCAACCTCTTTTCCTGATGAAAGCTCCACCTGAAAGCCAAGTCAGATTTTCTTTTCATGAATTACCTGAACAAACTGAACTACCTCATTACCACTCTTATCATTGCCTCTAACTTAAAAGTTTATGCTGCCTCCAAATCATCTTAGTGCCGTTGTATCTAGGTTTATGATGCTGCTGAAAAAAAATGTTTGGAATATCTGATATTCTGATATCTCCATTCCTGGACAAGGAAAATGATCATGGTAGTAGTCGCACTAAATTGGTTCTTTCCATCCATTTTCATGTTGGTAAATTTTGGATATAATGCTTGGGCATCAAGTGCATTACTAGGCACAGTCGGTAGTAGACAGGCACCTACATCAGTAGCATTAGAAAATCTAGACATTTCAAGCAGGAAAGGAAAATAAGGATTAGGATAATTACAATGAGGTCACCAGCGGTCGTTGACTTGTGAACGCTGACAATGGAGGCTCCGTTCAGGGTCTCGGGGATGGACGGCAGCTCGGAAGGATGGCAATCAACAAGGTCAATCATGGGGAAATCCAGCTCAATGAACAGTTTCCCCTCGCCTGACACGCCCGTGCTCTCCGGCGCAGGAACCTTTTTGGCCGTAAGAATCCCCGACTTGGTCGAGAACTCGATGAGCGCCTCGTGCTCCGCGAGGACGGATGTGAAGAGGAAGTGGGCGGAGGCCAGCGTCGCGTGGCCGCAGAGCTTGACCTGGAACGGCGTCACGAACGCCCGTGTCAAGAGAAGACTCAAGACCGAATTACGCGCAGCTGTGCGACGATGAGTCGGGTGGGTACCTCAGCGGCGGGGGTGAACCATCGGAGCTGGAACCGCGGAGCGGCGCCGGACGCGGAGGAGTCCCGGAGGAGGAAGGCGGTCTCGGAGAGGTTGAACTCGGCGGCGACGGACTGCATCCACTGCTCGTCAGCGGCCTTGGCGGCGTCCTCGAGGAGGCACACCGCTGCGGGGTTGCCCTTGAACGGCTCCGCCGTGAAGGCGTCTACCTGCGACGGCCACGGCGACGATGTTAGGTATCCTGCGAGCTGATAAGAAAATCGCTCCCGTCCAAACAGAGCAGTATTACTGACCACTGCGTACTGGATGCCATTCTTGCCCATTCCTGCGACGAAGAAACAGCTCCGGGCTCCTGTGCTATGGCTGCCGCCGGCAGCTCCTCCTTTCTACTCCGAACAGGGTTGCCTCGAAGCAGGTAGCCGTCTGCTTTTGCTTTTTTGTATGCATGATTAAGGACTTGTTTAGTTTCTCTCAAAAGTTTTAGCCAGCATATGCATGGAGTATTAAATATAGACTAAAAAATAACTATTTACACAGATTACGACTACTTTGTGAAACGAATCTTTTAAGCCTAATTAGACCATAATTTGACAACGTGGTGTTAGACCATAATTTGACAACGTGGTGTTACAGTAATACATGTGTTAATGACAAATTAATTAGACTTAATAAATTCGCTCGCAGTTTACCGACAGATTCTGTAATTTATTTTTTTTATTAGTATCTGAATACCCCATGCAACACCTCACGTATCACACGATATAACACTCTAAAACTTTACGTGAACAAGGCCAAACTTGAATGAGTTGTCCTCACTGCTGAATGTTGCAATCAGCAGTGACGACATCGAGCTCGTGGCCTCTCCCGAAAATACAGGTTTGCTTAGGACTACCAGAATTCTCACATCAATTGAACTGCATCGTGCGAAATCACTAAGGCTCAGTTCGTTTCTACTGTAATCCGTCTTTTTCAGTTTATTTTTTCAACCGAAATAGTGTTTTTTTCTCACAACAAATCAGACAGAACAATATTTCGACTTTTTTCAGCGAAGCGAACCGAACGATTCAAGAGCCTGAAATGTTGTCCCCACGGCCGATGTTCCAGTCAGTGTTCTTTTTCGAGCACTGTTCACCCTAGAATAGTAGTCTCTCCGTTCTAAATTATAAGACGTTTATACATCGCTTTTATCATATATTAGACATAGTGTGGGTATATATATATATATATATCAAAAACTATGTGTATAGAAAACTCAAAGCGTCTTATAATTTAAAATGGAGGGAGTATAATCCATAGGCAGGTTGTTCAGATTTATGTTCCGTCCGGCACGTAAATCTAATCCGTCGCTCCAATTGAAGCCAATGCAAATAGAAATTTAATGCTGATTTGGACGCATGGCTCACACACAGCCGCCCAATATCGTAGACATGGCTTGTCTGATATTGGTATATAAGGTATTTTGACTTTTCTCTATATAGTTGTTATTATGTACCTAGATAAAATCTATGTACCTACAAAAACTAAGATAACTTATAATTTAGAACGGGGGAATACACGTTAGCGTGTTGTGCTGGCTGCCTGGGCGCTAAGTTTGCAATCAGCACTGACGGCATAGAGCCATGAAAATGAAATGAAACTAGCCTGTAACCCCGCGCGAGGCAGGAAACTGACAATGTATAGGATATGCAACGATTTGAGTCAATTGCGATGCAAACATAACATTCGGTTGTGTCGCAGGAGGGGGTAACTTATGTAGCACTTGAAGACCAAAAGAAACATCAAATGAAACAGTATATATAGGAAAAGTTTACAAATAGTGCCGTGCTTTATGCATGGGTGACAGAACTACAAAAGTAATAATATAAGAATCTGTGCTGCGATGGACAAATTGCTGATGGTACTAAGCCTGCATATGTGGTAAAAAAAACAGAAATGTGCTGTAGTTTGCACGCCAAGCGATTGATCCCTGCGTACATATCAAAGGCAGGCTTAGAACCTGATGTTAAAAGTAAGGGAGAGTTACAAATAGAGTATTCAATTGGTAAAAGGTTTCTGGGGTGTGAGTGGGATGGGAATTATTACTTAGATAACAAAAGGGCAGTGCAGGTCCATGGATCATGGAGGCCATGGAGTTGTATTTAGAGGGCACAAAACCTATGTAGCCTTAACTATGATGATGGCGTCTAATACAGGAGTACAGCTCCATTTAGACACCAGAAATTACTTTATTTTTTAGTTAACCAAATTTATGTGGGTTGGAACCATGATGACGTGGTTCCAGATTTCATAACATTCCCACGTTTGGAAACTGAGAAGAAGCGATTTCGACATTCGCAAGGCACGGCCAAAAGTAGTTACCTGTTATCTTGTAGGATGAGGTATTCCTGGTAGTCCTATAGAACCAAATACACTGTGAGGCCCTAGTGAAAATATCATAGAACAGCTAGAGTCAGAGAGGCAATATGCAGTCATAGTAGTTGTTTAAGCTGTGAGAGGAAATAACAGATATTTTGATCCATACCTGCTCAATCGTTTTGTTGCATTACAACAAACATATTACTTGCTGATTATTCTACTGTCTGAAAGAAATATTAGCCAAGGAATTGCCTAGCTGAGCACATCAGTCCATTGAGCTAATTTCATCTGGAACAATTTGAGTGCTTAGGCACTATGGATATGGTGCAAAGCACTATACTCATAACAGAGTCCATAGGCAGTTTGGATACAAATTCAGATGTATTGTCATGATGTGACAAAGAAGTGCAAAGTAGCAATGCAACAATATTGGCGAATCGGCAAAATATTTGCTCTAAAACATAAGTGTACCCAGCTGTAGTAGCACCTTCCTCTTATCAGTTTCCTAGTGTATGGCAGACCTACATGATGTTCAGTAAAAGGAACAGCAGCAATGTACTTGAAAAATAGAAGAATGATATCCAAACTAATGAAGGAAATGTCCAAATTAAACTGGAGATGGAGAGGCACTCTGTAAATTTTGGCATACTTCATAAGATGGATTGAATATAACTTGAGATTCAGATAATTGACCCCAAATATGATGTAATGATGAATTATTTCCTGATGAAATCTTTTCCGGCATAACTGCAAACGGAAGCATCAATAAAGGCAAGAACAGCGCATGAAGAGGCACCACCATTGGCATAGATAAGCACGATGAGCCAAACATCAATCACTTTGTGATCCCTTCAATGGGCAACTGATTTCAGCTCCTTCAAGAAAGCTTCACAAAGTATCTGCATTCACAGGAAAGCACAGCCAAGAAGAAGCTCGAACATATAGCTGGTAAAACGATAAAAAAAAGTTCCAGGGGAGAGGTGGCCCAATCTACAGTACTTTGGTGCAAACTAATCAGAAGATTCAAACAGCTTACATTTTTAAACCGTAGTTTGCACACATGACATCTGATGGCAATTCCAGATTTATAGGTAATCATAATTGCGTTACGGACTGATCACATGACAATGTAAGGTTCTAAAGATAGCTGCCTAGAGCAAACAATGTTAAAGAGCTAAAGATACCCAAAAACCTAAATAAAATGCAAAAGCAAAGAGTTTTCGTACGGGCTATAGAACAAGTTATGTCCAACAGACCTAGGTGTAGTGGCAAAGGTGGCATATATGTGTCAGGCAACTATGATTTCAAATATAACATTTAGTTTTGGTGCATGTATAAACAAAAAATATTGGCATATTTTATACATGGAGAATAGGACTATAAAAGTAAGGAGTTTTCGTGCTTCCATGGCAGTTGCTGATGGTGGGGAGATGCTGATCTTGCATATGTGCTGATTAGAAAGCGCATAAATGTACTCTGTTTCCGCCTCAAGCAATTGATACCTGTGTACAGATTGAAAAGGAGGTTTGAAACTTGATAGTGAAAGTAGGGAGTTCACATGTTACTACGTTATGGTTATGGCTGTCGAACATTTTTGTTGCTGCAATATGAGCGGACAAAAGAAAAGTCGGTGTCCATATATATAAATGGAAATTATCCCAAATCTTAGCATTGTACAGGCAAGACCAAAATAACGTAGCAGATCAAAACATGAAGAGGAGCCGTAATTATTTGTAAACTTTGATTCATCAATTCCCTTGCACAAACCTTTGAAGAGGAAGTATAAAATTGGGGTACCTTGTGAGCAGCACCTATGAAGATAGATGGTTCTGTGCAGAAGAGCAGCGGCGCCGGAGCTTTGAGGAGAGTGCGTCGCCGGCCAATACACGAACCCTGAACGGAGCGCGACGGGGCTGACGACGAACCGGGAATGACGGCACAGTTGGATTCTTGGATCACAGCAGGAGCGTACGGGCCCCAGCACACACGAGCGAGCGTAGCGAACCCCGGCCGAATCTGGAGCACGGAGGATAAAACATAGAAAAGAAGATGACGATATCGATGTGTGCAAAAAAGACCGGAACGAAATAGGAGAAAGGTACAGGTAGGCAGGCGACGGAGATTACCCGAGAGGGGCCGGCGCTGCCGCGGGGGCGTAGCGCGGACCGGCGGCGTTCCTGCATTGCGGCGCTCTGCGGGCCGCGCCGCGCGGCCGGCGGAGGGCACAGGCGGGGCGGAGCTCGGGCGGGTGTCGTCGCAGTCGGTGGAGCCTGCAGATGGGGGAAAGGCTGACGGCGCAACCATTTCGGCGCTCTGGCTGAGCCGCGGGCGGGCTGAGGGTGCAGCCGAGTCTACAGTCCGGCGGGGTCGCGGCCCTGCGGCGGTGCTGCAGTGACGCGCCGCACGACCGTCCGAGGGTGCACGCGGTCCCGCGCTCTGGCGGGGTCGCCGCCCGGCGGTGGTGCTGTGGTGCCGCGGCGCTCAGACGACGAAGGTCGTAGGCGAGTGGGCGCTCCGCCGGGTCGCGCGTGAGGCGGCAGAGCTTCCTTCCGGCGCGGCGGCGATGCACGGGCGTGGTTCCCGTGCGTGGAGCGGTGGGTTGGGAATTTGGGATGGTGATTTTTTTTCCTAACTGTCGTAAACGATAGTAAATTTAAGTGGAAACAGTATTTTTCACGAACCCAATAAATTAAACCAGCCAACCAGCACGACGGGAGGCTTCCAGATAGCGGGGACGTGGTACAGCTAGCTAGAAGGTGCGTTAATGGTTAATGGCCATAGAAGGTACAGTAACAGGTGCAAGCTGCAGTAACGGGTGATACTGTAGATGAACAGGAAGTTGAGTCGGAGAGCACCCGTTACTGTATATCCTGCGAGTTGGGAGCATCGATCACCTCCGAGAGTATTAATCGGTGTTCAATGTTTGCATTAATCATTTAATCAGTGTTTAGATACACTGCCTGTGAATTTGGTATTATGCCTGTGGATTTGGTATGATGCCTAAGGGAGCCAAGGCATTTCTTGGCTCTCAAATTGGTGATGCAGTTCAATTCCTGTGAGAACTCCGGTAGTCCCCAGCGACCCTGTAGTTGGTATCCTATTTCAGTACATTTTCGAGAGGCGACAAGTTCGATGTCGTCACTGCTGATCGCAACATTCAGCAGTCAGCACAAGTCACTCGTGTTTTAGTCATCAGTACACCCGTTTGACCTTTCGAAGACCGGCATCGGAAATATTGTCATCAGAACAGCTGTGAGAGAATTATGGATGAATTTGGATGAATCAGCACAAGGCATAATACCGGAGCCCGGAGCTGTTTCTTCGTCGTCTGCGCAGCCGGCGGCGGCCATAGCCCAGGAGCCCGGAGCTGTTTCTTCGTCGCATGAATGGGCAAGAATGGCATCCAGTACGCAGTGGTCAGTATTCCAGAAAAACCGAGGTCATACACTCTGATTCCTTAGTCTGGGCGCAGTATATCTAAACAGCTTACATGGGTCGTAAGAGATTTAATTTATTCGCTGCTGCAGAGGAAGTATGCCGCACAAACTGAAGATAGCCCAAGTCATTGAGAAGCTCAGATCTGGTCCAGGATCACCTCTGCACCAGAAACCTTGAAGTCGGATGGTGCTTCCTCAACATTGAAAGCCTTGATCTTACCATTGTCAACAAAAGCAGACCACCTAAAAATGTTGTGAACATTTAGACCAGAAGACAGAAATCCAGCACAAGATGTGTTGTCATTACGCAAAAGCACTAGAAATTAAGCATACTTTCCTTGCTTAATGGGGAAATGTAAAAGATACTCTAAGAACGGTTGTTATCATGTCAGACAGGGGTGTCCTCTATAGTATTATGAACCTAGTGGAATGAAAGCAACAATTCACAATATGGTGGTCATTCACAGTTTGGAAAAAATCTACATAACCCCTGACCTATTGATTGTGGTCTACATAACCCTCTGAACTATAAAACCAGGTATTGTACACATTAAACTTTGTAAAACCGGACAAATAACCCCCTGAGTGGTTTTGAAAGGTGGTTTTGGTTATGTAGACTTTTTCCTTCACAATTTTGTATGCAGCTATAGCATGTGGTTCAGCTGACAAGGGCATGGCTGGAAATAAATTACATAAAGGTGTCCAAAGAGACATTCAACTAAACAAGGACAGTCAGAACTCAGTAACTCAGTATTAAACTACATAACACCATTCTTCAACTGTAATATAAGGGCACAAGTTTAAGAATGACTGCAAGTTGAGTCCATTAACCTGTGAGAACGGCGGCCTAGCAAAGCAGTAGAAAGGTCTATCTCCAAATCCAAGCTTTTGTGGAAACTCCCATCAAAGTCACCGTAGAACTCAATCTATATTTTCCAATCATTGCACATAGGAAAAATATGAATATGCACGCATGATCTCAAGAGAATTAATATAAAATTGTAAATAACTAGCAACTGCACGTAGTCAAAATTGCAGTTTTTTTTTTTGTTAAGATCCTAAGATGATACATCTGAAACATGTTTCCCAAAAATTTTAAATCTAAATTAGATCATTCAATCATTCATCAGTATAGAGAAATTGGGTGAGCTTTACGAGACATGACATGAAATTTGCATTTGGTAGTTCTATGCACCAAGGTGAACGGAGTGCAGCAGAAGTATAAAAAAGCACCACATCTGATGTAGAGTCTCAATAATTTAGGTGTGTGACTCGGCATATTAGGTGCGAGAACAAGGAAAACATCACAGGTTGACTGCATATAGGACAATTGTCAATAATAACGAATTACTGAGGAGGATAGGATGGGAATAGAATGACGACAAACATTTATGTAGTTGAGAACACCAAATAAGTAAACACCCCTGACAACAAAAGGCAGATAGTCCTATCACATTGATAACAGCACAATACTTGGATACATACATTATACACCCTCATTATATTTCAGATTCTCTGCTAAAATGGTAATCCTGTAAAGAATAAAGATTAAAGGGTAGTTACTTACTGCATCTTTAGCCTCTAGCTTTTCTGCCCATCCATTCAGGACATACGGATCATTCACAGCTACACAGATAACAGAGTCGATCCCTTTTGCTTTCAACTTGTCAATATTGTTCTTGTAACTAGGAACATGCGCTTGTGAACAAACCCCTGTATATGCACCCTGCAATAAATTGAAAAGATAGTTGCCAAACCATATAGTCATTAGAATATTTGAAGTGAGAGAATTCTGCCTTTCAGAATAAAAGATGGAGAAAAACAATACAAACAACAACGCCAAAGGTGTAAATTTGCAAGTTTCAATGGACTGAATCGCCAAGGAAACAACAATGACTAGAAACTCTGGGAGTAGGGTGTAATGTGTCACAATCACAATGTTTTCTCATGGCTTAGAAAAACGGAACATGGATTCTGTGTTATGCTCTTACAACATTGTCCTCGAGTATCATGGAGTACACCTATCCTTATTGCCCTATCAGGTGAGACGAATGAAATGTAATGTTTTCTCCTAGGCATCAGAGATGAACATCTCTAGTTTGTAGAAACGACATCCAATATATAAGATACATCATTCAGATTTCACCATGGTCACTGAAACAACATAACTTCCCATTCCCAATTCCTACGTCTATTTCCCAAATCAACGTCCTAGCAATAAAAAACACCCATAATCAACGTTCTACTGAGGCATCCCTAATCCCCAAATGTAAATTCAGACCTAGCAAACCTAACGAAACAATTCCGCACCAATGTAAACAACGGCCTCATCTAGCGACCCTAAAATGGCCAAACATCTACATGACTACATGGGAGAGCAGAATGGAAGTAGTGGGGACGGAACTTACGGGCAAGCCGAAGATGACCACCTTCTTCCCCTGCAAGCACAAGGACAGCAAGCAAAGAATCCCGGGTCAGCACAACTAAATTGGTCGGTATGGACTATCTAGCAGGAGAAGACATGGCGATGCGGGTGGGAGGAGCAGCGCTGCGCACGTAGAAGATGTCCTTGAGAGGCGTGGTGGAGAACTTGGTGGCGACGCCCTCGTCCCAGGACCGCGCTTTCTGCAGCGATACGCCGGGCGCGGCTGAGACGATGTCGGACCCCACCGACGCGAAGCCCCTCGCCGCGCCCCATAGCGCCGCCGCCGCGGAGCGCCCCGCCCTCCTCGCCAGCGTCGCCGCCATGGATTCCTTTACCTCTTCTGTTTCTCTCTCTCCCCCACGATAGTCACAACAGTCCAGTCTCAAGTGCGAGATGGGATCACACAACAAAAAACTTATTTTGGCCGATCAACTATCCTTGAGTCTGTTTTTCCTGGAGACTAGCAGGAGCAGGTTAAGCCACAACTAAAATTACGTTTTTTAGGACAAAGAGATTTAATTTTAATTTAAGAACTCTCTTATTCTTAAAGATCTACTCCCTACTTTTCAGATGATAAGACATTCCAACATTCACGGAGAGTCAAACCATCTCAAGTTTGATCAAATTTATATGATAAAATAATAATATTTATGATACCAAATAAGTATCATTAGATTTTTTATTAATTATATTTTCACAGTGCACCTAGTTGATGTCATAAATCTTTATAATTCTCTCTATAATTTTAGTCAAACTTGAGATGTTTTGACTCTCAAAAATATTAAAATGACTTATAATTTGGAATGGAGAGAGTACTTTCTTTAGATTTATTCTAGCAGGAGCTCTTAAATAAAAACCCTCAAATCTAGTATTTTAGTGGTCACTGGCATGTTGGACCTACCCGTCATTTGACCATATCCATCATTGATCCAATCGACTAGCTGTCACGAGAGAGGGGGGGCATTGGTGACATGACAAGGAGGGCGAAGAGCACCAGGGCACGGGACCTTGGCAGGGTCAAGTGCTTGCTAGCACGAGAGGAGCCGCATTGAATGGACTTGAGTGGAACGGACGGTAAGGACGTCCGAGACGGTAGCCTCACCGGGCTGAGGGGTTTCACCAGAGGAGCCAGACAGGAGAGGGGAATAGGGCTGCAGTGCAAGAGTGAGTTGGTGTGAAGAAAATTTTCTTGGCAAAGTAGCTTCTTAGCATCGATGGGAGATGGGACTAAGAGTGGAGATTGGAGGGTCTCCACAAAATAGGAACTTGAGTTGGGACTCTATTGGATTAACGTTTTTTTCTGGCACCAAAAACTAGAGTACGACCTCTATTTAGGCCCCCGTTCGCTTCGCTGAAAAAACAAGCCGCAACACTGTTCCGGCTGATTTGTTGTGAGAGAAAAATACTGTTCCGGCTGAAAAAACAAGCTGAAAAATACGGATTATAAGATAAGCGAACATGACCTTTGAGGTCCATGTTGGAGATGCTCTGTTTGTCTCCTTAACTAAAAACATTTGGTCGGCTTCCAATGTGTTTTTTTAGTTCATCAGAGATGATTTCCAACTTCACTCTTTAGTGCTGGCAGGTCCAACTTTATAAATTAATACCTTGCACCAAGCTTATTAGCTTTCCTAAATTAATATTTCACTTATTAGTGCTGGCAGGTCCAACTTCGTAACAGCAGCACAGTTTTTTACATTGTACTTGCTGAATTTGCACATGGTAGAGAAACTAATGATACACATTCAGTAAAATTAATTTAATCTGGATTCGTGTATCATGTAGTGACTATTTTCTTCCGGCATAGTGTCTTCACGGTTACTTTTCATCTTCAGGATAGATCAGAAGCTGTGAAGTCATGGCTGGTATCACTACAAAGGTATACTGCTGAATTCAGGAAGCACAGATCACTGAAGTTTCAATGAAGCCAGCTGGATGGAGTTATGCTTGCCATGTTGAGTCTTTTTTCATTAGCACCATTCTCAACAAAAAAAAATGATGTGTAAGTTATTGTCTGGTTTCCTAATTTGTTTAGAGCTGTTTTTTTTAGGCAAGGCACATATGCATTTTCTTGGACAATAGTCCCAACGGCGGCAGGATGCTGATGATCGTCCAGCATGGCGGCGGGCAACCCCCTAGTGTGACAATTATCAGCCTATTCGTTTCGGCTGAAACAATCGTGGATTATAAGTCAGAAGTACTGCTGGCTGGTTTGGTGTGAGAGAAAAATACTGTTCTGACTTATAATCCACGATCATTTACAACCAAACGAACAGACTGTATAGTGGTTCACATGCATGTCTTCATATCATAATTTACATGAACAATCAGCTACTCTGAAACCTAAGCAGGACAATGAATAGTGACATCATCTATCCTGTTTGCAATATAAGGAGTTATATACATCTTCACTCAAAGCCTGATGTTCCTAGGCTGAGTCCAACACAAAACATGCATGGGTCCTAGCTACAATGCAGCTCGTCCTTGGCCCTTTGCTAGCTTCTTTGTTCCAGAGTCTTCCACATCCTTTAATTGGTAATAATGTGGTGCTATCTCTACCAGCCATTCTGGCTTCAGTTCCGTCACCTGGCGCATAAACTCTTTTGTTGTGAGAACTAATTCGTGGTATACTACCCATCGTGGACGTATCTCCACTAATCCTGAACTAGGATGGATATGTACGGTCTGAGGGTTCTTGACAGTCTTATATGCACCATTCGAAAGGATCAAGATTTGAGTCGGTGTAGCGGTGGAAAGATCACCTTAATGAAGCACGGTCACAATATGCCCATATTTATCAATGGAGAGGACACTCAAGATTTTTCTTACAACATCGGATGGTTGTATTTGAGTGAGTCCAAGCCCATTAACTACCTCTACAAGAACATTCAAGCGTGAGTACATTTCATTAGCACTCTCTTTAGGAAGCATCTCAAAAGAATTAACCTTTTTCATTACGAGATGATAGCGTTCCTCACGCTCACTCTTAGTTCCCTCATGGAGCGCACAAATGTCCGACCATAGTGCATGGGCGTCCTTGTTGTTCCTCACCTGGTTAAACACATCTTTGCAAAGGCCTCTAAAGATGTGTTTCTAGCCTTTGCATTCCATTTTTCATAGTTCACTTTATCGCCTTGAAGGTGCGTGGGATCCCGATATTTTGGGAATCCTTGTGAGGCGGCTCTAAGTATTCCAACATATAGAGCTTCTAAATACGCCTCCATGCGGATTTTTCAATAAGGAAAATCATCTCCCTCAAAGATAGGAGGAGGTCCATCCCCGTGAGACATTTTTCTCTAGGCAGTTAAGCCTAAATACGTGAGCACGAGGCTCTGATACCAATTGAAAGGATCAAGATGCCCAAGAGGGGGGTGAATTGTGCTAATTCTAAAATTCTTTGTAATAATTAAACCCTACGTTTAGCCCACTTCACCTCTTGTGCCTAGAAAGTGTTCCTATTGTTCTACCACACAAAAGTTTAGTAACCTATGTTCCAATCCTACTCTAGCATGACAATTCTATGAATGTAAAGACAAGAATTGAATTGCTTAAAGTAAATGCTTAAAGTAAAGAGAGGAGAAACGTGGCGATGTTTTGCCGAGGTATCGGAGAGTCGCCACTCCCCACTAGTCCTCGTTGGAGCACCCGCGCAAGGGTGTAGCTCCCCCTTGATCCGCGCAAGGATCAAGTGCTCTCTACGGGTTGATTCTTCGACACTCCGTCGCGGTGAATCACCCACAACCGCTCACAACTTGAGTTGGGTCATCCACAAGCTCCGTCGGATGATCACCAAACTCCCAATCACCACCAAGCCATCTAGGTGATGGCGATCACCAAAAGTAACAAGCACGAACTCTCACTTGACCACGACAAGCCTAATGAGGAGGGTGGATGCACACTTTGCTACTCTTACTTTCACTACTGAGGCCTCTCTCTTGGATTCTTAAATCTCAATCACCTCACTAGGACCTTGCTCTCCCTGGCACTCTCATGGGTGTTTCTCAGCTGTTGAAATGAGAAAAAGTAATCCCTCAAGTGAATAGAGGAAGTGTTTATAACCTCTCATTCAAAATGAACCGTTATGTGCCACTGCGGGGTGACCGGACGCTCCGGTCAGTTCTCCCCGCAACCGAGCAGTTAAGTTGTGACCGAACACTGACCAGCGTCAGGTTAGCACTGACCGGACGCGTCCGATCACGAAAACTATCCTCTGGAACCTTACTAATGTTGACCGGACTCTAGAACTCAGCGTTCGGTCACTTTGCTGCTCAGCGTCCGGTCAGTAGCCGGAACCTGACCAGCATTCGTTCAGCACTGACCGGATGCGTTCGATCAGGATTCTCCCTCTCTAAAACCTTACTGGAGTTGACCGGACTCTAGCACCCAGCGTCCGGTCACATTTCACTCAGCGTCCGGTCGTATCCAGACGACTTCACCTTGATCAAATGAACTGACCGGACTCTGCGCCAGCGTCCGGTCAATATTTGACCCTCCATTCACTTCCAACTCGTAATCATATGTGAATGAAGTTCGCTCCAATTGATCTTAAGGCTATTTAGGAGCTACCTAGTGCTAGATTTGACAAGTGTGCACCACACCTAACCCACTAGACTTACCTAGGTCAAGCTACCTATTCATACCCCCCTTAATAGTACGGCCAAAGGAAAAATAAAGTCCTAAACTACTCTAAGTGTCTCTTCAACACCAAACAACACTTAGAACTAGTCAATCCTTAACATTGTCGTCCATCCTTTGAAAACCAAAGCGATTTCCATCGTAGGGGCATGACAACCATGATTGCCCAATCAATTGTCATTACCATGACCTAACTTAATTGCATCTGTAAAACACACGTTAGTCACAGTAATCTCGTATTGTCATTAATCATCGAAACCCAACTAAGGGCCTAGATGCTTTCAATCTCCCCATTTTTGGTGATTGATGGCAATACCACCTCGAGTATATAAAAGAGATGAGGTTTTCAACATGCTTGGTTCATATAAGCTTTTGACAATAAGAACAAAAGAGTTAGGCAAGCTTATATGACCCAAGCCATGATGTACTCAAAAGATATGAAATAAGCATGAGTACAAGAAGTAAAGCTCATTTGCATCGGAGTAAAACGCTGAAGCAAAACAAATGAGCATAAACAAGTGATATGACATATATAAATAATTCAAGGTAGAGAGCACACATGTCACATATCACATAAATATCACATATCACGTAAATATCACGCTCACACATATATAGTTCAATGCATGAAAGTAAACATGAATGCATAATAAAGTATCACACATAAAAAGCCAAATGTAAATAGATAAGCTCCCCCTAGATATGTCACTCCCCCTAAGTCTATCATACTCGATCCCTCTCCCCCTTTGGTGTCAAACACCAAAACCTAAGGGTCGGTCGACGGGGCTGCAGCGGATGAGTCGGGCGCTGAGGTGCAATGAGCGATCTAGAACTAGGCATCATTATCATCTGATCCTAAGCTCTGAGCTGTATGACCCTCTATAGCTGGAAGTGACGCTGAAGCGGTCTAGGTTAGATCTGGTACTGGTGCAGCCTATGACTCTGCAGGTTTCACTGAAGCAGGCGGCTCGGATGATGCAACTGAAGAAGGGAGCATCTCTGTAGTCCCAGTGGTAGGAGCAACTGTGGAAGGACTAGGGACATGTAGATCTGGTGGAGTAGGCTGCCCTGTTGAAAGCTCTAGTTTGGTTTTGGTAAATTGATGAAATCCTAAGTGCTAACCTAGTTTATCAAGTGATCATGATATAGGTAGCACACTTCAAGTGGTGAAGCAAATGAAGATCATCACATGATGATGGTGATGCCATGGTGATGATCAAGTGCTCGGACTTGGAAAGAAGAAAGAGAAAAACAAAAGTCTCAAGGCAAAGGTATAAATTATAGGAGCCATTTTGTTTTGGTAATCAAGACACTTAGTGAGTGTGATCACATTTAGGATCGATAGCCGTACTATTAAGAGGGGTGAAACTCGTATCGGAATGCGGTTATCAAAATGCCACTAGATGCTCTAACTCATTACATATGCATTTAGGATCTAGTGGAGTGCTAACACCCTTGAAAATGTTTGTGAAAATATGCTAACACATATGCACAAGGTGATACACTTGGTGGTTGGCACATTTAATCAAGGGTAGTGAAGTTTAGGTGCAAGGGTAAGAAGCTCCACCGGTGGAGTGTTCGCCCGTAGAGTGCGGGTAGTCCGACGGTGCCACCAACGCCCTAGACAGAAAAGATGGAGGTCACTGGGTGTGACCGGACTCTGGTCTCGGTTGGACCAGCGTGTCCGGTCAGTGGCAGCAGAGGGCGTGCGTTTTGGTCTCATAACCAGACGCTGGGTCGCTCAGCGACCAAACGCTGGTGGGGTGTGTCCGGTCAGTGCTGACGTACGCTGATGTAGGGCGTACAGAGGAGACGTTGTGTGATCAGACGCTGGCTGTGTCCGGTCAAGCATGACCGGACACGTCCGGTCGGGATAAATCGCGTTTGGAACCTTACTGGAAACGACCGGACACTGAGGGTCCAGCGTCCGGTCAACAGTGTCGGAGCATCCGGTCAACATTTCGACCATTGAGATCAAATGTTCACAGTTGAACGCAGGTGACACGTGGCCGCCATCGGGCGACCGGATGCTAAGGAGCAGCGTCCGGTCAGTAGGACCGGAGCGTCCGGTCACCCCGATCAGTGCCCAGTGAAGGGGTACAACGGCTCTATTTCATGGGGGCTTCTATTTAAGCCCCATGGCCGGCTTAAGCTCACTCTCTTGGCCATTTGCATTGACATAGCAACCTTGTGAGCTTAGCCAAAGCCCTCCCACTCATTTGCATCATAGATTAAACATCTTTGTGAGATTGGGAGTGATCCAAGTGCATTGCTTGAGTGATTGCATCTAGAGGCACTTGGTGATTGTGTTTCACTGCGGATTTCGCTTGTTACTCTTGGTGGTTGCCGCCACCTAGACGGCTTGGAGCAGCAAGGATCGTTGAGCGGAGGGTGGTGATTGTCTTCGGCTCCGATCGTGGTGATTGTGAGGGGTTCTTGACCTTTCCCCGGCGGAGCGCCAAAAGGTACTGTAGTGGATTGCTCATAGCTTGTGTGATCCTCATCTTGTGTTGGTTGTGCGGCACCCTATTGAGGGTTTGGCGTGTGAAGCCAATTAGCGCGTGAACCTCCAAGTGAGTGAATCGCCACAACGAGGACTAGCTTGCCGGCAAGCAAGTGAACCTCGGTAAAAAATCATTGTGTTCATCATTGATTCTGAGGTGATTGGTCTTCATTGTTATCCACACTTGTGATTGATTGGTTCATACATCTACACGGTGGTATAACCTTCTTGCCTACTCATTATATTACCGCAAACTAGTTGTCAAGCTCTTTAGTGTAACTAGTTGTGAGAGCTTGTTAGTTTGGTTAGTGTGGCTCTTTAGTTAGCTTTTGAGAGCACACTAACTTAGTGTAGTGATATAGCTATTGTGTGGATATAGTTCATCTAAACTAGAATTGTGATAGGTGGCTTGCATTTTGGTAGGCTAGCGCATAACTCGCTTCGCCTCATAATTGTCTAATCCTTTTGTTAAGTGTTGTTGTAGAAATTTTATTAGTCTATTCACCCCCCTCTAGCCATTAGGACCTTTCAAGTGGTATCAGAGTTGAGGTCACCGTGATTTGAGGCTTAACAACCTTCGATGTAAAAATGGCTCAAATCAACAACACCAAGAAGCCACCCCAATTTGATGGCACAAATTATCCTTATTGGAAGTCAAAGATGACCACACATATCAAGTCAATCAATAGAAAGGTGTGGAAGGTGGTAGAAACCAAAATTGAGATTGAAGATCCAGAGAATCCCACCACGGCCGAAGAAGTGTTTCTCCATAACAATGGCATTGCTCTAAGTGCCATTCATGATGCAATTGATGAGAGAACATTTGAGCAAATCAAGAATATTGAGATGGCTCATGAGGCTTGGAAGAAGTTGGAAGAATCATTTGAGGGCACTCAAGTCATGAAGGGTGCAAAGGCATATATTCTCAAAGAGAAGTTTGCAAGCTTCAAGATGAAGGAGGATGAGAGTGTGCCGGAGATGTTCCATAGGCTTCAAGTGCTTGTCAATGATCTCAAAGCACTTGGAGAAGAGGTGAAGGATAAGGACTTCTCCCACAAGTTCTTGAGATGCTTGCCTTCAAGATTTGGCACATTGGTCACTATTCTAGTGAGGAGTGGTTTGGACACCATGACACCAAACCAAGTGTTGGGAGATATAATGACCGATGACACATATAGAGATGATGATGAGAAGGAAGAAAAGAAGGAGAAGACAGATGAGAAGAAGGATGAGAAGAAGAAGAGCATGGCATTCAAAGCCACATCATCCAAGGGCAAAGCCAAGCAACAAACATCAAGTGAAGAAGATGATTCATGGGATAATGATGATGATGAGAAGATGGCTCTCTTTGTCAAAAGATTTGGCAAGTTCATGGTAAAGAAGGGCTATCGTGCTAGAAGAAAGAAGTCTTCAACCAAGAACAAGGAAGAGTCAAGAAGATGTTTCAAGTGTGGAAGCAAAGATCATCTTGTTGCTCAATGTCCATACAATAGCGACAATGATGATGACAACAAAAAAAACAAGAAGAAGGACAAGAAGGAAAAGAAAGAGAAGGACAAGATGGCCTTCAAGAAGAAGACGGGTGATTCATATGTGGTCACTTGGGATAGTGATGCTTCCTCAAGTGATGATGATGATGATAGTGATGATCACAAGACCACTAAGAAGAATGTTCTAGCAAGCATTGCTATCAATGAAAAGCCTTCTCTCTTCGACTCTTCATCATGCTTTATGGCTAAGGCCACTAAGGTACAAACTTGTGATGATGAAAGTGATGAAGAACATGATGATGAAAATGAAAATAAAAATGAAAATGATAGTGATAGTGAAAATGATGAACCTACTAAGAATGAATTATTCGACATGCTAGAAGATGCTAGAGAACACTTTGACATCAAAAGAAGGGAATGCAAAAGCTTGTGTAAGAAACTAAAAGCCCTTAAGCAAGCCTTTGATGAGCTCAATGTGTTAACACTGGATTTTGGTCAATTCTGGAAGATGACAGGTGGACCCACATGCAGGAAGAAGAGTGTTCGGCAAACAACGCAAGCGGTCGGCTAAATGCTTGTGCGGTCGGTTATTCTGGAAGGCGGTAACTCCATTCGGGAAAGCAGAAGATGGCAAGCAAAGCCGATCGAAAAGATGAAAGTTGTAATAATAAGGGACTCTGAGAGTTTGGGGCAAGGAATCGTAGTTTCCAAGTTTATTTAAGAGTTCCTTTGTAAATCGTAGTCTTTTAGGACTCGTGTTTCATCTAGGGTATAAATATTGACCCTCGACCATTGTAATAGGCGTTCACAACCAAATCAATACAACCGGCCCCGTGCCAACTTTCGAGTCCTTTTGTCGTGTCGTCGAGTTCTTCGAGAGGAGTCATCGATCCGTCGACCTCCGTAAGTTCCGACAACCTTGTTATCATGTTTAGTATCATGCGGTGGATTTAGACGTGATGCAAGTAGTCTTGTTTGTTTTCAATGATCGTAAGGGCGGATCTTTGCTTGACAATCAAGAAGTCTTTGCTTATACTTTGTTTATGAGTAGATACCGTATGTGCGCGCTTGCTCAATATGCTTAGTGGAAGCAAGATGCTTATCGGCTCTATTAGATTATGGCAAAATCTAAATAGATTCATCAAGTTATCCTGTGTTGCATGTTTTAAATATTTTATATATTTGTAACACACTTTTGCCCAATCTAGATTGATATTGTTCGCCCTCTTCTATGGTTTTATTCGAGCTTCAATGATCATTACTTTCATAATACCTTTGCAAATAGATAACATGCTTGTAATGGCTGAATTATTTTAATCTAGATTGTCACATGTTGTGGGTTCATGTATGTTAATCACGTTTAAGTTTTTGACGAAATTAGGTGTCGTGCGGCAGACGCAGGTTTTAGATTGGCTTAATCGTGTTTATCTACACGTTCCTTCTTCATGGACCCCAACTCGGCTGGATTGCTGAGCTTGGATATGCATTAACGCATAATCAATTTCACTTGTTCAAACATGTCTTCCCATGCATATGCATTCGCAATCAGATCTTTACGTATGTCCATCCTACGATTAGTCAATGATTTATAAACTTGTTGGCGCATGCATGCCTTCCTATAGTCGTATGTCGCTGTAAGTGGCTTCGTGTCAGATATACGGAATCGTCTCGTCTCACCCGACATGTTCCGGTTTAACATTTAATCTGCTTTTTATCCCTTGTCGGTTTCTTTCAGTCAAATCGACCGCACGTTCCGGATCACGAAGCACCCGGGCACCCGATTGAAGCTACGCTTTTCGGCTTGCTGTGTGTGCGGCACAGTGCGTCACATTTTGTGTCAACACAATGCATCTCATGAGAGGCTAGAGGAAGCCAATGAGAAGCTTGGCAAAGCTCACAAAAAGCTTAAAAAGGCTCATTCCTCTTTGCTTGATGAGCAAAATAATAAGAAACATGTTGATACTTGTGATGTAGGTTTAACTTGTGACATAATTGATGAATCACTATCTATGCCTATCATTGCTCCTTCTACTAACCCTTCTTGTAGTACTTCCACTTCTACCTCATCAAGTGGTGATGGTCTCACTTGTGATGCCTCACTAGTGGTTGAGAATGAGAATCTCAAAAAGGAGGTTAACAAGCTCACTCACACTTTGGCTAAGGCCTATTGTGGTGAGGACCGCTTGCTTATGTGCTTGGGTAGCCAAAGAGCTTCTCTCTACAAAGAGGGATTAGGCTATACCCCCAAGAAAGGCAAGGCGACCTTTGCTCCTCACAGGACTAGTTTTGTGAAGAACAATGTTCGATTTGCACTAGTTGCAAGCAAGTTGGTCATAAAGTGCAAGAATGCACCAACAAAGGCAGAAATGCTAATGTATCCTCCATTAAGCTTAATTCTTCCTATATGCTTATTGAGGGTACAAATGGTATAAAGGCTAAGTTCATTGGCAAACCATGGATGGGCTCGAAGAAGAAAGCCATTTGGGTGTCAAAGAGCCTAGTGACTAACCTTCAAGGACCCAAGCAAGTTTGGGTACCTAAAAAGAATTGATCTTCATTTGTAGGTCAATTACAAAGCCGAAGGAAGGCATTGGATTCTTGATAGTGGGTGCACTCAACACAAGACCGGTGATGCAAGAATGTTCAACTCAATCAACACCAATGGCAATGATGGTTATGATAGTATCACATTTGGTGACAATGGCAAAGGCAAGGTCAAAGGGCTTGGTAATATTGCAATATCCAATGACATGAGCATTTCCAATGTGTTGCTAGTAGAGAGCTTGAACTTTAATTTGCTATCCATGGCTTAATTGTGTAATCTTGGATTCAAATGCATATTTAGAGTAGATGATGTAGAGATCATAAGTGTAGATGGCTCTAACTTGATCTTCAGAGGCTTTAGATATGAGAATTTATACTTGGTTGATTTCAATGCTAGTGAAGCTAGATTATCTACATGCTTGTTCACTAAGTCTAGCATGGGTTGGTTATGGCATAGAAGGCTTGGTCATGTTGGAATGAAACAATTGAATAGATTGGTTAAGCATGACTTAGTTAAAGGCTTGAAAGATGTTGTGTTTGAAAAGGATAAGCTTTGTAGCTCTTGTCAAGCTAGCAAACAAGTTGGAAACACCCATCCTAAGAAAAGCATGATGAGCACTAGTAAAGCATTTGAGTTATTGCACATGGATTTATTTGGACCAACACAATACACTAGCATCGGTGGTAACAAATATGGCTTTGTGATAGTGGATGATTACACTAGATACACATGGGTATTCTTTCTAGTGGACAAAAGTGATGTGTTTACAATATTCAAATCATTTGTCAAAGGCATTCACAACGAATTTGAAACAACCATCAAGAGAGTTAGAAGTGACAATGGTAGTGAGTTTAAGAACACTAGAATTAATGAGTTGTGTGATGAATTTGGAATTAGACATCAATTCTCGGCCAAGTACACTCCACAATCAAATGGCCTTGTTGAGAGAAAGAATAGAACACTCATTGATATGGTAAGGTCTATGCTTAGTGAGTACAATGTGAGTCAATCCTTTTGGGCCGAAGCTATCAACACGGCTTGCTATTGTAGCAACCGCCTCTATTGTCACTGATTGAAAGAGAAGACACCATATGAGCTCTTGAATGGTAGAAAGCCCAACATTACATATTTTCGGGTCTTTGGTTGCAAATGCTATATCTTAAAGAAAGGCACTAGATTGGGCAAGTTTGACAAAAAATGTGATGAAGGATTCCTACTTGGTTACTCCACTACAAGCAAAGCATATAGAGTTTAGAATTTGGATAGTGGTACTCTTGAGGAAGTTCATGATGTTGAATTTGATGAAACCATGGGTTCACAAGTAGAGAATGAGAACTTAGAAGATGTTAGAGGCATTCAACTTTCAAATGCCATGAAGAACATGGATATTGGTGAATTGAGGCCTAGGCAAGTGAATGATGATGAAGATGATCAAGTGCAAGTGCTCCCCAACTCAAATATGCAAGATGATACAAATCAAGCTAGTACAAGTGGCTCTCATGACAATGAACAAGATCAAGTGGCTAGTATATCATCTCAACCAAATGATCAAGCAAGTGCAAGCAATCAAGTTCCAATCCTCTAACCAACCAATGTTGCAAGAGATCATCCATTGGACACTATCATTGGTAATATTTCAAGAGGTGTGCAAACTAAATCAAGATTGGCATCATTTTGTGAACACTTCTCATTTGTGTCATCCATTGAACCAAAGAAGATAGATGAAGCTTTGAAAGATGTTGATTGGGTGAATGCTATGCATGAAGAATTAAATAATTTCACAAGAAATCAAGTATGAGAATTAGTAGAGAGACCAAAGGGACACAATGTGATTGCAACCAAATGGGTCTTTAGAAACAAGCAAGATCAAGATGGGATAGTAGTAAGGAACAAAGCAAGATTGGTAGCATAAGGCTACACACAAGTTGAAGGTCTTGACTTTGGAGAAACATATGCCCCAGTTGCTAGATTGGAAGCAATTAGAATCTTGCTAGCCTATGCTTGTGCCCACAACATCAAGCTCTATCAAATGGATGTTAAGAGTGCATTTCTAAATGGATATATCAATGAAGAAGTATATGTTGAGGAACCTCCCAGTTTTGAAAATGATAGGAAGCTCAATCATGTGTACAAGTTGAAGAAAGCATTGTATGGCTTGAAGCAAGCACCTAGAGCATGGTATGAGAGATTAAGGGACTTCCTACTCTCTAAAGGGTTCATGATGGGCAAGGTTGACACCACTCTTTTTATTAAGAAGATTGGAAAAGATCTATTTATGTTGCAAATTTATGTTAATGACATCATATTTGGATCAACCAATCAAGATTTTTGTGATGAGTTTGGAAAGATGATGGCTAATGAATTTGAGATGTCCACGATTGGAGAGTTAAGTTACTTCCTTGGTCTTCAAATCAAGCAATTGAAGAATGGTATATTTATAAGTCAAGGCAAGTATATCAAGGACATGATCAAGAAGTTTGGCATGAGTGATAGCAAAGTCATTAGCACACCAATGGGAACCAATAGCAACTTGGATAGTGATGTAAGTGGAAATATGGTGGATCAAAAGTTGTATCGGTCTATGATTGGAAGCCTACTCTACGTGACCGCATCAAGGCCGGATGTCATGTTTAGTGTATGCATGTGTGCAAGATTTTAATCCTCACCAAGAGAAAGTCATTTGAAGGCTAAAAAAGAATATTGAGGTACTTGAAGCATACACCAAATGTTGGTTTGTGGTATCCCAAAGGAGCAAAGTTTGAGCTAGTTGGTTACTCCGACTTGGATTATGCAGGATGCAAGGTTGAAAGAAAAAGCACCTCGGGCACATGTCAATTGTTGGAAAGATCACTTGTTTCATGGTCATCAAAGAAGCAAAATAGTGTTGCATTATCAACCACCGAAGCCAAATACATATCCGCCGGTAGTTGTTGTGCACAAATACTTTAGATGAAGGCAACTTTGAGTGACTTTGGAATCAAGTTCAAGAAAGTGCCATTGCTATGTGACAATGAGAGTGCAATCAAGCTAACCAACAATCCGGTTCAATATGCAAGAACAAAGCACATTGATGTTTGTCACCATTTCATAAGAGATCACTAACAAAAAGGGGACATTTGCATTGAGAGTGTAGGTACCGAAGATCAACTTGCCGATATATTCACCAAGCCATTGGATGAGAAAATGTTTTGCAAGTTAAGGAATGAGTTGAACATATTGGATTTCTCAAATATGTGTTGATGCACCCCTCCACTTATATGACATGTCTCTCCTTCGAGCAATCCAAGGTAAAAGTTGATTGGCATGACATACATCATTGCTAAGGACATGTTTAGTGCATCTAGTCATCTCTCCATTTTATTAGGCTCATTTATGAAAACCAAATGAATTTGATGTTTATATGGTATCACTATTGCTTCTATGCTTGACTTGATCTAGTGATAGCATATGACATGTTTGTGGGCTTGTAAACCTAGTGCTTAATCTAGAAAATGAGCTCTAAGTGTTTAACTTGACATGGTACAAGATAACCCTTATTAGAAGGTGTGAAGAAGCTTGTCCTTGGATCAAACCGAGTTAAATATCTTTGGCAAATATTCTAGTTTGAACCAAATTTGGGAAAATGATCCTCACCCCATTGATTGACATTGATAATCTCAACCTACCTATATTTTGAACCTTTGTGGTCATTGATGACAAAGGGGGAGAGAAACAAAGATATTAGTACATGTACATGGGGAGAAAAATAAAGATATTAGTGTACTAAGATAGTGAAAAGACAACAAAGGGGGAGAACTTGACATAGGGGGAGAGATATGACAAAGGAAAGTGATCAATTAAAATTTTAAGCACACAAGTAGGGGGAGCAAGCTAATGAACTTGTTTGGTGCATTTGAATGTGCATTTCATATGTTTGCTTGCATAGCACAAGTTTTAAATTTCAATATCCATGCTTGTGTGGCGTATGCTAGTTGTAGGTTTGAATGATGCATTGAAAAACTAGCATGCATAGGACATCTAATGATTTCATTTGCAAAGTGTTGTTTTCAAGTGGTATCAAGCTAACCATGGTGCTAAGGATGGTATAATGGTGCACTCCGATTGGTATCACGCTTTAAAGGTCCATCTTTTATACCTTAGCATCACTTGTTAGACATTGTCTCCAATATTTCCTATCTAAGCATATGTGCAAGCTAAAATCTAAACTCTTAGCACATATGTAGGGGGAGCAATTGCTACCATTTGGGGTTTATGAAACTTGTCCATATCCTTTTACAAATGGTAAACATGCTTGGACAAGCAACATGGATTCAATTGAATCTTATTTTATATCTTTGTATATGGGTTGTCATGAATTACCAAAAAGGGGGAGATTGAAAGCTCTAGTTTGGTTTTGGTGAATTGATGAAACCCTAAGTGCTAACCTAGTTTATCAAGTGATCATGATATAGGTAGCACACTCCAAGTGGTGAAGCAAATGAAGATCATAACATGATGACGGTGATGCCATGGTGATGATCAAGTGCTCGGACTTGGAAAGAAGAAAGAGAAAAACAAAAGGCTCAAGGCAAAGGTATAAATTGTAGGAGCCATTTTGTTTTGGTGATCAAGACACTTAGTGAGTGTGATCACATTTAGGATCGATAGTTGTACTATTAAGAGGGGTGAAACTCGTATCGGAATGTGGTTATCAAAGTGCCACTAGATGCTCTAACTCATTGTATATGCATTTAGGATCTAGTGGAGTGCTAACACCCTTGAAAATATTTGTGAAAATATGCTAACACATGTGCACAAGGTGATACACTTGGTGGTTGGCACATTTAATCAAGGGTAGTGAAGTTTAGGTGTAAGGGTAAGAAGCTCCACCGGTGGAGTGTCCGCCCGTAGAGTGCGGATAGTCCGACGGTGCCACCGGCGCCCTAGACAGAAAAGACGGAGGTCATTGGGTGTGACCGGACGCTGGTCTCGGTTGGATCGGCGCGTCCGATCAGTGGCAACAGAGGGCGTGCGTTTCGGTCTCATGACCAAACGCTGGGTCACTCAGCGACCGGACGCTGGCGGGGTGTGTCCAATTAGTGCTGACGTACGCTAACATAGGGTGTACAGAGGAGACGTTGTGTGACCAGACGCTGGCTGTGTTCGGTCAAGCATGACCGGACGCATCCGGTCAGGATAAATCATGTTTGGAACCTTACTGGAAACGATCGGACGCTAAGGGTCCAGCGTTCGATCAACAGTGTCAGAGCGTTCGGTCAACATTTTGACCGTTGAGATCAAACGTTCACAGTTGAACGCAGGTGACACGTGGCCGCCATCGGGCGAACGGACGCTGAGGAGCAGCGTCCGGTCAGTAGGACCAGAGCGTCCGGTCACCCCGATCAGTGCCCAGTGAAGGGGTACAACGGCTCTATTTCATGGGGGCTTCTATTTAAGCCCCATGGCCGGCTTAAGCTCACTCTCTTGGCCATTTGCATTGACATAGCAACCTTATGAGCTTAGCCAAAGCCCTCCCACTCATTTGCATCATAGATTAAACATCTTTATGAGATTGGGAGTGATCCAAGTGCATTGCTTGAGTGATTACATCTAGAGACACTTGGTGATTGTGTTTTGCTGTGGATTTTGCTTGTTACTCTTGGTGGTTGCCGCCACCTAGATGGCTTGGAGCAGCAAGGATCATTGAGCGGAGGGTGGTGATTGTCTCCGGCTCCGATCATGGTGATTGTGAGGGGTTCTTGACCTTTCCCCGGTGGAGCGCCAAAAGGTACTCCAGTGGATTGCTCATGGCTTGTGTGATCCTCATCTTGTGTTCGTTGTGTGGCACCCTATTGAGGGTTTGGCGTGTGAAGCCAATTAGCGCGTGAACCTCCAAGTGAGTGAATCGCCACAACGAGGACTAGCTTGCCGGCAAGCAAGTGAACCTCGGTAAAAAATCATTGTGTTCATCATTGATTCCGAAGTGATTGGTCTTCATTGTTATCCACACTTGTGATTGATTGGTTCATACATCTACACGGCGGTATAACCTTCTTGCCTACTCATTACATTACCGCAAACTAGTTGTCAAGCTCTTTAGTGTAACTAGTTGTGAGAGCTTGTTAGTTTTGTTAGTGTGGCTCTTTAGTTAGCTTTTGAGAGCACACTAACTTAGTGTAGTGATATAGCTATTGTGTGGATATACTTCATCTAAACTAGAATTGTGGTAGGTGGCTTGTATTTTGGTAGGCTAGCGCATAACTCGCTTCGCCTCATAATTATCTAATCCTTTTGTTAAGTGTTGTTGTAGAAATTTTATTAGGCTATTCACCCCCCCTCTAGCCATTAGGACCTTTCACCTGTCAACTCACTGAATGTCGCACCAAGGCTCCCAGAGACTGGGGTATCTTACACAAGCAACGACAAACTCTGAGCTGGTGTGAAGCCCGTATGAAGAGGTGTGAACTACGAGGCTGGCACTAGCGAGGCAAACCATTGGGACACCTGCTCTGTAGGTGAAGGAAATTTTGTCGCTGGCTGTCCCTGACTCTAAAGCCCACTGGGCTGTAAAGCTAGAGTCATAGAAGTGGTGGCAGGCTGGCTGATCTGGGGTGAAGGCTATGGCAGTGGAGCCCCAATAGCAGTAACTACATGCTGCATAAATCCAAGTAACTGTTGCTGCATGAGGAGCTGTTGCTGCTGCATGGTCTGCTGCTGCTGCTGGATAGCCTGCTGCTATCGCTGGAACTCGTCCTGTCTAGCCTGAAACTGTGCAAATGTAGCTGCGGTCTCCTGGGCCTTGCGAGCCTGATCCTGCCTCATCCGCTCAAGGATAGCAAGTAGAGCAGGGTCTATCTGTGGTGCGGGTAGAGCTGAACTAGAGCTACCAGCCTCATGGTCATGTCATCAAGGAGGCATCTAAGGGATATCCTGGTAGTCATCATTTGAACTATCGCTGGGGTCGCTCTTGACTATACCCTCCTGCTGAGCATCTAACTCCTCTCCTTTGTAGCTGCAATGTCCTTGATAGTCTCATCCTGCTAGGCTACAGTCTCTGGCACCTCTGGGCGATGGCACGGCTAGCTAGGTGCACTCGGCCTGCTGTGACGGAGCATCTGGGTCATGTTATATGCAGAGAACTCGGTAGTAGCACCAGAATACTCTGCCAACATCTCAGGAGGCCTCACTGTAACTGCCTGTGAATCAGAAATGTAATCCAGTAAGCATAAGGCAGCTGACGATGACCCCTGAACCCCTCTGCAAGAGTATCCTCCATCTCTGATAGAATAAGATCCCAAATATCAAACATAGTCTGCTACATCAGAGAGTTCAGTAGCCACAACTGAATGCGAGTCAAGCCCTCGCGATATCCCATCCTTGGAAGCAGGGTCCTCCTCATGATAGCATCGAGCAATCTAGCTATAGGAGTAAGATCTCTGGGTGTCCTGCTCGACCCCTCACCGAAAGGCTCTATCAAGCAATGGCGGACCAGATCTATAGGAGGCACAAGACCACCATGAGGGCATCTAGGAGGCTCTATCTGACCATAGCACACCTCATGTAGCTGGATGGGTTGCTCCTGAAGCCTAAGAATCTCTCTGGCCCTGAAGCTCATCAGCCTATAGTCACAGTCTCTGAATGCAAAGTGAATAAATTTGTGCTGCGGGTCAATCCAAAGTGTAGCATAGAACTCACGGACCCATGATGGTACATATCTGCCTGTCCATCTGAGTAAGTCTGTCAGCCCTGGCAAGTAAGATAGGTAAGGATGAATCTGCTCTCCTGCTGCTACAACAATGGCCTTAATGGAACAAACCCTATGAGATCTAAAAGCAACCCAACTGTTAAGATATGCATTATAGAAATCTTCCTGCAGTGGTGTATAGAAGTCCTCTAAAGCATGCTCATCCCTCCTAGGTGGGAACCACTCCTCAAACTGCACAAATCTAAGCTACTGTACCTGCTTGGCCGTGGTGGTCCTCAAATCCAGATGAGTCACTGGAGGCAGACCCTATGGTCTAGGTGGCGAACAAGAACCCCTCTGTTGTGTCTCTGGCCTTGGTGTCACCTGGGTACGGATACGACTAGAGCGACGAAGCTGTGGTGCCTACTTTGTCTCCTCTATCTACTCTGTCTACTCTCCCTCCTAAGCCTAGTCTGTCTGCTGCTGTGGCTCCCCCTGTGGCTGAGTCTCCTCCAAAACAACACGCCATCCCTCAAGCATGATAGTCCCAGCTGGACTACCATGACGATGCTCAACCTGCTCAATAGCTGCCCTCTGTGCTGGTGAAAGCTGATCAGCAATCTGGACTCTACTCCTAGCACCTCCTCTCTCTACAAGCTCTGCGGTGGCTGCCACTACTGCTGCTCTCGTTGTATCAGCATCTGCATACTTCTGCTTCTTTGACATGAGCTTCTTCGTTGCCTTGCCTTTCACATCAGTAGGCAAGCAAGGTGGAGGCCTCAAATCCTCATCACCTAGACCACCTCCGGCATTCTTGACACGTGCCATCTGGAATGAACTACTGCCTTGGTCAAGAAACAACTGCCAATTGTTACTTCCGAGGCTTGGCCACAAACCGTACTCATGAGCTTGGCCCCGAGTTGACTAACAACTGCCAAAGTGGCCTTAGAAACACTGACTCGCTACACATGATGGAATAGATTGGATATATGAATAATTTCAATATACATCTAGAGATACGAAACCCTAAGAAGCAAGCAATAGATACGAAATTAGAAGCGAGGGCTTGCTACCTGATGAACCGGTGAACAAAATAGCAAAGGAATGAATCACGGGGAACCACCAGGTCGGTAATGCAAGGCTAGGGTTAGGCTTCGATGCAAGATGGTGCAACAGCCTGAGCAATGCGGTGAAGGGGCATGGTGGATTGCGGCTAGGGCACCGGTGAGACTCTGGTGGTGGCTTTGTTGCTGGCAAAGCTAGGGTGCGAGCACGCGTGCTGCTGTGGTGCGGCGACGCTAGGGCGGCTACGCGGGAGGTGTCATGGGCATGGCGGCATGGGAGCGAGGCGCGTGCTTGGGCAGATGGCGTGGGAGCAGCATGAAGCAGGTGTGCGGGGTGAGCGGCGGCGCACGGGCGCGGGAGCAGGGTGGCGCAGCGAGTGGTGGAGGTGCGGCTAGGGAACTGCGGCGATGTCGGCGTAGATGCGGGTTAGGTCAGGCGGCACGTACGGTGGTTGGGTTATATGGTGGCCCTCGATGGATTAGAAAAGGAAACGAGATAGAGTCCAAAAACTGCACGACATCTACTAATCGGACGCTCTGGTGGCAATGACTGGACGCTGCCATCTAGAGTCCGATCGACTCTAGAGAGGTCCAAATCCCCTGGAGTCGCGATCGGACGCGTCTGATCACCACTGATCGGACAAAGCCAGAGCCCGGTCGATCCTTAGATCTTCTTCTTCGCTTGACTGGACGTATGAACGCCATCTGACCGGACGCAGGGTAAGAACTATTTCAGCGTCCGATCACTCCTTCACAGCAACGGTTCACCTCCTGTGAACTGACCGGACGCTGGACTTTAGAGCCCGGTGCAGCGTCCGGTTACTCTTTCTTAGCAGATCTTCAAAGTTCTTTCGTGCTGCCTGTTCCCAATCAAGTCCCAACTTTAATAAGACCTAAATAAACACCAATTATGACTAATATGAGTGACCTCTCTTAAACCCTCAATTTTTTCAAAGTATTTTGCCTTAGGCTATAATTATTTTTAAGAAAATAGGCAATAAAAGGGTGATTGAAGAGAAACGACAAAACAACATTCATGCATATGCAATGCAATACTTGAAAGTAATTATAGTTGCTTGTCAAGTTTGATCCAAGATTAAGCTTCTTCATACGCTTTTCGGCGGTTATCTTAACCATGTTAGACAAGCCCTAAGTGCATTACCACAAAGTAAATATGTTGTGTATTACAATGCAATGCAAGGGACAACACAAGCTTATTTTCTAGTGAAGTTGCTAAAATCAAGCACATTGAGCTCATTCCTCAACCGACAAAATGTTGCCTCATCTAGCGGTTTAGTGAAGATATCCGTCAATTGATTCTCGGTCCTTACACCTTCTAATGATATATCATTCTTTGCAACATGATCCATAAGAAAGCGATGTCGGATATCTATGTGCTTGGTGCGAGAGTGTTGAACCGAATTATTAGCAAGTTTTACCGCACTCTCATTGTCACACAAAAGAGGTATCTTTTCTAGAACTACACCATAGTCTAGCAAAGTTTGCTTTATGTAAAGTATTTGTGCACAACAAGCACCCACGGCAATGTATTTCGCTTCGGCGGTGGATAAAGCCACACTATTTTGCTTCTTGGAGGACCAAGACACAAGTGATCTACCAAGCAAATGGCACCCTCCGGATGTGCTTTTTCTATCAACTTTGCAACCGGCATAATCCGAATCGGAATAGCCAACTAATTCAAATCTAGCTCATTTGGGATACCAAAGGCCAATGCTTGGCGTGTGCTTAAGATACCTAAGGATACTTTTTACGGCAATTAAATGAGTTTCCTTAGGATTAGCTTGAAATCTAGCACACATACACACACTAAACATGATGTCGGGCCTAGATGCGGTTAAATATAACAAGCTACCAATCATAGAGCGATAGAGAGTTTGATCAACCTTGTTACCTCCCTCATCTAGGTCGAGATGTCCATTAGTTGGCATTGGTGTCTTGATTGGCTTACATTCATTCATCTTGAATCTCTTGAGAAGATCATTTATATATTTCTCTTGAGAGATAAAAATCCCTTCTCTCATTTGCTTGACTTGAAAGCCAAGAAAGAATGTAAGCTCTCCAATCATTGACATCTCGAACTCCTTCGACATCAATTCACCAAACTCTTTGTAAGATTCTTCATTTGATGATTCAAAGATGATGTCATCAACATACACTTGACAAATGAAGATATGCCTATCAAGCTTCTTGGTGAATAGTGTGGTGTCGACCTTCCCAATGGTGAAGCCCTTCTCAATGAGAAAATCCCGAAGACGCTCATACCAAGCTCTTAGGGCTTGCTTAAGCCCATATAGCGCCTTGGACAACGAATGGCTTCTAGTCTTGCAACCAGTGCAAAGGTCTCTCCAAAATCCAACCCTTCAACTTGAGAGAACCCCTTTGCAACTAGTCTTGCCTTGTTCCTCACAACAATGCCTCGATCATCTTGCTTGTTGTGGAACACCCACTTTGTTCCAATGACTCTTGCACCTTGTGGTCGCTCTTCAAGAGTCCAAACTTCATTGCGGGTCAAGTTGTTCAACTCTTCATGTATGACGTTTATCCAATCCGGATCTTGAAGAGCTTCTTCTACCTTAGTAGGTTCAAAGCAAGAGACAAAAAGAGTGATGTTCAATAAACGAAGTAAGTTTTTGAGATCGAGTCATTACACTCTTTGATGGACTCCCTATGATGAGATCTTGTGGATGAGTTTGTAGTAGAGGTGAATTTCTTCTATCAACCACTTGAGGGGGAGGTTGTGCAGTATCAACATCTTATGCTTGTGTCACCATTTGCTCATGGGAGACATGAGTATCTTCATTTTCTACTCTTCCATCTTTATCACCATCTTGTGGCACATTTGATGAAGGTGAATTGATCACTTGTACATCATCTTGAGGCTTGATATCTCCAACCAGAATATTCATCATGGCCTCCCTCAATGGTTCATCATCTACATCATCAAGATTCTCATGTGCTTCTTGGGAGCCGTTAGATTCATCAAATTCCATATCATATGTTTCTTCAACCAAGCCAGTGGCATGATTAAATACTCTATATGCTTTGGACTTTGATGAGTAACCAACAAGAAAACCAATATCACAACGTTTTTGAAACTTTCCTAGGTGTTACCGCTTCTTGTAGATGTATCATTTGCAACCAAACACCCTAAAGAAGGAGACGTCCGACTTCTTCCCATTGAGCAACTCATAAGGTGTCTTGCCAAGAAACTTTTGAAGGAATAAGTGGTTGGATGCATAACATGCAGTGTTGATAGCTTCCGCCCATAGAGCTTCGAGTGTATTGTACTCATCAAGCATTGTTCTTGCTAGTGTGATTAATGTCCGGTTCTTTTTCTCAACTACACCATTCTGTTGAGGAGTATATGTTGCGGAGACCTCATGCTTGATCTCAACTTCATCACAATAGGCTTCAATATTTATGTTGTCAAATTCTTTCCCATTATCACTTCTAATCTTCTTGAGCTTTACCTCAAATTTATTTTGTGCTCTCTTGACAAACTTCTTGAAGCATGATGCAACTTTGGATTTGTCATGAAGGAAGAACACCCATGAGTATCTTAAATAGTCATCAACAATCACAAGACAATAAAGATTTCCTCCCAAACTCTTGTATGTTGTTGGTCCAAATAAGTCCATGTGAAGGAGCTCTAGCACTCTTGTGGTTGACATGAAAGCTTTTATAGGATGAGTGTTTGCAACTTGTTTGTCGGCATGACATGCACTACAAAGCTTGTACTTCTCAAATTTTACATCCTTCAACCCTCTCACCAATTCATTCCTCATTAGCTTCTTGAGTGAGCTCATCCCAACATGAGCAAGTCTTCTATGCCATAGCCACCCAAGTGATGTTTTGGTGAATAAGCATGTCTTCAAGTTAGCATCTTTGAAGGTGAAATCCACTAGATATAAGTTGTTGTATCTAAATCCCTTGAATATCACTTGATCGTCATCATTCTTGGATACAACCACTTCCTTCTCGGTAAATAGGCATTGAAAGCTAAGATCACACAATTATCCAATGGATAGCAAGTTGAAACTCAATAAAGCAACATATAGCACATTTAAGATTGAATGATCATTTGATATTGCCACTTTGCCCAATCCTTTGACTTTGCTCTTTGAATTATCTCCAAATGTAATTCTTTCTTGTCCATCTACTTCTTCATCTAGTGAGGTGAACATACGAGGATCACTGGTCATATATTGTGTGCAACCACTATCAATTATCCAATGACTTCCACCAGTCTTGTAGTTCACCTACACACAAGAGATCAAGCGTATTTTGGGACCCAAATTTGTTGAGGGCCCTTCACTTTCTCAACAAGTGACTTTGCTATCCAAATTTTCTTAGGTCTATTCTTGTTGGGATGTCCTAAGAACATAACTTTCATCTTTCCACTAGAGTCCTTTCTAAGCATGTAATGAGCATTGAAAGTAAAGGGTCTAGCATGCTTGGGCAAGTGTTGTGGTGGTGGAGTTTGACACTTATGGGCAAAGTGACATTCTTGTCCACACTAAAAACACCTCTTTGGTTTTGGCTTTGACTTGTGTTGTTGTTGTTGAGCTTGATCCTTCTTCTCTTGGTTTGCCAAGTACCCAATGCCACTTCTATCTATCTTCATGACGGTGTTCATTAGTAACTCACTTTGAAGATGTTTGTCTCTTGTGAACTTGCTCAATCCAATCTTGAGATGTTTTTTCCAACTTGAGCTTCTTATTCTCTTCTTTGAGTGCATCATCATTTTTCTCTTCCTTGAGTCTCTTGTTCTCTTCTTTGAGCTTCTCATTCATAAGAATCAAATCACCATCATGATCAAGAGTTTCTAACACTATAGTGTTGGTGGTTTTGAGTTCTTCAAGATCTTTCTTGAGCTTTTCATTATCATGCTTGAGCTTGATATACTCATCATAGTTGTCGATTTCAACCACATGCTTGCCTTTTCCACTAGATCCTTGCGCAATGCTCTCAACAATTAAATAATCACATGATATGGCTATATCAATCTTAACAACATCGTTAGTAGCATCATGTGGCTCATTGGATAAAAATTCTTGAGTGATAACAAGATTATCATGATTGATCTTGAAAGTTGTATATTCTTCTTTTAGCATATTGTGGCTAGTGATGAGCTCATTATGTATCATCTCAAGTTTATTATGTTTTTCTTTAAGCTCTTTCTTAGAAGATTTGAGCTCCTTGAGTTTGGATGACATAGCATCATTTGCTTCTCTAAGCTCAACACTAGCCTTTTCCGCTATGTCACATTTAGCTAAAAGAGAGTCATTCTTAATTTCAAGCTTTTCATTCTTAGCTCTTGACTTTCTAATGATCTTAGTATATTGATTTAGCAATTTAACAAGATCATCATATGAAGGTGATTTAAATTCATCATCATCACTATCACTATCATCATTGTTAGCATGATCATCACCACTACTATCATCATCATTTGATACCTTTCGTTCACCCTTGGCCATAAGGCATTGGTGTGTAGAGGATGGTAGCGGTGGTGTCGGTGAAGATGATGAAGAGTCAATCACAATTGCGGCCACCTTCTTATTCTCACTATCATCATCGGATGAGCAACTTAATGAATCAATGTCCATGAGCCAATCACCAATAATGTATGTCTTGCCATTTTTCTTCTTGTGGAAGTCCTTCTTACCATCATTCTTCTTGTATGGCTTGTTTTTCTTCTTCTCATTTTTATTTTCATCACTTGAGTCATCTTTCTTGCCCTTATTCTTCTTCTTGTACTTGTCTTTCTTGGGCTTTGTGCATTGATGTGCTAGATGACCAAGTTTTCCACAATTGTAGCAATCCATCTCCGAGATTGGCTTCCTTCTAGTGCTAGTGAAGAACTTTTTTTTTCTTTCCATCAAACTTGACGCCATTCTTGTTGAGCTTCTTTAGCATCTTGGCGGTTCTTCTCACCATGAGAGCAAGACTTGTATCATCAACTTCATCATCACTTGAGCTCTCATACTCAATTCTTGCTTTGCCCTTCTCTTGGCTAGCCATGAATGCTAAGTCTTTGTCTTTCTTCTTGGTAGAGGATGAGCCATCTTGTGGTGTGATGTGCATGTACATCTCATGAGCATTGATCTTTCCTAAGATTTGAGTCGGCGTAGCGGTGAAAAGATCACATTAATGAAGCACGGTCATAATATGCACATATTTATCAATGGAGAGGACACTCAAGATTTTTCTTACAACATTGGATGGTTGCATTTGAGTGAGTCCAAGCCCATTGACTTCCTCTACAAGAACATTCAAGCGTGAGTACATTTCATTAGCACTCTCTTTAGGAAGCATCTCAAAAGAATTAAGGTTTTTCATTACGAGATGATAGCGTTCCTCACGCTCACTCTTAGTTCCCTCATGAAGCGCATAAATGTCCGACCATAGTGCATGGGCGTCCTTATGGTTCCTTACCCGGTTAAACACATCTTTGCAAAGGCCTCTAAAGATGGTGTTTCTAGCCTTTGCATTCTATTTTTCATAGTTCACTTCATCGCCTTGAAGGTGCGTGGGATCTCGAGGTTTTTGGAATCCTTGTGAGGCGGCTCTAAGTATTCCAACATCTAGAGCTTCTAAATACGCCTCCATGTGGATTTTTCAATAAGGCAAATCATCTCCCTCAAAGATAGGAGGAGGTCTATCCCCGTGAGACATCTTTCTCTAGGCGGTTAAGCCTAAATACGTGAGCACAAGGCTCTGATACCAATTGAAAGGATCAAGATGCCCAAGAGGGGGGTGAATTAGGCTAATTCTAAAATTCTTTGCAATAATTAAACCCTACGGTTAACCCACTTCACCTCTTATGCCTAGAAAATGTTCCTATTGTTCTACCACACAAAAGTTTAGCAACATATATTCCAATTCTACTCTAGCATGACAATTCTATGAATGTAAAGACAAGAATTGAATCACTCAAAGTAAATGCTTAAAGTAAAGAGAGAAGGAGAAACGCGGCGATGTTTTGCCGAGGTATCGGAGAGTCGCCACTCCCCACTAGTCCTCGTTGGAGCACCTGCACAAGGGTGTAGCTCCCTCTTGATCTGCGCAAGGATCAAGTACTCTTTACGGGTTGATTCTTCGACACTCCGTCACGATGAATCACCCACAACCACTCACAACTTGAGTTGGGTCATCCACAAGCTTGCGGATGATCACCAAACTCCCAATCACCACCAAGCCATCTAGGTGATGGCGATCACCAAGAGTAACAAGCACAAACTCTCACTTGACCACGACAAGCCTAATGAGAAAGGTGGATGCACACTTTGCTACTCTTGCTTTCACTAATGAGGCCTCTCTTGGATTCTCAAATCTCAATCACCTCACTAGGACCTTACTCTCCTTGGCACTCTCAATGGTGTTTCTCAACTGTTGAAATGAGCAAAAGTAATCCCTCAAGTGAATAGAGGAAGTATTTATAACCCCTCATTCAAAACGAACCGTTATGTGCCACTATGGGGTGACCGGACGCTCCAGTCAGTTCTCCCCGCAACCGAGCAGTTAAGTTGTGACCGAACACTGACCAGCGTCCGGTCAGCACTAACCGGACGCGTCCGATCACGAAAACTACCCTCTGGAACCATATTGATGTTGACCGAACTTTGGAACCCAACGTCCAGTCACTTTGCTACTCAGCGTCCGGTCAGTAGCCAGAACCTGACCAACGTCCATTCAGCACTGACCGGACGTGTCCAATCAGGATTCACCCTCTCTGAAACCTTACTAGAGTTGACCGGACTCTGGCACCCAGCGATCTGGTCACATTTCACTCAGCATCCGGTCGCATCCAGACGACTTCACCTTGATCAAATGAACCGACCGGACTCTGCGCCAGCGTCCGGTCACATCGGAACCAGCGTCCGATCAACATTTGACCCTCCATTCACTTCCAACTCGCAATCATTTGTGAATGAAGTTCGCTCCAATTGATCTTAGGGCTATGTAGGAGCTACATAGTGCTAAATTTGACAAGTGTACACCACACCTAACCCACTAGACTTACCTAGATCAAGCTACCCGTCTATACCCCCTTAATAGTACGGCCAAAGGAAAAACAAAGTCATAAACTATTCTAAGTGTCTCTTCAACACCAAACGATACTTAGAACTAGTCCATCCTTAACCTTGTCGTCCATCCTTTGAAAACCGAAATGATTTTCCATCGTAGGAGCATGACAAGCATGATTGCCAAATTAATTGTCATTACCATGACCTAACTTAATTGCATCTGCAAAACACACGTTAGTCACAGTAATCTCGTATTGTCATTAATCACCGAAACCCAACTTGGGGCCTAGATACTTTCACCATCCCTCTACAAGCAGAATGATGGAAGAAACCTGATGTTATAGCTTTTTTAATAGCATCTAAATCACTGGCATTTGAGCAAATCTCAATCTCAACTCTTTCCATAAGCCCCTCTAGTTGATCCCGAAGATCTCTTGCCCTCTTCATGCTGCGCACTGTATATAGTTTTCATAACACCATTGAGTTGAATAGTCTGTTTCTTTCCAAGAATTATACAGATTTAGTAGTGCTATATGGTCCCCAACATTGCCAATGTGGAAGTTCAACCTTGCATTATCTGCATGAACTTGTTTGTCCTTCCGACGATAAAATATAGAATTGCCAATTGACAACATGGATGCAATGGAGATGATCTCATCAGAACACTTATATTTCTCTGAAGCAACAATCATCTTCGACAACATAGGATCCAGTGGAAATTCTGCCATTCTTCTTCCAGTCTTGGTCAACTCTCCACGACTGTTCAGTGCACTGAGAGCAAAAAAGTTGTTCCAGAGCCCTTAATAGAGCTTCTGATGGAGTGATGGAGGTGGATCCATGAAGTCAAGGTTTACCAAGTCATGAATACCAAGACTCTTCATTGTAAGCACAACATTCGCAAGATTGGTTCGTTGGATCTCTGGAACAGTATTATCTTCTAGGTCGTGCATGTAGTTATAACTCGTGTATAGACGGAAGCATTTCCCGGGTCCAGTGCGTCCAGATCTTCCTGCCCTCTGGTTTGCTGAAGCTTTTGAGATAGGATTAATAAGCAGAGATTCCATTCCTGTGGGGGATTGTATGATTTGATCTTACAAAAGCCTGGATCAATAACATATTTTATACCATCAATGGTTAATGAAGTCTCTGCTATATTAGTGGCTAGAACCACCTTACAGGCACCCTCGGGGGTTGGCTCAAATATCTTAGCTTGAAGCTCTGTAGGCAGATTTGCATAAATAGGACATGATTAATTCTGAAATTTTGGTGCCTAAGCCCCTTGTTCTGTGTTTAAGGATTTCATCAACTGTTTCAATTTCCTCCTGACCTGTGAGAAACACCAGGATATCTCCAGGGGGTTGTGTCACATGTATCTGTAAAACAGTGACAATTGCTGCATCTATGTAATCAGCCTCTGGGGCTTTTGTATAATGAATTTCAACCGGGTATCGCCTCCCAGGTATCTTGAAAATAGGAGCTGAATCGAAGTAGTCACTAAATTTTTCTGCATCAAGGGTGGCACTAGAAATGAGCAACTTCAGGTCTGGTCAAAAACGAGAAATATCCTTCACCAGACCAAATAAAATATCAGTGGAGAGGGTACGCTCATGAGCCTCATCAACCATGACAACACTATAGCTAGCCAAATCTGGTTCACCAAGGAACTCCCTTAGAAGCATTCCATCAGTCATGTACTTAATAATTGTTTTATCTGAAGTGCAATCCTCAAATCTTATAGAGTAACCAACCTCATGTCCAAGTTTAACACCCATTTCTTGAGATACTCTTGCTGCAACACTCATGACAGCCACTCGACGAGGTTGAGTACATGCAACCTTTCCTTTCGCAGTATATCCAGCCTCATGAAGGTACTGAGGTATTTGTGTTGTTTTACCAGACCCAGTCTCACCCACTATGACGATAACCTGATACTCTTCTACAGCCTTAAGCAGTTCATCCCTAAATTTGAAAATTGGAAGTGTCTTTCGCTCATCCTGGAGCTCCCTTTTCAAAATATCTTTTGCTTTAATGTCCTCTTTATTTGAATCGTCTTCAGGCTGGGTTCCTTCTATGACTGATGATTTAACAAAATCAATCGTATCTTCGAATACATACTGATACTCATCTGAAGACGGCTTCTTATCTTTGGATCCAAATTGCAGTTTCGATTTTCCTATTTGGTGTTCTTCCCATGCTTCCTGTTCAGCAAAAGGGTTCATTTTATCCTTGGCCTCAGGATCTTTGTACCGCTGCATGGCCACAAAGAATCTCTTCTCTTGATTGACATTTTCAACCATGTCATAAGCTTCAGGCATTTTGTACTCACCAACATCATCAGGAGTCTCAACATATTCCTCGACACGATCATATATCTTCATCTTGTATCTCAACTCCTTTTCTTCTGCCTCTGTTAGTTTCACACCCTGAAAATGTACTGGTGGTCTAGAATTTCATCACGAATTTCCTCAATTTTTTTGTCCCGTCGCTTTTGCAGGTATGCTTGCCTTGAGAATTTTCTCAGATCAGATGTGTCATTCTTGTCCATTGCTTGAGATCTTCTAGTAAGCTCTTCTTGTTCTTCCTTAGATAATTGTCGCTCCATCAACTTCCTTGTGTTAGCCGCATCTCTTTCTCTCATGTTCCTTTCTAGCTGGGCCTTTTCCTGCTGATCTCTAATCCTTTCATTCTCTTCATCAGAACTGCCGTCGCCACCTTCTTCATCCTCCTCTTCTGTTCGCCGACGGACATTCCTCCCAAAATCTTTTGCCACTATTTCATCATCACCACTGTCTTGATCTGCTTTCCTCCTGAAATGCTTCTGACTCTTAGATGATGGATTTGCTGAGGTCTTTTGACTTGTTGGTGTCTGGTTGTCGGTATTGTCATCCTCATTGGCCAACAGCTTGTAAGTGCTCTATTTCTAGACAAGCTTTGCCACCTCCCTCTCCTGCTTCTGGTAATTACTGATGCCGCTGGCCCTGCGGGGAACCTTGGCATAGATATCCGACGCGAAGGCACGGGTCTCCGCAGACGAGGTGAACCCGAACTCGACGAGCTTGCCCACGAGGTCACCCGTTGAAGAGCACTCCTTCGCAAGCCTGATGACGTACTGGACGATAGGGACGAAAACGGTACGGATATTTTCCGACCGTATTCGAAACCGAATCCGTTTAGAGGGGTTGAGATCTGTCCGTATCCGAGTCCGGATATCCAACATCCGATACCGTATCCGTATCCGAATACTCAAATCGCATATTTATGATGTCGATATCCAATCGTATCCTATCCGACATAGTTGACACTATCCGTATTCGAATCCGAATCCGGACAGAAATATGAAAACAAATGTAATATCGGTGATATCCGTCCGTATCCGATCCGTTTTCATCCCTACTGGACGACGACGTTCTTGGAGTAGCCCAAGAGGCTCATGAGCTTGTGGGAGACCCACTCCCTGAGCTGCACATCGGTCGCCATGCCCTAGCCCCTCCGTTGGCCTCCTCGAATCGGACGAAAGGAGTGGGATGGGCGAGGGAAGGGAGAGTTGGGCTAGGGTTTTTCGGCTATGGTAGCGTGAGGTGGAGGTGCTGGCGGCGGTCTTGGTGGCGGCGCGGGAGGAGACTGAGGCTTCCAGCCAGTTCGTTTGGTTGTAAACGATCGTAAATTTTCAGCTAAAACAGTATTTTTTCTCTCACATTAAACTAGCCAATAATAATAATCCACGATCATATATGATCGTTTCAGCCCCAGTCGAACAGGCTGTTCGGTGGTAGGGAAAAATCAATTGCAAGATTCTAAGGGTTACTTTGGTAGAGCTCTGTCTGATTCTGATTCTCCATCGAAGCTGATTCTCTAAGAGAAGTTACTCTGTGGCCCCGTTTGCTTTGCTGAAAAAATAGGTCGAAATACTGTTTTGACTGATTTGTTGTGGGAGAAAAACATTGTTCACTGAAAAAACAAGCTGAAAAAGACGTATTATAAGAGAAACGAACGGGCCTGTGACTGAAAGTGATTCTTTTTTTATTTTTTAGCATAAACTCTCAAAATCACATTGAGAATCAGAATTAGGAGAAGCTACTATTTTCAGCTCTCAACCTCTTAGTTCATTTCATAGAACCATTTCACGAAATTAACAGAGAATCACTTCTCTATAAAAAAAACTGTTTGGCAGAGGTCCCACTAAAGAAAATAAGCTCTGAGAACTCTGTCAATCAGAGCTAGGCACAAGTTGGATCAGACATAAAGTTAGGTAGTAGATTGGGTTAGGACTTGGGATCGAAACCTTCCTCAAAATATTGGAGTCGGAGTGGGATTAGGATAGGACTTGACCCATTACCAAGGCTATCATATAGGCTAAGACTATCATCTAAATCATCCGTGATAAAAATAAAACTGTTTTAAAATTGTCTAGGATGTAAAATGTTTTTAAAAGTTAAACTAGGTTAAACATCTTATTTTTTAGAGGGGGATTGGACTTTATGATAGCTATTGAACATTTTTCTTGTTCTAATAGTAATTATAGCTGGAAATGTTGCTCACCCACACATCAGGTGGTTTCCGTACATCTCTATAAATAATACCAAGGAACGAAAATTTATTCATCCAAATTTCGACCATTGTATTCTTTTTTCTGTTTAGGTGTCCCTCTACTCTTCGAAGCGTAAACTCTAACCGATTTTACTAAGAGTACATCATGAATTATAAATTATAGTTCTAATGTTATTATCCTAAAAAATCGCTCACATAATTATATGAGCTAAAATAGTTTACGTTCAACCATAGTACGGAGTCTAAATATAAAATATATTTGAACAAAACCTCTGCAAGCGGTCAAAATAAAGGAACCAACAGGCAAACTCATTCAAAATTAAACGAGAAGAAGCACATTTTTACTCGACGAATGTACATTTCTCGTGCAAGTTTTGTCACAAAAAATTAGGAAGGGAAAAATGAATATAAAACAAAAGCAGACCAGCCGACATCTAATATCTCTTCTCTACAACTAAAAATTTCTTATGGTCAACATCTACCCGACAGGACGATAGGTCGTGCGACCAGTGCCGATCCTATGATTTTATGGGCCCTCTGGCGATCTCGTCGCAACGGTCCTTTTTGACCATGTATAAAATCTTATAATATATAGGTACTAATTTTACTTGCAAAATGAAAGCAAATTTAATAACATATTTTTAATTTAACATGTGTGATAAGTATCGAGAAACAATGTAGATTAAGCAATATATTTATAGATGTATGATAATTATTGAGGAACAATATAGATTAAAAAAAGTAATATATTTGTTTTATTTTCTTACCCATAACAAACGTTTCTTATGTAACATTCTAAAATTCTAACACCTAAATTAGAAGAAAAATATGACTATGGGTATAAAGTACTAGAAGTCTAGAATACTATACAAATAAATAATTTGAATTAAAAATAAAAAGGAAAAAAATATATTGGGCCTAAACAACTGATCGGTGATCACAATTCATAAGAAGTCAAGAATCAAGATGTCGTCGTCGTGGAGCCCTACCTGATCGCCGTCCTCGTGCGTCGTGTCGGTGTCTCCGGTAGTCTAGGCAGCGCGACTCGCTAGCTCCACGTGTGTAAGGCGCACGTCGCGAACTCACGATCAGAGTGTGTTGTGTGCAGCGTGACTCCTCGCCTCTCTCTACCCGAGGGCCATGAGAAAGGAAACTAGGAAAGAAATATTGATGCTGTCTTTTTGGGCCGTCTGGTCGGTTCTATGTCTCTCTTTTTATTAGTTTGCTAATGACTAATAAACTATAGGACCTGGTGAAAGGTCCTAATGGCTAGAGGGGGGGTGAATAGCCTAATAAAATTTCTACAACAACACTTAACAAAGTGGTTAGACAATTATGAGGCGAAGCAAGTGTTGCGCTAGCCTACTCAAAATACAAGCCGCCTACCACAATTCTAGTTTCGATAGTATCTAATCACACAATAGCTATAACACTACCCTATGTTAGTGTGCTCTCAAAGGCTAACTAAAGAGCCACACCAACCAAACAAGCAAGCTCTCACAACTAACTATACTAAAGAGCTTGACAACTAGTTTACTGGTAATGTAAAGAGAGCGATCAAGAAAGTTATACTGCCGTGTAGATGAAGGAACCAATCAATCACAAGGATGAATAACAATGAAGACCAATCACCTCAGAATCAAATGATGAACATAATGATTTTTTACCGAGGTTCACTTGCTTGCCGGCAAGCTACTCCTCGTTGTGGTGATTCACTCACTTGGAGATTCACGCGCTAATTGGCATCACACGTCAAACCCTCAATAGAGTGCCACACAACCAACACAAGATGAGGATCACACAAGCCACGAGCAATTCACTAGAGTACCTTTTGGCGCTCCACCGGAAAAAGGTCAAGAACCTCTCACAATCACCACGATCGGAGCCAGAGACAATCATCACCCTCCGCTCGACGATCCTCACTGCTCCAAGCCGTCTAGGTGGCGGCAACCACCAAAAGTAACAAGCAAAATCCACAACGAAACACGAACACCAAGTGCCTCTAGATGCAATCACTCAAGCAATGCACTTGGATCACTCACAATCTCACAAAGATGTTTAATCTATGATGGAAATGAGCGGGAGGGCTTTGGCTAAACTCACAAGGTTGCTATGTCAATGCAAATGACCAAAAGAGTGAGCTTGAGCCGGCTATGAGGCTTAAATAGAAGCCCCCACGAAATAGAGCCGTTGTACCCCTTCACTGGGTACTGATCGGGGTGACCGGACGCTCCGGTCCTACTGACCGGACGCTGCTCCTCAGTGTCCGGTCGCCCGATGGCGGCCACGTGTCTCCTGTGTTCAATAGTGAATGTTTGATCTCAACGGTCGACAAAGTCGACAACGCCCGATAATCTAACCGGACGCTAAACCCTCGTCCGGCCGTTTATGATAGGGTCCAAAACCAGTTTTTGCCGATCGGACACATCTGATCATGCTTGACCGGACACAACCCAGTGTCCGGTGCTTAACCCTAACCACTGTGCTGATCGACCACTCGATCGGACGCAGCCTTTTCAGTCATCCGGTCAGCAGAGCGACCAAATCATTCCGTCGCTTGACTGACCGATGCCAAAGATCATTATGACTAACTCCATTTCACTTCTAACTTCTTCACCCTTGCTCAAATGTGCCAACCACCAAGTGTATCACCTTGTGCACATGTGTTAGCATATTTTCACAAACATTTTCAAGGGTGTTTGTTCTCCACTAGATCTAAAATGCATATGCAATGAGTTAGAGCATCTAGTGACACTTTGATAACCGTATTCCGATACGAGTTTCACCCCTCTTAATAGTACGGCTATCAATCCTAAATGTGATCACACTCTCTAAGTGTCTTGATCACCAAAACAAAATAGCTCCTACAAAATATACCTTTGTCTTGAGTTTTTGTTTTTCTTTCTTCTTTCCAAGTCGAAGCACTTGATCATCACCATGCCATCATCATCTTCATGCTATGATCTTCATTTGCTTCACCACTCGGAGTGTGCTACCTATCTCATGATCACTTAATAAACTAGGTTAGCACTTAGGGTTTCATCAATTCACCAAAACCAAACTAGAGCTTTCACCTAGGGGTTTGTATACCTGGGCTTGGGCCCCTCCTCCGCTTGGGCCCTCGGCCATCGCACCTCCTGGCCTAACCCTAGGGCTCGGCAGTGCGCGCCCTTCGCTTCACCTCGATGTATGACTCCCCCAGCGATTCCTGATCGCACGGAACGATCACCTGCCTAATTGGCTCATGCATGCAAGGAACGCTCTTGCATGGAAGCAAACAAATCGATCACCTACCTGATTGGCTCATGCATGCAAGGAAACATTAATCATGCGGTTCCCCTCCCCCCCTCTCTCTCTCGATCGGTGACCGCACAGAAGCAAGGGAAAAAAATCGATCAACTGCCTGATTGGCTCGTGCATGAAGAAACGCTCATGCATGGAAGGAAACAAATCCATCGTGACCCAGGCGGGCATGGATATCTCTCATCGTAAACTGGATCCTCGATCCACGCCAGGGCATCATTGACGTGCCCCTCCCGTCCTTCCCGTCCACTCTCACAAATCCAAGCCAACCCATCATCGACAACGCCGAACACCACGCCGCCGCCGCGTAGAACCCGGCCACGCCGCACGGAGAAGGCCGTGGAGCTCCGTCCATGGGAGAACGCCCAAGCCACCATGGGGGACACCGGCGCTGTAGGTCGCACAACCCGCGCAAGGCCGACAGAGCAAGGCTTCTTGCTTGCTGCTCCAGCAAGCAGGACGGAGGAGGCAAGCTTCTTGCTTGCTGCTCCGGCAGAGCAGGACAGAGGAAAGAGATGCGTCTGCATCTGCCGATTGGTGACAAAAGAGCTGACCGGAGAGGATGAAGATAAGGACGTTTTATTTTAAATTTTATTTATTTATTACAAGCTGTGGGTCCCATGACAAAAAAAAGCTTAACCTAAACCCAAATAGCCCAAATGTTGCTGAAGGGTCCTGGACATTGAAGTGTAGTGAGAGATTTAGCCGTATAAGCTGTAGGGATTAGCGAACACCACCTACCTTTTCGTATTCACATGAATTTTTGTGTATTTTGTACTTCTATGGTGAGAGAGATAATTGTTTGCCCTAACACCCTATCTTTCAGGCATCATCATCAGCAACAAGCTTCGTCGAAGCTAAGTGTGACAAAGAGCTACTTAATAATAAGTGGTTGTATTCCCTACCACACCAGTCTTCCATGGACCAGTTGAATAATAATGGTGGTCGTAGTCCGTTCAAAAACTTGACAAACACTACAAGTGGAGGTATCCGTCCATACATACATCGATATAAATGCTTTGTGATGAACAAGGTATTGCATTAATTATTCATGTACATATGTGGGGACACAGGTGATCAGAGTACATCCAATACACATGCAAAAGTTGACGAAGCTAGGCAACGTAAAAGGGAGAGGAAAAAGCACGATGGGCTGCAATGACTCAAGAAGAGAGGGATGAAAAATAAAAAACATCGACAAGCATATCAGCCTAGAAAAGCAAAAACTACATTCGCTGATGGGTTGAGAGGTGACACCATGGTCAAGCTACAACCAAGCTATTATTTATATTGATATATATATGTGTGTGTGTGTGTGTGTGTGTATAATAAATAATATTTTAACAGATAAAGTTGAGTCGAGACAAAGAAAACATGGCAGACGAAGAAAATAGTGATTGGTTGCATAAAAATGATTCATCCCAACCAATGCAATGGAATAAACACGCCCTAGGTATTGTTTTCGATTATATGATGGCAGTTAGTTATTATGTTGTTGCATGAAACATGTTTTGCAAATTAATTAAGAATAGTAATGCGTCGAACTATACCTTTATGCATGATACACGTTATTTATTTAATGCTCAGCTAAAATTGACTTGACTACTTCACCACATGATGCCAATCTAGGTACACATTTATATTTTTTTTGCAAATTAATTAAGAATGATGTGTCCGAGTATACTTGAATAAATTATATATGTTAATGTCTATGTGATTACTCAGGTCAAAGTGCAAACAATAGCAACACAATTGATCTGACTACACAAATCTCAATACAGGTACATTTTTAAGATATTTATTTTTATAAACAAATAATACATAATGTTGTCTTTAAATTTTGAGTCTATGGCATTTTATAAATAAGTTCAATTATTTATCAGGACAGATGCAACCTCTTCCTGCATCTGATTTTGTCAACTCCAAGGACCAACTTAGGAAGAGAGAGTCGAAAAACGCGTACTCAAGGAAATGGTATGCAAATCTGACACTCGAGGAGAAGACGGCTAGGTTAGAACGACAGCGGGAGAAGTCTAAGACACACGCACGAAAGGAGTCACTAAGAAATGCCTAGAGACGGCACAAAGATGTGCAAAAACACACCCTACACCCAGAGTCTATCGCCATGGAGAACCCATTATTTACTCCTGAGCTTGTGTGGCCCACTGCGGGCGCATCTGGAGCTCATGGAACTATGACAAAATCCAGTGATTGGGTTATCTCAGAGTCCAGTGCAACACCTCTTTATATTCCTCCGCCTAATGAGGAGGTCAATGATGAAGGATGTGATGAGTATTGCCATGCCATATGACACATAGATCACATGTTCCATCTGGGCAGAGACATGCATTGTTGACCCGTCGTAACACGATGATCAGAGTACATCCAATACACATGCAAAAGTTGAGGAAGCTAGGCAACGTAAAAGGGAGAGAGAAAAAGCACGCTGGGCTGCAATGACTCAAGAAGAGAGGGATGAAAAAAATAAAAAAAAAAGTCGGCAAGCATATCAGCCTAGAAAAGCAAAAACTACATTCGCTGATGGGTCGAGAGGTGACACCATGGTCAAGCTACAACCAAGCTATTATTTATATTGATATATATATATATATATATATATGTGTGTGTTGTATAATAAATAATATTTTAACAGATAAAGTTGAGTCAGACAAAGAAAACATGGCAGACGAAGAAAATAGTGATTGGTTGCATAAAAATGATTCATCCCAACCAATGCAATGGAATAAACACGCCCTAGGTATTGTTTTCGATTATATGATGGTAATTAGTTATTATGTTGTTGCATGAAACATGTTTTGCAAATTAATTAAGAATAGTAATGTGTCGAACTATACCTTTATGCATGATACACGTTACTTATTTAATGCTTAGCTAAAAGTGTAGACAACAACAGTGAAATTGACTTGACTACTTCACCACATGATGCCAATCTAGGTACACATTTATTTATTTATTGCAAATTAATTAAGAATGATGTGTCCGAGTATACTTGAATAAATGATACGTGTTAATGTCTATGTGATTACTCAGGTCAAAGTGCAAACAACAGCAACACAATTGACCTGACTACACATAATCTCAATACAGGTACATTTTTAAGATATCTATTTTTATAAACAAATAATACATAATGTTGTCTTTAAATTTTGAGTCTATGACATTTTATCAATAAGTTCAATTATTTATCAGGGCGGATGCAACCTCTTCCTGCATCTGATTCTGTCAACTCCAAGGACCAACTTAGGAAGAGAGAGTCAAAAAACGCGTACTCAAGGAAATGGTATGCAAATCTGACACTCGAGGAGAAGACGGCTAGGTTAGAACGACAGCGAGAGAAGTCTAAGACACACGCACAAAAGGAGTCACTAAGAAACGCCTAGAGACGGCACAGAGATGTGCAAAAACACACCCTACACCCAGAGTCTATCGCCATGGTGAACCCGTTATTTACTCCCGAGCTTGTGTGGCCCACTGCGGGCGCATCTGGAGCTCATGGAACTATGACAAAATCTAGTGATTGGGTTATCTCAGAGCCTAGTGCAACACCTCTTTATATTCCTCCGCCTAATGAGGAGGTCAATGATGAAGGATGTGATGAGTTATTGACATGCCATATGACACATAGATCACATGTTCCATCTGGGCAGACCGGCAGAGACATGCATTGTTGACCCATCGTAACACGATGTTTGAGCGTCGCATTGGTTCAAACACAAGGACATCTAATAAAGATGGTGATTGCATGGCTAAAGACCAAGTGGTTGTTAACACGCCCTTGCCTCAATCAGCCATGACCAACAACGATAAATATTGATGCCTCATTATCCCATTTAGGTGACCTATATATCATATTATTCCTAACCGATCCTTGGTCATTCCATGATTAACAGAAAATGTAGGACCCAACATTCAAGCTACATTAGCCACAATGATGATACCATTGTTTGATGATTATGAATGCATGGCTGAAGACCGAGTGGATGTTAACACACCCTTGCCTCAATCAGTCATGACCAACAATGGTAAATACTAATGCCTCATGACCCCATTTAGGTGACCTATATTATATACCATATTATACCTAACTCAACCATGGTCATTACATGATTATCAGAAAGGGCAGGACCTAGCCCTCAGCCTACATCAGATGCACCGATGACACCACTATTTGATGACAGTGGTAATTTACACTATTTTGTAACATTCTATAAACTATTTGAACTCCTTTGTTTATTTTTACCCGTAGTTCTACTAACTCACATATCTTTGATGGCCATAGATGATGATGAGGGAGATATATTTGAAGATGATGATGAAGAGGATGAGGGATACCTATTTGCCGGGTAAGGTATTTGTATAAAAGACTGAATATAAATCAAATCTTCCACTACTTTATCTAAACTATTATGGCTTAAATGTTATTTTAGAAGAGGAAGATGATGATGATGTCCAAGACAATGACCTTGAGGAAGACACGACTTCTGTCCCTGAAGTACCTGACCGATACGATGAGGTGTATAGTAACATGCCTATAGATACCCATATGTTAAAACATGTTGCAAATTGCGAGCACTGTGATGCGAAAAGGTTTGAGCATAAACCACGTGGGTTATGTTATCACGATGGAAAGGTCGAGCTCAATGAACTGAACATACCTAATGAGCTTATGAGGCTTTGGTCAAGTAATGACGCAGATACTAGGCACTTTCGTAATAACATTAGGTTTTTCAATGGCCATTTCTCTTTCACTTCTCTATATTGTCGCCTCGATAGCGCTACTGCAAGCTAGAAGAACAGTGGCATATACACCTTTCGTGCACATGGCCAGATCTATCACAACATAAGGTCACAGAGAAGATGGTAAGGAGCCAAGACATCTTGAGCTTTACTTCTACGACGATGATCCAAGCCTTGAGCACCGCTATCGACGATGTCGTTAAGAGAAGTGCCAAAAAGACAAGGAAGTCATTAAGAGGCTTGTGGCCATCCTTCGTGACAACCCATACTCACAACATCTTAGAGTGTGGGTCAGGCTCACCACCTCGAGGACTATCATATCACACTAAACCTTGACCAGAGGCTAGACCAGAGAACATACAATGTACCGTCAACTTCAGAGGTGGCTGCTATTTGGATCGAGGGAAGCAAACTCCTTGGTTAGTTCCAGAATAGTGTTGTCCTACATGGGAAAGATAGAAGCAGACACGACATCCGCTCATATCATGGATGTTACGATGCTCTTTCATACCCTCTATTCTTCCCTAAGGGTGAGCTTGGGTGGCACATGGATATTTCGAAGAAAGGAGTTAGTATGGAAGAAGTCATCGAGTATCGTGCCCTACAGAAGGCTCATAGTGGGTCAGAAGAAGAAATATGTTTGTTATTCTTCTTATTTAAATACTTCGCATACATGTACCTCAATGGTTATTCTACAAACAACTCTAATTCATGGCTATTTTTTGTAGACTCCCCTGGTAGACTATGTGTGTCTGTGCGTGACTACTACTGCTACAAGTTTTAGATGCGTCCAGGAATATTTAACCCCATACTGTACGGCAAGCGTCTATTCCAGCAGTTTGCAATCAACACGTACATCAAGATCGAGAGTTCTCGATTAGATTATATACGCAACCATCAAGATGATATTAGGGCCGACCTCTACCAAGGATTGGTTGATAGCCTATATGCCGATGAAGGTAGAGCAGAAGCTGTTGGAAAATGGACAGTGATGCCTTCATCATTTATTGGAGGCCCATGTGACATGAGGCGTCGCTACATGGATGACATGGCTCTAGTATGGTAAACCGGACATCTTCCTGACTATGACATGTAACCCAAACTAGGATAAGATCAAGCGTGAACTCTACCCTGGCCAGACACCATAGGATCATCTAGATCTCATTGTTTGGGTCTTTAGAGCAAAATTACAAGAGTTGAAGGATAGACTACTAAAAAGGGATATCCTTGGAAAGGTGCGAGCACATGTTTATGTTGTGGAGTTCCAGAAGAGGGGTCTGTCGCATGCACATTTTTTACTAATCATGGATAGGAAGTACAAGATCACATGTCCAGAGCAGTATGATCGCCTCATCTCGGCTGGCTCCCGAACAAGAAGAAGTACCCAGTCTTGTACAAGATGGTTACCAAACATATGATGCATGGCCCTTGCGGACTGCTTAATCATGATTGTCCATACACAAAGGGTCATGATTCCTACAAGAACTGTTACCCTATACCTTTCTGCGATGTCACAGTACAAGGCAAGGATTCATATCCAGTTTACAGACGGCGTGAAGATGGCTGAAAAGAAAAAGTTCGTGGACACGAGCTTGACAACAGATGGGTCGTGCCTTACAACCCGTATCTCCTCCGTCTATTCAACTGCCACATCAATGTTGAGGCATGTGGGAGCATCAAGGCAGTCAAGTATCTGTTTAAGTACATTTACAAGGGTCATGACCGGGCGTCTGTGGCTATGAGAGAGGCTGACAAGGAGGATAGTGAAGGGAACATTGATGAGATCAAGCAGTATAGAGATGCTAGATGAGTAACCCCCTAGAAGCCTTATGGAGGATATACGGGTTTGATTTGAGTGATAGGTACCCTTCTATTTTGTCCTTACAGCTACATCTTCTAGACATGCACATGGTGTCATTTCATCAGCGCCAGGGGATTCGACGAGTGCTTGATCGTCCAGGTGCTGACAAGTCAATGCTTACAACGTACTTCAAGAAGAACATGATAGATGAAATAGCTCAAGGTATATTGTATTGGGACTTTCCCAAGTTCTATACGTGGCAAGCATAGGGCGATGTTTGGCAAAATAGGGTACATTGTGATACATTACGACAGATTGGAAGAATCGTGTCTGCCAATCCAGCCAAGGGGGAGCGTTACTATCCTACGGTTCTCCTAAACCACGTGGCAGGTGCAACCTCGTTTGAGTGTCTAAGGATGATGGATGGCAAAATCCTACCGACCTTCCATGAAGCTACAAAAAGAAGGGGCTTAATCGAAGAGGACAACACGCTAAACGAGAGTCTCGCTGAGGCAACCGGGTGGATGATGCCATATGTGTTGTGAAGGCTCTTTGCAACAATATTGGTATTTTGTGAGCCTAGTGATGTGTTTGGACTATAGGAGAAACATAAGGAGGCAATGTCGGAGGACTACAGTGCAATAATCAATCCACCTTCATGGTGGAGCAGATGGTCCTCATGGATATTCGAAAATTGCTACAATCAATGCAAAAGGATATAAAGATGTACCCACTTCCTGATATCGACGACACATATGATGCCTCTCGTGATATTCCTAGAGAGATTTTTGAGGAGGCTAGCATTGAGGCTAACGAGGATGATGTGGCTCTGCCAGACACCCTTAACAAGGAGCGGTGGGCTGCATACGATGAGATCATGTCCTCGATTAATACCGAGGACGGGGGTCTCTTCTTTGTGGATGGTCCTGGCGGGACCGAAAAGACTTATCTGTATAGAGCACTTCTCGCTACAATACGCAGTCAGAAAAAGATTGCAGTGGCAACAACTACATCTGGTGTTGCGGCCTCAATAATGCCTGGTGGCAGAACCGCCCACTCGCGCTTCAAGATTCCCCTCATCCTTGATAATGGGGCCTTTTGCACCATCACGAAACAGAGTGGTACTGCCAAGCTGCTTCAGGCCACATCCCTTATTATTTGGGATGAGGTGACAATGATAAAGAGGCAAAGTGTTGAGGCACTAGACAACAGCCTTCGTGATATAATGGATCGACCAGAGTTGCCGTTTGGGGGGAAGACCGTGGTGTTCGGTGGAGATTTCAGACAGGTTTTTCCCGTTGTTCGGAGAGGGTCAAGGGCTTAGGTAGTTGGTGCCTCGCTGCGGATGTTGTACCTTTGGGATTCCATGCAGCATCTAAAACTGGTGCGCAACATGAGGGCAAAGAGCGACCCGTGGTTTGCAGAATACTTGTTGCGCGTCGGTGGAGGTTCTGAGGAGGCGACTGTTGATGATGAAATTCGTCTTCCTCATGATATATGTGTTCCGCACACCAGGGAAGATAGTGATCTTGATACTCTAATTGATTGCATATTCCCTAACCTCAATGCAAATATATCAAGCAAAGATTATATCACCTCTCGAGCGATATTATCTACGCGGAACGAATGGGTTGATATGATTAATATGAAGATGATAGGTCATTTCCACGGGGATGAGATGGTGTACCATAGCTTTGACTGTGCGGTGGAAATCCGCACAACTATTACCCTGAGAAATTCCTTAACACTTTGACACCCAATAGTCTACCTCCACATGTGTTGAAGCTGGAGATTGGTTGTCCGATCATATTGCTTAGAAACATTGACCCTGTGAACGAACTTTGTAATGGTACCAGGCTTATCATACGGGGGTTCCAAAAGAATACCATAGACGCATAAATTGTGTTAGGACAGCACGCTGGAAAGCGGGTTTTTCTGCCTCGAATATCCTTATGCCCGTCGGACGATGAGATGTTCCCTTTCCAATTTAAGCGAAAGCAGTTCCCTATTCGGCTCAGCTTCGCAATGACTGTTAACAAGGCACAGATGCAGACTATCCCTAACGTCGGGGTATACTTGCCGGAACCAGTGTTCTCGCATGGCCAATTGTATATGGCGCTATCAAGAGCTACAACAAGATCGAACATTAGGATCTTGGTTGTGCCAGCTGCTAAGAATGACGTGAACAAGAAAAAAAGGAAAGGAAAGGGGAAGAAGAGACCGACAAAGAATATATTCACAAAGAATATTGTATATAAAGAGGTTCTAACTCTATAAAAGAGGTAATGCATTACACGTCGATACATATTTTTTTCAAGATATATCAATAGTACTTTAACTTTAAAAATTAACAAACAACTTATGTGCAGGATACTTTTAAGTACAACTTCAACTATCTGTATGCTTCAGCTGCAAGAAGTTAGATGTCGTATCTTGAATTTGAAAATCTTCTGGATTATCTTTGATTGGTGACCAGCTGTAGCTTGGTGTTCGTGCAAAGCACGTTCTCTTGGTCGAAACATTGAGAGATTAGATTCTTAATTGTACAATATATTGTAAAACATGTATTGTAAAACACAAACTTGTTATGATTAAGGTGAATGCTCGTGTAATGCAACTTGTAAAACATCACGACTGCAGTATCTATTTTAAATACAGTATAACACGCGCTCATACATATGTTATCGTGATATTATGTGTACCCGTTGCAACGCACGGGCATTTAACTAGTATGATATAGATAAATATAATACAAGACATTTTGATACAAGACAAATAAGTGCACAAGCCTCTCCACAAGACATGACGCCGTGAGAACTGCCCTCCAAACAGCAAGCCAGCAACCAGTGAAATGACGCTCCAAATCTGTCCTGAGTGTGTGGTGTCTTCAGGTAACAATGATGCTGCTACCCAGAGACCGTTGTATGAGGTACCCATTTCAGCTTCAGTTCTGCTGAATATGCATAGGTTCTATCTCCGTACATCAGTCTGTCACGACACTCAAGATTTACACTCTACTCAGACTGCCAATTCTGTACATAAAGGATTCCCATCAAGCAAGAACTACAATGTAGCATAATAAATGTTCATAATACGAGAACCACACCTTTGGACCGAAGAAGAGACAATCTCTATCAGTTAAGCTTTATCTGCATCGTCGTGCTCATCAGAAGGCTCCCTTTGCTTCCGATAATGGAAATAAAGAAACTGAAGAATAATCTGTGCAACTTGGTTAAGGGGTTGTCCAGTAATGGTAAATTAGAAATATAACTATTCCAAATATTTTATGCAGTGTAGCATATAGGCTAACAGGTTCACATAAAACCAACATCGTTGCCTGCATGAGAGTCCATTTTTCGTGAACATGAATGCAAACGAAAATGACTATTTATTCTGTATCAGTGATACTCACTTCGTCCATCAATTTAGTGTGTATTTTAAAAAAAGGAAGCTTTTAAAGATATGGTTTCTCTTACATTTTATTATCAATTGCCACAAAATCAACGGCATCTAAAAAAATCTTGATCAATGGGAGAGATGTCCCCTTGACTATAGTCTTAAAGAATCAGCCCACCAAACCTTCGCTGTTTCAACCAGGGAGGTGGGCACACAACCATGCAGCCCAGAGATCGAACTCTGGTAGGAAATCAACGGCATCTTAAATGTGATTTGAATATGAATCAATTAATGCTGTACGCTAACTATGCATATAATTTGACTAATTATTGGTCAAAGTTTGTAATATCTAACTTTTCTGAAACAAAATATACCTTACATGGATTGACCTCAACCAAAAGGAATCAGGGATAGCATTAAAAAAAAGGAATCAGCATGGACGGATCCAGCGGTGGGGCTAGGGGGGCTTCAGCCCCCCCTACCCACTCTGAGCACGTGGAGTTCCCCTAAGCCCTCCCTTAAAATTTTATGTATACATGTATTAGGTAGGAGGGGCTAAGGTTAAGAGAAGTTAAAAAAGCCTTTATTCTTTTGTTCAGCCCCTCCTAAATTTTTTTCTGGATTCGTCACTGAATCAGGGATTAACATTGCCATTGACAAGTATAAAGGATTGGCTACTGTGTACTCAGTACTCACCTAAGGGCCTGTCCTTTTCTGTAACTAATATTATTCTCAAACATTTGTTTTATACTCAGACAAATATTAGAATGAAGAAACTTATTGTGCTCAAAGAAGAAAAGGTAAGGATACAAAAGAATCCAGCAAAACACATCCTCCAGCGTCTACAAGCCACGGGAGATTTGGTCTAAGTTTCGACCAGTCCATGCTATTTACAAGTATACTGCATTTAAAAGGAAGGAATGAGAGAACAGTAATGTATGCACTAGGTTTCAAGATTACACAACAAGAGAAGATGACGTGCTTATTCACTTGAGATTAAAATTCAAATGACATGTGAGAACAGGATAACTTGTGCAAACTACATAACACAATAAGAAGTTAATGTCTCACAAAATTACTTTGACAGAATGGCATACAGCGCTTTTTCTAAAAAGATAACAGATGCAACTAAGTTAAGAAAATTATTCTATAGAAATTGTACCGTGTAGCTTGGAAAGATACTACTGGAAAACAAAAAATTAAACCTATGGAACTTGGGTTCATTGATTACCTTCCTACATATGTTGAATTTCCCACTAAAGCAAAGGTAAACATTAATGGATTCAGCCCCTGAATAAAATTATAAATCACATTAATTAGCCATGTAACAGGGAAAAACATTCCAAACAGAGGATAGCAGATACAATTGGATATTTGAAAGAAACAAAATGTTCAGAAAATTAGCTCTTATTCAAATGGTAGGTGAAGTAGGTGGCTATTAGTACAGTTCACTCTTACTAGGTGATATCAATAAAACATGAGAGAGACTTCTGATTTTGACTCAATTTGAGACGCTGAGTGAACATCAATCAGGAGTACTAACCTGACATCTTCCGCCTCTATGTTACATTGGGCTATTAAACTAATGTCTCTTTGTATTTTGTTACAAATACATTATCTTCTATGAACTGCAAACCAAAATGCCAACGGCCTCGAGGTAAATGTGACTACTTTAGAATGACTAGTTTTCTTTGTTTTCTGGATGAATTTGTATGCTCTTTGTTAAAAACTGCCTATTTAATTACTTTATTAAATAGTGAATAATTACAAACAAATAAGAAAAAGTGGAGGTGTTTGTAAAAACAAATAAGAGAATATCTATGGAGATGAATGCAGACTTGCCTCAGCGTGGCCTCTTTGCATCTGCAGGGTAGTAAAGAAAGTTCAGAAGTCAGAACATACTATGAGGTATTATGTTATTATTTATATATACAGAGAATCTCTTAACTAAAACAGCTATATATAAGTAATGGAAAAGCTTTTCATTGAGGAGATGTATGGTAAAAATACGAATTGACTGGCTATGATGTCCTGGTACTAAGATTATTGCTGCTATGTGGTAACCCAGTATTGTAGTACAGAATGCATTTCAGAGAAATCACGAAAAGTAAATGTTTGATTGTTTGTGAAATCTCACATTTAACAAAATCTGGGGAAGCCGCCCACCCATATAAATTATTGTCATAGCCCAACCAAGAAAGATTCCAATTTCACTTCCACTGCCATGGCTGAGAGATGAATTTCCATGATCATCCTATGGAATAAAAACAAATTAATTAAGATGATGCTAATCACCATTGAAGTTACAGTAAAATTTATACCGGATAATTTAATTCATGTGAATTTATCTAGAAGCCATGTTCTGTGTCAGCAACTCAGCGCACAGGCCTGAAAACTGGAGAGCAACTGTAAGCTTACCACAAACAGTAGAAGCCTTCTTCCAACTGTTATGACAGTTCCGCTTGGCATTTCCCTATGTGTGTTTCCAACCAAAATGTGCAAGAGACACATACCCAATAGAAGACCCATCCATGGTGCCTGAAACATTAATGAACACTTATGTAGTTCCAAACCTCAGGACATAACATAGCAAGTTGATTGCAGTTAACTTACCACTGAGAGGGCATTTTTTGTTACAGTAGATGGTGCAGAATGTGCTGGAGCGATCTCACCAACTAAAGATCCCCTTTGATCATTCGTTTGTGGAGGAGTCCTTGATGATTGACGATTACTGCCCAACCATGTACCAGCAGTTGGCACTGGACTACTGGACAAGGATCTTGCTGATCTGTACAATCAACTACAAACTTAAAATTTCTGAATCTGTATCTGACTATTTGTTAGCATATATTACATAGTATTGATAGCAGAGCCATCCAGCAGTTATTAAGAGCATACTTCTTAACTTATCAGGTCCATACAAATAAAGAAAAAAAATAGCATCTAACATTTGTTTGAATAGATGGTGGACAATAGCTTTTATGAAGGAAAGAAATATGGGGAAACATTAAGCAGCTCAAGAACATTACATGTAGTAGTAGTCGGTGCTGGGGCTGCTTCCATGGCCTTGGTCGACAAATTTCGTATTAACAGGAATAGGTGAGCTTGGAATAAGGACTGTAGCATCTGACTCTTTGTTGTTTCTGGATGCCGCACCGTCCTTGGCGCCCAAAAGTTTTTCGTGTAATGAAGCATCCCCACGGTGATGCTTTGGAGGCTGAAAACCACGGGTGTCCCAAAAAGAGAGGCGATAATATATTTAGAATACAGTAAAAGTTGAACTTTCATGACAATATCAAGTCAGCATCCCCAAAATTGAATAAATCTTCACATATCGAATCAAGGATAATCCAATAAGACAACAAAGAGCACATGAAGAACACTGATTAGCTATGGGGTGGGAGAATTTATGAATGCACAAATACAAGCCAGATATGGTTGCCATATCACAGTTGTTAACAGAGTGCTACATCAATTTCCTAATACCCAGAACAAATTTCATAAAGAAAAGGATGCCAAAATGATTATCTACATGACTAGGAGTAACCACCTTGCTAGCTGCCACGGATTTTTTTGCTTTAAGACGATGGTAGATGTGGCTATAGTATAGCGTCTGCCCAGTAAGAATCACAGTTGTGATGGTATATAGCTGCATTGCAAAAGCTAAGTTCGATCATTACGCTGCAGGAATCAAAATAATGTAAGAGAAACTTGGTATAATGCCTTACCAACGCCATGTAGAACTGAGTTGGCAGCTGCAATATGAACAAAATGAAAATATTACATTTGGCATTTCATAAAAAAAAAGGAAATTCTCATGTAATCTCATGAAGAAAAAAGGTTAATATATCAATGCGCACTAGAGCAATTTAATGGCAAGCACCATAAGAATCATCTTCTACAGATGCCACTTCATTACAAATATTAATACAGATCTATTTGGAATTTGTCAATTTCAGATATATAATTGGAACTCCTGTAACTGTCCATATTCTGCAGTGCCATAGCGTTGTCGGTTTATGAATAATTGCAAATGTACTATAGAAGCTAATAATGCTGGTTTAGGCATTGATAGGATAGTGCAGGCTGGCAGAAACAGGTGGAGTAATATCCATATTTCTTGATGATAACACCTCATTATACTGTACAAAATAAATGCTATTACTTTCGTTGAGAAGTTGGTATTCAATCAGAGACAAAACCATTTATTCATTAGATCAAATATAGAACTGTCAATGTCCTACAATGTCAAGTTACTGCTGAAGATGGCTCAGGAAAAAAGTACAAGTAATGGATCTTACAGTAGCAGGTTCGAGGAAGCAGCCAACAAGGTTAAACAAATCCCTGAATAATCATAGAAGCATAACATGGAATTATACAGGGTTCCACACTTAACACCAAGGTACAAGTACAATTATTGAGACGTAAGCATTCAAGGAGCAGAAGGCATGTGAAATAATATAATATAATCGCATCCAATTCCAAGGAGAAGAAGACATCTGAAATAACATACCCAACAATCCAGGTCATAAGGAAGGCGACAGAGAGTCCTTCTGTTGATTTCTGTCTGTAATTTGTTATTATCTGTGGCACCTCGGCGACGCCCCAGCTTATGACACTGATTAGCCCAAGTGCCAGGGCAGCACCTTCCTTCTGGCTGCACAAGCAGTACTTCAAGTAGATTCGGGCCCATTCTGCGCAGTGCCGGGTCGCTGGGCAGCTTGCAGGAGGTGTTCGACCGAAAACACCCATACCTGCTCCAGACCTGAGGCATAAATTGCAGGAAAAAAAAATTGGAATGTGAACATATGGTCGTCAATTTGATCTTTATGAAGCATTATCATGCTCTGCTCTCTGCACATGAAACAACTTGAGTAAAATTTGCATTACTGAACCAACAATGAAACAAACTGATCAAATTATTTTTTTTGAAGAATTAAACTGCTCAAATTATTGACCGACGTACTCAACTGAACTAAATAATAAATGGGATCAAAACAGAATATATGGGTGGTCACGAATCTCTCACGTTTTTCCCGGAACAAAGAACAAAGGTTAGCTCTCCACAATCCGCGTAAAGACACAACTACAGCTAACGTGGTAATCAGGGGTAAAAAGGCGACGAGTCTACCCCAATAAATCAAATCCACGGCGTCTGCAAGGATGCAGATGCACCAACACACTGACACATTTTGAATTTTAATCCTCCACGTCCTGTATATTAAGAGTTAAGCAGCCTAGAGACCCGACAATTATTCTTCATTCCACGTAAACCAACCACACACACGTGAACAATGGGGAACAAAAATTCAAACTTCCTTGGCCTCCCCTCTCCAGCTCTCCTCTGGTTCCGAATCGACTCTGGCAACGAAGGAAAGCAGGAGCACACATGAACCAACTGGATTGTCGAAAAGAACTAAAATGCACAGGTCACGTCCCAGCCCCAGATTCGAGGGTTTTGAACAAACCGTAGGGGACGCCGGGACGGCCTAGCGTCATCGACTCGACGACTCATCGTCTCTGCTAAAGAAAGAAAAGAAAAACAAGAAGAAGGATTCAAACTGAGCGCACCAACCCGGGCTTAACCTGTCAGAGCGTCATCGTCAAGAAGAACACGGCCGAAAAATCGAACGCGCAGGCACACTCCCGGTCACGGTAGCACCGACGGCGCGGCGAAGCAAAGCAATGGACGAGAATTTGGCAAGCGGGAGGTGCGAACAGGGACGAGCGAGGAGGCACGACGTACCGGGACGGGGAGGCGGGCAGGGGAGGTGCGAGGAGCTGGTGCCAGAGCGGCTCTTCCTTCTCCGAAGACGGGAGTGGGAGCTGGGGACAAGACGACGGGAAGGCGGGTGTGTGTGGGAAGCGCGGAATCGAAGCCGTGACGGGGAGGAGGGAGGGGCGGTCGAAGCGATCTTTATTGCCAGCCGCGCCCTTCCCTCTCGCGAGGCCGAGGCCCATCTCTTTCGGCGGGTTGCGCCGCGTGGCTGCCCGCGGCTGGTGCTGGCGCGTTGCCCTGGGCCGGGGCCCCTCGCGCTCGGCCTCGGCTAGTTCGTTTCTGGGTCAGGCTCGAACTACTGCAGATGGCTCGCCCCGCGCAACGTAATAACCTCTGCCGCTCTGCGCATCGATCGACGCATTTCCGGGTGTGGCGCACGGCTCCGTGCCGACTCTCTGCCAGAACCCATCACAATCACAATTCACAAACCAACGGCCTCTCTGCCAGAACCCATCACAATCACAATTCACAAAACAAAGGCCAGCCAACCGGTTCAATTCGTATTCACCACGATCCCTACGTGTTATGATCGATGAAGGTACCTACTCGTATAAGTCAGTTTAATTTCATTTCCAATACCTTAACATAAGCCCTTAAAGATTTCAGGACAAGTACCATACGACCTACACGGTACACGCATAACCCACCCTCTAAACTTTAAATTCTCATAGCAGTGCGCTTTAGTCAAAATTTAGATTACAAACTGCATGTTCAAGATAGGATATTAATAAACCTGGAATGTTGTGTGTTTCCATGTATCCCATATCCATATGACTTATGCCTACCTTAGATTGACTAAAATAAATTGACTGCTAAAAAAAAAAGCTCTACCTGATCCAAATGGTCTAGTTTATGGTCTATTTTGAACTATTCAAACGCCTATCTTATAAAAGGTTGTTAGCTGGCTCTCTGTAGCTATTTTATAGCTTATAAAAAGTTTAGTTTAGATTAACGGGCCTTAGAGCAACATGCATCTCCAAGACGAATTTAAAAGCATGACGTGATGGCTCTTCAAGCTAGAAATTGACTTAGGTTTTTATGCAACAAGCTATATGTTATTACGTTACAACATACGAATATATTTGCTACTAAATTTAAAATAATGTGGGGTACAAAATGTAAATGGATGTATATCACTTATCACTCATCTATCTATAAAAGACTGTTCATTGGCCGCCGGCCTGGCTCAGATCCTGTAGATGAACAGTACCCGACCCGATAAGGAACCGTACCACTTTTTTTTTTGTCCTCACAGCGTCCACTGTTGCCCGTGCGAAGCGCGGGGTTATCTGCTAGTATAAGTTCTAAAACTAATAAGTTTACAAAATCACTATACATTTTTAGCATTTTATTTAGGTTTTGTAAATCTCGTCCAAGTGTTCTATGGTCTTATTTGGCAAAGCTTTAGCTTAAGAAAAAAACTTTTGGCCCAGAGTTGTGGATATTATCTTTTTGTTGAAGCTTTATCAGTTTCAGACAAATTATTTTTTTCGGTTATGGGTAAATTGGTAATTCTAGCATCTTGGTCGAAGGACAAAGATGGATCTTGTCGCAGCGGAGGGCCTGTTGCGCGCCGAACCGTTGCGGCACGAAGAGCTCCACGGAGCACACCTTGCGCAGGCCGCGCCACAGGGGGCTCTCGGCGGGAGCCAGCCCATGGAGTGCTCGTAGTGCACGCACGCTCGGGCGGCGTCCGGGACGGAGCGCGTGGAGAAGGCGGCGTCGTGGCGCTGGAGGACGTCGCGCGCGGCTTCCGCAGAGGATGCGACGACCGTGGTGACCGCCCCCGAGGCGCAGCTCCATGAGCGGGCCGTGGTGCGCTGCGAGTGCGCGAGGAAGCAGTGTGGGCGGGCGCCGAGGTCGAGGAGATTGCCGACGAGAGGCAGCGGGCGGGGACCACGGGAAGGTTGTGGCGGCTGCCGGCGAAGAAGCGGAGGTACAGGAAAGAGACGATGAGGATGGCACATAGCGTGTAGGTGGAAGAGCTCCATGCTGACCTACGGAGCTGAGCTCCGTGGCACGTGTGCATTACTATGCGACATGGTCTTGTTTAGAGACCGCCTTTTGACACCGCCTCGCCTTCGTCCTCGAGGAGTACTCCAGGGACGCCGTTGCGTGCCTCGTCGCCGACACACACCTGCTGCCGGGAGCTGTGGAGCTGGAGGGCCTCCCCGGGACCTCGCCGTGCCGGTGTTCGACGTCGGCCCACTCCACAAGCTGTCCCCCGCCGCCAGCGACAGCAATCTGCTGCTCCCGGACCGGAGCTGCCTGGAGGGGCTGGACGCGTGGCCGCCAGAGTCGGTGCTGTACGTGAGCTTCGGCAGCTTGGCCTGCATGAGCCCGCGGGACCTGGTGGGTGGCGACCTCGAGAGAGGGGCCGCGTCGAGGAGGCGATCCGCCGGCTCATGACCGACGAGGAAGGCGCCGAGATGAGGGCGAGAGCCGGCGAGCTGAGGAAGGCGGCCACGGAGTGCACCGGCGAGGGTGGATCGCCTTGCCATTGATAAGCTGTAAAATTCTAGATGCACGGACCTGAATCACGAAAGCATAACCTCACTTACGAAAATACCCTCAATATTACAAATCATATTTAATAAATAATATTTTTCAATTAGTTAGCTAAATAATAGAAAAATGAAAGTACCTGAAGGTACAAGGTACTTTTACGACTATTGTAAAAGATCTCATCAAATCAATGCTAATTGTCCCGAGGCCAAAGAACATCTTAATTGTTTATCATCTATCCTAAAATCAGGCAGGGGTTAAATAGTATCGGATGGACGTGAGCCCACTCGAGTATGACTTAATGAGTAAGTGGTGCGTAAATACAATGCATGAATAACAGGAACAGGGTAGAGAAAACTAGAAATTGAATTATTTTGGGATAATCTTTTTAGGTACACGTCAGAGTACAGGTAGCCAAGACAGCAGAGCGCCCTAACGCCACCTTTGATTACCCAAAAGAAAGGCAAATAATTTTAATATCTCCAGATTGCAACCTGAATTGTCGTGGTGTCAACTCTGATTCTCACACTACGTAAATGTAGTGTAAGTTATGGTTCTTAAAAATCAGGTGGCGGAAAATGAACAGATGTTTGAAGCCCTTGAAACATCTCCAGGAAACCTTGGTGTTTATCATAAAATTTAGAGAAAAAAAACATGCTTCAATAGACTCTCTAAATCACTCTTTATATTTTTAGCTTTCCAAAATGACCTTTCTCACTCTTCACTTTTTGAGAGGCAAGATGACTCTAATAAATACTATAAATGGCGGTTACTCAGATTTTTTTTTCATAAAAAATTAGATAAGTTTTGAAGTATTGTGGACAAAGTTGAAAAATCAGTTAAAGACACGAGAGATAAAAAAAATTATAGAGCTTCTCGGAGTTGTTATTATTTAGTTATTGTAAACCCCCAAAAGATGGTCATAGCGAGATGAGAGAAGCGACTCGATCTTGCGAGACGACTGACCACGGGCATAAACAGATCGAATACGATCGGATACCTACGCATACGAGTACGGATGGCTACAACAAACCTTTGATTTGGATTCAATTATAGATATTGTAGATAAGATATGAATGAATATCGATATCATATATATCTAAATATAATAAGTATACAATGCGAATACAAAACCGGCGTATTCAAATATGGTACATTTTATTCGAATAACGTCCACAACGTTGCAAAAAGTCGATGCTGAAACTCTCTCTCTCTCTATTTCAGCATCGAGTCATACCATTGTGGGCCATGCTGAGTTGAAAAAAAAGCTAGCACCGAGGCATGTTCTTTGCTTCGATGCTGAGAGAGTAAAGAAGTACTCCGTATTTCTTAGCCGGCGTTAATGCTTTCTCATGTACCAGATGCTTTCTCATGCACCAGAAACAGTGGATCTGACACAAGTCTATCTAGGTGGTGGGTGCATGCACGTCGATGCACAACGTTGTGGTGTTTGGGCATTTTCTCAGCATCCATCTAGGGCTCGTTAAGTTTTTTCTCTAAAGTTTAGTCCCTATCACATTAAATGTTTGATATATACATAGAGTATTAAATATAAATTAAAAAATAACTAATCGCACAGATTATGACTAATTTACAAGACGAATTTTTTAAGTCTAATTAGTTCATGATTTAACAACATAATGCTACAGTAATATTTACTAATGATGGATTAATTATGCTTAATAAATTCGTCTAATGAATTACTGAAGACTTCTATAATTTATTTTATTATTACTATTCAAACACTTACCTATAATACCTGGATGTGATACCAACGTGACACGACTTTTGATCTCTGGATTTAAACACCACCGGCATGAGCATTAATTTTTTCAACACCGGACACATTGCGGGTAGTTAACGGAGCCGATCAGAGAATATCTGTACCACACTGACGCCCTTAGCAGCGCGGCGCTCACAGTGATGTGATGTGCATATTCAGCTTCGCTCGGCGTCGTGCCCCGGCGTCGCAGCGCAGCTGACAAAAACGACGAGCTGTCAAATCGAACGGCACGTCGGCACCTGGACTGGGCTTATACCCGCAAAGGGCGCGGGTCGGTGCGCTCTCTTGCCGCCCCTCCGCTCCGTTTCAACGTGTTGGTCGAACCGCCCCGCTTACTGATAGATCCGCGGGGCATCTTAGTGTCAACCGGCCAATAGCACAGTTCGACCCTAATGTGTCCCATGAGCCATCAAGTTTTAGCATATAAGCGGGGCGGTCCAACCCTGAACCTTTTACATGTTGAAACGTAGCGGAGGGGCAGCAAAACCCACACCCTTTGCAGGTATAATAGACATGGCTCGGAAGTCTGGAAGGCTGGAATGGAATGGATGGACAATGGAAGCAGACAGACATTACATCAGTGCAGGTCAGTTTGGCAGCACGCCGAGGAAAACAGCAATCCAAATCCAAATTGCTCTAGGCACCTTGCTCCAGCCGCAGAAAGTTTGTGGCCGTCCACTGTCTGAGCTTAACAAGTGAAAACTGTTCGAGAACTGCAAATTTGCAACAGAACAAGTGGTAAATAGTAAACTTTGGAATTGGGAGTGAGCGTGACATATTGTACAGGACGGGACGGGGCATGCTGTTTTTCTTTTCTGTAGTGAGCTTAATTAGTGCTGGGATTTGGTCACTTGTCGCTGCGCAAGGAAAAGCTGTAAAGCATCGATCGACCTGTTCTTTGGTTTCTATGCTGATAAACCCGATTGGTGCTAATTCGTTGTGAGAGAAAAACACTATTGGCTGACTGATAAGTCTTGGCTGAAACCAACAAACGAACAGGCTGAATAAGCACGCACGTTTATAAAATAAAAAGGGGCAGCTGTTGTGAGTCCCGGCCGCCACAACTCGAAAGGGGTGTGCAAATTATTGAAAAAAGCAATTCTCGCGTTGTTAGGTCCAAATGTCATCTGACGTTCACTGAACATAACCTGATCAATAATCAGCCTGTTTGCTTGCTCGTATACGATCGTGGATTATAAGCTAGAACATTATTTTTCTCTCACACCAAACCAGCTAACGGTAAATAATCCACGATCGTTTACGCCCTGCCGAACTGGCTGAATAATGCAGTACCGGTGAACATAATCATGGCCAACGACGAAAATAACACCACCAACGAGCTCATTTCTCGTGTTGGGTGGGAAGGTGTGGAGGAGGGCTGGGAAGGCAGTGGCGTCTTGAATCGTTGGGTTAGTGAGTGAGGGTGTGGAGAAAACGAAACAAGGGGAAAAGTTGAATTAGAGTTTTGTGTAGATTTAATAACGACCCAAAATGCACGTGTGGAAGGAGAGGTAAATGCGAGGGCGGCCGTAGACAACCCAGCAGGGTTTGGAAGTGTCAGGTCCAAATACGTCGTCTGATGTTCACTGAACATAAACGCACTCAATAAAATCGCTGAACACGATCATGGCCAACCACGAAATAGCAATACGGATGGGCTCGTTTCTCATGTGCGGTGCTCTGATCTGTCCGTGCTGGCGTAGTGGCCAAACACATCACCTTTTCTTTTGCCTCCTCGCTTTGGGTTGGACCTGCACATTCCGTCACTAGACACCAGTGGCTCTCTGCTTTAACGCACTGCAATGCGATTTGACGGGGATCAAGATACGACACTGACAATAGTAATCAGGAGGAATCGGAAAGAGAAAAAAGAAAAGGATAGAGATGGATGAATCAGCCGCGAGGGCATGCATATCCGTTGTTGCATCGAGAAGCATCCCCGTTTGGCATGGCACGGCGCTCACCTTTCTCTAGTGTGCGTAGTGCCTAGTGCGTAGTAGGGCCGGAGGATAGATAACATAAAGAAAGCGCGGCTGCTGCTACGGTGTAAAGAAAGGTTTGGGCCAATTTCGTTGGTGCGTGAACCTGGCTGTGTTTTCAATAATGCCATGTTCCGAGGCAAAAGGGATGCATGTAGGATGCCATTTTTTGCATGGACCACACCATGTTTGAATGCCGTGTTTTGAGAACCGCAGTATCGGTGCGAGAAACATTAATGTAGAACAGTAGAGGTGCAAAACAATAGGTTAGAAAAAAGAGGTTTTCTAGAACAAAAAAAAAAAAAATGCCATGGTTTTCAAATGTACAAAGATCGTTGCATCCAAATACTTCATAGTTTTTTCAAAACCAAAGCATTTCACAAAACCTCAGTAATTTCAAAAATGCTTTGCATCCAAACAAAGCCCTGTTAGAATGTTGGAGTATCAAGAAACTATAGGTTTAGAATCCATAGGCTTAGAAACCTGTGGTTTAGGGGAAAAAAGAGATCTAGAGTGTGGGGTTTTAAAACTCAAAAGGCCATAGTTTATGAACACTTGGTTTTCAAAGCTATAAAAGCCTTTTGCGTCCAAATACTTTATTGTACTCTAAAATCTAAGTATTTTATTACAAAACCATGATATTTTTCTAAAACTTAAAACACTTTCAATTAATATAGGGACAAAGCCTTTCCTCATGCATAATTGCCTCTACCACAAAGTTCCAGATTTCTCCGGATATGAGGTGGGGGAGAGGCCAAGATACAGATTGGTAGCTTTCCTTTTCGTTTTCTATGGAAGTTTCTTTAATTTTTAGCTGGAAAGTTGACGGCTTTTTGCTACTATACTAGAAGGACAGAGCTTTGCAGTCAAGCGCGGTCCGGTGGTCGAAGAATAAATTTGCGGCCCAAAAGTGGATCGCGTGTCGCTGGCAGCCCACGCAAAAACCCAGCCAAGCCAATACTGGGCCGAACCGATGCCATCCTGTTCTTCCTTTTGCCCGGACAAAAGCCTGCTTCCAGCCCACGACTGTACTTCGAACCGGCCCAGCGGTGGCCGATCCGGTCCCCGCACAAGGCGTGCGGTCGAAGAAAGAAATTTAATAAAACGGCGGCCGAGGCCGCAAGCCAACCCACGATTTTTTCTCACTAGTCGCAACTCGCAAGCAAATCGAACGAACCCAACCCAGTTACCCAGCCGAAGCGAGAGCTGAGCAACGCGAGGCGGCGTCACCGGCGATGGAGCGGCTGCAGCGGATCTTTGGCGCCTCCGGCATGGGGCAGCCGCCGACGGACTCGCCGCTGCTCGACTCCTCCGAGCAGGTCTACATCTCCTCCCTCGCGCTTCTCAAGATGCTCAAGCACGGTGCGTGGATCCACCCTCTCTTCCCCGCCCCTCCCCTCGAAACTAGGGTTAGGGTTAGTCTCCGTTTCCCCCCGGTCTTGGTCGCGCTCGGGGGACTGATGCGTGGTTTCCGTCGCAGGGAGGGCGGGCGTGCCCATGGAGGTCATGGGCCTCATGCTCGGCGAGTTCGTCGACGACTACACCGTCAGGGTCGTCGACGTCTTCGCCATGCCGCAGAGCGGGACTGGGGTCAGCGTCGAGGCCGTTGACCACGTCTTCCAGACAAACATGCTTGACATGCTCAAGCAGACCGGCAGGTAGGGTTCGGCTGCCGATTCTCTCAGTGGATCTGTAATCCATGCATGCTTTTTTTTCTTTCAATTTTTAGTTTTATTGGTTCACATTTAGTGCTTGATTTGCTCGTACTAGTAGTTAGTAAAATTGTGTAGGGTCATGCTCTTGAACTGCATCGAGGTCCAGATATGTGTCTGTTGGTTGCAATGTTGTTTCTTGTTTGGATTAAATTGAGGTTGTTTTGCTGGCTGTGCATAGTAATTTCGAAGTATCACCATAATCTGAGCTCCTCAGATTAAGATAAATGAAAATAGAATTTTTTTTGGCATGGGCAATGGCATTACTAATAGTTACTAACTTGGTAAAAAAATACTTAGCACATTTGACGTGGTAAAAAATACTTAGCACATTTGACTTCGCATGGTCTTCAATACGATTATATTCTTAAAAGTTCATGTTATACATATAGAATAGATGATGTCTGTATTTTGATGCTTTGATTACCCATGTAATTTTGTTCATTACAAGCTCATCTTACCTACAAATATTTTACTATGATGGTGCCCACAAGTTATATGGTTTGAATCCTGATGGACTTTCTGCATAAATGATTTGAGAGATAATGATAGTGTTGTAGAAGTCTGATCACAATCCTTCAAAATCTCACTCCAGAGCAAGTTAATAGTTTATAAAACACACAGTAATGTTAAAGATCAATACACTGAAAAATTGCAGTGGCCTGAATGGGTTAAGCATTAGCCTGTATGGGCTAAGCATTATGTTAATGTTTCATAATGTTATTAAAAATGTCCCTGCTGTGGGTTTGTTTGAGACATAATATCTGTGGCCACATATTTAGTTGTTTTTCCTAATTGTAAGACTATGCATAAATGTATCTACCAATTAATCATTAAAATATTTTGTAAACATAATATCTTTTTTGGAAATTAAAATTTGTTTGCCATATTGCCCTAAAAATTGTTTGCACACACAGTTTTTTTTGGAAGTTGACATCTCATATTTGTAAATGGAACTTTGTTATGTTGCAGCCTGTATTTTAAATATTATTACCAGCTTTAGATTGTGCAACCTACTTACTCCCTCCATTCCAAATTATAAGTCGCTTTGACTTTTTTGTTTCATCCATTTGACTATGTATCTAGACATATTATTATATCTAGATGCATAGCAAAATGGATGTACCAAAAAAGTCAAAGCGACTTATAATTTGGAACAGAGGGAGTAGTTGCTATTCAATTGGATTATTTGAGAAGAGTTCGCATTGATTTTCTTGATACATGAATTATGCACTCATGTTTTTTAATTATGCAAACAGTCGGAGGTTGTTGTGGCTCATACATGGCATGTGGCACACGCCTTCTTGTGTATCATAAAAGTTTATGAACTATGTTTTTTGTCGGCCATAAATCTCTTTGCTTAATGCTGTCTTACTCAGGTATGCAAGTAGGTTTGCTTGTGCAAAATAACCAGCTTAAAATGGCCCATTTGTGGGTTCACTGACAAACCCACTTGCATTCCTAGTATTAAATCAATATTGTTTTTACCCGGTTATATTCTGTAGGAAAACAAGTATGTTGAGATTTTTTTTCCTTTTATTACAGGCCAGAAATGGTTGTAGGCTGGTATCACTCACATCCTGGCTTCGGTTGCTGGCTATCAGGCGTTGATATCAACACTCAGCAGGTCTATGCAAAACCACTTGTCTTCTAAGAGAGGTCTTTTGACTTGGTCTGCCAAAATAGGATAGCTGTTGTTGTCCCACTCTGTTATATGTTGTTTCATGAAATACTGATGTGCTTTTCGTAATAAAACATGGATATGATAATGTGCTATACTATTAATGATCAACTGGAGGCAGATTTTCGTTTCCCCTATTGCCTATGTTTTCAATTTCACTACCTTTATTGTGTAGGTTCCATTTCTCCCTGAAAGTTATCGGCAACTTATCTTGTTGGTAGTTTATTTAGTTAACCTCGCCAGGGATACATGTTTTTTTATTTATATAAAAGAAAAATGAGAGACATTGGCTAATTATTGATCCCAACTCACTGGAGTTTTTCTTCTATCAACTACCTTTTGTACTTTTTGCATAATCTGTTTTGTATCTTATTCTATATATTCTATATGATCTGGGTATGGTAATGATAGGATAAGTTACATAGTGCCAAACACTGTGCACTCATAGGCCTGTTTAATATATAAATGTGCAGAGTTTTGAAGCTTTGAACCCCAGGGCGGTTGCTGTTGTGATAGACCCCATCCAAAGTGTGAAGGGAAAGGTGGTTATTGATGCATTCCGCCTCATTAATCCTCAGACCATGATGCTTGGCCAGGAGCCACGGCAGACAACATCAAATGTTGGGCACCTAAATAAGCCATCTATTCAGGTAAATACTAAGTAATATTGTATCATATGAACTTTTTTTTCCTATAAATAATTTGACCATTCTGTTCTTTATCAGGCTCTTATCCATGGGCTGAACAGACACTATTACTCAATTGCAATCAATTACCGGAAAAATGAGCTTGAGGAGAAAATGTTGCTGAACTTGCACAAAAAGAAATGGACCGATGGGCTAATTTTGAAGAGGTTTGACACTCACTCGAAAACCAACGAGCAGACTGTCCAGGTGCCTATACTACCCAGCTTCCTTTAGCTGTATACTCAGATGATTTTTTTCTCCTTGTTGATGCTTTATACTTTAAGTATTTCTTTTGTTTTGTTATTTGATATATTGTGTCTATTCTTGTCTAGGAAATGCTGAACCTAGCCATCAAGTACAACAAGGCAGTGCAAGAGGAGGACGAGCTGCCACCTGAGAAACTTGCGATAGCAAATGTGGGTCGGCAAGATGCAAAAAAGCATTTGGAAGAGCATGTGTCGAACTTGATGTCATCAAACATAGTTCAGACCCTAGGAACCATGCTCGACACGGTTGTCTTTTAGTCTGCTAATAATATTGTTGTTCCAAGCTGAAACATAGCCACCCTACCTAAGCTTATCAAAGCATGACACACATGCAATGAGCTTGACGCCAGATACATTTTGGTCCTAAGGTTTGTTTATGAATAGATTTGTCTACGATTCATTGTTGTTAAACTCCTTGCCTTTTCTATCAAACCTGCAGTGTGTTCTAGTTACATTTAAGCCAGTGAGGGTCCAGATGTCAGTTGGGATGTCATTGCCTTGGGAGAATTGTGTAATGCGACTGACCTGTTGTGAGGGCCGTGGCAGATGGCTTATTGTGTTTGTTCTATATCTATATGAATTGACACCACATGGGATTTGTGTATCACAAGAATTGAGTGATCTCATAAACAACTCAATCTATTCCGAGCATGGCCTTGAGATGTTAACTGGTGCCATGCACTGGAGTCATGCAGCTTGTTCAGCTGGTGCTGATACGATCATGGATTATTACTGCTGGCTGGTTTGGTGTGAGAAAAATATTGTTCTGGCTGAAAGGTTTGGTGTGAGAAAAATACTGTTCTGGCTGGAAATTTACGATCGTTTACGACCAAACGAATAGGCAGATGATTTTTTTTACGATAATGACCCTTAGGGCGTCCGTCCTTTTGGACGGGACCAACCCGCTTGCCCCCGCGTCTCGCGCCACGGACCCTTGTCCGTGCCTCGCGTTGTGCGCCCCCGCATCTTGTGCCACGGACCCTCGCCCGTGCCTCGCGCTTCACGCCACGGTCGCGATCCATCCGCCTGTCGACATGGGTGACCTCAAGCTCCGTGCTGGCATCAAGCTCTGCGTCAATGAGCGTCCATTGGCAGGCAGTAAGTAAATGAACACATGTTGTAGCCGTATGTGTTTTAGATATATGTTGCATATGTTTCATCCGGATGTTGCAAAAGTAGATCTGGTATTGCATATGTTGCAATGACTATACATAATGTTGCAAGTGTATGTTTTAACTGTTTTAAACGTATGTTGTAAGTGTTTTATCTGGATGGTGCATATGTTGCACTGGCTATACACGTATGTTGCAAGTGTATGTTTTAAATATTTTAGTTGTTTCAAACGTATGTTGTGGATGTTGCATATGCTGCAGTGCTCATACATATATATTAAGCGTATGTTGTAAATGTTTCATCTATTTCAGACGTATGTTGCAGCAAATGCTATATGTAGTAAGTGTTCTATGACCAGGCGTGGCAAGAGGGCGTAGGCGGAGGTGGTCTCCTTGGCGCAGCGGTCCCCATCGCGTGGGAAGCGAAGCGGACGCGGAGCACAAAGCTATATCCATGGACGTGGCAACAGGCGTGGAGCATGAAACTGCATACATGGGCGGGCAATAGGCGCGGAGCACGAAGCCGCATCCATGGGTGGGCAGTAGGCGCGGAGCACGAAGTTGCATCCATGGACGGGCAACAGGCGCAGAGCATGAGGCGAAGCGGAGCATGAAGTTGCATCATGGGCGCCTTGAGGGTATCATTATTGAAAATGGATGGGTAGCAGACACGGGAGTCTAAACGTCCAGTCGCTAGTCTCTCCCTTTTTTGACAAAACTTAGTAATCGGACGTGGACACATGAGCTCCAAGAATTTTGTATCAAACACGGATATATGGATCCAGTTTTCATATTGAAACCGGATAGGACGTCGACGCGGAGCTCAGAGTAGAGGATGATTTGTATCGGACCGTGAAAGTGCATTTAGCCCTTTAGTGGGTTTTGGATGATTGAGTGACAACGTGATTAAAGGTCTAACCTATTATGCTAAGTGTTGAACAGGTAATAGGTTATGTCACCGGTACTTGATGAAAGCCAAAATAATATGTTGTTGTATAAACAATCTAGTTCAAGCACAAGACAACAATGCAAATGTAATTAATGCAAGGCTTATTCATTGTGAGATTTTTATGAATTATGAGAAAGCAAGGATGTTGTGAATTGATTAATGGGACACGAGGGATTGCATATGGAATGGTCTCATATTTGAAGCTTGCTACATTGAAATAAAAAGTACTTCTATACAAATGATCTTAATAGTTGATTCAACACAAAGTGTGACTTAATGGCTTGAGATGGTGAATATAGCAAGGAAAGGCTTAGAGGTACTGTCGACGAAATACGTCCGGCAGTCCACCGAGGGGTATGCCCATGGTAGTAGATAAATCGGTGGAGGTGCGCGTGAGGGAGCAGGATGGTGACACAGAACGCAAGAGACATCGATTAGACAGGTTCAGTCCGTCAGCTTGATGTAATACCCTATGTTCTATATCTTTATGGATTGTATTGTGTATGATCAGATGAAAATGAGGATCCCTACCAGCTTTATATAGATCGGGGGGTAGGGTTACAGATCGGTTATTTCTATCCTGATCGGTTTTACAAGATAGGAAGTTATAGATATTATGGGATCTGACATATCCGAGCAGGTTTCCTAGATCACCGAAGATCTTCACGTAGTCTTGCGAGGCACGCCGATCTGTGTCGTGCCTCGCACGACGTCGTCTTGTAGGCTAGGCCTCCATCAGTGGCGTGGCCCATGCACAGTCTTGTGGGCTGGACCTCCCCTAGCGGCTCAACCCATGTACAACCCTGCTGGTATCAGGGGTTATACCCTCACAGCTAGTCCCCGAGCGGCTTGCATCCGTTGAGCAACACCATCTTAGCTTGTCCGAGCTGTTGAGCATGCATCCGAGCTGCTGAACATGTCGTCTGAGCTGTTTGACATGCATCCGAGCTGTCTAAGCATACGTCCGAGCTGTTCGTCTGGTTGCTAGAGCCGAGCACACTCGAAGCCAGGTTTTGTCACAAGGATGTAAGGAGCTCAAGTAAAAAAAATTCAAAGTCTCCACCTTAGGTGAAATGTGCCCACTTAGGTTTCGGGCGTCGAAGTTGGTCGCATGGCATCCTTGACTTAGTTAGCGTGGAAGAACTTAGCCATTTTGTAGAAGATTAAGTCGAAAAATAAGCACATTCACCGCGAGGTGAAGTGTGCCCACTTAGTCACTGAGCCTGGCAGTAGGTAAAGTAGTCACGTGGTGCTAGGGTCCAAAGTAGTGGTCTTTAGGTGTTGGCCCAGTCCCCAATGTCGCTGGAAACTAGTGTAGAAATAAATACAATCATCGCGAGATGACGTGTACACACGTAGTCCCCGAGCTTGCTAGAAGATTACGAAGAAATCTTGTAGTAGGGTGAGAGAAAAAAATATCATGTCGTAGCAACGCTCAACATTGAATATCAACCCGTGTTTGACACAGTTTGACGCGGCGGCCCACCAGGCCCACTCAGCGGCCCAGCGGCGTGCGGAGACGTCGGAAGAGAATGCAGCGTGGCGGGCGCGGTTTCCCAAAAACCCTGGAAGGCGACCCCGGCGCATATTCCTCCCTTTCTCTCTGCCACTTCATCTTCTTCCTCGCGCCCACACCGCTTTGCCTAGCAATTGCTTCGCCATTAGAGCAACCACAAGCACGCAGCCTCCTCCAAGCGACGGATCTGTTGGATGGCGCCCAAAAGAAACCACGGTGGTTCGAGTAGAGCATCATGCAAGCTTAACCGCACCGAGGAATGGGTGGGGTCCGTCAGCAACGAGGTGGCGCTCAATCGGTTGGTGGAGGATGACGTGCTGCCTGATAGGGTGATGGCGGGATGGCGTCCGGCTCGCGGTGAGAGCTTTCCGACTCCTTGCGACGACAAATTAGTAGTTTTTGAAGATTATTTCTATCGCGGATTTGGTGTTCCAATCCATCCATTTCTCCGTGGATTGATTGACTATTACGAGATTAGTCTTTGCAATCTAGGCCTGAATTCCATCCTTCATGTCTCTGTCTTCATCCATTTCTACGAGGCTTATCTTGACATTCTTCCGCATTTTGATCTCTTTCGCTACTTCTTCTGTTTGAAAGCTCCGGGGGATCTAGATCTCGATCTAGGATCATAGGCAGCGCGTACCTGCAGCTTCAGGATGGGATGGTTGGCCAATACATCGCCACCCCATTGAACACAAATGTGAAATATTGGGCGTAGCGATGGTTCTACATGCCACAGGGGGAACACTATGTGGCATGCGACATTGATCAGATTCCCATGAGCAACGCCAAGTGGTCAGAGAGACTTGGTGCTAATAGGATGGAGCAAGTGATGGAGCTGTTGGCATTGATCGACCGAAGAAGGGTGGATAGGGTCATAGTGGCGACAAACTTCACTTTTCGACGATGCCAGCCTAGCAAGGAGAGAGCACATCCCGGATATGAATTCCGGGGAGATATTGATGGGGCCTGTGAGGTGCCCGAGTTGATTAACTGGGATGAAGTCATGCGGTGAATTGGAGTGTTGTTTAACCTCGTAGGGCGCCGTAAGATCGATGATCAGCAGAGGGCCTTCAATGTAGGGACCCTCCCACCACGGGTAAGAGCCTTCTTTTTAGTTTTGCTTGATCCCTTATCTGTTGCAATTGCAATGTACTCATTTGTTTTCCTGAAGATTCATGGGTAGGATCGGTCGGTATACTTCTCGGCGGTGTCGTCAGCTGACTGGCCGAGGGGTGTTGATGCTTGGCCAAGCCGTCCTCAGCGTCGATCTAGCCTAGAGGCTGGTGAGGACAGCTCGACCAACCTTGATGATGGAGATGAAGACGAGCGGACACCGTATGTCCGCGAGAAGCTCCGGGGGAAGCGGCCAGCTGGTGAGGAGCCGTCCCCAAAAAGAAGAAAAATAGCTAGATCATCTCACCGTGAGGACAGGCCAGTAACCATTGTAGCGTCCTCCCTGCCTCAAAGATGGTAGGTGGTGTTGTCGAGCTCGTCAGACAACGATGGATAAGCGATGCGTCCTTCCCTAAGGGCCGTGACACCCCCGCCGTCTGCGCTGGCTGGGGCAGAGACGTGGGAGAGGCGACGGACGCGAGGGGCTACAGCAACAATGCCTGACTGCACAGGGGTAGCACCAGCAGTAGCAGCTCGGGTGGTGCCATCAACGACAGCTCGAATGGCTACCGTAGTCCTCGAGACCACGCGAACGACTCTAGTGGTGGCAGTGTAGGCGACCACCGCAGTCCTCGAGACCACACGAGCGACTCCCTTGGCGGGGGTGGAGGTGCTAGGCAGTTCGGCTGCTGGGCAGACCGGTTCCATGCGGGGACGCAGGTTTCGAGCTGTGCAGCGGGAGTCCCAGTTGTAAGTGCCTTATTTATTTGCCGTATTCCTTCAGCACGGTGGTTTGCTTTCTTGACAAATTTTTTTGCTTGTAGTGCAGAGTCGATGGAGGTCCTACAGCCATCGGCTGCTGATGACTAAAGGCACATGGAGGAGCCAGTAGCTCCCCATTCCAAGCAAGCACAAGCAAGGGCGGATCTAGTTGCCCCCACCTTGGAGCAACTGACGGTTGTGGAACCGACCGCCCCTACTATGGAGGAGCCCTCAACAACTGGACCGACCTCGCCTAGCGGCAGATTGCATGATGATGGCGATCCTAGTGTAGAGGAGGCGAGGGATGCTGCGGCAACGTCGAGTGGCCTTACCGGAGCAGGTACGGAGCCTGCGGGGGATGCGCCGAGTAGTGCGGCGCAAGGTCCACCCGCGGCTGCTGAACAAGCGTCATCTGTAGCGGCGTCAATGGAGGGAGTGGCGCTCGGACGCTTTGCCCAAGCATGGTAGCAGCCAAGGAGGGCACCTTTGCCGACGGCCGCCGCGGAGATCGAAGAGATAGTGCGGGAGCCTACCCCGCTGCCCCAACTCCTCTGCATGGTTATTTAGCGTGGCGAAGAGTTTGAGATGCTAGAGGAGGTGGAGGCGAGCGTGGAGACAAAGAAGCTGAGGGCTGATTTGACATTGATGATGGGCCGTATTGTGGTAAGCCTAAACATATCTTCTTTGTCCTTTAAATAGCGCAGTCTGTTAATCCATTTGCTCGCCGCAGAATATGATGAAGGTGTCCGAGCAGCGCCGGCGGTAGCTGGAGGAGATGACTTCGGTACTAGAGGAGAACAAGAGTCTGCAAGCGTCGGTGAAAGACCTCCAGGTGCGCCTGCTCCAAGAGCACCACCGTAGGAAAGACCTAGAGGTGAAGGTTCTAGCGTTGGAGAAGGAGCACCGGCAAATGGAGGTAGAGGGCCAGTCAATGGCCGAGCAGCTTAGCCGTAGCACTGATCGGCTGAAAGGTAGGTCTCGAAATTTTGCTTTGCTAGTATTCAGCATTGTGAGGCGTCTGATTGTTATACATAGCACTAGAAATGGAGCTCGGCCTTTCCCAGGAGGCCTTCGGCCAGCTTCAGGAGGCGAAGGAGAAAGCGGAGGAGAAGGTCAAGAAAATCACTGAAGATCTTCGACGTGAGTGTTTTTCACGCTATTTTGACTTGTGCGGCGTTAAGCGCATGCTTAGCATACGGATGTCCTATTTGCAAAGTATTGACACTAGGCCCAGGTGCAGTTCTAGGTGCTCGTGGAACAAGTGAAAGCCCGTGATGAAAAGCTGGAGGCGATGACCGCTGGAATCCAGCCCGTGCGAGATTGCGCCAGTCTTGAGCAACCCGAGGGGGCACGGTTGCCCAGAGATGGGCCATACCGATCAGTCATGGATCATTGCCGGACAGCATGTTCGGACTTCAAAGAGTTCGCACATAGTGCCACCCATAGAGCCGTCATCCACACACTCATGTAGCTACGGTCACACTACCCTTCAGTGGATCTCTGACGGGTGACGACTGGATACGCGCAGGGCACGAACACGGAGAAGATCGCTAGGCTAGAAAGACGATGCAAAAGAGCCGGTGAAGAGGTTGGCCAAAGATATTGAGCTGTTCGGTGAAGGGGGGGAGCAATGCTCCGTAGAGTAGAAAAAACTCATGTTGAATCACTGTACAAGAGTGCTTAGCAACTTTTGATATAAACCATCCGATCAAAAGTGTATAGCTGAGTCCCCAGCCCTAGCTAGCCTGTTGACCGTAACGTGGGGCACAGGGGCCGTGTGCGTGTGTGAAGAACAGGGCATCACTAGGGAACCACTGCCAACCACCCATGACGTAGAGGGTGGACGCTCATTCACATGCAGGGAGAAGTCAGAGACAAGGTCGTCTCTGGAGGCATCCGAGCATCAATGTGTCTGTTTGGGTATTTGCCTTAGGCGTAGTTGGTGTGTCATCTTTAAGATGTTGTACGCATAAACAGAAGCGCTTAGAAAAAAGCACGAAGATAACAATATGGAGAAACATTAGAACAAAAATTTTATTGAATACTCGAATATGAATGGTACATATCTTTGAAAGGAGACCCTTCAAGGGTAGAAGCGCCTATGAAGATCGATGTGCCAAGAATTTGGGACATCACTTTCATCCATGTTGCATAGCCTGTAGGAACCTGGTCGGGTGGCCACCTTGATAATGAAGGGGCCCTCTCAGGGTGAAGATAGCTTGTGCATCCCGTCGGCCTTCTGCTTCTTGCGGAGCACTAGGTCTTCGACCATGAAGAACCGATCATTGATGATGTGGTTGTAGTATCTTCGCATGCTATCAAGGTACTCCGCTGTCTGAACACATGAAACTAGGCGCTCCTCTAGGCTGTCCAACTCAACGAGCCAAGCTTGATCGGAGTTTTCTTCATTGTAGTTCTCCACTCTAGGTGCTCGGAAAGCGATGTCGGCTGGTAAAACGACCTTAGAGCCAAAGACCATGAAGTATGGGGAGATGCCAGTGTTGCGACTGGGCTGGGTCCTTAGTCCCCAGACCACAGCTAACAATTCCTTGAGCCAGTTGCCGAGGTGCTTCTGCTCGTTCTTGCAGAGCCTCTTCTTCAATGCGTCGAGAATCATGCCATTGGCGCGCTCAACTTGGCCATTAGCCCTAGGGTGCATCACCAATACATACTTAACTAAGATGCATCTTTTGTTGCAGAAGTCCCAGAAATTAGCACCGGTGAACGTGGACCCCAAGTCGGTGATGATGCTGTTCGGCAGGCCAAACCGGTGAATGATGTCATCGAGCAGCTCGGCTGCCTTCTTTGTTGTAGCTTGGACTAGGGTTTTTTATTTGATCCACTTGGAAAATTTGTCGATGCAGACATAGACCCAGTGGAAACCTCCAGACATGGGCTTGAAGGGCTCGATCATATCTAGTCCCCAGCATGCGAAGGGCCAAGACGCAGGAATCATTTGCAAGTCCTGGGCTGGGACGTGGATTTGCTTAGCAAAAAACTAACAATTCTTGCACCGATGAACGAATGCCTCGGCATCGGCAACCGCTAAAGGCCAATAGAAACCAGCTTGGAAGGCTTTGCCAACTAGTGTTCTAGAGGTTGCATGATTGCCACAAGTGTCGATGCAGATCTCCTTGAGTATCTTTTCACCCTCTTCCACGAAGACACACTTCTAGAGTAGCTCTCCCTTGGTGTTCTTGTGATATAACTTTCCTTCAACTAGGGCGTAATGCTTGCTGCGACCGGTGAGGCGTTCTCTCTGTGTGTTGTCAGTTGAGATGTCTGCAGTGGTGAGGTATTTGATGAAAGGTTCCCTCCAATCACTGCTTGGGCCAGGGACTGCTGCGACTAATAGCTCAGCAAGTGGCTTTTCTTCAATGCCTTCTTGCCCCTACTTGATGGATGGCGTCAAGAGGTTCTGGAGGAACACTCTAGTAGGAACTTTGGCCCAGGTCGACCCTAACTTTGATAGCTCGTCAGCTGCTTGGTTGTCAGCCCGGACCACATGGTGGTACCCGATACCGTAGAACTTGTCTTCTAACTTTCTTATCGCGGTGCAGTAAGCGCCCATCTTCTTGTTGGTGCAATTTCAATCCTTGTTGAGCTGATTGATCATGAGTGCGGAGTCACTGTACACATGGAGGTGTTTAACGCCAAGTTTGACAGCTATACGGAGACCATGAAGTGTCGTCTCGTATTTAGCGGTATTATTGGATGCTTGGAAGTATAGGTGGAGAACATAGTGAAGCTTATCCCCCGATGGCGAGATGAAATATATGCCTGCCCCAACACCATCGAGGTTGTGAGACCCATCGAAGTACATGGTTCAGTGCTCAGGGTGGTCGACCAGGACAGGAGTCTACATATCCATCCACTCAGCGACAAAGTCGGCGAGCACCTACGACTTGATCGTGTGGCGAGGCCTGACGTCGATGGTATAGGTGCCGAGCTTGACTGCCCATTTAATGATGTAGTCGCTGGCTTCCTTGTTGCGGAGGATGTCGTTGAGTGGGTACTCAGTGACTATCAAAGTTGTGGCGAAGCTTCTAGGATGGGATCAGGATGGCGTATAGCAGCTCTTGGACCTGGGGGTAGCTAGTCTTAGACTTGTTTAGGACCTCGCTGATGAAGTAGACTGGGCGTTGGACTTTGTATGCGTGTCCGGCCTCTTCTCATTCAACAACAATGACGGTGCTGACTACCTGGTTGGTCACTACAATGTAGATTAGCAGGGTTTCATCCTTTTGGGGGGTGGTCAAGATCGGAGGTGTGGTGAGGAACTGCTTGAGCTCGGTGAATGCCTTGTTAGCGTCCTCCAACCAGACAAATTTCTCTTGAGCCTTGAGTAGCTTGAAGAAGGGGAGTCCCTTTTTGCCTAGACGGGATATGAAATGACTTAAAGCATCCATGCACCCCGTTAGCTTCTGGATGTCCTTGACACAGGTCGGTGGTTTCTTGTTGGTCACTATTGCTATCTTCTCTGGGTTGGCTTCGATGCCGCGGTGACTAACGATGTTGCCTAGCAGGATACCAGATGGAACGCCAAAAATGCACTTAGTGGGATTCAGCTTCCATCGGTACACTTTCAGGGCTCTAAAAACTTTGGTGAGGTTGGTGATGAGGGTGTCGATAGTCTTAGACTTAACCACCACGTCATCGATGTAAGCCTTGATGTTCTTCCTGATCTGGTCCTTGAGGCAGCGCTGGATGGCTCTTTGATAAGTCACACCTATGTTCTTGAGCCCGAAGGACATGGTCATGTAGCAATAGGCGCCGAAGGGTGTAATGAAGGACATCTTGATCTGGTCTTCTTCCTTCAGTGTGATATGGTGATAACTAGAGTAGCAATCTAAAAAGCACAGGAGCTCACAACCGGCTATAGAATCTATGACCTCGTCAACGTGAGGTAAGCCGAAGGGGTCTTTAGGGCAGTGTTTGTTGAGATCGGTGTAATCAACGCACATTCTCCATTCTTTATTCTTTTTTCTTACAAGAACTGGGTTGGCTAACCACTCTAGATGGTACACCTCTTTGATAAAACTAGCAACTAAGAGCCGGGTTACTTCTACCCTAATGGCCGATGGTACACCTCTTTGATAAAACTAGCAACTAAGAGCCGGGTTACTTCTACCCTAATGGCCTCTTTTTTGTCCTACGCAAATCATCAAAGCTTCTTCTTGATCGGCTTGGTAGTCGCCGAAACATTTATGGAGTGCTCGATCAGCTCCCAAGGCATGCCGTGCATGTCCGTCGGTTTCTATGCGAACACGTCAACATGCTCCCTTAGGAAGCTGATGAGCGCGTCTTCCTATTTAGGATCGAGGTCAGCCCTGATTTGAGCAGTCTTAGACTGGTCACCGGGGATGAGGACCACTTCCTTCACCTCCTTGGACTTGGTTGATGCTCGGGCACCCTCCGTGGTTGGGATCTCTAGGTCCTAAGGGGAAATCTGCTACGATGACGCGATGCAGTCTTGCATGCGAATGGAGATGTCAGTAGCCTCAACGAGCGCAAAGTTTTCCTTCTCGTAGGAGTAGGCGACATCGAGGTTGGCGCGCAGGGAGAGGACCCCCTGCTCCGTCGACATCTTCAACACTAGGTACGTGTAGTGCGGCATGGCCATAAACTTGATGAGAGCTGATCGGCCAAGGATGGCATGGTACGCCGTGTTGAAGTCAACAACCAGGAAGTGGACGTAGTCGACGCGGAAGTGCTTGGCGGTGCCGAATTGTACCGGTAGTGTAATCTGTCCTAGAGGCACGGACGTTTTTCTGGGAACGATCCCCTAGAATGGAGAGTCCATGGGGGTAAGGTCTTCTTTCTTGATCCCTAGCTCCTCTAGGGACCCAGCGAACAGGATGTTGAGGGCACTCCCTCCGTCGATGAGGACCTTCTAGAAGCGCACGCCCTTGATGATGGGATCCAGAATGAGTGGGAAACACCCTGGGTATGGGATATCCAACCACTGATCGGCCCTAGAGAAGGTGATCGGGTGCTCCGACCAGTCGAGGTACTTGGGAGCAGCGACGGGGCCGTCATATGTAGCGACCAACATGACACGTCGTGCTACAAGCTTTTGCTCCCGCTTGTCTTCAGAGACATCTCTCCCACCAAAGATGGTGGCGACGGTCTTGGTGGGGTCCTAGTATGTTGGGCCCTTGTTCTTGCCTCATTCTCTGCCTTGACCGTCTTCGGTCTCATCATCGTCATGCCATGGCTTCTTTGATGATTTGCCACTGAGCGCTATTTTTAGGCCTCTGCACTCTCGCATGGTGTGCTTGGCATCCTTGTGGATAGGGCATGGGCCGTCTAGCAGCTTGCCGAAATCAGCATCACAAGTGCGCTTGGCGTGGGCGTTGACGATGTTGATGGAGTTGTCAGGCCGGTGATGGTGGCCTTGTCTACCTCTCGGGCTATCCGAGCGGTCGTCACACCGGGGCATGCGGTCATCTTGGCGATGGTCACGGTCGTCACATCAGTCTTGGTCATCACGGCGGCGATCGCGATCGTCGTAGCACCTATCTTCACGACAGTCATCGTCGCGGCATTGGTGGTGAGCGGAGCGGGCAGCCCGTTCGGCTTCTTTGGTGTTGGCATATCTATTTGCTGTTTGTATCAGTTCACCGATGGTTGTGGGCCTGTTCCGATACAGCTTGCCACGGAGTTGCTCATGCCAAAGCCCCTTGGTGAAAGCGGCGATGGCCTCGACGTCAGTGATGTTTCCGAGAAGCGCCTGATGAAGTCACGCAGGGACTCCCTGGAGGATTGATGAAGCTTCTCCAGGTCATACTTGGTGCCGGGCTGCTCGCACGTAGCCATGTAGTTGTCGGTGAAGACTTTCTTGAGGTCATCCGGAGATCGGATGGAATTCTCCCAAAGGCTGAGGAGCTAGTTGTTCACAGACTAGTTAAGCATGATGGGTAGATAGTTTGTCATGATGTCTTCGTCTCCGCCTACAGCTTTTATGGTGATCTCGTATAGAGTTAACCACTGAGCGGGGTTGGCCTTTTCGTCATAGGTGTTAACACCAAGAACCTTGAAACCCACAGGCCACCGGATGGCTCGGAGCCTTTCTGTGAAGGGGCAAAGTCCTGATGTGTCGGCGGGAAGTCGCGCTTGACGGGCATCAAATCCCTCATGTTCGGCGTCGAATTGCTGGCGATGCTCCATCTCTGCTTCATAGCGTGCGGACCTGCTATTTTTTATGCGGCTACGGACTTCTGCGCCGGCATTGATATGGTCACGAAGGTCGCAAGGGAGGGGTTCATTGAACTCCTAGTTGCGGTTGCCGCCCTGACCTCCCTAGGGGCGTGGTGGGCCACCATCATGGCATGAATGAGCTTCATAGTTGCCTCTGTATCCTCTATAGAGGTAGGGACCTCCAGCCTAAGGTCAGGGGCCCTCGTCGCCTGATGTTGGCCTCCTCCATCGCGGCAGGAGCGGCAGCTATGAGCTGATGCGGTGGAATAAGATAGGGTGTCGTTCTAGAACTCGTTGACTTGGACTTGCGCTGCTATGATATGTGCTCAAACCTTCTCGACCTCTAGAGTGTGAGGGAGTTTGTCGAGCTCATTGAAAGCAACAACTAGATTGGCGCTTGAAGCCTGGTAGACTGGCTATTCGCCCACCATGTCAAACGCCTCCTCTAGATTACATTGATGGTGGGGTGGGTCGTGACCATCCTCGTCGCCCCTTTGGCTGCTTCTTCATCTCGACGACGTTGGCGATCGGCATTCTTCGCTAGACGAGCTTCGTGCTCTCTAGCGGTTTCACCACCCTTGGTGACGCTGTCATGGCTAACATGGAAAATCATGCCCCCGAACCTCAGAGGGAAAGTAGGGCAGCTTGGTACAGTCTTGGTTGAGCCCTCGGAATAATCATCGGGGCTCTCGTTCAGAACGTTGTGGAGAGATTCGATCAGAAGAGAGGGATCATCCGAGAGCTGGCGAATAGCCACCATGTTGACCATGGATGCGGGCTAACCGAAGTAAGTGGGGTTGATCATGTAGAGGTTGGTAACGTGGTCGCACTCGATGTGGTCGACAAAGAGGTGGTGGATGGCATTCTGGTACGTAGATCCCGCACCCTCTAGCCCAAAGGGATAGGGCTTCAGCGGGTCCTCCATTGGGGCCTCATCGTCGGCCAAATGTAGGCCGGTAGTGGGAAGTGCTCAGCGCCACACCGTGTGCCCCTATGGAGTGGCCGTGATCACCAGATTAGAATCTAGCCGCCTTGAATGATGTGGCCGAGCAGGTCGCTTGGTTGCAGCCGCTTAGTGATCTTGGAGTATGGGAAATTCATCGCTCGCTCCAGGTTGATCTAAGACTAAACACCCGAGGAGCTAACATTCCACTAAGCGGTCTATGACCCGATCGATGGATGCGATCAGATCATCATTGCTGATGAATCTCTTAACCCAGCGGCGAGGCGTGGGGATCAGAGATGTCGTTGTAGGTGTTGGCATGATCAGCGCAGGGTGATCCTGCACTGCCTCCACGATCTCCCTGTTGCCGTCTGGGCTAATGACCCATGTTATGGATCCGACCGTGAAGATCTGGCTCGGCTCAGGGAAGGCCATGGAGCTCAGGAACGTGACCATCTGGTTTGTCATGAATTCAGCATGCACACTCCCTACCTGGTGCACCACTATCGATGAAATACGTCTGGCAGTCCATCGAGGGGTATGCCCACGGTAGTAGATGAATCAGTGGAGGTGCGCGTGAGGAAGCCAGATGGTGACATAGAACGCAAGAGACAGCGATTAGACAGGTTTGGGCCGTCAGCTTGACGTAATACCCTACGTCCTGTGTCTTTGTGGATTGTATTGCGTATGATCAGATGAAAACGAGGGGGGTCCCTACCAACCTTTTATAGCTCGGGGGTAGCGTTACAGATTGGTTATTTCTATCCTGATCGGTTTTACAAGATAGGAAGTTACAGATATTACGGGATCTGATATATCCGAGCAGGTTTCCTAGATCACCGAAGATCTTCACGCAGTCTTGAGAGGCATGCCGACTTGTGTCGTGCCTCGCACGGTGTTGTCTTGTAGGCTAGGCCTCCATCAATGGCGTGGCCCATGCACAGTCTTGTGGGCTGGACCTCCCCTAGCAGCTCGCCCCATGTACAGCCCTACTGGTATCGGGGGTTATACCCCCACAGGTACTAAGCAAGGATGAAGGGCAAGCGATGGCTTGGTGACCGAGGAACTTAGCTAGGGTGAAGAAGAAAGTACTTGCATTTAGTTGAGGTACTAATCAAACCAGGTCACATTGAAGTGGAGGATCAAATACAATTGGATAAATTATTGGAAGTAACTTGATACATTTGAAGTTAACTCACATCTATTGATTGTAATATAGTCACATGCTCAAGATGGCTATGCTCAAGAAGAAAATCAAAGTTGACATGGTGACACCCTCACTTGATGAAGATTCAGAGCTATGGCATTTGGTTTGATGGAAATCAACTCAAGCGCTTCATATTTCGTTTTTTCATTTGATCTTGAGTAAATAGGTGTGGGGGGTACGACCTCGGATACCCATGGCACAAGACATGGGCTGCGTCGCCAGGGACGGTTCAGCCCACAAGACAAAGACTTACGGTGCACGGTACTGCTCGGCGTGTACCGCAAGACATCAAGGGCGATATCCTAAAGATGCTACGAGATCTATTAGGATATGCTCGATCCTGTTATTCCTATAATCTGTTATTACTTACCGGTTATCTCCTAGATCTAACCGACTTATAACCCTACCCCAGCTATATAAGGCGGGCAGGGGACCCCCTCAAAACATGCAATATCATACGATAGCCAATACAAACCAACAGAACATAGGAGTAAGGTATTACGTCGTGCTGACGGCCCGAACCTATCTAACTCTTGTGTCTCTGTTGCCATCTTGTTCTTGATCTTACGCATCCCTCCGATCAATCTACCATCATGGGGATCCCCCTCGGTGGACTGCCGAGCATATTTAGTCGGCAATAGGTATGCCATACTATTAAGAGGGATGCATCATGCTGATAGATGATTATTCATAAGTGCTCAAGCCAACCTATGTGAGGTTTGAGTGAAAGAGAGACACTGCCATAGCAACTTCCTTGGTGTTCTCGGTTTGGTTCGTCGAAAGTTCCGACAAGAGTCGGGAGTTTCGGGAGTCAGAAGTCCCGGCAAGAGTCGGGAGTTCCGACGCCTTGCGCACCCTTCTAACGGTCAAATCTTGGTGCTGCGCTGGTGATATCGGACGTGTTCGATATTCATACCGGACGTGTCCGATATTCGAATGGCTAGAAAACTGCTAGTTTTTTAGTGGGGTCTATAAATACCCCCAAGCCTCCACCTTTGGAGGTTGCTGATTCTGCCAACATTCATACACGTTTTTGAGCCTTGAGAACACTCTCTAACCCTATCTTGGTGAGAGATTGATCCAATTTGTAAAATCCTTTAGTGGGTTATAGAAATTCAAAATTGAGAGCAAGCCATCACTTGAGCAGTTGAGCATATTTGTCGATCTCATGATTTATATTTGTTACTCTTGGACTCTTCGGTCCTAGACGGCTAGGCGTCGTCGGAGAGCACCCAAGAGATTATGGTGTGCCTGAAGAAGTTTGTAACGGTCGATTCCACCCCCGCAAGGGAAGGGATCAACTAGTGGAAGGAGGAAAAGGAGTTGGAAAAGACTCCGGCTAGAGTGACATTTGTGGGTCCTCTAGAGCTGACCTTTGCTGGGTCGCTCGCAGCCCCCTCAACGGAGAGTAGGACTTGACGGAGTCCGAACTTCGGTAAAACAAATACCGTGTCTCAATTTCCTTTTCATTTGGTATTTATGATCTATTTGTGTTTCTTGAGCTTGTAAGCAGATTACTAGTAGGTACTTGCAACTTGGTGTGAAAGGAAAAATTAAAAGGAGCAAGTTGGGCAGCTGACTGCACAACCCATGTATATCGGGCACGCCCGGTATTAGGGTCAACGTTCAATTAATTTGTTAATTGCTCTAATTATTTGTGTTGCAGGGTTTTGGCTCCTAGCTTATTTAGTATATTTCATACACTATGTGGTTAACTCGTGAGGGGTTCCTATACTAATTGTTTCCGTATTTGAAGGTGTTAATTTTTAGAAACGCCTATTCACCCATCTTTAGGCGGCATCATTGGTCCTTTTAGACGGACATGGACGCGTGAGTAGGGATTGAGATTCGGTATCCCGGGTAGATGACGACGTTATAATCTTTTTAGGTGCAGAGATGTTTATTAGGATGATCTATTTGTTTTCCTTGTGCTATTGCTTTAAAGCAACCACAATATTTATCAAAAACATTTTGGCCTCATTCGTTTCGCTGAAAAAACAAGCCAAAATATTATTCCGGCTGATTTGTTGTGAGAGAAAAACACTGTTCCAACTGAAAAAACAAGCTGAAAAAGACGGATTATAAGAGAAACGAATAGGACCTTTATAGGGATTAAAATAAAAATAATATTCACCGGTTACTCGGATAAAACACAGTTAGACCAGTCTATATCAGACTATCCATCGAGATTACCTTTTTTACTCCTCCCTATTGTGGCCATAGGATCATAGATATGGTGTTTTTATTGCAGGTAGGACCCATCTTATAGACTATTTGTTGGCTAAATAATGTTAGAAAATAATAACAGATATGAATTGACCATAAGGGTTCTATGTACTTATTAGTCCATATACAATGTGGTTATCCTTAGATCAGTCATGTAGTCAGCAGTATGTTAGGAGGATCAGCGGATCTTAGGATAGGATCGGGAATAATGTTAGAAAATAATAACAGATATGAATTGATCATAAGGGTTCTATGTACTTATTAGTCCATATACAATGTGGTTATCCTTAGATCAGTCATGCAGTCAGCAGTACGTTAGGAGGATCAGCGGATCTTAGGATAGGATCGGGGGAGGAAGCTTGTCTCGACTGTGGACCTATGGCGACAGTTGTGTGTGTGTGGGTGTGTGGGTGGGGGTGGGGGTGAAGTGGCGAGGTTGCGTGGTCCTAGGTGGGTGCGTAGAGTGACAAGGTGGCATGGGAAAAAAAGTATGGGATGAAAAAACGTGGTCCTATGACCATATCTGGTGCGTGGAGATGAAAATGCACAGCCCTATAGCAACAGCGGGTGCGTAGAGTGGCGGGGTGTGTGGGATAAAATAAAACAGTAATTGATTAAAAATTTTCTCTTGTTTCCGATGATATTGTAATAGAACAACGAACCTATTTTTTCACATTTCACCAAAAAACTGAACTACCTTCAAGAATTCTAATGAATGATGGACACGATTTATCCTAACGTTAAATAATAAAAAAATTCTTTACCATTTTTACCAAAAGTACTCCCATGTCTTTTGGCTACTTTATCCCCAACATTGATTCAAGTTCCTATAATACTTTAACACTTCTCCTATATTTCAGATGCCTAAATCTTAAGATGATTTCAGGCAACACTTTTATACCATCAGCTAATACGAGTAAATTGTTACTTTTGTAATTTGTTATTTATCTTTATGTTATAACATATTAATTTTTTTTGTCCTTGTCTTTCTATAGAAATAATTGTAAATTGTTAGTTGCCTTTGTGCCAACACAAATCAAATTTTGTCGGGTTTGTGATTTTGTCTAACGTGTTTTTTATTCTCGGTACTGAAAATTACAGATTGCACCTAAAGAAATTGCAATGAACAAAATCTGTAATTTTAGTATAAAATATATGCAATAACCGTCGCCTGAATGGAAGCTAAAAATTCAGGCACCTGAATTTTAGCAAGTCCCATATTTTAACCCGGACGTAGTTGCATCTTTCTATGTCATCTAGCTAATGTTATAAGCTAGCTTGAGCTACATGTTTCAAGCTATATACAGTTTTGATTATGTGAATCGTGTCTTTGGTCTCTTAAATGTATATGTTGATAACGAACTTTGCATTAACAAAAATACTAAAATGTGTTCTACTTTTTTGTGAGGGATGTGTTCTACTCTTTTTCTAGTACTTAGTTTGTTTACAATATTAAAATCTTGAGCTACTCATTTCAAGTTGTGTACAACTTTGATAATGCAAATTGTACTTTTTAATCTCATAAATGCATGCCACGTACGACGTACATATGCAATAACAAACATGTGAGTATTTTGCTTGTTTTTAAAATATTTGAAGGGGCATATAATGGAAAAGCACATAAGTGGATTTCTTTGTTATTCCTTGTAAGGACACTAGTGAGTAATTTACAAATAGATGCAGTGAAATTTTGGGTTTGATAATAGTAATGATGGGTAATTATAAATAGATACTCTATGTTCTAAACTGTAAGATGCAGAGACACAGCTTTTGTTATGTACTTAGTCAGTGAGTCTTACAATTTGGAGTAAAATATACCAGCAGCCCTTAAACTTGGTATAGGGTGTCAACTAGGTCCCAAACTCTTAAAATACACATACAAATCCTTGGACTTGGCACATAGTACGTCACAGGTAGACCTATTTGCTGACGTAGCGGTCCATGCTGGCACCAGCGATGCTAGACCAACTCTACACTTGGTAGACCAACTATAAATAATATTATAGAAAAAATATAGAAATTGTATATTGATACATCCACTTAGTATCCAGATTAAAAATCAAATACGAATACGAATATCCATATTGACACTAAGACAAATATAGATACCGGGCATGTGACGTAGCGTGGGTCTTGTTCACGTACGCGGATATGCATTTTGAAAGTTTAGGGACCTAGATGACATATTCTGCTAAGTTTAGGGGCTGGTTTCACCGGTGCCAGCGTGGACCACCACGCAGCAAACAGGTCTGGTTTGGATTCTTTTGGACCTGTGACCATACCAAGTTAAAGGACCTGAATGTGTATTTTATGCGTTTTGGGGCCTAGACAACACCCTCTACCACTAAGGGAGTAAGTATGATTTTTTTTTTAATTTTTTTTGACAAGTATAGTGTGGAGACATTTGTGTGACAGGAAACCTGTAATGTGACGGCAAACAACTTTATAATATCGATATACCAAACTAACTTACGAGTACGTGTTCCAGTGTTTGAATTATAACGCGCTTAACTGCGTGGGTGTTACGCTATATATCATATATGGATCTTTATATTATTATATAAAACCTCTCACTCTTTGTCATAAAAGATCATCACATGACACATGGTACAGTTGCGGACAAGAATACCACCCAGGAAGCGTACAGTTGCGAACGATGAGGTCGTACTACCCGTCTGGCTCGCGGAACATCAGCTCCTCATGGCGCCAAGACGACCACGCCGCTCCGACGCACGACGGCGCGGATGGCCATTCTTCCCAGCAGTTTCCCGTTCCAAGCGTCACGGCAGCCATTGCGAGCTACCTTGCCTCCCAGCCGACCCAGCACATCTCCCAGCAGCCATCTCCTCCTCGCTGGCACAACCACACCTACACGCCGCCGCAACAATGGCCGCCGCACCGTGCTGCGCCGGCAGCCCCCTGGCAGTGGGCGTCCAGTACGTTTGCGCCGCCTCCCCCTACCCTCCCATCACCCTGGACCGCGCGGCCGAACGTGACGGTCGTCGTCCCATCAGGCGAGACCCCTACTGACGCCTGGCCCGGCGGCGGCGGGGGCGGTGCGTGTGCGGCGGGCGACGACGCGACCGGCTGCCTGGGCTTGGCGAGGCGCGTCGGGCGCAAGGCGGCCGGCGAGGGACGCAACTTCATGCTCTCGCCGCTGTCGCTCCACGCGGCGCTCACGCTGGTGGCCGCGGGCGCGAACGGCGAGACGCAGGCGGAGCTGCTGCGTTTCCTAGGGTCGGCGTCGCTCGACGAGCTGCGGCACGCCGCGGTGACGAGGCTGGTCGCCGCGCTGCGCGGCATCCCGCAGACGTCCTTCGCGTGCGGCGTCTGGGTGGACCGGCGGTGTGCGCTCCGGGAGGAGTTCGCGGACGTCGCCGGTGCCGTCTACGCCGCCGTCGCGGAATCCGTGGACTTCGTGTCACAGGTGCGTCCTGATTTGTTCGTTCGCTATTCTGTCTACGTGAAGCAATCTTTGAGAATCTCAGCAGCACATGGAAACAAGATTCCACTAACTAAATGATTCCATCTTGCAAGCCGAGGAGGCGAGGCAGCGCATCAACGACTTCGTGAAGGACGCGACGAAAGGGCTCATCGGCGCCGTCCTCCCTCCCGGCTCCGTCGGCTCGTCCACGGTGGCCGTGCTTGCCAACGCTCTCTACTTCAAGGGGACATGGGCTCAGCCGTTCGACCCGTCAAGGACCTTCGACGCGCCGTTCCATCTCCCCGACGGCACCACCGTGCGCTCGCCGTTCATGACGACGACGAGCAGGTATGAGCAGCAGCAATACGTCGCCGTGTTCCCCGGTTTCAGGGCCCTCAAGCTGCCCTACAGCTGCAAGAGCGGCGACCAGTGGCACCAGACCGCGTACTTCTACATGCTTCTCCTCCTCCCAGACGACGACCACGGCCTCGGAGATGTCTACAAGGCTGTCTCGGCGCCGGGGTTCATCAGGAAGCACACGCCCGTGGGCAAGGTTCCGGTCGGGCGGCTCATGGTCCCCAAGTTCAAGTTCACGTTCGAGTTCGAGGCGAGCGAGGAGATGCAGAAGCTGGGTGTCAGCAGAGCTTTTGCAGGTGGCGACTTCTCCAGCATGTTCGCCGGCGAAGGGGGTTGTTGGAACCCGATCTGCTGAGTCACCCGGAACGTCGACGAATGGCGGCGGAGTGGTGACCGCGACGAGCCTTGCTAGTCGATGGAAACACAATAACAATAAAACGAGAAAAGGTGGATTATGACGCTGCCTAAAACACAGCTTATTTCGGCGCCTCTATTCTTATATTTATAGACTCGAGTTTACACAAACTCCCCACGTCGTGCCGCACAGGTGCGCTGCACCATTTCACCGCGATGCGCGCCACATGCGCCATGCACGCCACGGCGTGGCTCGACCGAACCAGACAGGTTAGATCATGATCGAGCATGTCATCGACCATGCCTTGCCCCTATTCTAACTGACACTGGACTCCAACAGAAACAAAGATTACATTGCAACAAATTAGCTAACAGGGGTGGGCCTTACATCGTGGGACTGTACCATAAGGCCACCGTTGAGGTGGACAAGGAGGGCACCGTGGTTGCCGCGGCCACGGCCGTGGCCATCTGCTTGAGCAGGAGCGCCTGTTAGGTTGAGCTCTACCAATTTGGCCCAACGGCTAATTGAGCCCTTGACTCGCGCCCTGATCGGGGGCGCCCAGCCGCTCTCCTGGCTGGTGGGCCCCCGTTGCGCAGCGCTATGTAAAGAAGGTGGGAGCTAGAGCTCAAGACACGAGGTTCACTGCAGTCGCCAGTTCTCCACCGAGTCTAACACTAGTCCGATCTAGAGGGAGCGCTGTGAGTGACGGGAAGCTGCACCGGCCTTCACCGTCGTCACTAGACCGCGTCACCACTTCGATGCTACCTCTACTCTGACACTAGAGGCGCGTCGTGCCGCGCCATGGCTAGGTACATCACTAAGTCTCCCATTAAGCTAAATATTACCCACTGATCTACGAGTAAAAGTACTTTCTGATCTTTCAATGGTATCAGAGCCAGGTTCTAGTGTAGATCTAGATTAGGGGTAGAATCCCTAACCCTAATGACATGGACGGAGAGCGAGAGGGACTCACTGAGCTCCTCCGCCGCCGTCATCACTGCCGTTGCGCGGGAAGAAACCCGCTGTCGCGCAGGAAGGAGACGCTGAGTCGCCATTGTTGGGCGCGCAGTCTTAGGGCGCCACCATCGAGTGGCATCCGAACCCTAGAACCAAAATCCCTAGCAATACCAAACCCTAACCCTAACCCTAGCAAGAAAAGTGGGAGAAGGAAGAGACCTACCCGTTTTCCCTTACCGCCGGCCGTCGTTGACGCCGAGCGGGAAGATAAACCGTGCCGCTTCGCCGACGCGCTGGAAGACCGACTGAGCAAAGGGCTCGCCAGCACTTCTGACGTTCCGCGTGTGGGCGCAAGGGCACCGCCGCACAACCCTTCAACGGTGGCGCGCACCAGCGAAGGGACACGCGACAGCGCCACCATCTCCTCCGGCCACCGTCGCTCAATCGGGGCGCTCTTAGGACAGAAGAGAAGGGGAGCGAGAAAGAAGTAGATGAGAGTTGTCGGATCTGCTCCGACGGAGTTTCTCCTCACCGGCGTCAACGGCCATCGTGGCCACCGCCGCTGTCGTCGCTCAGCGAGACACGGTCGAGAGGGGGAAGAATGAACGAGTCTAGGGTTCGGGGGAGGCTGGCCGGGCGGGGGCGCGGTTTTTGTTCTCCCGATCAGTGCGCACGATTGTCCGATCGAGATGGACAGGTGGCGATGACCGGGCCGGCTTACAGCCCAGGCGGGCGCAGGGATTCACGGCCCAGGCCCATGTTGTGGCCTGGGCATGGGGGAGCGCGGGCGAGCACGCGCGAATGGGGTCGTGGGCCACCACCTAGGCACGCGAACGTGATCTGGGCCACGCGTGCGGGCGCACAGAAAAATTTAGCCGCGGCCGAGCTGCTGCTGGGCCGCCGAGCCAAGCGGGCCGAGCCGACGGGTTTTATGGAGGGCGGTAGCGCGGGCCCATTTTTTCGGTTGGGCCAAAATATCCAGAAGAAACTGTTTCAGTTTTATTAATTTTTAGAAGCAGTTTTTAAGAATTTTGTCAAGTTTTCATGTTAATCTCTGTCAAAATTTGAACCAACGGTATAATTTTTTCAGAGAGTAGATGAGTACTGTAAAATGCTTCTGAAAAGTAGATAAAGAATTTTCTCATGTTTCACTGCAAAGTTTAATGTTGATTATCTTCCAATTAAATTCAAACGAACGGGATAATTTAATTCGAAGAGCAGTTACATTTAGTAAATTATGATTATGTTTATCCTCTAATTAAATTGAAACCAACAGAAAAATTTAAATTATAGGAGTAGTCCGATTTGTTTATGTTAGATTATGGTATTGTTATTTTCTGACCAACGTTGATGATAACAATATTATAATGAATTTAAGTTTAAAGTTTCAATCTCTGATAAATTTTATACCAATATGGTGTATTTTTCAGAGAGTAGATAAGGACCAAGAAATGCTCCTGAACTAAAAGAATGTATTTTGTTATCAAGTTTCCGCTGTAATGATGTTGGGCATCCGACGCCTCGACATTCGGGTCGACTCTCAGCTGGTCGTCAACCAAGTGATGAAGGAGTCAAGCTGCCACGACGCCAAGATGGCTACGTACTGCCAAGAAGTCCAACAGCTGGAGGACAAGTTCGACGCCGCCAAACTCAATCACATCCCAAGGCGCCTCAACGAGGCGGCCGACGCGCTTGCGAAAGCGACGTCCGGTCGAGAGCTAGTGCCAATGGGCGTCTTCGCCAGCGACCAACACAAATCCTCGGTGCGCTACGAAGGGCCAGCGTGGGCCGACGATGGCCCGTCTGATCCAGCCCCAGGGGTTGACCAACCGATGGCTCCGTTCGGCCCCGAGGTTATGGAGCTTGAAGAGGATCCAGCGACAGAGCCTGACCCTCTGGACGACTAGAGAACACTCTACCTCGACTACCTCCTCTGTGACACGCTGCCGACAGACAAGACGGAAGCTCAATGGCTCGCACGTCGCGCCAAGTCCTTCGTTCTTGTAGAGGGAGAACTCTACAAACGAAGCCACACCAGGGTCCTGTAGCTCTGTATCCCCATCGAACAGGGGAAGCTTCTGCTGAGCGATATCCACGGTGGGGTCTACGGTCACCACGCCGCGCCTAGAACCTTGGTTGGGAACACATTCTGACAAGGCTTCTACTGGCCCACTGCAGTAGCCGACGCCGAGCAGATCGTACGCACCTGCGAAGGGTGCCAGTACTACGCTCGACAGACGCACCTCCCGGCCCAGGCACTCCAGATGATCCCCATCATGTGGCCCTTCATGGTCTGGGGGCTCGATCTGGTTGGACCTCTCAAAAAGGCACCCAGGGGCTACACCCACTTGCTTGTCACCACAGACAAGTTCATAAAATAGATTGAAGCTCGACCGATCTCCGTGATCAAGTCCGAGCAAGCAGTGCTGTTCTTCATCGACATCATCCATCATTTCAGAGTACCAAACTCCATCATCACAGACAACGGCACACAGTTCACCGGCAAGAAACTCATTCGATTTTACGATGAACAACACATCCGGGTCAATTGCTCCACCATCGCGCACCCCCAAACGAACGGGCAGGTCGAGCACGCAAACAGCATGCTCGTACAGGGCCTCAAGCCAAGGATCTTCAACCGGCTAAACAAGTTCGGCGCACGCTAGGTCGCTGAGCTCCCTGTGGTTCTCTGGAGCCTGAGGACGACTCCCAGCCGGGCCACCGGCTACACGCCTTTCTTCATGGTCTACGGTTCCGAGGCCATCCTCCCAACCGAGCTCGACTATGGAGCGCCAAGAATCAGAGCATACAACGAACAGGGAGCCAAGGCATCCCACGAAGACGCCATGGACCTGCAAGACGAAGCTCGCGTCATTGCCCTCCTGCGTTCGGCCAAGTACCAGCAGACGCTGCATCGGTACCACAGCCGACGAGTGCGGGACCAAGCCTTCAACGTCGGGGACCTAGTTCTCCACCTCGTGCAGAGCAACAAGGACCGTCACAAGCTCTCCCCACCCTAGGAGGGACCATACATCATCGCGGAGGTACTCCGGCCAGGTGCCTATAAGTTGAAAACCATCTACGACGAGGTCTTCACCATCGCCTGGAACATTGAGCAGCTACGTTGTTTTTACCCTTAAATAAACGCATACCTTTTCTTATCAGTTTTTGTCTTCAAAAATCCACGATCTTTAGTGACATTCGACCCCTACAAAGTGCGAAGGGTCGGACCTCACTCGGGCGCTGATATAAGTACGTTTACCTTACAAACACTCTCTGTGTTATCTTGCAAACATTCTCTGTGTTTTCCCTCTTTTCTCATGGTAAGTCCTAAAGGCTAGAATTTCGGGAACAAAGTCTGAGTATAACTGGTAGGACTGCGGGAAACCCACGCCCTAGCGGCTACGGCCTCCTTGCTCACCAGCATGATCAGAGTTGGCTCGCCCGCACTCTGAGTTTTTTGCGACCTTAACTATGAGAAGGGTCAGAAGGCACCAAACCTCTTTTACAAAAAGAGGGAGAAGAGCCAAAAAGCTGTTTGCCGTAACGAAAGTTGAAAATTTATTCATTTTTCGCACAAATTCATCGCTTACAAAGTGATTTCACCACCAAAAGGACTGATGTATTCATAAATACAAAAAACTGTTCACTCGAGGGCTCCCCCACAAACTTATTCGATTACAGTTTCTGACCAGTTCTACTATGAGCACTACTACGGTCGCCGCGCCATGCTCTCCATCGGTGATGTCCTACCGCTCTGTGGGATCCTCAAGGCCGTTGTCATCTACAACGTCGAGCACCACGTCGGCGACTGTGGTGCCCTCGCTGGGGCGTCCAGGGACTACGCCATCGTGATCAGCCACAACCCTGACAACGACACCTATGCCAGGGCGTCCAGGGACTACATCATCGTGATCAGCCGCAACCCTAACAATGGCACCTACGCTGGGGCATCCAGGGACTACGCCATCGTGATCAGCCACAAGCCTGACAACGGCACCTACGCTAGGGCGTCCAGGGACTACGCCATCGTGATCAGTCACAACCCTAACAATGGCGTCTACGCGGGGGGCATTTCCCACTGAAGAAAGGCCGCCACGAACGACGGCAAAACCGACGATGCTCAGCACCCTCCAGTGCACCTCCTCCTTCGGCGGAAGTGGCCCCTTCTCGGCAAAGACGACCGACACCATCTCATCTACTTTGGATGACCTCCAGCTCGACATCACGCTCCGAATTCACGAGCAGATCTATGAGTTTTTATCTCCCTGGCATTACCCTCTCTCACATAGGAACCGCTGCGACGCATGAACGTATTCGGTGAAAAGGAAGGAGAAGAGGTAGCGGCTCAGAAGCAAGCGAAGGAATGGGATGAGAACTCCCCTCCCCCTCCCTATTTAAGGAAGAGGCGCAACAGCTGAGGAAAGGCGAAAGGCTGGGACAAAAAACTCTCTTCCTTCCCCTATTCAATGCAGATGGGAAATCGATGCTGACGGGAATCCGAGGGGACGTGCCTGGACCGACGAGACGCGCTCTGGTCGACGAGACGTCGCCTGGACAAATAGGACGTTGCCGGGGCATGGCCCACCAGTACCGCGTGCCGAGCACGAGAATCAGGGTGCACCCGTATGCAGGTGACTCCCCCACTTCACCAGGTAGGACCAGGGAATGACCCGATGATGCAACCCCCGTCCAGGGGGGCCCAATAGGCCTCCTGGGTCGATCGGACGGCCCAGGTAAAACAACGAACGAACGATCGCTGAAAGTTAAGCACCTCTGTTTACTTACTTTGCGTGTTAATTTCACTACCGAGCTTCCGACCCCAGCAACGGCAGGGGCACGGGGTGTGGGTGTAAAACGTTGCGTAAAACTAGATGAACCGCTAGACCCTACGCTCCGGTGGCTACGGTGTTTTTGTTCACCAGCATAATCGAATTCATAGTTCCCCGCGCCCCGATCTTTAGCATTCGTCTTCTCAAGAAGAGTTCGGAGGGGTCTGCCTGCAGAATCTCCTTCGAGGAGAAGCTGCCAGGTCACCTAAATCAATCGAATGGCTCGGATCGCTGCCGAGAGACAAAAACAAAAAATTGCGATGCTCGTGCACGTCACGCCGGCCCCATCGCAAACGTCGGACCTGAACCCCGCACAGACATGTCCGGTGAGAACTTCTCATCACTCATGCTGCCAAGGTAACATCACCGACCCCCGCTTCCGTTTCAATTAAATTTGTACATTAATCCCATCATCCAAATATTGCATATGCAATCGCTGCATCTCAATGCTTCGTGTCGCATCGCGAAGCGGTAGTCACCTCATTCGATATGAGCGGCAAATGGCCGAGGTTCGAAGGCCAGCCCATGAAGGGCTCAAGACCGCCTTGTGTCAAACAGAGCCAGAGGAGAAAAATCATGATGAGCCCCAGCGGCCTTGCTCGACCCCGCTCAGAAGCGGACAGGGACATCTCGACCATTCTCGTTCAATTCTAACCTCGAGCCAAACCCATAGAATCTCCGTCGAGGAGAGGCCAACGGGCCACCTAAGCCTACGGAACGGCTCGGGCATCTAGTGGGAGGCGGGTAAAGAAGTAGTGGAATACCACATGAGGGCTCTGCCGACCCCGTCAGCGAATGATGGACCTGGATTCCGCACGAACATACCCGTTAGCGAGCTCATTGAGCGCGACACTCGAGCCATCGAGGCAAGTGTCGTCAACTCAGCCCCTCCGGTTGCGGAAACCAAGGACAGGGTGACGCGTGAAACATGGCCGACCCCTATCAGACCCTAAGGGGTTCGGAGGCTCAAGCCGCTCGATCCGAGATCGAGAGACCGAGGTTCGAAGGCTGACCCACGAAGGGTCCGAGGCCACCTCGCGTCAAACAAAAGTCAGGGGAGAAAACACAGATGAGCCTCAGCGGCCTTTGCCCAACCCACATTGAGGCGGATAGGGTCATCTCAACCTTCTAAGTTCAATCCAGCCTCTTGCCGAGCCCATAGAATCCCCATTGAGGGGGAATATGTTGGAAGGCAGGTCAAGGAGCAACGAAACGCCACCCGAGGGCTTTGCCGACCCTGTCGCAAAGCAACGGGATTGGATTCCATCCAAACATCCCTGTTAGCGAGCTCATTAGGCATGTCACTCGAGTCGTCGAGGCAAGTGACACCGCCTCAACCCCTCCAGCTATGAAAAACTGCGGACGAGGCGATAGTCACAAAATGAGCTGACCCTTGACCGAATCCCCGCCACGCCCGGGGGCTCAGGGAAGGCCGGGTGAGCAATGGGACCAAACGCACGGTCATGGAATGATCACCAAAATCCTAAGTAGGGGGTACGTGCGAATACAAAAGTAAGTTCGCTACCCTCGCTCTAGTCTCCAGTAACATCCAGCCCCAGCGACCACAAGAGGTCGGATCTCACTCGGGGGCTGATAAAGGTACAAATACCTCCTTTTTTTGAAGTAGTCATTGCATCAGACCTTTTCCTCGCGTCGAGACTGGCGGCAAGGTTTGTGGGAACAGATAAATGAGCACGCCTGGTAAGACTGCAAAAAGCCCACGCCCCGACGGCTATAGAAACTTTGCTCACCAGCACAATCGAAATTTCCCCTTATACACCTCGGGCCCTAGTCTTAATGAACGGAAAGATCGGATCGCATAAACCTTTTTTCTCGAATGCAAAACGGAAGAAAGTAAGATCAAAACGAACAAAACAAAATTACGAAGCGAAACTATTTTTGGACACAAAAGTATCGACACTTGTCTACATATTACAGACAAATGCTTATCAAACTTATTCAACTAACTACTTCCTCGGAGGGAGAACTATGCCTTTCAGCCCGTTCGCCAGGTTCCGCGCAATGGGAGTGACCGCCTTCCCAATCTCATCCAGCTCAGAGTTTTCGTAGCCAGGCGTGAAGCCGAGGCTCATTACCTCTAGGTTAACTTCCCGATCATAATGAGAGCGGGCAACTGCAAAGGCTTAGGTGATCCCGGCGTGGAAGGCATTCTCCTCAAGCTGGCCCACCCACGCCATGATATCCACGGCACGGGCCGCAAGTGACCTGGTTTCCTCCAGCTGCGCTACCCCTAGGTCATCGAAGACCACCCCAACGGCGGCACGCAGAAGATCCTTCTCGTCACTCTTGGCCTAAAGAGTCCCCCGTACCTTGGCAAGCTCTATGCCTAGCCCGGCAGAGATGCTCTCGGCCTCCAGCCTTCGGGTCACCGCGGCTCTAAGATCTGCCCAGAGGGAGCTAACCACCTGACGCTCCTCGTCGCGCTCTCGGACGACCCGGTCATGCTCCTTGCGGACCGTGCCGTGCTCCAAGCGGAGTCTTTCCGTAGTCTGGCATAGCTTGTCTTGCTCCCTACGTAGCTGGGCAATCACCTCGGCATCCTGATCCCCCTCTACTGCAGTGCCGCGGACCTATCCTCGGCTTTCAGCTTGAGATTCCGCTCTGTCTCCAGCTCATCTAGGAGTTCAGCGGCTCGCTGGCTAGCCTTGGCTTCCTTCTATAGCAGCTTGTCCCGCTCCTTTCAGACCCTGACGGCTGCCTCCTCGTCCTGTTGCACCCTCACCGATAGATCCTGGAACATCCCATGGATCTCTTCTGCGTCCCGACGCGCCTCGGCTTCCCGCTGTTGGGCAGCAGCAAGCTGGGCGCCCACATCTCCGTGCAGCCGAGCCTCCTCGGTGAGGCAGTCCCATTCTGCCTTCTGCTCGTGGAGGAACTAAGATTTCTCCTGGCTACGAGTAATAAGGGACTAAAAAGAAGACTAGTGTCAAAAATACGAAAATACACGAAGAAAGAAGAGTGCGAAAGGAAAGATCAAGCAGATACCCGGCCATTGGGAACGATGACATCACGTAGGATGACCCTGGCCTGATCTAGGACATCCATCATCACTGCGATCCCTTCGTCGAGACTCCCCCGCTCTATGCTCTCGGTAGCATCGTCGAGCGAGAAGAGAGTCGATGTTGGGTCTTGGGGATTTATCCACTAGAGCAGCGACTCACCCCATGCGGGCGAGCGGCTGCCCCCTGACACCAGGGCCGAGGGTGACCTCCCGCTGGTCCTCTCCACCACCGCCATGGTGCCCGAGGACCCTCCGGCCGTATCCCCCTCCGCCCGGCCCACCTCAGGCTCAGTCGCCTGGGCCGCCGGAGGCGCGGATTGCGCTGCCCCCTCGGACACCACCATGGCTGCGTCTGGCTGTTCCTGGCTTAGCGCGGTCACGGCCACCTCCGCTTGCAACGCCGGGGCCTCGACTCGCGGCACCACGCCCACCACAGGAGGCGCCACAAGAGCGGGCGGCAGCTCCATCCGCTCCAACTTAGGCGGTGGAGTCACCTCCACCGTCGTCTGCCCAGTGACCCCCGAGGGCGCTTCTTCAGCCTCGACACCTGTTTGACCCGCCGAGGGCATGGGCGCCACCGCTGGCGGTGCCTGACCGGCCGACGAGACTGCAACATCGGCGCCGCTCCTGCCCAAAATAGGAGAGACATCGGGCGATGGCGTCCCTCCCGCCTGAAGAGCAACGCTCTTCTTGGGCACCAGCGCCAAAGAACGGCCCTGTCGCAAGAGTCTGCAAGAGGTAAAAGGCATAAGGCCAAACAGAAAAACAGAAAAACAGAAAAACACAAAAAATAGAGGAATCGGTGACTTACTCTGGCGCTGTTGGGTAGTAGGAATATTTTGGGGATGAACCCCTAGATTCCTGCTCCAACTCATCTGGGAAGGACCGCTTTGAGCCTACCCCCTGCTCCTGGGCAGGGGGTCTCGCCTCCCTTGTCTCAGAAGGCGCGGCGGTGGAGCCACCCCCTCTGTTGGCACCTCAGGCACGGCGGCAAATCTGCCCTCCCCTATCAGCTCGTGGGGCACGGCGGCAGATCCGCCTCCCCCCATCCACCGGTCCTCCATCGGCACCCCAGGTATGGCTGCTGATCCACCCGCTCCCATAGGTCCGAAGGATGGGCCGACGGTTTGGCCCGTCTCCACCGGCCTCACGGACTCACTTGCCTCCGCATGGAACGGGAAGGGTCCCTACGTGGGCAAGCGGGTGCCTGTCAGCGAATCCTTGCCCTCCAGGACCTCCCAATCCACATCAGCAACTACCTCGTCAAACTCCTCGTTGTCGTCACTACCTGTCTCCTCTCCTTGCTCCCGTGCTTGCTGCTTCCATAGCATCTTCTTCCTCTTGAGGTCCCTCGTCTTCCTATCCCACTCGGCCGTGGTGCGGTTCGCTGTCGCCAGGATCCAGTCCTTCGACAGCGGAGCCAGGCTATCCCCGAAGATGAGTCTCTTCAATTGGTCCCGCTATCCCGAGGTCAGCATCAAGGGGTTAGGAATTCAAGAGAAAAGGAGGTATGGGAAAAGAGAACTTACAAAATCGATGAACCCCGGTTCCGGCCGCATTGGGGGATGCCCCGGCACCGGATACACAAAATCAAGGACAACGCCAGCGTTGTCCTTCCAAGGCTCCATTGCCTCCTTGATGCACTGTGCCACTTCAGTGAGGGGGAGCGCTTCATCGACAAGCGTCGTCCCTTCGAGCGACGCCCCGGGCGCCATCAAGTGCAAGGGAAGCGCACGGCTCATCATCGGCGCCACCCTCCACGTATGGTAGGCGCCAATGATCCCTGATCCCTTCACGCCCCACTCCTTCAGAATTTGGAGGGTGGCGAGATGGTCCTTGATTCTCTTCTTGTCATTGTCCGGGACACCCCACTTCCACAACCCTGGGACCTCTTCGATGATGCGCCCGGAGAACACTGGCAAAGGGGCGGCAACGTCGTCCTTGACGTAAAACCAAAGCGAATGCCACCATTTGTTGGAGGTCGACAGACGCATCGACGGGTGTTCGTTCACCCGGTTGTTGCAGAGATGAATGCTGGCACATCCCGTCAGCACGCTCAGCTCCTGCTTCCCAATCCGCTTCTTCGACAGGTTGACAGCGAAGAGATACCACCATAGGTCGAAGTAGGGACTAATCCCCAGGAACCCCTCACACAGGGCAACGAACGCCGCAACGTGTTGGACCCCATTGGGAGTAAGGTGCTGCAACTCCACCTGATAGTAATCCAACAGCCTCCGAAGGAACTTGTGAGCAGGTATGGTGAATCTCTGCTCGTGGAAGTGAGCGAAGGACACGACATACCCTTCGGGCGGCGACAGCTCATCCTCATTGCCGGGCAGCCGCCACTCCTCGGCGGCGGTCAGCGGGCGAAGGAGGCCCTAGTGAATGAGGCCCTCCAGGCGCTAAGGGGTGATGTTGGATCTACACCATGGCTCCATTGAAATGATTAGGAGGGGGGTGGATGCGAGTTTAACGGTGGCTACGATGCGAATGCAAATTCAATGGCAGCCGCGATGCGGATGCGAGCTTGACGGCGGCTGCGATGTGAGTGCGGGAGGCTCAGGCGATTGACGATGCAAAGATGAGGAGGCAAAGTACGAAACGCTGGGGGTGAACCCCTCGGTTTTATAGGGGCGATGGATGCGAGAAGGGCAACCACCCACCTAGGTCTCCGAGCCTACCATGATACACCGCCGCGTCACATTGCAGGATACGCGCCCGCGATCCCTATCCTTTCCCACCAAAATTGTGCCGGACGGTTCGCTTTCCCCCAAGCAGACCAGGACTCTTTTCCCCCAGAGGGAATACGAGTCAAAAGGCTTTTTCTTCGACCCGCCTAGGCCTAGGAGTTCAAGGGCTGGCCCAATAGTTTCGACGGCCGTCCCAACAAGGGATGGGCCCACAAGCGGCCAGAACTTAGGCACACAAGCCTCAAGGAAATCTCAATGCACGATCAAGTCCCAACTGGGCTAACCTTGGATGAATCCCCACGAATGGGATACCAGGGTTTCCATTTAACTATCCAGTTGACGAAAACCAAATCTCACAGCCATACCCGCGAAGGGTCCGAAATTAACCCCCGAGCGATTCTGCCTGAATCACCCGGGGGCTCGGGGGCTACACCCGACGGGTGCGCTCACGCGCATCCTCTGGCAAATCAAAATACCCCCCGAGCGATTCTGCCCGAATCACCCGGGGGCTCGGGGGCTACACCCGACGGGGGCGCTCGCGCGCACCCTCTGGCAAGTCAAAATACCCCCTGGGCGATTCTATCCGAATCACCCGAGGGCTCGGGGGCTACTGTCGGGGACCTAATACTGTGATAGCCAATGAGTTGGAATTAATAACCATCGAATGTTGACGCTTCCGGTCAGACAAGAACACTACTACACTTCTTGCCTGAACGACGGAAGATTGGTTCCACCTCGCCCGACCCCCAAGGGCTAAGACTCCGCCTCGCCCAATGGCTGAGGTCTAGCTCCGCCTCGCTCGACGTCCGAGGGCAGGCTCCACCTCTCCCGACATCCGAGGGTAGGCCCCGCCTCGCCCAACATCCGAGGGCAGGCTCCGCCTCGCCCGATGTCCGAGGGCAGGCTTCGCCTCGCCTAACGACTGAGGGCAGGCTCCGCCTCGCTCGACGACTGCACCCTGCTCCTTTATAAAGACAAGCACAGGGTACGACAGGACATTTGAGTCAACCATAGTACCGAGGGCCATGTCCTGCATGCCTGCAGGAAGGTACTATGAGGATACGACGGGACGGGCGCTTTAGGCCCTTTCCGACCTGACAGAGCCCAAACAGTGTTGTAGGCACCGACTTTTGTCCCACAGTGTTGTAGGCGCCACCATCAGCCCTTGGATGCAGATACTAACACAAGCATAGGACAACCACTATGATCCAAGATAGAACTCACATCATCCACAGTGACGAACGCATGGTCACTTCCCCGTCTACTCCCCGAAGGGTCACAGCTTGGCTCTCTGGCACGCCGCACCGTTCGCCGGTGTAGGATGGGATGCACCCACTTGCTAAAGGAGGCCAGGGCACGACCCTATAAGGATCAGCGAACATACCATCCCTGACATGGTCTACCATGTTAGCTGGGTAGACATAGGGGAAAAGGAAGACCCGGCTCCCTCGAAGGACCTTCTCTACCTTTGGTTTTTTCCTCTTTCTCCCATCTGTAACCCCTGCTCCACCCTTGGTCTATAAAAGGGAGGGCAGGGCACCCCACTAAGGGGACCGATCATTTTGAGACACAACACACAGCCAAGCAGCAACCGAGCTCTTAGCGTCATTTCAACCTTTCCATCAGAGACTTGGGACCCGTCCCTCTCTCGACCGTTTGTACCCCCTACTACGAACATTTTTTCGGTACTAATAACACGAGCAGCAGCAGACTGGACATAGGGACGTTCTGCCCGAACCAGTATAAACCTTGTGTCCTTTAGTACACAATCCGAGCCTAACGCGCAACAATTATAAATTTACTAGCCGGTGTTTGTTCGAAACACCGACACCTTGATTAGATCCAACCATCTCTGTTGCCTCATATTCAGCTTGGACTGAGTGAAAATATATTTGAGGCTCTTGTGATCCGTATAAATATGCACTTTATTTCCCAACAAATAATGCCTCCAAATTTTTGTGGAGTGCTAACACCCTTGAAAATGTTTGTAAAAATATTCTAACACATGTGCACAAGGTGATACACTTGGTGGTTGGCACATTTGAGCAAAGGTGAAGAAGATAGAGTTGAAAAGTTGTTAGTCATGCTGGTCACGTAGTGACCGGAGGCTAGGGTCCTGCATCCGGTTAATGGAAGTAGTGAAGACGCTGGCGTCGGTCTTCGACCGGACGCTGATGGGGTGCATCCGGTCCTGCAGATGTGGCAGCACATAGTGAAGAAGGTGGCTGACCGGACGCTAGGTGAGTCCGGTCAACAGTGACCGGATGCGTCCGATCATGAAAAGTTGTCTCTAGATGCTTACTGGAAACGACCGGACGTTGAGGTCCTACGTCCGGTCACTTCGAATCAGCGTGTCCGGTCACAACTTAAATGTACTGATCACTGTTGAGATCAGGCGATCAACGTTTGAATTAGGAGACACGTGGCATGCATCATGCGACCAGGCACTAAGGTCCAGCGTCCGATCAATCTGACCGGCACGTCTAGTCACCCCGTGTTCAGTGCTATGAGGAGCCCAACATCTCTATTCATGGGGACTCTCTATTTAAGCCCCATGGCTGGCTCTAGCTCACGCTCTTGGTGATTTACATTAACATAGCAACCTTGTGAGCTTAGCCAAATCCCTCCCACTCATCTCCATCATAGATTCAACATCTTTGTGAGATTGGGAGTGAATCTAAGTGCATTGCTTGAGTGTTTGCATCTAGAGACACTTGGTGCTCGTGTTTCACTGTAGGATTTGCTTGTTACTCTTGGTGGTTGCCGCCACCTAGACGGCTTGGAGCAGCGAGGATCATCGAGCCGAGGTTGGTGATTGTCTCTGGCTCCGATCGTGGTGATTGTGAGGGGTTCTTGACCTTTTCCGGTGGAGAGCTAAAAGGTACTCTAGTGAATTGCTCGTGGCTTGTGTGATCCTCATCTTGTGTTGGTTGTGCAGCACCCTATTGAGGGCTTGGAGTGTGATGCCAATTAGCACGTGAAACTCCAAGTGAGTGAATTGCCACAACGAGGACTAGCTTGTCGGCAAGCAAGTGAACCTCGGTAAAAAATCATTGTGTCATCATTTGATTGCGAGGTGATTGGTCTTCATTGGTATTTATTCTTGTGATTGATTGGCTCAATCTTTGACACGGCGGTATAACCATCTTGCTTACTCTCTCTACATTACTGCAAACTAGTTGTCAAGCTCTTTAGTGTAGCTAGTTGTGAGAGCTTGTTAGTTTGGTTAGTGTGGCTCTTTAGTTAGCCTTTGAGAGCACACTAACTTAGTATAGTAACATAGTTATTGTGTGGATAGAAACAACATAAACTAGAATTGTGGTAGGTGGCTTGCATTTTTAGTAGGCTAGCGCAACACTCGCTTCGCCTCATAATTGTCTAACCGATTTGTTAAGTGTTGTTGTAGAAATTTTTAATAGGCTATTCACCCCCCCTCTAGCCATTAGGACCTTTTAGGATCTAATGCACTGACTTTGGAGATTTCTAATTTAACACATTTTGCACCTTGCTTGGGTCTACAGAGATACCTTCAGGTGTCAGAACATGTCCTAAAAACTGCGCTCGATCTAACCAAAACTCACACTTGCTGAATTTGGCATACAACTTATGTTCCCTTAATCGAGTCAGTACTATCTGAAGATGTTGTGCATGCTCTTTATTGTTCTTGGAGTATATCAAAATATCATCAATGAATACCACTATAAACTTATCCAGCTTCGGCATGAAGATTGAATTCATGAGATACATGAAGAATGTAGGAGCATTGGTGAGTCCAAAAGACATGACTAGATATTCATACAGCCCATACCTAGTAGAGAAAGCTTTCTTTCATATATCTTGTGGTCGGATCTTAATTTGATGATACCTAGAACGAAGATCAATCTTTGAAAACACCTTGACACCAGCCAGCTGATCGAACAAACTATCAATACGAGGTAAAGGATACTTGTTCTTAATGGTTACCGCATTGAGAGGGCGGTAATCCACACACATCCATAGAGTATCGTCCTTCTTCTTCACAAAAATAGCTGGGCAACACCATGGTGAAGAGCTAGGACGGATAAATCCCTTCTCCAATAATTCCTCTAACTACTTCTTCATTTCAGCTAGTTCTTTAGGAGCCATGCGGTAAGGACGCATGAAATAGGAGCAGTGCTAGGTTCTAACTCAATGAAAAACTCCACATCCCTATCTGATGGCAACCCAGGTAGATCTTCAGGGAAGACATCCGGAAACTCACAGACCACAGGAGTAGAGGCAAGATCAGGAGAAGCTTCAACATGAGCAACAACTGGTAAGGCTGGATATGAGGGCATAAGAAGAGACATCCTATCCTCGGAAGAAGGAAGCCGTAACTCAACAACTCTCTATTTAAGGTCCAAGACTACCCCATAAACTCACAACCAGTTCATGCCTAGAATTGCATCTATGCCTTGCCCAGGCAGCACCATGAACTGGAGGCGGTAAGTGTGAGTGGCTAGCACTAATCCGACTGTGTCCGTTCGAGTATTAATGCACATCTACACACCCGGAATACTGATTCTATAGGCAATAAAAATAGCCATAAGAGATATATTGTGCCTCTGTGCAAACCCCATGCTCATGAATGAATATGATGCACCAGAATCAAACAATACATATGCTAGGCGAGAATCAATGGTAAACATACCAGCCATCATAGGTTCGTTTTGCAAAATCTCATCAGCCTTATTGAAGTTGACTTGTCCAGAGCGGCTTACGGGCACCTTTTTCTTGATAATCATTCTCTTGACCAGACGGGAGTTGGCTGAAGGCTGGGAAGACTACGTAGGCTGGTTTTGTGGACACTCCCGAGCATAGTGGCCTTTCTTGCCACACTTGAAACAAGCATTAGGCTTGTTCCCCTGCCCCTGACGAGGCAGAACCTGATGTCCCTGAGGCTGTTGTTGCACCTGCTGAGTAGGTGCATGGTATTGAGTGGGAGGTGCCTGGTAGGTCTGCTGAGGCTGACAGAACGACTGCCCACCCAAAGACTGATAGGGCACCCGCCTGACAACCTATACTTTCTGAGCCTGGGGGTGACTAGAACACCCAGTAATCACCCGCTTGGGCTTCCACTCCGCCTGAGAGTCACGCTAAAGCTCCTCCATGGCAATAGCAGCATTCATCATAACACCAAAAGTCTGGTAGTTCCCTGTGTACAGCTCCTTCTGCAGACTACAAGAGAGGCCACAATAGAATTGGTCCCTCTTCTTCTCATCAGTATCGACGTGGGTCCCAACATACTATGCCAGATGGTTGAAGTTGTTCACATAATCCATCACAGACATGCTCCCTTGCTTCAGGTCCAGAAACTCAGTCAACTTCCTGTTCAACACACCAGCAGGAATGTAGTACTCTCTGAAAGCAGCGGTAAACTCCTACCAAGTCACACGGTGGTCCACCCACTGCTTGGCATTGAACGTGTCCCACCATGCACTGGCAGAACCCAAGAGCTACTGCGCTGCAAAGCATACCTTCTGCTCCTCGGTCACAGTGAGCGCCTAAAACTTTTGCTCCAGAATACGAAGCCAATGCTCCACATCCAGAGGCTCAGCAGTCGGCATGAACGTGGGTGGGTGCATCTTCAAGAAATCCTAGTAAGAATAGGGCCACTCGGGACCACGGGCACCACCCCCGTTCCCGCCATTGCCTCCGTGGCCTCCATGGGCAAAGCCACCAATCGCCTGGGCTAGCATCTCCAAGGCATGGGCTAACTCGCGCTGAGCAGCCAGCATCTCCGCCATCATCTCCGCATGGGTCATCGGAGGTGGTGGTGGCGGAGCAGGAGGGGCCAGAAGTGGGGCCTCATGGCTCTCCCCATTGCTATTCTCATTGCCACGACCACTTTCACCATGACCTTCGCCAAGTCCATGGCCTGCCCCAACACTGGTGCTCCCATGACCAGACCTCAGGTTCATCTAAAAACAGATAGGAACCAACCATTAAGATCAACCCTCCAGATTATGAACCAGAGACTTGAGAAATGATAAGGTTTTTATTGAAGCATTCTTTTATGTTATCCTATCAATTCACTAATCCAAATTATACGTGTGGGGGAAGTTTAGTTTAAGCAAGATTCTCTTTTCATGATGCATGCATCGGCCTACCCGTTCACTCAAGCCAGAATATAGCGACATTCGCATAATTTTTTGGCACATCGCACACTCACTTTCCGCTTGCTAAACGATTCTTACGCAGCGCAAGTTAGTGTACCTATAGAAACTTGATTAGATAAAACTAGTGCCACTATCCTAGATAGACCATATTGCTAGGGCTTCTACTTATTTACATAATTTTATCGCATCCTACTTTTCGCAAAGCTTTTGTTGATCAAATTTTAGGTTTTGAAAAGAGTTATGAAACTCGTAGACTCATTATTGGCTTTGGTACCACCTGTGGCAGAACCACCCAAAATAGCACGCTTTCGGAGGCACTCGTCATCCACCAGACACTAAGCACCCCAAAAGTAAGCTACATCGAATGGTTCCATCGAGCACACCCCAATGGAGAACTCGAACAATCCATGTTTTTCCTCCAGGATCCAATAATGAGAACGAGTTTATAATACTTAGTCCATTTCATACAACTAGAGTTCTTAGAAATACATTATTACAATACCAAGTTCAGAGTGCGGAATTTAAACAGCGGAATTACAATAAACATCTAACGATAAGATACAAGGATCCCTCTGTACCCACCAGAAGAATCCTCCACTCAACAGCTACTCCTCAAGATGCACCTGCAACAGGGGAAAATAAACCCTGAGTACACAATGTACTCGCAATACTTACCTGACTAGTGGGAATACTTCCCGACTCCAAAGGATATGATAAGCTTTATGGTTTGCTGGGTTTCCTTTTTGCGAAAAGCCTTACTAGTAGTGAATCCTTATGGATGTTCTTATTAGTAGTCATGATTAGTTCATTTATCTAGCCATTCTATGTAAGCACGTGTTCTACTTTCAAGCAAGAGTTGAGCAATCAGATCCATTTCACCATCTTTCATCTTCCAGTTCTTACTACGGTGCTAGATCGTAGACAAGTCGTATCGTATTACACGGTGATTCATGAATCAATGTAGCCCAACTAGGTACCATGAAACACATGCCCCGCTTGTACCCCAGGCACAAGCAGGACTAACCCACCACTCTCCTATCAAGGGGTCCAGGTTCCCATCCAAACTTAGACTCCAAGCCCCCACACCTGAGTCCCAGACTCAGTGTGGTGCTTAGACCACCACCATCCTCGCCTCCAATCAGTCGGTCCGGAAAGAGCCAAAACCCACGACAAGAGAGCAACAAGCCTTCTCACTCCCATAAGCAAGTATGTGCTCAGGATAATAAGTCTGTGACCTAACTAGAATCCAATGCAACGGCTGGTCCTTAACCGACACGGACAGGGAAAACAGTGTAACCAAGCTATGCTCCATTGGCCGCGGGACACAACCTATTACACCCACCAATACCCGTACCATATCCCTACCTGATCTCTATTTTTCCTTTCACCATTTTATTATGAGGGTGATAATAATAATCACCTATTGCGAGTAACGACAGGTTACTCACGCTACCGATAGCCTAAGCATAGCAGCTACTCGACCTATACTAGTAGGACTCATAGGTAGGTTTATCTATGCATATAGTTTCAATATAAATCCTGTAATATAAATGCACATCACACACACACACATATATATATTCAGTGATCATTTAAAATAAGGATTATGCACCGGAGCTTGCCTTGGGCAGGCAGGGTGTCAGCTCGGTCAGTCAGTGGTGGCTCCGGGACCTCCTCCTGCACGAGGATCTCCTCGTACTCCTCGATCACCTCCTCAAACTCGTTGTCTCCGATGGTCACGATTTCCGCCAACTCGTTCTCTATATGCATGCGATGATGATGCAACACTTAGTATTACGACAACAACAACTCTTAAAATAACAATACATCTACCAAGCTACTAAGCAAACTCTAATGACTAAGATACTAAGCTAGCTATCATTTTCATCAAACAAGGTATTGGGTTCAACTAACAACCTTTAACTTAGCAACTAAAGATATATCCTTACTTCCACTAATGATTTAATGTATATTGAAATAAAGAGCATTTTAACTACCCTTATGTTAAGTCTATTCTAAAGCTACAAAAATTACAGTGAGCACATAATAATACCATGAAGCTACTGTAAAATTTTCAAAGCTAAAGCTATCATCATTTTGCCACAAAAATTCCTACAATATTTAACCTAATAATATTAAGCACTCTCAAATGATTTAATAGCTCCTCAGGTCAACACATATAAGCATGAACTAAATACACCAACAAATATAGCACAATTTTAGGAACCTAACAAAATTGGTTTCACAATTTTTGGATACCTACATGATTTTATATGATTTACCAAAGTTCAGCTCAGAAATACAACTGAAAAGCTATTTCTATTCTTTACGAAAAAGCTAAATTGATTTCGGCCCACTCGGCCCACGCGCGGAGGCGGCCCACGACGAGGAAGCCCGCGCGTGTTGGCACTCTTGCAAAAACGCCCCTGGACTATGAACAAAACAACTCGCAGTCCATGTTATTATTTCTACAGACAACGACTTTGCAACGAAACCCTCGGATCTTTCTCCTCTTTACAACGACAAGGCCCTCGGCCACCCCTGCGCGCGCTGGCGCGGTGGGCACGACAATGGATGGTGATGCCGGCCAACTAAGGCACGCAACGACCCCGATAGCGGGCCAACCTGCATCTATGGTCCTAGCGCCTACACTAGATGAAGTTACGGGAGCAGCGAAGCTTGCGGGAGCGGTGGCCATGGCGAGCGGCCGCGTGCGACACTGGTGCGGCCGTACCGGCCATCCTAGACCACCGCGTAGCTATTGGCTAGCGCGTGAGCAACCCCACCTTACCCTGGTCACGGCTGTAGTGATGGTTGAGGGAACGATCAGCGAATAAGGGCTGTCCGCGCACAACCGGAGGGTTGCGGCGGCGCTCCAAGATGGCGCAGCCACGTCAGCAGCTACGGCGAGGTGGTAGAGGTGCAAGCGAGGTGCGCATGGTGAAGTGGAGGTGGAGGCAAAGCTCGTGAGGCAGGTGGATTGGCGTGGAGTGGTGCGGTGGGTGACTGCCCTCGTCCACAGCTGAGTCCGACCTTAATGGCACGACGGAGGGATACTCCAAAATTGGAGATCGGCGTGACACGAGTTAAGGCGGGGTAAGGTCAGGCGGCTAGACGACTCACAGGCGGAGCCACAGAGGCAGTGAATCGACATGAGGTGACATGTATCTACCGAATTTAAGAGCAGCTTTCACGCCATGGCGGGCGGTGGAAGAAAAAAGCCAATGAGGGGGAAGATGTAGGTCCGGCTCGGTCCGTCCTTGCCTTGGCGGGGTGCGGTTGACGCTACCAGGGCGACACGTGCACAGGAGCCAAAGCCAAAACGTGTGCGTGCAGGCGGTGGGGTAGCGTGGCATGCGCGGCCGCAGCACCATTAATGGCATGGCGACGGCGCTAGACAGCAAGGGGAAGCCCATGTGCTCGGAGACATGACGGGTAGTAGCGTCACGACGCGAGACAGTGAGGGCAGCAGCAGCAGAACACAGCAGGGTGACGTGACGATAGCGGCTGCGGCTGCGCTGTGACGCGGCACGGAGGGCAGCAGTAGCGCGACCGCGGCGACATTAAGAGCGGCAACGCGAGGCAGGGCAATGGGCACGGGATGGGGTTAGTGGACCGCTACGACCGACCTCAGCCAAGCCAAGGCGGCTCGACCGACCCAACGCGATGGCACGGCGCGCGAGACGGCAGCAGGCAGTCAGCGAGACGGGTAGCCGGCAAGCAGCAATGCTCTCATGGTGGGGGCGGCCGGCCACCGAGCCCTGCCAGTTCAGAGCGGCGCCACCAGCCGCCACGCCACGACCACGGCGCGCGAGCGGGTGGCCACGCACGTGATCTGCGCCCACGACGCCAGACCGCTCGAGATAGTGACACACACGAATTTTAAAGCGTTCAACACGACCAAACGGTTGCTTTAGGACATAAACCATCTTCACCATACTCAAGATGGCACATGAGGCTACCAAATCGAGCTATAACATTGTACCACTCCTTAACACAATCTCTCACAATAAATTGCTAAACATAGCAATGTCTAACTGTTGGCATACTTGAAAATTTGTAAGTTTTTAGCTGAATTTGACTTTCATTTGCGATTTCTGAGCTAGTGAAAATATTAGCTAGTAATATCATTTTTCAACCGCAAGTATTTCATTGTCATTGACAAAGTTTGTACTTCAAACTTTATTTATGTATCACATACATGTTCTATAACATTTTTGCTTAATAAAAAATGGTTTTAAACCATAAGTGATATAACATGACTATCGAATCAACTTTCATTTCGCATTTCTGTCGATCGTTTCGAGTTACAGAAATTGATCTACACACTTTATTACATGGTTTAACACATAAACATGATGCTCATGACATATTTTAGTAGATGATTTACGGTGTAACACCGATGGTGGTACAACTAAAAAGCTACAAGCAAGTGTTTAGTACTACACAATCTAAGGGCAGCTCCAGTGTAAAGGTAGAACTGAGCTAACAAAGTTCAACTCTCACTAAATCGATAAGTAGGACCCGCGTCAGAATAAAAAAAACAAAAACCAGCTATGTTCTTTTCTCCGTGTGCTAGTGTTTCATTGTGCTGTACTTGCACGAAAGCGGTTACAGAGAACGCTCCTTATAACCATTGTTGATTATAGAAAAAGGTTAGAATGGATCGGTTGGTCCCATAGTTTTTACTCCTCACATTGCCTCAGAGGAGGTTTTCGAAGCAAATTGTTTTGTCAATTATGAAAGTGATACGGTTTCGCTGTTGATCTGTCGGTCGAAGTACCCCTCGTTGTTCCTCACAAGATGAGAAACTAATTGGTGCATCGTTGCTACCCTTCTATTCAAACACTTTCTACCCTGAATTTGTCAATTATGAGAAACTAATTGGTGCATCGTTCCTTTTATTAAATATAATAATCATTGTGAGTAGTTGAATGACGTGTGAAAGCTGCGTGAAGCGGACGTTGTGCCATGAGCTCGCCAAGCCAATGAGTGGCATAATGGCATTGCTACCAGGGTATACCAGACTCAAAGCTCTACGCCCTAACCAAGCTGTACGCGCTTGCCGAATGGTTTACTCGTTAGTTTACTCAGAGCCTCCGTTGACTTTGAGCAAGCTTACTTGTCATTGAAGAAACTAGCGGCTCAACACTACCCCGTTTCTCCATAAATGGAGCACCAGACTTGCAACATTCTCATCCCACCCACCCATCCAGCCTTTCAATTTGTGCAACCGCTGCGCTACCCGGCGATCCCGCCAGTGGCCCAGCCCCAGCGTGCCGGTGAGTTTCCGTCGAGAGAACGCACGGCAGGGCAGGCCATCTTCGCGCCAATTTTGCGTACAAAGTTTTTCTTTTTCGAACATACAAAATTATCAACTACCACTCTACCAGTGCGTTCTTTCGTTCTGGTTCCCCGGCGGTGGTGCTAACTAGCGTGACGAACCATACGCTTGGTGCTTCGTCCTCAGCAGCCGGAGCGCTCTGAGCTCTGAGGCCTCGCAGCACACGTACACGATGAGCACACCGCGTCGCGGCGTCCAGCACCACGGCGACGAGCGCACCGCGACACGAGCAGGAGCAGGCTCCCGAGACAACGACGGACAAGGCGCGGGCGACTTGAGCTTCGGGTCCATGGCGGGGCCGTGGTTCGCCTTCGCCCCGCCGCACCCTTGGGCGCCCCAGCACGCGCCCGTGTTCGCGCAGGCACCTGTTGATCCGTTCCCTTGGAGCATGCCCGTGTCCTTCGCGAACCCATTTGATGGTCCACGTCCATCGACACAGAACGTGCCGTGGGGACCGCCCGGCGAGGTGCCCTTTGCCAGCTTCGCCGCCGGGCCTGCGGCTCCGGAACCGGAATGGCGACACCGGCGACCGGATGTGTTCGCTGGCAGCGGCCGCCGTTCTGTCCCCGCGGTGGTGCCGCCAGACCTCGACGCGGACGGCGGCGCGTCGTGCCTGCCGCTCGCGAGGCAGGCCGGGCTGCGGGCGGCGGGCGAACGCAACTTCATCGTCTCGCCGCTGTCGTTCCACGCGGCGCTCGCGCTGGTGGCCGCGGGCGCGCGGGGCGAGACGCAGCGGGAGCTCCTGGGCTTCCTGGGCTCCGATTCGCTCAACGAGCTGCAGCGCGCCGCGGCGACCGCGCTGGTCGCCAGGCTCCGCGACCTCCCGCAGACGTCCTTCGCCTGCGGCGTCTGGGTGGACCGGGGCCGGGCGCTCACGTCGGAGTTCAGGGACGCCGCCACGTCGCGCTACGCGGCGGTCGCGGAGTCCGTCGACTTCGCCTCGGAGCCCGAGGCGGCGAGGCGGCGAGTCAACGCGTTCGTGAGCGAAGCAACGAAAGGGCTCATCGACGACGTCCTGCCTCCCGGCTCCGTCGACTCGTTCACGGTGCTCGTCCTCGCCAACGCTATCTACTTCAAGGGGACGTGGGCTCGGCCGTTCGATCGGTTCAGGAACTTCACCGCGCCGTTTCATCTTCCCGACGGCGCCACCGTGCGCGCGCCGTTCATGACCACGAGCCTTTTCAAGGAGCAGCAGGTCGCCGTGTTCCCCGGCTTCAAGGCGCTCAAGCTGCCCTACAAGAACGACGGCGGCGCGCGGCATGCCGCGTTCTACATGCTTCTACTCCTACCCGACGGTGAGGCTCTTAAGATCAGTGATCTGTACGATAAGGCCGTCTCGACGCCGGGGTTCATCAGGAGGCACACGCCGGTGGACGAGGTCCCCGTCGGGCGGTTCATGGTGCCAAAGTTCAAGTTCACGTTCGAGTTTGAGGCATCCGGCGATATCCAGAAGCTGGGAGTCAACCGAGCCTTCGGCGGGGGCGACTTCTCCGGCATGGTGTCCGGTGGAAACGGGCTCTTCATCTCAGGAGTGTACCACAAGGCCACCGTAGAGGTGGACGAGGTCGGCACCGTGGCCGCCGCGGCCACGGCCGTGTGCATACAACAGTGTGCAAGGATGGGTCCACCGCCGGTAGATTTCGTAGCGGACCGGCCCTTCTTGTTCGCCATCGTGGAGGAGAGGAGTGGCGTCCTGCTGTTCCTTGGGCATGTGGTGAACCCTCTGGTTGGATGATGATGCTCAAGCCTGAAGGAAGAGAGAACTCATTAGTACTACATGACTTTGTGCAGGAACAACAGAATAAAAGAGACTGTATCTTTGTATGTGCCATGTAATCTGAAGAATTTGCGCGTGTGCTATGTTTGTATAACGAAAACTTTTGAATAAACTGAAATTTATACCACTCGCCACAATATTGAATCGTTCATCTGCAGGCAGTTGGCAATTTGATTGTTCGACAAAAAGAAAAAAAAACACTTCATAGAACTGAACACAATGAAACCTTCAACAAGAGAAGTACTGTTGGCTGATTTGTTGCGAGAGAAAAATACTGTACAATTCTGCTACAGTTCCATGGTACAACTGTGTTTACAACTTCCATGAACTGTCAGTGGTTCACTAGTTCAAAACCCATGTTTACAACTCTACAAACCACATAGGAACATTGTGAAAAATATGTCAAAACACCAGCAGGCAAAGGCATCACCAGCCACCAGGTCACACAACAAAGTTTGTCAGATAACATACATTCATATCAGTTAAGATCAAGGCTCATCCATCGTCTGAACTGGGGGTGGAGTCACATTAGGAACCGATGAGGACCCACTGCCTGTTCTCTCACGGATCTCCCTGTACTCCTGGCATATAGCACACAAGTGACAGAATAAGTGTGTCGTCAAATCGCCACAGGGTGCTTCCTGCATAGGAAAAACATTCCAGGGTGAGAAAAAAATATTAAACCCACAAAACGTCATCAGAGACCAAAATAATCACACTAATTGTAATTTTGTTTTGAAGAAACACAGCAATGGTAAATGACAGAAGAATATTAAAACTCCGAAAATATTTGTTGAGGTGTATCAGAAATCACAATGATCTACAGTTGAAACCCCAAATATGACTAATTTCTAGAGGTAGTTAACCACGTTTTGTACGAATTCATCGTATTTATAGCAAATGCCCATGCAAAACTTCCAAACCATCCAATTACAAAGACAAATAACAATGGTACAAGTGCGGAGGTCGAATTATACCAAATGGAGCCTAAGCATGCACTGTTTGTTTTGGTACCAAGAGCCACCGTATCATTGACAGTGACTTTGTGCAATGCAATTGCAAACACAACAGCTGTAAAGGGATACGAGAACATGTCCCTAATAATTCTATTTAAACAGCTTTATCATCTATTTTATAGGGATAGAAAAGGCAATCAACTATATTGCAGAGCTCACTATTAGAAATAGTGGAGGATGTTGCCCTAATGCCCTGTATGAAGCCCTAGTATGCCTCTAGTATATTTAAACTAAAAAAAACAGGTATGCAGCACTGCTCATTTGCTCCCAATAGCCAAATTACAGTAGTTGAGAAAAAGCTGCATGATGTTAAGAAAATTGTCTCTGATTGCCAATTTGCAGGGGAAGAAAAATGCCAATATAACAACCGCAGCGGTTCAAACCACATACCGGAAGATTGTACTTTGTTCTTAGTGCACTGCGGTATCCGCAAGCATAACAAGCAACGGCAGATCCTGGAACTGCTAATACTAGACCTCCAGTAAATACACAGCATAGACTTGTGAGAAGGCCCCACAACATGCAATGTGTAGTGCATGATCCAGCAAGAGTTCCAGATCCCAAGAATTGTGCATTCTTTCCAAAAAGAAAACAGGGGCAAGTCGCACCAATACAACCTAGAAAAATGGCCAGAAAATCTTGTTATGCAGGTAAATGGGATTTTTCAGTATTACATGATTACGCAATAGATGGTGACACCTCCAAACTGGATTGAATAAATATACAATACCCAATAGATAGGTAAAAGAGGTTTTATTCAAGCACAATTCCATCTTATTAACATCTTGTTTGGTTGGTCCTAGTCACCATGGCTACATTTTGTTGTAGCCTTCTCGGTTGAGCCAAATTTATATACTACTGATAAACAAAGCATTAGAAAATAATTAGGAATGAGAATTTTATCCAAACTTCCTATTTTATGATATGCTGAGGCTTAAAGCTACATATTTTTTTCTTATGAAATATCGCAGAAGAAACCTAGCTATTTTTACTTATTACATGTAAATCCAGACAGCTACATATTAGGAAACACTTCATACTATTATTTCGAATGACAACTCAAAGCAGCAACAAACATGACAATACCAAATATTAACTTGCTTTGTTGAAACAGTGTAAGATCTATATCAACCCAATCCTACAGTATTTTGTTGAACTTGAAAAAGAAAATCAAATTCAGCTGAATATGATCGTGCAGATGGTAGCTAGCTGCATTATTCACAATGAGAAGTAGTTCCGACCTTTCCAATATTTTACTACCCATAAATGGGAGGGCAACATTAGGTTATTGATAGCTCCCTAGAAACAAGAACACAAATAGGTATTCTCCACTATCACAACCCATTCATTCACTCATTCTCACATGTTTACGATGTTTGCAATACTAATAAGGAAAAGAGCAGTAGTAGGACTGCTTTCATATTGCACTACCAGAATAAGAATCTATGGAACCTTACTGTATTATTTCCCTAAAAAAACAGCTAGCTCATAGTGATATGTGTGCAGTGCGCTGGATGAGTAATGAATTGAACAGATTGAACACATCACATGTATGTCAAGTAACATGCAGAGATATTGCTATTTATCTACAAGAACTCAGCCTAAAAATCCACCACCAAGCAATACTAGTAGGAAAACAGGCAAGAAGGGTTACAGATTAATAAGGAAGATTATCCTAATATATCATAGCTCAATTCAAATATTTCTCTCTTAAACACATATTCATCATTATTACACTACATAAACACAAGAACATGCTACATTTGGTATGTAGAGAAAAGAAAAGCATTACATTTTAGTGTTTACTTACTATATACAACCTAACATGCAACCAAATAGCACCTTTTATATTTTCTTCTGTAAATCAAGGATCACAGATTAAAAAGTGGCATACAGCTCTGGGGGTCATCAAAACAGGCACAGATGCCAGATGACCATTGTGTCGGATCCCGGTTTAGTTTATGGTGCGCAGCATGGTTCTCTTCCACAGCTGGGACACAATCCTCTTCAGTATCTAGGCTGTATAAGGGAATATATTGTGGAGGAACATAGCTTCCTTTTCCAGCCATCCCTGTGAGAAAAAAAAGAGAGGGGTTGGTCTCATGAAAAAACATAAAGGCTTCAGATTGCACGCATATGATTGTATACCACAACGACAACAGGAAACTGGTATGTCCCAGAAAATAAAGTAAACATATTGTCTACACGAGGGCAACTGTTGTTTTTGCTTTCTGATCTATATATATTCGAACTATTTCTGATAAATTTGAAGATGGGATCCCCAGAATTTAACTCCCAATTCTCCGGAACTGATTCCGTTTGACAAGTTACCTGGGTCAGGCGCGGCGGAGAGGGCGGCACGGATGGAGACAGAGGCGAATCAGGCCGTGGAGAGGGGTGATGGCAGCCTACTGCGCGCAGGCGGAGAGAGGCGAATGAGAGGAGCAAATTTTTTTCAGCTCCCCACGTAGGTGAAAATCCTTCAAATTCTTGCGTGGAGCTTAGCCGGCAAAAATACGTTCTGCCAAACAGACCCTAGTTACACGATCCAACAGACAGGGCAATGAAATCAAACAAATAAAATAATTAGAAATTATAGATGTAAAATCAAACAGACGCTAGTTTCATGATCCAACAGACAGAGCAATGAAATCAAACAAAGAACTGAATTAGAAATTACAGGTGTAAAATCATAAATCAATAACTTTAAGAGATAATTCAATCCCAGCTATTTAGAGACAGAACAAATGCTATTACAGGAGATAATTAAAATAATAAACACAATACAAGAGTACGGAAACGGGAGATTGGCATGTGATGTGTAGCTCACCAACCAAAAAAGATGGTAGCCCTTCAAGCTAGGACCCCAAATTTGCTCGCTTGCGCCAACCCGCAGCTTCGTCTTCCCCAATCCCCGCCCTAAACGTTCGCCCCCAACGAATGCTTCGCCCTGCACATTCAGCGCATGCGTGGGCCGAGCCGGATTGCGGTCGGCAAGGAGTCAGACGATAGCATGAGAGATCTGGGGAAAGCACGAACATCGGAGTGACGCAGCACAGAGACGGCGGATCCAGAGAGGGAGGATGGACAGCAAATGAAATGACTGGGAGGCTGGCTCTGAGCCACGCGCCGTACCTGCTCTACGCCTCGGCAGGAATTCCTCGCGAGTCGCGGCGGACGGAAAGGGCGGAGGCTGTCCCGCGTCCAAACTGCAAAAGCGGCTTCCTTCAGCTGGGCAGGGAGAAAGAATGAAGACGCGCGCAGGGGTCAGGGGGTGACGACGAGACAAGCTGACTTCTAGAAAGTCAGCTTTGAGATTCGTGCAAGTCCTTCATCCACAAAGGATCATGGAATTATGGAGCAAGGAGCATTGTTCTACGAAATCTAGGGCTCACGACTTTCATAAAGGGGCCGTTTGATCCTTTTATTTTAGAGGAATTAGAATCTACTCGATAAATTAGGTTATTCGTTTAAAATTTGATATTTCACAATTTTTCCAAGTTCACATATCATAGGGCGAGAGATGTAATTTGATTCTATGGATCACCATGCTATGTTTCTGCTCCCCAACTTATAGCATAGTCTTCAACTCGTTTTCATATAGTAGAAATGCAACATAGAAGTATCTCCCTTGAACAACTAATAATAATATACAAATATATTATATATACAACCATATTAGCTTAATTAATTTGTGCATAAATTATAATTATTAGAATGAATTCAATTACAAGGATCGAAGAATATATATTTAAAAAATAGCAAAGGATCTGTTCCTGCTACAAAGATCATCCATCATTGGAATTTGGAAACGGGAAATCAGTGGAAGTTTGCTTAAACCAAAGACAACAGCACAAGCCTTGACAAGGTTCAAACAAACAATTGCACAACAAAATACTGTTGAAATTCCATGTGTTCATAGCACAAACTAACCACCTACCACATGTTACTGGACTAGGACCTAGGAAGACGCCTGGCTACCAGCAAACAATTGTTAGATTTACAGTGTGTACATGACAGCCCTAGACCAAAACTAGATTGGGCACAAAGAACGGACCGTCAAGTGAATCACGTAGCAAACAGAAACACAGGGCTTCCACAACTCAGGCCTGAGAACCTGCAGTTCCAGGAGAAACCGGTTCATGGCCATGGACCCGGAGGCGGTACATGCACGTCAGCTGCGAGCTTCCGTGATTCGAAGTGAAATCCAACCGGATCATATTGATAACGCCTACATCTGGGGCTGACACATCAAATGTCTGCACATTGTTCTTCTCCAAGTCGTACGTGAACTCTGCCAAAGCCATCCTTGCAGCATGACCGGATTGGGTCTCACCAGGCGTCTCCTCGTACCATCCAGACACCAGACAGTCTTTTGGAGCGGTAGACCTGTCATATGCCACATCCTGCATGTCATGCACCAGAGTAAGTATCCATGCTAGCTTCAGAACTAACATGTGTTGTTTTCACTGTGGTCAAATAAAGACGATAAATGCATGCACTCAATAGCTATGTAAATTTTCCTGTACAGTTTTATGTTTACCAAACTGCAGCTAAATCCCCATAAATGCTGCCAATTTAGATGATGCTTATTAGAGTTTTTCCCCTTCTCTGTCAAGATAACCAGTGAACAAGTACTAACACCTGCACTCTACCAGCTGAATGAGTGGGCTCAGCATTGCCATCTTAGATGAAACAAAAAGGAAGTAATTCTTGCATAGCTATTTACATAATGCCAATATTGTAAAGTGACAGTAACAGTTTTTCCCCCTTTTTTTGAAACATGACAGTAACAATTAACAGGACACGAGAGCAAAAGTTCACTCAAAAGAAGCAACAGTCACGAGGAAACAAACCATAAAGCAACATTTGGCATACAGTCTGGAAGAGCTTGGAAGTGAATAGTTCTCAAACATCAAAATGAACAGCATAAAAGGAGATTGTTCAAAGATAAATGAGGCTCTCTTCATATTATGACACCTTCAATACTAATCTAACAAAACAAGTTCATTTGTCACAATAGTTACAAATAAAACTGCCAACCTAATACAAGAGTACCCAGGTTTCAAACAGTAAGTATTCAGTTAGCATATTACCGATACTAATATAAAGATCCTGATCTGGAACAATTAATGTACTACACACGTCCTCTTTACTAAATCTAGTAGCCCATTGCGAGAAGTAATTGGAATTATCAAAACTGAGATTGACAACAAGGAAAAAACAAGTTGAGTAGTAGTACTATTTCATAATTTTCTCAACAGAAAAAGAAACGTGGCAATGCAATTCACTTCAAGTCAGACAAATGACTCCCAGAGGTGACAAACCAATTTCCCATTTCTCAATTATTCAATAAAATGCATTGGACTAGATCTTGATCAGTATCACAATTCAAAAATATTTACAAATGAGAATAGCAAGTATTGTTTACCAAGCTGAAAAGGAAAGCAAGCAAAGCAAGCCAATTCAAGAACACACCACAACTTCATATTAATACATACATGATTTGAAAGAGTCAGTCTTGTTCAGTTTTCAGTAAGGATACAACTAGAAAGAAAATTTCCTAGCACCAGCATTGATTGCAAAAATAAGATTCATTCTTCCTTTACTGGCTTATGCATGTAATGATGATGCCCATAAACATGGAATAATAATTACAAGCCGATTCAAATTTAACATGAAATGCTTAGGACTGTAATCATGAAGCATAATTTGAGGGGCTTCTATCTGCAATTGAATACAATCAGACTCAATGCTACAAACATAATGCATTAAGCCCATCAAGAAACTAATCTAAACTTTTAACAAGCAGTAAGTTCAGTAACTGGTGGCGCATCCTACATTCCTACATTCGTACTTAGACAATGTCATCCACCGCTTACAATAATATTTAATATTTAATTTAAAAGACAAACGCAGTTTATAATTAAGCACATAGCCATGCAATACTAAAATGTTGGGTGGCCAAAAACCTTACCTTAGACACATGCTCAAGTGTTACTGCCTCAGGAATTATTCCAGACTTGAGCTTGATCTCAACAAACCCACTGCTACCCTGTATGGCAAAGCACTGTCCAGGCTCCCCAAAGCTCGGTTGAAGCATCTTCTCTGGCTTGGCCCCCACGTCAACTCCAGGTATCCAGGCCGTCAAACCACCACGTTTAGGCAGATAGGCCTCCGAATGCCGGACAACTCTTCCCCCACCTGAGGCCACGGCGTAGTCAACCCTGCCGATCCCATCTGCAGCATGCTTCTCAATCTCCCTCATGACGATCTCCCTGGCTAAGGCACGAACCTGGTCCAGATCAACCTCGCTCCCGGAACCCGAGCCGAGACTCCCCTTCACCTCGTCCCAGAACTTCTCAAACTCGTCCTTCCGGAGGAACTCCATCCGCTTGAGCCCGGCCAGCGCGTCGCCGAGCTCCCGGCCCTCGCGTCGAGCCGCGTGAGTTGGCCCTCGAGCGCGAGCCGCTTCTCCTCCAGCAGAGCGAGAAGGTCGCCCCTGGCGGCGCCGACCTCGCCGTCGATCTTGCGGTCGACGGCCTCGAGCTGCACCTGGATCATCCGGAAGGTGCGGGCGAGGGAGGCCTCGACCTGATCGACGCGGGCGGCGTAGCCCTCGAGCGCGGCACGGTCGGGCGGCGGGGAGGGCGGGGGCGGGTGGGACCAGCGCCAGGCGAGGCCCCCGAGATAGAGCAGCCCGGCGAGGAGGGTCGCGTTCTTGGCGGCGATGCTGAGCACGGTCTGCCACCGCGGCCGGGGAGGGTGGGAGGTCTTTTTGCGGCGCGCGTGCGGAGCGGACGCGGCGGCGGTGGCGGCGGCGGTTGAGGAGAGGAGCGGGGGCGTAAGGGAGGCGGGGTGCGAACGGTGGTCGAGGAGGAGGACCGACCGCTTGCGCGGGGCGGCGGCGGTGGCGGCGGCTCCGGGGGCGGGGCGGGAGGCGAGGGGGATGGCGTCTAGGGTTAGTGGGGAGGAGGCGGGGCTGGTGGCCGCGGCGGCGAGGGAGGGGGACGCCATGGGACGGAGGGCGCGGCGGAGGCGGTTGGGGTTCGGGGTGGAGCCGTGGGTGGGGGGGAAATCCGAATGCGAATGCGAATGCGAATGCTGGGGAAATTTGGGGTAAGCGGGCGGGGCGGGGGGAAGACGAGAGAGCGCACAGCGCACGCGCCGAAGTGAAACGGCGCGGCGCTTCTTCGGCTGCCCTGTCACGTGGTGGGGACGCTCGTTTGCCCAGATCAGATCAAGTCGGTTTTCCTGTGGATTATTCATTGTTCATTCCAGGAAACTTCCATGTGTGTAAAAAAAAAAGAAATTTCCTTGACATTACTAAACACAAATTCCTTCCTGACATTTTGGTTTCCAGTCGGACCGACCTTGTCCAAAACTTAATGAACCGAGCCGGTGTCTCGGGCACTTCAAAGTACATGGACAGAATTGGGACATTTTTATGACTTTTTTTTTTGAATTATACCAACACAGACAGCTTGTTCGCTTGTTAGTTTCAGCCAGCCCAAACCAGTCAGCCAATAGTATTTTTCTCTCACAATAAATCAACACCAGCCAGCCTAAACCAGCCCAGAAACCAATCAGCGAAGAGGCCGACAAGCTCTAAAGCATGCGTACATTCGACCCTACATACACATCCATACAGAACCTATCACAGTGAGACACGACGTTAGCTACGAGAGAGACGAATCGAAATGCCATGATAGTTGGGAGATCAAATAGATTCTATCAAAAGCCACTATGAGATGTTTGTCGGCTTGTGGAGAGATAAATCGAATTAAGATGATAGCATAGGGTCAAATAAAATTTCTTTACCAAACAACTATAGAGATATTTAAAAAATCCAAATACTTTTGTGAAAAAGGTATGTAATTTAAAATCTCAAAATATGATTTAATCTAGAAAATTTATAGAAAATGCTTTAGCTTGAAAAACTATAAAAACGGTTTTTTTTCTAAAATAATGCTTTTATATTACTATAACTTGTTTGGAATTATTTAAATCTTATATGATCTCTTTTAGTTGAGGGGACAAATTTCGCTGGAATTTGAACCACATTGCCTTCTGAGTTTGGGCGGTCGATGCTGGGCCAAATGGACATGTATATAGTTTTCTGCCCAGAAAAGGTCCTCTCATCGCCCCCAAGTCCCCAACTATGTTTGAGACATGATTTTCCTCCTCCAGCTATGAAACCATATATGTTTGTCCCTTCTTCAACTTTTAAAACATTTGTTTTTTTCAACCTGATCGCCTACGTGACGTCACGTCGGTTGCCCTATTTGATGCTACAGAGTATGTCTGTTGTAAGGGTGATAAATTGGATTGCTTTAATAATTTATAGGAGCGTCTGCCTCTGTGCTCATATAATTCGCAAAAAAATGAACTTTATAGAAAATATCCAAAAAAAATTCTTAGAAAACTATGTAATTAAACAAATATATTTTTCCTTACATCCTGCTGCCTAGTTTGGAGTTACTTAAATTTTTTACGGTCCTTTTTTGGTGTTTAATTATGCTCTCATTATCTATTACTATTAGTCAACGATCCAAACTACGTAAAAGACCAAGTGACTTCAACAACCTAAACGCACGGTCTAAAATCTAAATAGAACCAAGTGACTTCAACAACCTACGTGACTTTTCTAAATTCATGACATTTGCTACGTACTTAGATATATACTATGTCTAGATGCACAGTGAAAGCAATGTATTTAGAAAAGTCAAAACGTCTTATAATTTGGAACGGGTGGGGTATTAGATTGACAATGGAAAGTAATACATTGTTGAGTTTCCACGTGGAGCTCCTTATCCAGACTATCTAGTCTAACATACCTATGACATGATAGTGAATTTTGAGAACCCATGAGACTATCACTGATCTTATCTTCAGCATGACTGGCGACTGATCACCTTCACCATCTTAGCATGCTTGGCGTGTATGCGTCTTTAGTATGTGCAACCAGAATGCACTGATTGGGTTAGTGCTTATTTTTTAATCAACTGGTGCATTTCATCAGACTGACTAATTGTCGCAAACTAACAATAACAATATAGCCATTCGTAAGCATATACTACATAACGGTTGTCAGATGTGCATAATTTTCATTGTGCATTTCCAATCCAAACAACATGAAATAGAAAGCATCAAAAGAATAATTATGTAATGTGGCAGAACCTCCTAAGAAATCGGGCCCACGTGCACCTATCGATGTCTCAACAGACCTCAGATAGCGTACACAAGTTCCCAACAACTTAACAGATCTGTCGGGTGTCCTCGGGAAACCCGAATCATCCACGAATTTTTTTCAAACAGGATCCCAATCACAGTCATTGCAGATTACAACAGTTTTCAATATACATACCAGAGATTATAAAGCGGAAGACTTAAGTTTTAATATTACAAACCAGTTGTTTCAAACTTAAAAAACCATAAGTGTCATACAACCATAGTAGCGGGATAATATTACATTAACATTATTTATTTCACACAAACTAGTGTCTTGTCCAAAGACCATTCATCATTCCTCATCGTCATCGACTTCAAACACTGACATGCAGCAGGGACCAAAACAAGCCTGTGCATGCGACTCACCTGCAACAAGGGTTAACAAACCCTGAGTACAAAAGTACTCAACAAGACTGACCCGACCAAAAAGGACGAAGGTCTTAGGGATGCAGGTGTTGGGTCAAGGTAAGGATGTAGAAAGATTCAAAAATTCTTTACCAAAAGCTTACTATTCTTGATCCTAGTTTCAAGTTTTACCACTAAGTATTTTAGTTCAATATCTCCAACTAAGTGTTCATATCCCATGTTCCAATCCTTCTTATTCCATTCTTTTTCTCATGTTTTAGTAATTCACCAGTCCTACATTGCTTCTGTAATGAATCGAGTCTCCATATCCGCGGAGCACTGGCAATTCGAATTGATTCAAGTCCCAGCTGGGGATTCCTTATCACACGACATATGTAGAACTTAATCTTACATATATCAACCTCCCTACCGGATCCTCCCGTACTAAGCCGTCTCCACGCCACCCGAGAGCACAGCACACCTCAAATCCACACATTCAAGCCACGAGGGTACACGCTACTCCCGCCATCTCACCACTCCCAGTGCGTGGGCATTCGTCTTAGTATTGGATTAGCTGAAGTAGGCTTACCGGAGTATGTGACCAGTACTACAAAGTGTCTCGTTCAGAAGATCCACAATGAGTGGCCTTTAAGTGACATAGTCGGCAACATTACCCAACATTCAAGATAAGCCACCCGACTAGTCTCTAGTTCATTCTATCTTCTTTCTTTCTTTCTTTCTTTCTTTGGCCAGTATGCCATCTTTGATTGTATCGAAACTTTTACTTTGAAAGCCTACCATAAAGCATACTAAGCATTCTACGCCTTTGTAAATAAAATCATCTTCAAGAATGGTAAACAAATAACAAGGTAGGCAATGCATCAAGTAGGCAACATTTGAAGTAAATCAACTTAATGCAATAAGTAACATAAGTGATAAACTTTTCAAAGTAAATAAGGTAATGGTTTAATGCATAAACCGGGGCTTGCCTTCGTTGACGATCTCGGTTTCTGGATCAACACCACGAATATCGAATCCCGCGACAACCGGGGATTCTCCCACCACTTGTTCAACTAGAATCGGTTCACTCTCGGATTCTACACGATATAATAACATATGCTTCAACATGATGATAATGTAAACATGATGCTTTCATGGTACATGAAATATAACAACACCTTGAGTACAACTTTTCTTCGCGGTATAGTTGCAAGCCAACAAAACCACTTCCAATTCTACCATTAAGGACAACACAACATGTTACTAAGAGACCCTACATCCTTCTAAAAGAACTTCCTTAAGGTTTCATTTCTAGTCCTACTCTTAATGGATGAAATCATTCATTAAGTAAACCTTAATCACACTTTACTGACCTAGGGCTTATGACCTAAGTGACTCAACTAAATTGATCTTGACACCCCACTGGTCACAAAACACGACCCAAATCAAGATCAAACCCTAAACCTACACTTAGGGTTTACCTTTATTTATTTTTGAATTAATTTAGAATTAAGCTCAAAATGAACTTGCTCCAAATGATCTCAAAAATTTACACAAGCATCCTCATGATAAATTAGTGTACCAAAATAAATTTCATAATTTTTGGAGTTATACAGTGGCCTACAAAAATCATGGAAATTGCATTTATTAATTAATTGACTGAATTTTTGAACATTAAAAATTCATCCAAATTTCAAGTTTCATATTTTTAAACCATAGTAGAACATATATAGAAGCTACCCACAAATTTTCAGAATTTTTAGATCTGTAAATAAATTCCTACAAAATTGCAAAATTGCTGCACTATTCAAAATTCAGAAATTAGAAAAAGCTCACTGTTCTCTCTCTCTGATAGGTCGACCCCGCGTGTCAGCGTCACAGAGACAGGGCGCGGCGGCGCTGCCGACTCCGACCGGCAAAACGCGCCGTCGGCGAGGCTCGAGCGAGGGGACTGGTACCAACATGATCACCACCTCACGGCGGACCTATCCCGACCCTTGGACAAGCAAAGCAGTACACCGGAGATGACACTACGACGGCCATGGTGCCCACTTGCGGCGATAAACGCGTGACACACGGCGATCACCGGCAACAACAACACATGAGAGTCTAAAGCGAAGGGTGAAACACGATCGGGGACTCACCACGAACACGTTGATGTGCTCGGTGGAGTCGAGACACTGAACATCCTCGCTCTGGGCGAGCTTGATTTGCGGTGGAGCTCCCACGGCTCGGGGAAGAAGCGATTCATACGGCGCGACTCCGCCAACCCAAGTGGCGTAGGCAAGCCACAGAGAGAGGCGCAAGGCCGAGGCGATCACGTAGGCGTGGCTGGGCACGACGGATGTCTTTCGACGGAGGCTACGGCGGCGGCGGCGAAGTGTTGGCAAGGAGCCGAAAGGTAAGGGAAATGGGAGGAACGACGGTGGCAATGAGGCTATTTATAGCCGGGATGAGCTCGCCTTTCATTGCGACAAATAAGACGACGACGGAGGCGCGCCACGGCAACGTGACGTGCTGCTGCTTGCTGAAAGCGGCGAGGATCGATCGGCGGCAAGCGGAGAGGTGGAGGTTGATTTTTGAAAATTTACGAATCTGCCATCAAGCGTCCATTTTTCAAATTACTCACAAATTTTCTAAAGAAGTTGAAAATCTCCAAAATGAAAGTTGTTCAATTTTTCAAACTCTACAACTTTGCTTCTAGAAACATTTTCAAATTCTGCCTCCATTTTGAAATTTGAATTTGGGGTGCAGTAGAGCATTTGAATCATTTCAAAATTACTCCAAATTTTATATGTAAACTTGAAAAACTTTGACTACCAAAGTTGATCCTTATAAAATAAGCTCCAACTTTGCTTTTTGTCACAACCCCAAATTCCAAATGGATTTTGAAATATTCAAAAGGGGCAAAACGGACTTTTATAATTTAAATTTGAATTCAAATTTGATTTGTCTTTCTTTTGCTTTAACTTTGATTTTTGACCAGTAACATGGCCCATTAGGGTTGTTTGAGTCAAATGACACATGGTCTCACATGATCACATGAAATCTGACCCTTGTGGTCATGATCTTTGTTTAACGTTTTGAATCACATTGCATCACATAAAATAACAACTTATGAAACAAATCTTATTTAGTAAATGCATTCCAAATTTTCTTCTTTATGAATGCTTTGCAATGCATATGATGACATGCCAAGTTTTAGTTCTAGGTCCAAACACCAGAGGTGTTACATGTAATCTTTTAATAATGCTAATGCAATCGAACCAAAGGTCTAATATTCTAATTCATTAGCTTTGCCTGTATTTGGTATCACAAGGCACAACGGTGAAGTAGCATGCATGTATAACGTCGTGAGAACTCCTATACATATGTTTTTACATGCCAAAGACCTCAAAGCTTATATAGCAAGCAAAAGACCTCAAGTGCGTTTCATTCTCGTACTGCAAATTGCCACCTATAAAGAGCGTGTCAGGTCATTGTAGGGCCTGTTTGGATCAAAGGATTTTTAAAGGAATAAATTCTAAAAGAAAGGAATCAGTTCATTGTGTTTGGAATGAAGCAATATTGAGTTCTTTCTAAAGGAAAGGAATCCATAGTAGTGCAAAACATTGGAAAGAAAACATCCACCACAACACAAGGGAAAGAATCTTTGTTCTCCCTCTCCTTATGCATGCTCATGTTCGGGAAAGAATCTTTGTTCTCCCTCTCTTGCTATGCTTGCTCATGTTCCTGTACTTTTCTAATGCAAACAGCTCAAAGTATCCATTCCTGTGTTTTGAAATCCTGTAATTCTTCACTATCATCACTATCATGTTTTTTTTTTTCGTTCCTCTATTTTGTATTCCTGGGTTCCAAATAGACCCTAATGGCAATTAATATAAGAATTCTATTGCAGTGAGGCATAATGGATCCAGCGATCCACCATCAATAGAACAAGTGAGGCATCCAAATGCTTTAACCTTCTGTAAGAATTACTAATCAGTTTAGGATGCCTACTCAGATTGACCCATGAGGCCAATATTGTAGCATACAAGAAACATGTGGGTTACCATATTCGAAACTACATACTTTGGGTATTCTTTCACTTGTTTTCAAATATATAAATCAAAATTAGCTTAAGAAATGGACCCATTGCAATGCAAAACATGGAAACAGCAATTGCTTCCTCTTTTAAGGGATATTAGACCTTCGTCGTCAGGTATGCTAGGCACCATCGAGTCATCCCATGTCAGGCTCATGCCTCACTAATACAAGAAGAAGCGTTCAAAGGACATTTGATCTGAGAAACAAGAAGTGCATAGGAAAAAAAGAGCAAAATATGTTTAAATGCTTTGAAGCCATTATATTAAATTTGAAATTGACACGAGACACTTATACAACAACAACAACAACAACAAAGCAACTTAGTAACACAAGTATGATAGCACTTCTGTATCTGTACTAACATAAAATGGGCAAGTTATGTTGGATACCGACCACCCACACATTAAATAGGACTCGCCACCATTCAAAGTTCCAACCCTACCATGGATATGCTTAACCATCTAATGGTACACCCTCTTAATAAAATTGTTGGGAAAATAGGATTGATTGATGCAAGAACATGGAGGACACCAGCGATTTTGTGCTGCGAAGCGCTAGTGTTTTAAATCTGTTTTTTTTAATACAAAAAACTGTACATGGCATGATCCCTAGACTGGCACCATGATTGATCGTGGTCACCACAATTCAGTTCCAACTGCATGTAACCGAGAACTTAGCCACATCCTGTAATTAAACAGCTTCAAAGCAACTAAATAAAACAAAAAAATCTGGATAATGCATAAGACCTATCTGACAAAAACCAACAACAACATAGCCTTTCAGTCCCAAACAAGTTGGGGTAGGCTAGAGTTGAAACCCACCAAGAGCCCCAAGTCACGGTTCAAGCATTTCAATAGCTGCTTTCCAAGTACTCCTATTCAAACATAGATCTTTAGGTATATCCCAAGCTTTCAAATCTCTTTTTATTGCCTCCCCCATGTCAATTTCGGTCTTCCTCTACCTCTCCTCATATTATTAGCTTGGCTAAAAACCACAAAAGAAAATATCATAGAACTAAGTCGGTGTTTACTTCATCAAGTTGCAGGCAGAAATCCATATGGAAGAGCAAAGAAGTTTCAAATGCATGATCTTGTGAGAGAGATATAGCAATATGAAAGTTGAGAAGTTCTTTGTTCTTAACTTCTTATGGATGATCTTCGTGCAACAGAACTTAGTGGTGAAGCGCATTATATTTCCGAAAAGATTGGGTACTGTAGAAGCTGGTGTTGGTGCTGAAACCATCCAACCCTTATTTTTCATTTAATAAGGAGTTAGCACTGTTGGAACCCTGATTTCATTTGGATATGTTTGAATATGTGCATGGGAACGGTCTTTCTCCCACTGGACAAGTTTTTTTTAAAAAGAAAAAGAATAAAACGTTCATTTTGGTGTCGGTGGTGTTGCTGTTGCATGTGTGGTGGCTGGTGGAGGGGCAGGACAGTGTACTCTTTTTGTACTCCCTCTGTTCATTGAAGTAAGCCAGATTCTGGCGGAGATAAGCCTTGTAAATTGGTACAGATCAGCACCATCTTAAAAGTACTTCAAATACTAATCTATTGGTGCAATTTTTGTATACTATGCATGCATATAATTTGACTAATTGTTTGTCAAAACTTGTAAGAGATTGACTTTTCCCTAGTCCCTAGTTAAAATAGGCCTGTTGAAGGACAGAGGGACTGAGCGAGTACTTGCATTGTAACTTGGAATGGTCTGGATGTTGCAAGTTCAATATTTTGAAACAAATACAAATGTGAACTTTTCTTTTTAACTTGTCTACTTGTCTCATAGTATGGAACTATCAAAGTCTACATTACAGACAGCCAATTCTATATCTACAGTCTTTCCAGCTTGTACATTTGTAAACAGAATTTTCTCTATTATTAACTCTAACTGTGTAAAGAATTCGACTCATGTTTCTCCTCAGTGTATTTTCAAGATATAACACATATTTGGCTTGCAGCTAACCTGTTGATGGTTGTCGCATTTTATATATATAGTTGGCCAAAGGTCAAATTCAAACACATATACTGAAAACGAAATAGCTGCCCAGCTAAACAATCTCTTGTAGTGTGAATACTGAAGCCAATGCTAAATTACGTATATGAAACCATCTTAGGTTAGCACAAGGTTGTCTACCGACCAAAATTTGTAACTTCTTGCAAGCAATCATATAAAGATGACAAAAAGAGCATGCAAGTGATGTTCTTACAGAAGAATATATATTTCATGGCAAGCTAGTACCTAAACTTCAGATGGAGTCTTTGCATCAATTGACAGGGCGTGCAACCCGGTCTTGAGCTCCTCCTGCAGGAGATCATAGACAGCCCTGTGCCTCTTGAGCAAGCTCTTTCCCTCAAACTCCTTGGACACCACCCTCACATTGAAATGCGTCTCCCCATTGCTCCCAGCCACCCCAGCATGGCCCTTGTGGAGGTGCGATATGTCTTCAATCTCCAACTCCACTGGAGAAAGTGCCCTCTCCAAACTCTCTCTTATCCTCTCCTTCCTCCCACCGCTCACAGCACCATTCCCTTCTGCATCAGGTGGCACTTCACCCAATTGGTAATCCTCGTCGCGTCTCTCTGCCTCCTCTGCCCTTTCCTCTTCTTGCACCCCGAAAGCTGCAAATTCAGGCTCTTTCTCGTCCACTCCACGCGGTTCAGCAGCCTTTTGCACTGATTGCTGACTTGTGGTCGTGTCACCACCGGCGATCTCAAGTGCCTTGCGCTTCATGAGGTTGAGCATGTTGAGCAGGCCGCTGTTCCTGGAGGGCGAGAGGCTCTGCCTGATCCCGAGCAGCTCGATGAACTCGACGGGCACCCTGGCCACATCCGCGGCGGGCGCGCCAGAGAGCCCCAGCACGAGCAGCGCGGCGAGGCCCTTGGTGAGCTGCGCATCGGAGTCGGCGTGGAACCTAACGCTGCGGCCGCCGCCGTCGCCCTCTTCCGGCTCGGCGTGGACCCAGACCTGTGAGACGCACCCCCGGACGCGGTTGGCATCGGTCTTGAGCGCCGGGTCCATGGGCGGCAGGCGCGCGGCGTAGGCGAGGAGCTGCTTGTACCGGGTGCGCGCGTCCGGGACGGACTGGAAGAGGCCGACGATGTCGCGGAGCGCGGGGGGCAGTTGCGCCGGGTCGACAGAGCCGGAGGGGGAGGAGGTGGTGGTGGATGGGGACGGGGAGGCGGCGGACCGGGCTGTGAGGCGCTGGAAGGAGATGAGGGAGGAGAGGGTGAGACGGTGGGGGCGGGGAAGGAAGGGCTTGGAGATACGGTTGGAAGAGGAGGAGAGGAGGCGCAGCGGGGCCCCGGCGGCGGCCGTGCTGGCGGCGGAGGCCATGGGTGGGGCGGCGAGGGAGGATTGTTCCAGTATACGGTGGTCTGGTCTCGAGAAAAAGAGAGAACAAGATTTGTTTCTTCGCGAGAGAAAAGAAAAGGAAAAATTGCAGGGGGGAATGGCGGAGCCGTGCGGAGGTCAGCAAACGGGCCACGCATCTGCAGAGGCTCATGGGCCTGAATGCTTTGCTTGTAAAAATCTGCGGATACGTGGGGCACAGCATATAGCGTGTGTTTGGTTTTCTGCCGATCTCTGCATAGTCTGGCTAGAATCCTAGCCAGCTGTAGCCTGCTCCTAGTCTGTACTATGTTAGCCTGACTAGTCTCAGGATGTGTTTAGTTGCCTGATTTATTTTGATACATACACCTCGTCTCTGAATTGGTAAGATTACCCTTTGAGGCATTTCGTCAAGTGGTTAGGCTAAAACAAGCCATGCGTTTGATTTTGGATGACCATGAGTGCCACAATAATACAATACAATATGTTGAACATTTTTAATCATCAGAACCCTTGTAGAGGACAGGTTGGCTGTTTTGATGAGGCTGAGAAATCCAGTGCAGCCCATCGAGCAATTCTGAGTACATCCTCTGGTCTAATGGCACTCGCGTCCTCCCTTTCAGCTCCTCCAGCACCTCAAATGCCTCCTCTGTTCGTCCAGCCTGACACATCTCCTCTGGCTTCCTACCGCAATACTGCAATTTCGGATATCTGCTTTGCAACTAGACCATGCCTAACTAGGATAGGATCCATTTGGTGCGAGAATGTTTCGTATCTGCCAAGAATCGTAATCGGAGTTCAGAATAAACGTGGGGGTGATGATGCCCTTAATCAGTTCAGCAGGAAAGAAACACTCTGTTGGTTGGGTAGAACTTCTCTAACATTCTGAAGGTGAACTACTCCACTGATGAGCGACCGCATGGACCTTTCTCCAAATAAATCCTTCTCGTCAATAAAAAATCCAGCATCAGAAAAACATTTAACTAAAACTTCATGAGGAAACTATCCACGGAAATTATCAGTGCATCAGAAAGGCATTTAACTGAAACTTCATGAGGAAACCTCCATTCAAATTCCAATGTCGACTCGTCGACCACCCTACCTCTTTGCAGGGTTCAAACGCCATGAATCCGCCACACCTAGAGCCAGGCCTTCCCTGCCGCCACCACAACCTGGTCCACCTCCACCTCGACCCGCGCCACCACCACCAACGTCCACATCCACCTCTGCTGCGGCTGCCGCCACCACCACCACGCCGCTCACCTGCTCGCTCCCACGCTGCCGGCCCACCACCACGACAACCAGCTAAAAGGTCATAATGGTTAGAGGAGAGTGAATAGCCTAATAAAAATTCTCTATAAATTACTAGAATAAGAAATTAGTCAAATAATAAGCGAAGCTTTTTACACTGGCCATAGTCAAGGTTGTAAGCCACATATCCCAACAATTCTATTAGCTATGATCTTTAGGCACAATCAATTGCTAAGTCACTACAAACTAAGTTAGTGAGCTTTCAAAGACTAGACTAAATAGCGTCACTAGCCAAACTAAGCAACAATCAAGTTAGCTCTCAAAACTAATTACACTGGAGAGCTTAGCTACACTAGGATGTAAATACAAGAGAATGAATGAGATGATTATACCGCCGTGTAGAGAGTCAATGAACCAATCAATGAACACCAAGAGAATCACCGGGAGAATTTCAATCACACTTGACACAAGATTTTTCTCCCGATGTTTACGTGCTTGTCGGCACGCTAGTCCCCGTTGTGTCGACCAACACTGTGGTTCGGCGACTAATAGGTGTTGCACAAACCTAGCCCAACACTTGGGCGCCGTAAGAACCTACCCACAAGTGAGGTAACTCAATGACACGAGCAATCCACTAGAGTTACTTTTTGGCGCTCCGCTGGGGAAGGTACAAGACCCCTCACAATCACCGGGAGATGGCCACGGACAATCACCAACTCGTGCCAAAGCTCCTCTGCTGCTCCAAGCCATCTAGGTAGCGGCAACCACCAAGAGTAATAAGAAATCCATAGCCACAACGATCCCCAAGTGCCACTAGATACAATTACTTAAGCAAATACACTAGGAATCACTCCCAATCTCACTATGATGATAAATCAATAATGGAGATGAGTGAGAGGTGTTTGCTTAGGCTCACAAGGATGTATCACTGATGAAATTGTGCAAGAGAAGCCAAAGCTGAGCCACTTCTATTTATAGAGCTCCCAAGGCTCAGAGAGCCATTGGGAGCTCGGGGGCATGGCTAGACGCACTGACCGGACGATGCCCTGCATCCGATCGGTTGAGTCCGGTCAGCCCTGGCCGTCCATGGGTCACCCTTTTGAACTGTAGCCGCTCATCTCCAACGGTTGCCTGACAACATGCTCGAGGGTTAAGTGATGATCGGACATAGCAGATCACGACCGGATGCGCCACCACCGGGTCCGGTCACGCGCGCACCCACGCCTACGAGCCACCAAACGGACGCGTAGTTAGATGACCGGACTCGCACCGAAGTGGAGTCCAATCGTTTCTAGTAAGGGTCCAAAGAGCAAAAATCATGACCGGACGTGTCCGATCAGTGATGACCTGACGCGCCCAGCGTTCGCTCCTTGCTCGCTCTCAAACCATGCGCCACATCACCTAGAGCACTGCACAACCGGACTCTGAGCGCCGAGTCCAGTCCTTCCTAGACGCAAGGTCCGGTCTAGAGCTAGCCACCATGGCTGAGTCAGAGCACTGACCGGACTCACCTAGGTCAGGGTCCGGTCCTCCTGTAGGCAAGGTCCGGTTCTGCACCTTCGCCTCCTTTTCTTTTTCTATCTCCTCAAACTCTTCACCCTTGCTTCCAAGTAGCTAACCACAAAGTGTATAACTTATGTGCCCGTGTGTTAGCATTTTTCAAGGGTCCGTTGTTAGCACACCAGGTCCCTAAATGCATATGCATGAATCACTTCACCTAGTGGCACTCGATAACCGCTTAGCCAAAGATTTCCCCTCTTTATAGTATGGCTATCGATCCTAGACGTGATCACACTCTCTATAGTGTCTTGATCACCAAAACAAAAACTTATTTGATACCTTTGCCTTGATCAACACTTGGTTTTGGTTTTTCTCTTTCTTCTTTTCCAAGTTAGAGCACTTGATCATCTCTTTTGGTCACCGCCATCACCACGACCATCTTCTAGCTCCATCACTTGGTGTGTACTACCTTATCTCAATCACAACATTTAATGACAAGGGTTAGTACACTAGGTTTCATCAATTATCCAAAATCAAATTAGGGCTTTCACCAGCAGCAGCACCCGACTCCTGTGCTCTTCCCCAACACCTACCCGAGTTCGGCGCTTGGGCAGCCGAAGCTGCCCCGCGCTGCCGTAAGAGAGGACTCGGAGGATTTGGATCCCGAGCCGGGGCTGTTGCACACGAAGGAAGCAGAAGAGGAAGACGAGGAGCCAATGTTCGTGCTTACGGACGAGGGCGCCGGAGAGAGGGCGCGACACCACCGGCGGCCCGGGCCCGGGAGTGCTCCCAAACGGAGATGCGGGCAGTGACGAGACCGAGTAGCGAGCTTAGCCAAGCTTGGCTCCGAAAGAATGGCTGGTGTCTGTGTTTTTCTGGAGCCAGGCTTGGGGGTGGTCGGTGACCTTGTGGAGCCTAGTTTGGGCCTCCAAATAGGCAACCAAATAGCCCGAAGGTGGCTTCTTGGAGCCTGGTTGTGAGTTAGCCACCCAACCAAATAGGCCCATAAAGTCTTCTTTCTCCTGCTCCAAAGTCTTCTTTCTCCTTCACTCTTTACTATAGTGACGAAAAAGGAGTTCCTTCGATCCGGCTCATCTTTGCCGATTCCCTGCGCCTATGGTGGCCTTCCTGTCCCTGGAGATGTGGAGAACCGGGGAGTTGAGGTACGGATGTATATACTTAGCTCTAGTATGTGTTTTTAAGAGCTATGTTAGTTTTCCTTCTGATCCATGCCTACTATGGGGTTTTCCTCAGTGAGGAAAAGCTCTTCAGCATGGTTGTGGTGTGGATCTTCTCCTCCCAAGGCAGATTAGGTGATGTCGATGGTTCCGGCGACAGTGTCATTGACATGCTCGGTTCTAGACCTTGGTTTCTGTTCTTCACAAGAATAATGTTAGGGTTGGATTTGTTCCCGATGGGGTGCTCGTCAGGACTCTTTTGTTTCCTTTTAGACTCCTATGTCGGAGATGGTTGGGGTTGGGTGGCTGTCAATGTACATGTGGTGCACGATGACTGTTATATGCATAGGGTTCAGCACCAGTGACGTTTTCTTCGACGTTTTCTTCTGCGTTGGTGTTCAAATCCTCTGTAGCTTCACTGCGCTGTCTGTGCCCATATCGTTAGTGGCGGCACTGGCACCATTGCCCTCAACATGGTCGCTGGAGCCTAGAGGATTGTTTTGACCCTTCAAGGTGATTCTAATGGCCGCGGTGTCGAGTGGAATTGCCTTGTGAGGTTACTTCTCCACCTTCTCGTTTACACGGGTTGGTGTACCTTGATCCCCCTTGTGGGTTAGTTGTTTGTTGGCTGGGGTTGGCCGGTGAGGCGACCGACGTCTAATCCTAGTGAAATCGAGGTTTGGCCTGAGCATTCAGTGGATAAACTGCATGCTTTCGGTGAACTACTGATGGCCTTCTTAAAAGTTGACTCTTCGTTGATTCGGGATCCGACCATGAACTTCATCCTAGGTCTTCTTTGTTACGGGAGGTGGGGAAGATCTGGCATGCGGCAGCAATGGTCGACGACGGTCTCTGGGTGCTCCTTCAGTGGATTCATTTGTAACTTTTCTTTCTTTCAGGGGTGCCCTATCAGGGGGGCTAGATGTAAAACTTCCATTTTAATGAAATCTAACCCTTTTTCTCAAAACAAAAAAACTGAGGGTACATTTGGTTGCTTGTGTTTGAAAGTTTCTTGTTTGGTTTTGGTAATTGAGAGACAACCTTAGGTGGACTAATTATGTTTAATATGAGATACACAGGTGATTAGTCCATAGGTACATGTGTGAGAGCAACATATGCCATGGAGGTGAAAATGGCTCGGAGATGTTCCAAAGCTCACACATGTGATGAAGGAGCTCATTGCATATGAGACATGACATTGAGTCATGTGACCAAGGTGGAGAAGATCAAGACAAGACTTGGCTTGATGAACCGGTTGCAAGCGTGAAGGACAAGTTGGAGGCTTGGAGCGATGGACCGCATGGCGATGAAGCTTGAGCAAGACTTGGTGCCGATGGATGAAGGCAACGGTGAAAAGCAAGTGAGGTCAAGAGTGATGAACCAACAAGGTCATGTGATGATATGAAGTGGATCATATCATTTGTGATATGGTTGGTGCATGTGTTGCATCAACATTGGAGGAGATGAAATGAAATGGGCAAGGCAAAGGTATAACCTATAGGGCATTTCATTTCACCAGTCATAGGTGTGTAGAGATGTTTATGACCGGGTTTAGGATATATGGCCGTATCATCAAGAGGGGCAAACTTGTTTGCATATCGGTCATCTAGTGCCACTTGAGTGATCTAACTTTGCATACATGTTAGGATCGAGTGGCGTGGTGAAAAGAGTGCTAATCCTTTGGGAAATGTTTATGAAAAGCTAACACACGTGCACGTGATGGTGAAACACTTGTGGTGTTGGCACATTTGCAAAGAAATTAAAGGAGGTGAAGAAGGGGATGTGGTGCTGCCTCTGGGGCACTGCCACCCCCTGTCCGGTGCACCGCCACCCCTAGGGTGGTGACCGACTGACCTAGGCCAAGAGGGAGGAGTTGGGTGCTGCCCTGGGGGGCAACAACACTGCATGTCCAGTGGCACCGCCCCAAGGCACCACCACTACCTGTCCGGTGGCACCGCCACCCCTAGGGTGGTGCCCACCTAGCCTCGATCTCGAGCAACGAAGTTGAGGGTGGCACTGCCAGTGACGGTGTACACCACCATGGTGTGGGCGGTGCACCACCGGTTGCTGTCTGGTGCCACCGCCGCTTTTCACCCGAGTGCAAGGAAAGAGGGCTTGGTCATCGCCGGGGCACCGCCGTGCCTAGGGCGGTGCACCGCCCTATTTTTTAGAGAGCAGCATTTTCACAGGGTTGGCCTAGGTGGTCACTGCCACCCCTAGGACGATGCCACCGCCACCCCTATTCAGTGACCAATGGCTAGTTTTTAGCCGTTGGAATTCGGCCGTTGGAAGGGGCACCGCCATGTTCGGTGCCCTCGCAGAAGAAGGGAACCTTGCGCTTCATGAGGTTGAGCATGTTTAGCAAGCCATTGTTCCTAGAGGGCAAGAGGCTCTGCCTGATCCCGAGTAGCTCGATGAACTCGATGGGCACCCTTGCCACATCCGCGGTGGGCGCGCCAGAGAGCCCCAGAACGAGCAGCACAGCGAGGCCCTTGGTGAGCTGCGCATCGAAGTCTGTGTGGAACCTGATTCTATGGCCGTCGTCGTTGCCCTCATTTGGCTCAGCATGGACCCAGACCTGGGAGATGCACCCCCGGACGTGGTTGGCATAGGTCTTGTGCGCCAGGTCCATGGGCGGCAAAGGCCTTGACGTGGCGAGGAGCTTGTTTGTCAGGTGCTGTTCGGGACGGACTGGAAGAGGCCGACAATGTTGCGGAGCGCGGGGGGCAGTTGCACTGGGTCAACAGAGCCAGAGCCGGAGGGGGAGGAGGTGGTGGTGGTGGATGGGGATGGGGAGGCGGCGGACCAGGCTGTGAGGCGCTGGAAGGAGATGGGGGAGGAGAGGGTGAGGCGGTGGGGGCGGGGAAGGAAGGGCCTGGAGATACGGTTGGAAATGGAGGAGAGGGGGCACAGCGGGGCCCCAGTGGCGGAGGCCATGGGTGGGGCAGCGAGGGAGGATTGTTCCAGTATATACGGTGATCTGGTCTCTAGAAAAAGAGAACAAGATTTGGTTCTTCAGGAGAGAAGAAAAGGAAAAATCAGAGGGGTGATGGCGGAGCCGCGGAGGGCTACGGAGTGTGGAGGTCTGCAAACGGCCCATGCAACTACAGAGGCTCGTGGGACTGGGATGCTTTGCACACATCTTGAAGTTTTTGGTTTTTTTAATAAGAACTCCATTAATTATGAGCATCTTTCTTCTCAAAATAATTAAGAGCATCTTACATGGTTTAGGCCTAGGGGGCCAGTGTATATATATTTGAGAGAGCCTGCTGTACTGGCATCCAATAGAGTGCAGGTGGTAGTAGTAGAGATGGTAATGGGTCCGATTCCTGATTCTCTGCGAGGAATTTCTCTATTAGAGAATGAGGATAGGACCAATTTAAAATCATCATAGGGATTGAAACAACGCAAAATTAGTCTTTGTCGAGTTTGCGGGAACAGGGATGAGGAACAATCCCCATCCCTGTTCCCCGCGTACTACCCTCACTGCACGCCTCATCCCTGTTCCCCGTGTACCCACACCGCGAACTCGCTCATACACTAAATTAGACCCTTGGGCATGTTAAAATTCTACCAAAAGCTCAACACATAGCTGATAGCTTGGTATAAATAAAACACTAAACTCCGAAGTAGATGTCTCTTGTAATACAAAATCTTCCTTGTTCAATTTTTATTGATTTGATACCATAAATTTATGTTTGTTCCCTAATTGTTGCATTCCATAATGGGGACGGTTCCTGCGCGGATAAATTCCCTGTGAGGGGATGAGAGGAAAAGCTCTCCTAAAAATATCCTCCGATGAAAAATTACCCATTGACATCATTAGAAAACAGTGGAGAGGCTGTGTCGGTGCAGAAAGTGACCAACATGTAAATATTTGTAGTTTTGCCGTATGTTGTGATCGGATGTGGCCTAGCACTCAATGACACAGGGTTTATACTAGTTCAGGCAACGTGCCCTACGTCCAGTTTGAGTCGGTCGATGACTTTATTCCTAAGCCTAGGTGCTCAAAGTTTGTTGTGGGGTTACAAACGAGAGGGAGAAAGATGGGGGGTGCAAGAGGCCTGGTCAGACTCTAGTCTAAAGGGCCGAGAGTGATGGGAGCTCTGCTGTGTGCTAAGTGTTCGAACATCTGTTGTTCGTTGGAATCCTTGGTCGTTCGGATCGTTGGAGCGTGTTTCAGTTGTCGTCGGATTGATCCTCCTATTGGGAGAGAGCGCATCGCCTTTTATAGATGAAGGGGACGACCTTTACAAGTGAGTGAGAGAGAGTGAGTGAGAGTACGTATGCTACTAAGCCTTGTTACCCACGCCGTCGGGTTCAAGATGATGGTAGGTACCCACAATACTGTTTGTGTCAGACGCATGTGGGAGGTTTTACCGTATTCACCATATATGGCAAACGACGGCGCCCACAACACTGTCAATGCCTAGAGGCATGTGGGTCTCTGGCGGTCAACTCGGACTGGGTCTCTGGCCGGTCTGGGCCGGGCCAGGCCGGGCCGAACACGTGGCAAGCTATGGCGCTGCCACGTCGTAGCCGTGGGCCTCCACTGGGCTTGGTGCATAGGCATGGTCCACGGTGGGCGCAAGCGCTGGTCTATGGTGGACCGCGTCTCCTTCCGGTGGACCGTGTCTCCCTTCCTTTCTTCTCTCTGTGGTCTACGTGTATCGGGTGTAGGCGCGTGCGGCCGGTGAGGGAAGGACTCTGCTTCCGTCCCCGGGGCGCTCCCACCGGTGATGTGCTCGCCGGTGTGGTCCTATGGTGGCGCTAGCACCCAATTAAGGTGGGGGAAAGCTTCCCTAGGCCACGACAAACACGTTGGTGGGATCTAGGTGGCTGCCGGGGCTTTCCAGGGCGTTGGCCACGGTGGTCGGCGGCTCGACGGTGCTCGCCGGTGATGAAGTCACGCGTGTAGGCTCCCTGGTGGCTCGGCTGGGCGGATAAGAGCTTCAGTGGGTCCGTGGGAGCACAACGAGGGCGTCCAGGGCTCAAGGCGGGGCTTGGGTTCTCATGTGGCCGGTAGGGGCTCCACGGCGTCCACGACGGCATGGTGGCGACGGCGAGGCACGTAGGAGTACTACGGGGCGCTGGTGGGGCGATCTCGGCGTGGTCATGGATGTGCGCGTGAGTGCGTGTGTACCTAGAGGCCGGAGACGGCCTTGGCCTACGCGCTCCCGGTGTGGAGCGCCATGGCCGACACAGCGAGGTTCGGCGGCGAGTAGGGGAAAACCGAGGCTCACCTTTGGTGTCATGGAAGATAGGATGGTGATGCAGTGGCGGGTTGCGGCCGTGTAGCTCCGGAAGCAACGCAGTGCAGTGCAGTGTAGCGCAGCGTCGACGTGCTTGATTGGGGCGTCGTCCTCCGCTCCGGTGACACCGACGACGTCGCGCGGCTTCAGCGCTCCCCCTTCTTCCTCATCTTCCCCCTCTTCTCTCTTGGCTCGGGTGTGCTGTGGACGGCCACAAAGTGGTGGCGGGGCAATGAGAGAGCTCAGGGGCTCCCGAGGCCGGGGCTTTTATAGCAGAGCTCCACGGCACCCATGGCGGACGGTGATCGAGCGGTGGAGGCGCGTGCACTGCATCCAACGACCCGCGCGTGGTTGCGTGGGCGCAGCGCCAAGGGAACAGGGCCATGCCCTTGGCGTGACCCCCTGACCCACTCTCTCGCCAACACTGCCGGCCTCCTGGGTCACATGCAAGCGCTTGGCGCGGGCGAGAAGATGAACAGAAGGTCGACGGGTGGGGTCCAGTGCAGTGGCAGCAAGGGAAGTGAGGGGGGCGCAGGCGTGGGCGATGCGCCATGAGCTGGCTAATGTGGGGCCGACGCACGGTCGAGGGCAGTTCGCTTGCACTGCAAGGTGTGGGCCAAATGAGGGGAGAAGTGGAGGTTGGGGCCGAGAGTTTGGTCGCTGGTTGGGCGACTTCTTGCCATGGTGAAGTCGGGTGTGAGGCTTTTTCTTCTTTTCTTTTTTGTTTTGTTTTTCTTCTCCATTGTTTGAATTCAAATTTGGTTTGAAATTTGAATTCCAAATTGGTGCACCAAATTCATTGGAGTTTTAGATATGAGGCCCACAACATTCTTATATAAATATTAGAATTTATTTAGCTATTTTGTATAACAAAAAATAGGTGTGGTTTTGTTATACAAAATAGAATTAGTTTTCTCTTTAAACCTTTATTCTTTGGTTTGAGTATTAATTACTTTATGGTGTATTTCTTTAAAGGAGTTGTTAGGCTTTACATAGAATGCATAAGATTCCAAATCACCATTTTAGTTAACAATGTATGCTATGTTTCTTTTGTCAGTATTTAAATAAACATGATTAACATATGGCATGCCATGCTTATGTGTTGTCTTGGGTTGGGGTTAGACCTAATGCATCTCTTAGGTTGGGTTTCTATACATGACACTCATCAACACATGGAAGTTTTGAAGAAAAATTTTGTAGTTGTGATTTTTGGTGTGTGGATTTTTGGGTTGTTACAGTCCTACCCCCTTAACAGAATCTCGTCCCCGAGATTAAAGCGTAACGTACTCTTCGAAGAGGTAATGATAACGTAGCCGGAGGCCAGACTCTTTCTCCCATGTTGCTTCTCTCTCAGTGTGATTGCTCCATTGGATCTTGCACATAGGAATGGTTTTGCTTTGGGTCTCTTTGGTATCTCTGCCTAGAATTCTGATAGGATGTTTTTTATACTCAAGTGTATCTTGAATGTCAAGTGTATCAGTTGAAACTACTTCATTAGGCACTCTTAAACACTTGCGTAGCTGTGAGACATGGAATACGGGATGTACACCCGCCAATTCCTCAGGTAGCTCGAGTTTGTAGGCGAGCTTTCCAATCCTCTTGTAAATCTTGTATGGGCCAACAAATCTAGGGGCAAGCTTTTCTTTCACATGGAATCTGACAGTCCCACGTAGTGGGGATACCTTGAGATAGACGAAGTCTCCCACATTGAACTCAAGTTCTCTTCTCCTTTTATCAGCATAGCTCTTGTATCGACTTTGGGCAATTCTCAAATTCTCCTTTACTTGAGCAACTCCTTCTGCATCTTGAATCTTAGCGGAATCAAAGAACGATCTTTCACCCGGTTGGGACCACATCAAAGGTGTCTTGCAAGGTCTGCCATACAGAGCTTCAAACGGCGACATCTTGATACTGGCTTGGTAGCTGTTGTTGTAAGAGAACTCTACATAAGGTAGGCATTTCTCCCAATTAGAGCCATAATTCAGCACACTAGCGCGAAGCATGTCTTCTAAGATCTGATTTACTCGTTCTGTCTGTCCATCTGTCTGTGGGTGATAAGCAGTACTGAAATCAAGTTTGGTTCCAATGGACTTGTGTAGGGCTTCCCAGAATCGAGACACAAACTGAGGACTGCGATCAGATACAATACTAGAGGGATCTCCATGCAGTCTGAGAATATGCTCAACATATAGATCTGCTAATTTTTCTGCATTAGTCCTGGTCTTTACTGGTACAAAGTGAGCAATCTTGGTCAAACGATCGACAATCACCCAGATGGAATCATTGCCTTTCTGTGATCGGGGTAATCCAACTATGAAATCCATGGATATGCTCTCCCATTTCCACTCGGGAACGTCAAGAGGCTTTAGCAATCCTGCAGGCCTTTGATGTTCAGCCTTGACTCTATTACAGGTGTCACATCGTGCCACATGTCCCGCAATGTCTGTCTTCATGCCTTTCCACCAAAAGTGTTTCTTCAAGTCTTGATACATCTTTGAACCTCTAGGGTGAATACAGTACTTAGAATCATGAGCTTCTGACAGAATTTCCTCTTGTAGGGCTGGATCAGAAGGTACACAGATTCTATCCTTGAACCTGATGGTCCCTTGTTCATCTTCATGGTGGTTGGTCTTGTAGCCTAGTTTCATCAGACCACAGAGATATTCGATCTCTTCACAATTTTTCTGAGCTTGACGGATGCGATCTGTGAGATCATACTATATGCGGAGCTCATTCAACAAGCCATGCGGTAGTATTTCTAGTTGGAAACCATCAATCTCCTCCTTGAGCTCAGGTGGTACGGATTTAGTGATCAAGGTGTGACAGTAACTCTTGCGATTGAGAGCATCTGCGACTACATTAGCTTTTCCCGGATGATAGTGAATTTCCAGGTCATAGTCCTTGATCAACTCTAGCCATTGGCGTTGCCTCATATTCAAATCTTCTTGAGTGAAAAAGTACTTCAAGCTCTTGTGATCGGTGTAGATATCACACTTGTTGCCTATCAAGTAGTGTCTCCAAATCTTTAAGGCATGCACCACTGCTGCTAACTCAAGATCATGAGTAGGGTAATGGTTCTCATGTTCTTTCAACTATCAAGAAGCATAAGCTATCACTCTTCCACCTTGCATCAATACACAGCCAAGTCCTTGACGGGATGCATCACAATAGACCACGAAATCTTTACTGATATCAGGCAATGCTAGCACAGGAGTTGTGGTAAGCTTCTGTTTCAATTCTTGGAAGCTTCGCTCACACTCAGGCGTCCATTCAAACTCCTTAGTCTTCTTCAGAAGGTTGGTCATCAGACGGGCTATCTTGGAAAAGTTCTCGATGAATCGGCGATAATATCCAGCCAATCCCAAGAAACTTCTGACTTCTGTCACATTATGGGGTTGTTCCCATTCTTTCACAGCTTCAATCTTAGCTAGGTCAACTGTAACACCTTCAGCTGATAGTACATGGCCTAGGAAGGCAATTTCCGGTAGCCAAAACTCATATTTGCTGAACTTTGCGTAGAGCTAATGTTGGGCTAGTTTCTCAAGTACAGTTCTCAGATGATGTTCGTGTTCTTCAGCGGTGGGTGAATAGACAAGGATGTCATCAATAAATACTACCACGAACTTATCCATATCATCCATGAAAACCTTATTTATCATGTTCATGAAGTATGCGGGTTCATTCGTGAGTCCAAAGGATACCACAGTGAACTCAAACTGCCCATACCTAGTCACGGAAGCTGTCTTTGGGATGTCACTCTCTCGAATCTTCATCTGATGATAGCCAGATCTGAGATCAATCTTGGAGAAATACTTGGCACCTCGAAGCTGATCAAGTAAATCATCAATCCTTGGCAGGAGGTACTTGTTCTTGATGGTGACTGCGTTCAAGTTCCGGTAATCAATGCACATTCTCATTGAGCCATCCTTCCTCTTAAGAAACAAAACAGGGGATCTCCAGGGTGAAGCACTAGGTCTGATATATCCCTTCGAGATGAGCTCATCAAGCTGTTTCTTGAACTCGACCAGTTCATCAACTGACATGCGATAGGGTCTCTTGGCAATGGGTCCTGTTCCCGGCAAAAGATCAATGATGAACTCTACATCACGGTCTGGTGGCATACCCGATAATTCTTCAGGGAATACATCGGGATAGTCTCTGACCACAGGCACATCATGAACTGTCTTCTCCTCTTTTTGTGATTCTGAACTTACTTTAAGGGCACATAGGATAGAGGTGCACTTTCCAAACTGGGGTTCCCATCTAATGACTTGGCCTGATGGGTGGGTCACTTGGACATATCTAGGTGAACATGATATGATGCCTCGGTGAATGGTTAACCAATCCATGCCTAAGATGACATCTAGGTTAGTGGAAGGTAACAGGGTTAGGTCGGCTTTAAAGATAAGACCCTCAATGGTAAGACTCACTCCCTTACAGATGTGGGTGCATTTTAGGTCTCCTAAAGGTGAATTGGTGATGATAGGCTTTTCACGTGGGGTTACAGGCAGGTCATGCTCTTGAGCAAACTTGGATGATATGTAGGAACAAGTTGCTCCAGAGTCAAATAGAACTGATGCAGTATTGCCATTAACTAAAAACATACCATACACAACGTCAGGGGCAGCCTGTGCTTCCTCGGCGTCCAGATGGTTGAGACGTCCATGGGTAGCAGATCCCTTGAACTGAGACTTTTGAGTAGCTGAGTTCTGAGGGCACTGAGCGGCTTTGTGACCTGGTTGGCCACAAGCGAAGCAGGTGAAAGGCGCACCGCCTGTAGGGGTTGGCGCGGGTGCCTTCCAGTTTCCAGTGCCTAGTGCGGAGCGGTTCTGTGCTGGGCGTTCATTCACATAGCGGGGACGGTTGGAACGGTCTTGAGTGTTGCGGTTCTGAGCATAACGGTCCTAGGTGTAATGATCCTGAGCAGGGTGGGAGTATATGGTGGTGTAGCCTCCACCACCCCTACTCGATCCAGGGTTGTCATCCCTGTTGTGGCGTGAGCGTTCCCTAGATGGTGCATCTTTACGGAACCTCTTGCGATCACGGCCACGGAAAGACTCCTCAGGCTTACGCTTCCTCTCCCTGTACTCTTCTCCAGCTTTAGCACGGTCCTTCTCAATCTGGATGCAGCGATCCACCAGAGCACGCAACGTGTTACTCTCAATACCGCCAAACTTCAGCTTGATGTGCGGGTTAAGTCCCTTGCGGTAATAGTATAGCTTCTCCTTCTCAGAGTTCACAACATAGGAAGGTGCATAGCGCAGAAGGTTGGTGAAATAAGTAGTGTACTCGGTCACCTTGTCCTTTCCCATCTTGATGTTGCGGAACTCCTCGGCTTTGGCCTCCATGATACCCTTGGGAATGTGATACTCAGTGAATGCTTCGACAAACTCATCCCACGAGATGTTGGCAGGGTCCTCATGGGAATCACTGAAACTGTCCCACCAGGCGCGTGCTGCACCTGTGAGCTGGTGTGTGGCAGCTCCAACACACTCATCGTCGGTGAAAGTGGTGAGGTCAAGCTTCTTCTCCATCTCCTTGAGCCAGTCATCGGTCATAAGGGGGTCAGGGTCGGTGCCATCATAGGCAGGTGGCCTCAGCTTCAGAAATCCTTCCAGCTTCCTTTGGAAGTCATTCTGCTGACCTCCCTGGCGATGGTTTGCTCCGTCAACAAGGGCTGCAAGAAGTTGGGTCTGCTACGCCATCACTTCTGCCAGGTTTGGTGGTGGTGGTGGTGGAATGTTCTCCTCAACAGGCGGCGGGGTATTCTCCAGGTTGAAGGGTATCCCTCCACGTCCACGGCCACGGTTGTTGCCACCACGTCCCCCATTTGGTTCGGCTGGTTCGGGGATGGGTGCACGTCCACGGTTCATTAGGCGAGCAGATCGGTGGTTCGGCATCTGCAACACGGATCATAGAAATTTTAGTGTTTGTGCCATAAGTGCTTATAATTCAATATGATTACATGATTTTGATGATTTAAAGAAAAGCATTCATACTATCCAACACTCATTACAAAGAAGCAATAAGATCCATAAGATGTAATAAGATCCAAAAACATTCATTACATGAGTTTTATTACATAGCAACATCTCCAGTAGCTACACTTAAAGACGTGCGAGAATCGTACTACGCATAGTGTCTCATAATACATCTCATAAGGGGTACATCATGGGGTACAACTTATGGAAGCCACTGACATGACTCATGACCACGCAGGGTCATCTACTCTAACTCGTACACCACAGCTAGGGTACGACTGTTCTCAATCTTGATCTCCTCGTTAGACTTGTGAAGTCGGGACACGTACTTCAAGGCATCGGTGTGGCAGAACCTCCTAAATTATAGGGCCCACATGCACCTGTCACTGTCCAACGACCTTTGACATTTATGCATATGTTACCGATAACTTAAGAAGACTGTCGGGTGTCCTCGGAGAACCCCGAATCATCCACGATTTCCGGCGCAGATCACATTACGTAGTCATTGCAAGATACAACATTTATCCAAATATCAACACAGAGTAAATCAGCGGAAGTCTTACAATAACTTAGTTTACAAAACATTTATTTCAAACCTTACAAACTAAGTTCGATTATTATTACAAAACGTAGTAGTGGAGTGGCATTATAATATATACAAAACACACAAATATCAATCGCCTCGCCTAAGGGCCCACATTACTTATCATCAACGATCAATAACAAATATGCAAAGACGATCCAAAACAGATCTCGCTCATGAGCCTCACCTCGCAACAAGGGTCAATAAAACCCCGAGTACGAAAGTACTCAACAAGACTTAACCGAAATAAAACCGATAAGACTCGTGAATGCAGTGCTCGTGGATTCAAGGTATGGCTTTAGCAATAATCAAAGTTCTTTTGCTTAAAAGCACTTTAACAAAATTCTTTGTATCAATATTTAAAATCTCATCGATCATATACAAAGTCGACACGATCCGTATTAAGATCATGAAACTTCATATCCAACACTTTCTCGAACCATTCTCGAGTTCCAGCTTATTAATACTACGATGATGAACAGAGAAGCGAGTCTCCATAACCGAGGAGCAACGACGATTCAATCGATTATAAACCCAAATGGGACTTCCAAACCACATTTATATATGTAGGTCCCCGACCTACATATACCAACCTACCCTTGGATCCTCTAAACAACAAGAACGGGTCCGCGCCACCCGAGAGCACAAAGACACCTCAAATCCGCCACATTCCAGCCACGACGGGGTACACGCTACTCTCCGCCATCTCTCCACTCCCAAAGGCGCGAGTAGCCATTCTCGTAATAGAATAGCCAAGTTAAGGCTTACCGAGTATGTGGTTAGTACTACAAAGTCTCACCGCAAGCAGCTCACCAACGGTACGGACCTTAATCGACACAAAGTGAAAGAACCCGCCACAAGACATTACCGTGTCTTGTGGCTCACACACACCGAGTCCGCCTTGGCCTAGATTTATTACTCCACATTGCCATATCACATGATAACATAAGTAACCAAAGTTCCATTTAAAACTCGCAGTGATGTAAATCACCCAACTCGATCGGTCTAAGCAGAGCTAAGCATAACTAGGCATATACGATTTTAAACGGGTAACAAGGTAGATATGGAACAACAAGGTTGATAATGCAACAATTTAGGTTTCCACTTGACTTCTAATCACTTAATGCAAGATTGAAAAGCAAAAGCGAAATCAATTTGTAAAATACAAGGTAGGGTTATATGCATCCGGGCTTGCCTTCGTTGATTTGAAAAATCCGCCTCTGCGACGCTTTCACAAGTCTTCGATCCGACCTCAACAGCATGAGATCAACCTCCTCCGCAACTTGATTAACTACCACGTGCTCACCTTCGCTTACTACACGTAGTAACATTGCCATGCTTAACATGATGTGGAATATGAAACATGATGCTCGATGATGGATACAAAAATAAATAAATTGATACAATTTTTCTTCGCAGACAATTATAAACCAAATTAACCAAACCATATTCAGAATCGATGTGACCACGCTTAGCACCGATCACTTTGGTGAACTCTCCACCACTATGGTGAACTATCCGGTGTGAACTATCCGACCACTACGGTGAACTATCCGACCACTACGGTGAACTATCCGACCACTATGGTGAACTATCCGACCACTATGGTGAACTATCCGACCACTATGGTGAACTATCCGACCACTACGGTGAACTATCCGACCACTACGGTGAACTATGCGAAGCAAAGATCGCCGGTAAGGGAGAACCGCGATCGCAGCGATCAAAATGAGTAAACAACAATCGACGAAAGACTACAAAGAGATCGAAACGAAACCGTAAGTACACCGATTATGCATAACGGCTCACCGAAAAACTCGCCACGATGACACGCCAAGAGCGGTGAAGTTGTCGACCTCGAGGAAGAAAAAAAACGTGGACAAATGAAGTTCTCGCAATTTCAAAGCGATCAAGGCTAGCCGGGCCGGATTCGCAAGGAAAAGACGGAACTAGGACGGCCTTTTACCGAGATGGCAACAGCGCTTAGGGAGACGATGCGCGAGCTTGTTGGAGCGATGACAACGACGGTGGTGAAAATAAAGGAAGAAAACGACGATGACGACGCCTTGGTACTTATAGCGCGCAGCAGAAGTCAAGGAAGCCACGACGAGAGCTATTTCCGTACAAATACGACATCAAAGACGGCCACGACACGCTCGAACGCCAAGAAGGAACGACGGCAATGTAAGCTTAGGCGGTGAACACTGCTCACAAAATTACAAAATTGCCATACGCCAAAAATTCACAATTTACTCTCAAATTTTTCATAACAACTCAAAAATCTCCAAAAACAAAAGTTGTTCAAAATTGAAAGTTCTACAACTTTGCTTCTATAACCATCTCCTAATTTCGCCTAGATTTTGAAATGGATTTTCGTGGTAGGATTTAAATGTCAAAAGCTGGGTTTTCTCGAAAAATTCAAAATCCAAACAAACTTTGAATTTAAGTCAAACAATACAATTCAACACATACCACATGAATATAAACTTGTTTTAGTGTATGCATCTCAAAGTTTTCACCAAATGCCAAATGCTTTGCAATGCATATGATGACATGTCGTTTTAGTATTTTAAACACCCGAGGTGTTACAATCCTTCCTCCTAAAAGAAATCTCACCCGAGATTCAAAGCCATAGAGTAAGTAATGGAAAAGGAAATGTGTTAATCCAAAACATCCCGAACTCTTCCATAAAACAAGTGAGGTTTCTTTACAAAACACTATTTGTAGTAACCGAGCTCAACTAACATTATCTATTCTATATTGACGCTTAGAAACTCGAAATTTTTCTAACAAGTAATCTTCTCGATTCCTGTGTAGCTTCCTCTTCGAATGTTGATTCCATTGTATTTTATAGAACTTTATTGTCCTCCTTCGAGTAACACGATCTTTCTCGAGCCAACACTGGATAGGATATTCTAATAAGTCAAATCTGATTCAAGTCCTACCCTTCAATCTCAACATTCTCTCAGCACTCGGAGACACTTCTTCAATTGAGAAACATGGAATACATCATGCAATCACCGATAGATGTTCGTAATTTCAAGCGATAGGCCACTTTTCCATACCTCTCCAAAATTTGAAATGGTCCAATATATCGAGGTGCTAACTTGCCTTTAACACCAAAACGAGTAACTCCCTTCATTGGTGATACTTTAAGATACACAAAGTCCCTTTGTTAAACGTCAATGGTCGACGCCGCTTATCTCGCATAACTCTTTTGTCGGACTGAGCTATCTTCAAATTACTTTGTATTTGCCTAACCTTGTCTTCTGCTTTTTCACAAGATCAACTCCAAAGAATCTTCTTTCTCCTGCTCGCACTAACTCAACGATGTTCTCGCATCACGACCATAGAGTGCTTCAAATGGAGCCATTCTAATGCTTTCCTCGATAACTATTGTTATATGAGAACTCAGCCAAAGGCAAACACTCATCCCACTTCTTGGAATAGTTAAGGACACAACACCTTAACATATCTTCAAGTACTTGATTGACTCTTTCACCGGCCCATCACCAGGGGTGATAGGTCAGACTAAATGTAAGCTTGGTTCCCAACGAAGAATGTAATTGTTTCCAAAAATCGAGACAAACTGTACCCCTATCCGACACTATGGTCTTTGGTACTCCATGTAGGCTCATAATTCTTGCTAAATATATCTTGGCATATTGGACAATAGAATATGTATTCCTGACCGAATAAAATGTGTCGACTTGGTTAGTCGATCCACAATCACCCATACCGAGTCAAATCCTTTGATGTCTTGGGTAGACCAACAATAAAGTCCATACTTATATCCTCCCACTTCCAAGCTGGAATAGGTAATGGTTGTAATTCTCCAAAGAGACCTCAAATGTATAGCTTTCACTTTCCGACAAGTATCACACTTTGCTATATACCTTGCAATTTCTATCTTCATTTTGGTCCACCAAAACCTTTGTTTTAAGTCATGGTACATCTTGTTGCTTCCCTTGATGGATAGATAACCTAGTAGCATGTGCCTCATCTAGAATTGATCGCCAGAATCTCAGAAACTTTTGGTACCACCAAAGCGATCCTTGAACCATAACACATCTTCATCATCTATGTTAAAGCATTCCGCTTTTCCATTCTTGACTTTTTTCCTTGATATGGGCTATACCCTTATTTTCCTTCCGAGCAAAGAATAACTTGATCTCTAATAGTGGCTTCAACAATTATGTTGGTCAAATTGCCCTGTTGAATTACATCTACATTCAACTTCTCCATCTCTTGACATAAGGTCAAACCCATTGTTCTTACTTTCGTGCAATTGCAATAACTTTTATGACTTAGAGCATCTCGCAACCACATTTGCTTTTCTAGGATGATAATGCACTTCTAAGTTATAATCTTTAATCAGCTCTAACCATCTTCTTTGTCGATATTCAATTCTCGATCGAGTAAAGATATACTTTAAGCTCTTATGGTTCAGATATATATGGCATGTATTACCAAGTAGGTAATGCCGCCAAATCTTCAAAGAATGGACCACAAATGCTAACTCCAAATCATGAGTCTGATAGTGCTCTTCATGTTGCTTAAGTTGCCTAGATGCATAAGCAATGACTCGGCCTTCTTGCATCAACACACATCCAATACCAATACCCGACGATCACAATAGACGCCAAATGACTTCTCGATGTCGTTGGGCTAATATCGTGCAAAGGTCAACAATCTCTTCAAAGTCCGAAAAGCCTTTTCACAAATGACGACCAAACAAACTTGACTTGGTTCTTCAACAACTCAAGAATGGACTTTGACACTTTAGAGAAATCTGAATAAACCGACGGTAATACCCCCGCCAATCCCGTAAAACTCCTAACTTCATGAACTGTGGTTGGCGGTTTCCAATCAAGAACATCCTTCACTTTGCTTGGATCAATGTAAACTCCTTCCACGACAAGACATGTCCAAGAAATTGTACTTCCTTAAGCCAAAACTCACACTTGCTGAACTTTGCATATAGTTGATGTTCTTCAAACGAGTCGTAACAATTCGAGATGTTCCGCATGTTCTCCTTGCTCTTGGAATATACTAGAATGTCATCAATAAACACCACTACGAATTTGTCTAGCTCTGCATGAATACCGAATTCATCAAATACATGAAATGAGTCGGAGCATTGGTCAAACCAAAAGACATGACCAAATATTCATATAATCCATATCTTGTGGTAAATGCCGCTTTGGGAATATCTTCAGTTTTATCTTGATTTGGTGATATCCCCGACCTCAAATCTATCTTGAGAAAACTTTGGCTCCGCCATTGATCAAAAAAGCAAATCTATCCGAGGTAATGGATACTTATTCTTGATGGTCACTTCATTCAACTGGACGGTAGTCGACACATAACCTCAAGGTCTCATCTTTCTTTTTCACAAAATTGCCGGACATCCCCAAGGTGATGAACTAGGTTGGATAAATCCCTTTATCAATCAATTCTTGCAACCGAGTCTTCAACTCGCTAACTCCTTAGGTGGCATCCTATAAGCTCTCCGAGAAATAGGAGCTGTTCCAGTTTTCAATTCTATGTTAAACCGACATCTCTATCCGTGGTAGACCGGTAATTCTTTAGGAAACACATCAGAAATTCACATACTACCGGATATCTCTAATCTCTTTGACGACAGCTTGCACAAACTTTGCCCAATCGATCTTCTTAAGGTTGGAAGTTGATAAGAAGTTGAGAAGCACTAGTCGGCAAACTTACCCTTATAGTTCTATTCAAAGCATTTATAACAAATTTTATGTCGATACATCCAATTCATTCCCAAAATTACATCTATATCCTCGTCCTTTAGGATAATCATGGTAGTGGGAAAAATATGCCCACCTGTGTTTATGGGTACCGGTATACCATTTCCTTAGTACACGACGCCCCCCAAGCATCAGATAAAGAAATTTTCCTTTGTTGTCCCAATTGAAATTTCATACTTCACAACAAATGCTCTATTGATGAAGGAATGCGATGCGCCGTAATCAAAAAGTATAATCACAGGATGATTGGCAACAGAAACATACCCATCATCACCGGCTCTCCTTCGTGAATTTCCCGCTTGAATATAGAAAACCCTTCCTGCCTTCCTCTCATCTTTGCCCTTCCGAGCATTCTCGATTGTGGTTCTTGTTTGGTGCTTGACCTCGTTGTTGATTGGCAGGGCCTTTCGATAATTTTGATTAGCTCGCCTAGGATATGGACATTCCCTAGAGAAATGACCAGTCCTCCCACAATTGTAACACTGGATAGTTGTGACCTCGTGATGTTGGAGCATTACCACTAGGAACATTGGTTGACTGTGAGTTCGGATAGGTTATAGCAGATTTGGACATTTGATCATTGTCTGCTTGGAATCATGCATGACGATAAGGAGGACGATAATGGTTTATCGGATGATAAATCACTCTCGCTTCTTTTGGGTTCCACCAAAAGGTCCAGACGGCACATTCTTTTTTCTTCTTGAGCTCCTTATGTCGCCGATATTTTGCCTCTCTCAGCAAGTGCAATATTTATCGCCTCATGATAAGTGATATTGGTACAGTCATCATCATTGTCCGCAGCTTGGTATTCGCACTCTCATGAACCATTTCTTTTTTTTTGGCATCCGTATTGACATGTTCTGGTGCATATTGTGACAGTGATTGAATCTTCCTACATATCGCATCACAGCTTTGATCTCCTTGCTTCAAGGCAAGGAACTCTTCTAACTTCATAGCCATCACTCCTTCAGGGATATAATAGGCTCTAAAAGCAAAGACGAAACTCTATCCAAGTTAATGGAACACCAAGGGTTGTATGGCCATAAGGTTTGCATACCAAGCACCGGCTGCACCTCTAAGTTGTCAAGCGCAAACACCGGCTTCAAACTCCGCAAATGAATAAGATCAAATTTCGCTCCATGGTCCTAAGCCGCCATCACCTCCAATGGTTCATCACCTTTTAGTGAACACCGGGGTTTTGTATCCGTGAAGTCAACATATGTAGCCTCATGCCCGTTAGGATTAAGCGTCCGCATTTCTATGCATCCGATTTTGATTACTTTGAGCCATCTCATGAAGCAAACGAGAATTTTCCATACCACATTGACTAATGCAAATGATAGCATCACCCAAATTGGTCGGCATTGGTGGCGGGTGGGGATATCATCATCATCTTGTGAAGTACCAGAATATGCGATCCTCAAGGCATTTACGACGATCTCGCTCATAACAAACCAAACTTTATTCACAAGCCTTTATTCAAAGATCCTAAAGCTTACTACAACGCATTACATCGGTGCCACTTATTTAAACACAAGACCACATCTAAACAAGACTACTTAACTTAACTAGAAGTAATTATTTCACAACTCTACTCCTTTTTGCGATTACATCAAACTTCAGCTCTCAGATCCATTCCGAATTATTACCGCCTTCATTATCACTTTCATCAATCATTACTAATTCTTCGGGATCTTCTTCTTCTTCTCGATTCACTTTCATCGGCAAGGATGACACACGGATCCAATGCATCAACTTGGGGTTCATGATTTGGATCTAGGAGATTGCTTAGCCTATGAACTTCCTCATGCGTATATGTATTATGCTCTTCTAAGTCTTCTACATAAAATTCTAACTCATGAGTTCTAACTCTAGCTACATTTTCCCTATGCCAAGCTTCATTCCTTCCTTCCACTGCATTTAACTAACATACGCTCATAGCTTCTTGTGAGCTGTGGTAAGACGCCTTAATTGTTCCCGTAATCCGCCCACCGAATGGCGCCCATAGCCCTATCTCTAGTAGCTTGGGCTAACTCTCGCAGAAATCCTTCAGATTCTCCCCCGAGGATCGTGCCTAGCGCCATATCGCTAGCACCATCATTCCTAGGGGCAAGTTGGTGACGAGGAACCCTTTGGGTCCAAAGTGACTTACGGGCGCCATCTTGGCACGAGCCATATCAAGGAAACCAATTTAATCCAAGTAAGACCACTTGATCAAAGTCTAAAGAGAGCAGCTATGATGGATTACATTCTCAAATCGCACTCATTACTCAACCTGCATTAAGAGGTGAAGGAAGTAACGAGTGAATTATTCATGATGCATGATGAATCGCTTTCTTACGAACAAAAAAAAGACATCAAAGTTTATAATGCACATAAACAACATTTATTTTTATATAGGGCATAGTAAGATTACTACTCCACCACACAAGACCCTTTTAATCAAATAAGGAATGGTGAGAAAGAAATAAGATAATTCGTAAGCAATTTGGACCAAACTATCAAGTTAAATTTAGTCATCCAAATCATTTTGAAGTTTTTGTAAAACAATACAACAAAAACCTTGTAACGATCGCTCGATACCATTCTCGTAAGCGTAACCTCCTAAATTATAGGGCCCACATGCACCGCCACCGTCCAACGACCTTTGACATTTATGCATATGTTACCGATAACTTAAGAAGACTGTCGGGTGTCCTCGAGAACCCCGAATCATCCACGATTTCCGAAAGCAGATCACATTACGTAGTCATTGCAAGATACAACATTTATCCAAATATCAACACAGAGTAAATCAATGAAGTCTTACAATAACTTAGTTTACAAAACATTTATTTCAAACCTTACAAACTAAGTTCGATTATTATTACAAAACGTAGTAGTGGAGTGGCATTATAATATATACAAAACACACAAATATCACCGCCTTCGCCTAAGGGCACACACATTACTTATCATCAACGATCGAATAATAAATATGCAAAGACGATCCAAAACAGATCCGCTTATGAGCCTCACCGCAACAAGGGTCAATAAACCCCGAGTAATGAAAAGTACTCAACAAGACTTAACCAAATAAAACCGATAAGACTCAGAATGCAGCTCGTGGATTCAAGGTATGGCTTTAGCAATAATCAAAGTTCTTTTGCTTAAAAGCACTTTAACAAAATTCTTTGTATCAATATTTAAAATCTCATCGATCATATACAAAGTCGACACGATCCGTATTAAGATCATGAAACTTCATATCCAACACTTTCTCGAACCATTCTCGAGTTCCAGCTTATTAATACTACGATGATGAACAGAGAAGCGAGTCTCCATAACCGAGGAGCAACGACGATTCAATCGATTATAAACCCAAATTGGGACTTCCAGACCACATTTACATATGTAGGTCCCCGACCTACATATACCAACCTACCCTTGGATCCTCTAAACAAGAACGGGTCCGCGCCACCCGAGAGCACAAAGACACCTCAAATCCGCCACATTCCAGCCACGAGGGTACACGCTATCTCGCCATCTCTCCACTCCCAAAGGCGCCGAGTAGCCATTCTCGTAATAGAATAGCCAAGTTAAGGCTTACCGAGTATGTGGTTAGTACTACAAAGTCTCACCGCAAGCAGCTTCACCAACGGTACGGACCTTAATCGACACAAAGTGAAGAACCCGCCACAAAGACATTACCAGTCTTTGTGGCTCACACACACCGAGTCCGCCTTGGCCTAGATTTATTACTCCACATTGCCATATCACATGATAACATAAGTAACCAAAGTTCCATTTAAAACTCGCAGTGACAGTGTAATCACCCAACTCCCGATCGGTCTAAGCAGAGCTAAGCATAACTAGGCATATACGATTTTAAACGGGTAACAAGGTAGATATGGAACAACAAGGTTGATAATGCAACAATAATTAGGTTTCCACTTGACTTCTAATCACTTAATGCAAGATTGAAAAGCAAAAGCGAAATCAATTTGTAAAATACAAGGTAGGGTTATATGCATCCGGGCTTGCCTTCGTTGATTTTAAAAGTCCGCCTCTCGCGACGCTTCACAAGTCTTCGATCCGACCTCAACAGATGATCAACCTCCTCCGCAACTTGATTAACTACCACGTGCTCACCTTCGCTTACTACACGTAGTAACATTGCCATGCTTAACATGATGTGGAATATGAAACATGATGCTCGATGATGGATACAAAAATAAATAAATTGATACAATTTTTCTTCGCAGAGACAGCACAAACCAAATTAACCAAACCATATTCAGAATCGATGTGACCACGCTTAGCACCGATCACTTTGGTGAACTCTCCACCACTATGGTGAACTATCCGACCACTATGGTGAACTATCCGACCACTACGGTGAACTATCCGACCACCACTACGGTGAACTATCCGACCACTATGGTGAACTATCCGACCACTATGGTGAACTATCCGACCACTATGGTGAACTATCCGACCACTACGGTGAACTATCCGACCACTACGGTGAACTATGCGAAGCAAAGATCGTCGGTAAGGAGAACCGCGATCGCAGCAAATGATCAAAATGAGTAAACAACAACCGATTTAAAGACTACAAAGATCGAAACGAAACCGTAAGTACACCGACATTACGCATAACGGCTCACCGAAAAACTCGCCACGATGACACGCCTGCAGAAGGTGAAGTTGTCAACCTCGAGGAAGAAAAAAACGGGACAAAGAAGTTCTCGGCAATTTCAAAGCGATCAAGGCTAGCCGGCCGGATTCGCAAGGAAAAGACGGAACTAGGACGGCCTTTACCGAGATGGCAACAAAGCTTAGGGAGACGATGCGAGCTTGTTGGAGCGATGACAACGACGGTGGTGAAAACAAAGGAAGAAAACGACGATGACGACGCCTTGGTACTTATAGCGCGCGCAGAAGCTCAAGGAAGCCACGACGAGCTATTTCCGTGCAAATACGACATCAAAGACGGCCACGACACGCCTGAACGCCAAGAAGGAACGACGGCAATGTAGCTTAGGCGGTGAACACTGCTCACAAAATTACAAAATTGCCATACGCCAAAAATTCACAATTTACTCTCAAATTTTTCATAACAACTCAAAATCTCCAAAAACAAAAGTTGTTCAAAATTGAAAGTTCTACAACTTTGCTTCTATAACCATCTCCTAATTCTGCCTAGATTTTGAAATGGATTTTCGGGTAGGATTTAAATGTCAAAAGCGGGTTTTCTCGAAAAATTCAAAATCCAAACAAACTTTGAATTTAAGTCAAACAATACAATTCAACACATACCACATGAATATAAACTTGTTTTAGTGTATGCATCTCAAAGTTTTCACCAAATGCCAAATGCTTTGCAATGCATATGATGACATGTCGTTTTAGTATTTTAAACACCCGAGGTGTTACAATCATGTAGCTCCTCAAGAGGGCTTGGCTCTAGGTAGGTAGGGCAAAGGCCCAGGGTTGAGGCGAGTCGGGGCTAACTCAAACCTCTATCCTCGGCTTCGCTTCTTGTCACTAATCTCCTTGGGTAGCTGATCCCACATACCCTTCATCTCCCTGAGGCGCTTCTTGTCAGACTTCTACCAAGCCTGCCAAGTCCTCTCACACTTGTCCTGTAGGTACTCATTCTGCCTGAGTGCCTCGATCAGGTGACCCTGGTTACGAACGGCCTTCTTCCTGAACTCCTCTAGCTCCTGGGTCATAGTCTTGTTCTGAGATTGGATTTTCAGCATATCAATCCCCTTGGACCTCTCTCTATCTCCTCTGCGGTTGAACTCAGCCTTCTTGTCGTCCAACTCTCTCTACAACTCTAAGACCTTGCTGTCGAGGTAGCAGTTCCTGTTGCCTAGGTCGGCTGCTTTGTCCTGTAAGTCAGCGACCTCGGCTCTGTGGACTTCTTCACGACGGTTGAACTCGTCCTATAGCTTGGCAACTATCTCAAGCAGACTAGCTCGCTCCTGTGCTCCCTGCGAGTCTCGCTCCTGGTACTCCCATAGAAGGGCCTGGTCCTGTCGTCTCTTCTGCTCAAGCTGGGTCACATACCTGTCCTGCTCTAGTAGATGGATAGCTGAGACGCGAAGGCATCTGTCCTCCTCTGTAAAGATAACTCTGTCGGCTGCGAAACTTTGCTCACTAGGGGTAAGGCTGAGGTCGAGGGCCTAGGGAAGTAGATGAAACTCTGTCGTCTTCAGGTGCTCATAGTGGTCCCTCATCACTCTACGAAGTGCCTTGTGTGAGATAGCTCGCAGTCCCTCCTCAACTGTGTCCTCTATAGTCAACTCGGTGCAAGCTGGGACAGAAGGTAAGGTAGTGCTAGCTGGGAATTCGACTGAGGTGAAAACCGGTCCTTCGATTCCTCCTTTCTGAGCTGACTTCCCAGTGCAGGTGACCTTGACAAGCTCGTTAGGGACTCCTAACGTGACGAAAACTCGACAGAGGGTCTGTGCAAATCCCCCGAGCTCACATAGGTCGAAGGTAAGCTTGGCGTGGTCCAGAGGTAGCGATCCTAGAGGCGGCCATTCGTCATTCGTTGCCATCTGCATGTTTCAAGGAACAGGTGTTAGCAGGTCAATAATAGATAAGCCTTGCATAGAAGTAAATGCAGGGTCGGTATATAACCGAAAGAAGGGCTGTTCACGTCCTATTCTATCGTCCATTTCTAAGGGTTTCGTCCTATGGTCAAGTATGGCTCTGATACCAACTGAAGCGACCTGATTTCCGCGAAGGGAAATCCACAGAGTCGAAGTGTAATAAGACCGTTGTAGATCATATTACCAAAATCCCAATCGAATATCACATCCATACAACGTAATATCAGAGTACAAATAGTGTGGAATTACATAAATTATTACATCGCCGCATTGGCGGAATCAAAAGTAGCATTTATTCAGAACAGCTTGAAGATAAGATCGCCAAACTCGAGCGTAGGAACGAACCCCTCAACCGTCAAACTCCTTGGAACTATACTCCCCAGCAGAACCTGTGTGCCAAAATTTATCAGTACGATTTATACTGGCCACTCCCACCCTATGAGCATTGCTTTGTGGAAATTAGATGCAAGTTGGATATAATCAAAAGGAACCTATAAGGCTGGGGTTTCCTATGTATTAGCTTATCAAGTACATAATAATAGTTGGTCAAGTTTTAACACCATTCCCACACACATTCCACCCCATTCCCATTCTAGAGCCAGGTTTCGATCCTGGGAAATCGATATACCACCATCTCCACACCATCACCATACCACACCCATACCATCGCTCAGTCGACAGGCCAACTCCCTCTCGGCACTGTCTCAAGGCCCGTAGCCCCTGGCTACGTCCGAACACTCACTCCCAGGGAGAGAAGAGAAGGACTCATCTCACTATCTGGTTTAAGCGAAACCTAGGAAAGGTCCATAGCCGACAAGTCGGCATATGTATCGATCGATCAACCATACACTCTGCAGAGGTTTTACATAACCACAAGATCCGCCTTCCTCGCTGACCGTCGTCAACTCAGCTGATTCTGGCCGCTTGCTAGCCTAGCATAATGCCACTCTACCATTCAGCCCTGGTACACCCCAAGTCTAGTCTAGGGTGGCTGAAACTGTGAGTCATGAGCCAGGTCCACAAGGTCTCCATGAAGTCTCGGAAGGGTGTGGGGGAAATCCTCCGCGCCCCGTACCTCCTTACACCGTCCGCTATCAACCTAGCAGTAGTGGCAATATCCTACCAAGTAGTCCGGCCGTCCCGCACCATATAGGGCGAGTGGTACGTAAGGCTTCTCGGTGAATCTGAGTACTAGTAAGTCCTTAGGGATGACCAAGCCGAATGTCTTCATCGGGGTTTCCATTTACCGTGCCACCACAAAGACTCTCCACCCCGGCTCCTCCCATCATAGGTTCACACCTGTAGGCCACCTCATATACCATTTACCCACTACAGTGTCTCTCATCGACAAAAATATGGTCGACACCCACCGAGGGGCCCCGTGGTGGTAGATTATCGGTGAGAGCGTGTGTAATCAGGAACCGGATGGTGATACAAGGCACAGAGACAATGATTTAGAGACAGTTCGGTCAGTCTGGTCGACATAATACCCTACGTCCTATGTCTTTGGTGTATTGTATTGAGATGTATACAGATTAACCTGTCCTCTAGGAGACCCTCGTCTCTCCTTATATACTCCGAAGAGACAAGGTTACAAGTAAAGTATCCAATTTGGTACTATTACAATATCTAGTACAACTTGTAATCTTGATGTGCACGCCTTGATCTTACGGGTCGGGCCACCTCGGATGGTGCGGCCCATTTACCATCTTGTGGTACCCGGGGGTATATCCCCCACAGCTAGTCCCCGAGCGCCATGTATTCTGATGCGACACGCCATTCAAACCTTCTCCGAACAGTGAGGCTTGAGTTCTTGACATCTCCGACCACCGTTGTCGCCGGAGAAGTAGGTTGTCCGAAGAATGTATGGTGCTCTTAAGAAGAAAGAAAAAGATTTCCGTCCTGGGAAGTGTGCCCACTTGGGTTTCTATGAAGAAACGTAAGGGTGTCTTGAAGCGTAGCGTCTTTGATCGTCAGAGGCGTAGTGGTCGAAAAACAAACACATTCACCGCAAGGTGAAGTGTGCCCACTTAGTCCCCGAGTCTGGTAGTAGGTGACGTAGGCACGTGGTGCCAGGGTCTAAAAAGAATTCCCAGATAAGTTGAGAAACAAATCGTCGTACACGCGATACAAAATGCACCGGTAGGTGCATCGTACCGATGTAGTCCCCGAGCTTGCTGGAAGGCGAGGTATGAGCCTTGTAGCAAGGTCTAAACGAGAAAGAATATCCCAATCAGATGCGAAGTCGCCAGTCGCATGTAGTCGAGACGCCAAGTCCCCGAGCCGTGGGTCGAGGCGCGGTCCCTTTGAGCATGTGTCGAGGAGCGAGCGACGAAGTCCCCGAGCCGTGGTCGGAGAGTGGTCGAGGCAGTCCTCGAGCATAGGTCGTGGAGCGAGCGACGAAGTCCCCAAACTGTGGTCGGAGAGTGGTCAAGGCAGTCCCCGAGCACAGGTCGAGGAGCGAGCGACGAAGTCCCCGAGCCATGGTCGGAGAGTGGTCAAGGCAGTCCCCGAGCACAGGTCGAGGAGCGAGCGACGAAGTCCCCGAGCCGTGATCGGAGAGTGGTCGAGGCAGTCCCCGAGCACAGGTCGAGGAGCGAGCGACGAAGTCCCCGAGCTGTGGTCGGAGAGTGGTCGAGGCAGTCCCCGAGCACAGGTCAAGGAGCGAGTGACGAAGTCCCCAAGCATAGCTCGAAATTACTGCAATATAAATATGTAGAATGGTAGTACATGATGTACAAAATAATAAATTATGGAGAAAATGACGCTCAACAGTCATTTGTAAATGAGCATGATGTGATAAAGCAGTTGGTACTTTGTAAACATCAGTGTTAATGTGAAGTTTGTGTTTATACTTAATATAAACTGCCCGACCAGTTATTATGTAGCTGAGCCTCCAGCCCTAGCTAGCCCGTTAACCATAACGCGGGGCACGGAGCCCGTGCACGTGTAGGAAGAACAAAGCGTCGCTAAGGAGCCGCTGCCGACCACCCATAACGCAGAGGGCAGACGCTCATGCACGTGTAGGGAGGAGCCGGAGACAGGGCCTTTTCTGGAAACATCGAGCGTCAACATGACTGGTCGAGGATTTGCATGAAGTATAGCTGTATGTTATATTTAAGATTGTATACATGGACAAACGTTATTTGAAGAATAATTATGACAAGGACGTTGTGGAGAAACGTCGTAATGAAAATTATATTAAATATAAATATTAGAAGTGTACTTATCTTTGATAGAAATCTGGTCGGTGGCGATGAAGTTGTCCGGTCCTCGAGCTTTTCGGCCTGTTGTGATGGTGGTTGCGGTTGTCGTAGCGCCGTTCTTCGCGGCGATCATCATTGTGACGTAGTCTTGTGGTCGAGGTGGTCGAAGCTCGGTAGAGCCGCTCGAGACGTGGTCGACGTGGTCCGTGGTCGATGTGGTTGGAGCTCGGCGAAACCGCTCGAGACGTGGTCGACGTGGTCCGTGGTCGACATGGTCGGAACTCAGCGGAGCCACTCGAGACGTGGTCGACGTGGTCCGTGGTCGATGTGGTCGGAGAGATCGTTGACTGATCGGAGAAGCGATGCCGTATGGCACTTTGATAGAAGACCGAGCGGAGTAGTCGGCCTGTCGCGATGTCCGAATAGGTGGATGTCATACGGACGGCTCACTTATGACTTGGGCGGTTCGCTTGATGGCTTGGACGGCACTCTTAGCAGTACGTTCGATGGAGGGCCGACGCCACATCCGTGCCTCAGAAAATCATCGCGGCGATCATGTTGACGTCGGAGAGCTTTGTCGTCACGTACGCGGCTCCAATACTTGCTGTAGTATTCGTCTCGGATGCGGAGACTGGGCATGATGCACACGTATGTTGTTGTGCGTGTCAGCGCCATGGCTCAGAGATGTATATGCATGAATACATGCAATCATTTTCTTGATCATTGAAGATTAGCTAGCATGCTTGATAGATGCACCGTGCATGTATACATGTATACAAGCCTCAATATTTAATTAGCTTGCATGATCCTGTAGTTCCAATAATTCACCATGAGCTTCACGGTAAGCCGTAAGGCAACACGTGATGATGACGTCTTTCCGGTTTGCCTTGCATATGATTGAACCAAGTGGCGCGTCATGTCCAATCGAAGTCCGTGGATGTGGCCTCCATGCTGAACCATAGAAGTCAACTGCGGATTATGGAGGAGTTGACGATGAAGGCTGCCATGGATGGCGATGAGCCGGCGACGCTTGTCGACGGTGCGAGATGACAACGTCGAAAGATGTAGCTGGATTCCTGCCAGCTGTATTCACGCAGACATATGTAGAGATATATCCGGAGATGTACATGTATCGTAGGATGTGTTAATTGAAAGTAAAAAATCACTTAGCTTTTCATGTATAACATCTAGGTACTCCGATCGATGCAAGCCCTCGTCCATGATACGAAAGGATTGGATCAACTAGATGCAACTTCCTGTGCGGATATGTTTCGACCTTGCTGTCCCAGTCAAGATCCGTCGCTCATCCAAAGACACACACGAAAGTACGGGGGCCGCCACAGACGCTTCAAAAGCGCCACTGTCGCGAGATGCGTTTGGCACCAGGGCTTGATCGTTGTAGTCCACCGAAGAACGTCGCCGCGAGAACCCGGGTTGCGGCTAACGTCGTTGGTGAAGAAAATTCCATCTAGTTCGCCGGACGATCAGCACGCACAACCCCTAAAAGGGGACCCCTACCTGGCGCGCCACTGTCGACGAAATATGGTCGGTAGTCCACCGAGGGGGGTGCCCGTGGTGGTAGATTATCGGTAGACGATGCGTGTAATCAGGAACCAGATGGTGACACAGGGCACAGAGACAGCGATTTAGACAGGTTCGGGCCGTCTGGTCGACGTAATACCCTACGTCCTGTGTCTTTGGTGTATTGTATTGAGATGTATACAGATTAACCTGTCCTCTAGGGGACCCTCGTCTCTCCTTATATACTCCGAAGAGACAAGGTTACATGTAAAGTATTCAATTTGGTACTATTACAATATCTAGTACAACTTGTAATCTTGATGTGCACGCCTTGATCTTACGGGCCGGGCCACCTCGGATGGTGCGGCCCATGTACCATCTTGTGGTACCCGAGGGTATATCCCCCACAGTATCCATTCCAGGGGTGCCCAGGTAGCACCCCACGGCAAGACTTGCCCCAGGCTCGTCGTATACTCCAACTTGGTCGACACAACCCTCACCCTCCACGCACTCAAGTCACACACGCAGCACTCTCCCCATAGTCCAGATAACACCAGTTTCCACCATGCATCAATATAGTGCAAGCGTAGTAGAAGTAATAAGCAATGAAATATAGTAGCAAGCGTGTGACTAGCCTAACAGCAGGGTGAGCAGGGGTAAGATTGCGTCAAGATAAAGGTCATCAAGAAAGTATACTACCATGCAAGTCCTATCATAGTGTGATCATAACAAGAAAATAAAGCACTAGCATTTCTATTTTAGCCATGCGTAATAGGTGCTACGAGATTGGGTGGGATGTGGCACCTTCAGTGTAGTCGTCTTCGTACTCCTCACGGTACTCACGATCCTCGTCCGTCCGGTTCTCCTTCGAGTCTGCAAACGATCGCATTATAGTCGCGTTAGCGACGTCTATAGAATGGCACAAAGAAGCAATGAAAATTCAAAAGAGCCAAATGCACTCAAACATGGGTTCATTGCGTAGAGCTTGATTTTAGATGAATTTTGGTCCTAGTTTCGTATTTTTCTGAGGTCATATGAATTAGTTATGAATTTATGAAGTTTTAATCATTTCTAAAAATGGAAAAGGCTGAATTAATCCTGGGCTGACACGTGTCACGCTGTGACTGGTCCACGTGGCATGCTGACGTCTGCATGACATCATCATCTCGGTTCTGAGCTGACAGGTGGGGTCCAGCTGATGTCAGCATGACGTCATCAACGTCATCCATTCCGACAGGTGGGGCCAGAGGCTCTTGGGTCACTGACATGTGGGTCTGGTCAAAGTCAACGTCAAGTCAACGGGCGAGTCAACGGTTAGGGTCACTGACGTGTGGGGCCAGGGCTACTGACGTCAGCAGCTGATGTCATCATGACGTCAGCATGACATGACCTTGGCTGTGTTGTTACTGACAGGTGGGACCCACGTGACGTCGTCATGACGTCAGCATGACGTCATTTGTTGACAGGTGGGTCCGGAGTCTTTGTGACACTGACATGTGGGGCCAGGTCAACCGTCAATGTTGACCGGTCAACGGTCAACTCGAACTGGGTCTCAACGGTCTCTGGCGGGCTCGGGTTGGGCCGGTCTGGGCTGGGCCGGGCCGGACACGTGGCAAGCTGTGGCGCTACCATGTCGTAGTCGTGGGCCTCCACTGGGCTTGGTGCACAGGCATGGTCCACGGTGGGCGCAAGCGCTGGTCTATGGTGGACCGCGTCTCCTTCCGGTGAACTGCGTCCACCCTTCCTTTCTTCTCTCTATGGTCTACGTGTACCGGGTGTAGGTGCGTGCGGCCGGCGAGGGAAGGACTCTGCTTCTGTCCCCGGCGTGCTCCCACCGGTGATGTGCTCGCCGGTGTGGTCCTACGGCGGCGCTGGCACCCAATTAAGGTGGGGGAAAGCTTCCCCAGGCCACGGCGAACACGTTGGTGGGATCTAGGTGGCTGCCGGGGCTTTCCAGGGCGTTGGCCATGGTGGTCGGTGGCTCGGCGGTGCTCGTCGGTGATGAAGTCGCGCGTGTAGGCTCCCTGGTGGCTCGACTGGGCGGATAAGAGCTTCAGTGGGTCCGTGGGAGCACGGCGAGGGCGTCCAGGGCTCAAGGCGGGGCTCGGGTTCTCATGTGGCCGGTAGGGGCTCCACGACGTCCACGGCAGCATGGTGGCGACGACGAGGCACGCAGGAGCACTACGAGGCACTGGTGGGGCGATCTCGGTGTGGTCGTGGATGTGCGTGTGAGTGCATGTGTACCCAGAGGCCGGAGACGGCCTTGGCCTACGCGCTCCCGGTGTGGAGCGCCATGGCCGACACAGCGAGGTCCGGCGGCGAGCACGGGAAAACCAGGGCTCACCTTTGGTGTCGTGGAAGATAGGATGGTGACACAGTGGCGGGTTGTGGCCGTGTAGCTCCAGAAGCAGCGCAGTGTAGTGCAGTGTAGCGCAGCGTCGACATGCTTGATCGGGGCGTCGTCCTCCGCTCCGGTAACACCGGCGACGTCACGCGGCTTCGGCGCACCCCCTTCTTCTTCCTCTCCCCCCTCTTCTCTCTTGGCTCGGGTGTGCTGTGGACGGCCACAAAGTGGTGGCGGGGCAATGAGAGAGCTCAGGGGCTCCCGAGGCCGGGGCTTTTATAGCAGAGCTCCACGGCACCCATGGCGGACGGTGATCGAGCGGTGGAGGCGCGTGCACTGCATCCAACGACCCGCGCGTGGTTGCGTGGGCGCAGCGCCAAGGGAACAGGGCCATGCCCTTGGCGTGACCCCCTGACCCACTCCTGCCAGCGCTGTCGGCCTCCGGTCGCGCGGGCAGTTGAGGCGTGGGCAGAGAAGATGAACAGGAAGGCTGACGGGTGGGGTCCAGCTGCAGTGGCAGCAAGGGAAGTGGGGAGGCGCGCGGGCGTGGGCGACGCGCGAGCTGGCTGTGTGGGCCACGCACGGTCAGGCCAGGTCTGCTTGCAGCCGCGTGTGGGCCAGCGGAGGGGGAGAAGTGGAGGGTTGGGCCAGTAGTTTGGTCGCGCGGGTTGGGCCGACCTGCGCGTGAAGCTGGGCTGTGAGGCTTTTTCTTCTTTTCTTTTTCTGTTTTGTTTTTCTTCTCCATTGTTTGAATTCAAATTTGGTTTAAAATTTGAATTCCAAATTGGTGCACCAAATTCATTGGAGTTTTAGATATGAGGCCCACAACATTCTTATATAAATATTAGGAATTTATTTAGCTATTTTGTATAACAAAAATAGGTGTGGTTTTGTTATACAAAAATAGAATTAGTTTTCTCTTTAAACCTTTATTCTTTGGTTTGAGTATTAATTACTTTATGGTGTATTTCTTTAAAGGAGTTTTTAGGCTTTAAATAGAACAGACAAGATTCCAAATCACCATTTTATTTAACAATGTATGCTATGTTTCTTTTGTCAGTATTTAAATAAACATGATTAACATATGGCATGCCATGCTTATGTGTTGTCTTGGGTTGGGGTTAGACCTAATGCATCTCTTAGGTTGGGTTTCTATACATGACACTCATCAACACATGAAAGTTTTGAAGAAAAATTTTGTAGTTGTGATTTTTAGTATATGAATTTTTGGGTTGTTACATCTATGTTTTTTTGAAGAAAATATTAGATGCTCTTGGAGATGCTCTTAGAAGGGGATATCATATTTTGCTTCTGAGGGTATACATAAATTAAGTTGATGTGTGCAAACTAATGCTTGGATTATATGTGCAAATGGATCTATCGCCGCTCTCACACGCGTATTAAATTTTGAAAAGAGTAGGTGCAAACATGGAAAAAATAATAAAGACGTACTGCAGTTTGCCCGGTCTCGGTTGACCTTAGATCGATCCCATGTAATAACAACCACTATTGAGACGAGATTCGTCGGTCACGACAGATAATGGAGGCTTAGTCACAAGTGACAACATAAACACCGTGTATAAACACGCAAGCCGTTGAAATCTTGAATAAATCCGATTGGAAAGGTCGATCTGCATCCATCCTGGCGGCAATAATCCTCCAAGCAATTCTTCTTCTTTTAAAAAGAATAGGTGCCAAATCGGTGAAACAAACAAAGAAAAATACTAGGAAATCAGCGCGTGTGACGGATTGACGACCAGGCGATGGATGTCAACTTGGAGTTCGTACGCACATATCCGTCGGGAAACGAACCAGCTCAGCAGTGCAAGTTGGGCGGGGCGCAGCACAAATATGCCGCGAAAACGACAGCCGCTGGCAAGGTGGCAAGGCATCCAGGCATATAGCCGCCTGCTCTGCCCCTGTCGTTGACTGTTGCATCACAGTACAGTATCTCCCCTCCGACCGAGCACAAAGAAACCCTCACAAAAACCCACGATTAATCGGTCGGGGTCGGGGTCGGGGTCGGGGTCGGGTTCGCCGGGTCGGGACAAACGCGTGCAGACCCAACTAACCCTCTCCACTCCGCTTGCTCCACCCCCACCAAAGCGGACGACGTCGCTGCTACGGTTGCAACGATCCATCCAGCAAGTCGATCGCAGCTGCGGTGCAGGCGTGCGTGCGGCTGGTTCTCCCCCGCGTGGAGGTGGAGGACACAATCATGGCGCCGTCGACCCGTAAGCAAGCCGTAATTGATATATCAGACCTCAGACGGGAACCGGCCGCCTGCTGCTTATATATAGCTGATATATACACGTACGCACGCATCCTCTTCCTTTCTTGTGCCTTCTCCGCTGTAATCATTCACTCGATGATGCATGGATCAACTAGTGCCGGGCGACAGCTGGTGCCCCTTACTAACCGACGGCCGCATGCGTGCCTCGCCTTACCTTCATCACGTCGTGATTGGCCAAATTGACGGGTTTACAAATCATTCCACTCCAGCGTACGTCGTATAGATACTCCACGCGCACTACGTCTCTGTGAACAGTACATACGGCACCTACCGTGATTGGGAAAGGAACAACTCCTATATACACTTGCTTAAAGACAACAGCAGGATAATATGTTACATAATTAACCATTGGTGGCGGCATCTTTGTTGATATCCGTAATCTTCTCCATGATAGTTTCGGTTGTATTAGCGTGAGTAACATTCCGAGACCTTGTAACTCAGTCTGCGCACGAGCTTGCTAAGTTGGGTATGAGTTGGGACCCGGATCAGTTTGGTGTTTGGGCTGACCCCCTTCCTGAATTTGTAATTCGATGCACTGCTCGCGATTTGTCTGTGCCAGAATTTCATGTGTAATACTATAAAATCCAAACAAAAAGTTCGACAAACGTAGCTATAAATTAACTAAATTACGATAATACATTTAAAAGGATGAAAACTTACATAAATACTCCCTTCATACCAGTAAAGAAAGTCGTTTATGATATGATTTAGCATACCAAGGAGTGATTAATTAAGGGATATTTTTTCCTATTTTCCCTTATTAACTAGGGTTGCGGGTATCGCCTATCCAACAAACTTTCGTAGCCGGATTGGTAAGCTGCAGCCCGAGGCAGGAGGTCCCCGGTTCGATCCATCTCATGTGCGTTATTATTTTGAAGAGCTCGTGACCGGGGAAGCCGGAAGGAGAGCGTTTGGGCCTTTCTGAAAAGTAGTAATAGGATTTTGGGCTAAATTTGTGGGTAGTTCTGGGCCTACCTGGTTGGGTCCGCCACTGGTCTGAGCGTGAGTTTATGGTCCTATTCGCTTCTCTTATAATCCGTCGTTTTAGCTTATTTTTTCAGCTGGAACAGTATTTTTCTTTCACAACAAATCATTTGGAGCAATGTTTCGACTTATTTTTTCAACGAAGCGAACGGGGCATATTAATGCAAGGCCGTAGAGCCTAGTTGAGTATAAAAAAAAAACTAGCGGTCGGGCCCCATGTAGCATATCATCCATCCGTTCCGTGATCAGGCCACCACCATTACTAGTCCTTCGGGCGCGCCCATGCGCGCGGGCCACTGGTCACACGTTTTTGTTTGGAGAAAAAAGATATAATCAAAGTTGGCCTGTATGTTGATTTGAGAAAAATTCGAGGAGATTTTCGCAAAAAATGATGAGAGGGTTTGTGGAGCGCGGGTTGATTTTCGATAAAGATAAGGGTTTTTTTGAAAAAAAAAACCGGAGGCCATCCGTTCTGGACCGCGGGTTGATTTCAAAATAATCTGAGGTGTTTTTTGCAAAATATCCTGATAGGGACTCTGGAGCGCGGGTTGATTTCCGGAAAAAAGAAGGGTTTTTTTGAAAAATGACCGCGGCTCGCTTGATTTGGGCCGTCCGCACGGCCGATCAAACGGCCACGAAAAGCAAACGACGTGGCATGCTGGGTGGCCGACTACTCTTTACGCTTTCTTGTCTTTAGATTCCAGTCGCATGGAGGGATAGCAGTGGATGGATCCATTCCATCTGTGCCGGGCTGCCGGCCGTGCCCGTGCGCCTGCGGGAAAGTAGAATGGAGAAGAAAGCATGGAATATATGGAACATTGGAACACATCATCCCGATTCACGACACGATGGGAAGCGAATCTTCCTCTTTTGATCTGGAGAGCCACGGGCAGGCGAGAAGAGAACAATAAACCTCTTTTTTTGCGTGGGTGGAGAGTACTGGAGTTCCTCGCTCGTCGTGGGACAAATCATGCTCGCTTTTGCCGTTTTGCCTGCTCCTATTTCGGACGTACTCCCTCCGTCGTCCCACCAAAAAGTGTTATTTTCGCATTCAAATTTTGTTTAAAATTTTTATTTTCATTGTATAATGCACATTTTTTCTCTCCAAAATACGTCTATATCTTTATTTCTCTCTCCTTGTTTCCTATGCATCCCCACCTTTTTCACCTCTTCTTAATTCCCGTGGCCAGATCTAAAACGATACGTGACATGGGACGAACTCCCTCCGTCTCCAAAAGATCAAGACTAGTTATTTTTTTTCAAGTTTAACATAATTTTTAGAAGGAAATATTAATATTATCAAATATATTTCATATCAATCTAATCGTACTTATTTGATATAAAAAATGTTACTCTTTTTTTATAAAAATTATTTGACTCCTTTTGAAGTGTGAACTGTGTTTGTTTTTAGGACGGAGGGAGTACTGCTTATTATACCTAGTGGAACCAAACGAGAGAAGTTTATTTTTTTCCATCCATTTGTTTTTATCATGTAACTCCAAACCGGAAATCTTTACAATTAAAATATCAATATCCAATATGAATATGGTTTTATATTTTTTAAATAATAAAACTACTTTATTTTTTGAAAACACAATTTATTTTAATAAAAAAAATGTGAAACCAACATCAATTTTCTAACAATACAATCTATTGGTGTCATTAGCAAATTATTTTTCCTATTCTCAATGTTTTATTGTTTGTAATTACGTTTGTGTCGGCGCAAAAATATGTCGATACGCCGAGCACACATCAAGCCGCAAGGATCTGCTTAGGATGAGCCCAGAGATCCTCTTGGCTTCAACGCAGGGTTTGCCGATCCTACGTATTCCTCCCGAGACGTACCAGTCAATTTGACCTACAATTGACAAGAAGAGAAAGTTTATCAGTAATTTAAGGTGGAACATGCGGGTCTTTGCCCAGACAGTTCCAAGTGTGCCGCTTCAGGAGCAGCCAGACGGGAAAATCGACTAAACGGCCGATATGCGAAGATATTGGCTGTTACGGACTGTGAAGCTCGTGGATCGCGATTGATTTTATGTTGACAGGTACAATGCACGTGGATATAAGCAAAATCATCAGCTAGGTGAATATTACCAGTGTAAAGCATTGAGCTGATGAATCTAACGAGAAATGATATAACATGTGAATAAATTAACTGTTTAGTACGAATGGATCTACAAACGCTATGAATCTAATCTGTTACCATCAACAGTGAGGTTCGACCGGATCGATGACAGCTATGATGATAATAACAAACCAAAATCGAAGAATCCGTAAAACCATCTATACATTGATAGACTTTCTGAAAGACATGCTATATGTGTGAACGCTCAAGCGAATCGGCTGAAATAGCCGATTCAGTTGGAAAAAAGACTACAACATGTGAATAATCGACTATTTAACACGGACAAATCTATGAACTCATCAGACTTAACCTGCTATCTCTAACAATGGGGTTCGATCAGATCGATGACAGCCGTGATAAAGACAACAAATCAAACCCTTAAAGGTAACAGATCTATTCACATTTAACAGAATTATGGACACACACTGTAGGCATTAAAGTATAGGCGATCGGCTATTTAGCCGATGTAGGCATAGCAAACAATCAAGGTCACGTCTGATCGAGAGCAAATCTACCAATTAGCATCCTCCAATCTAAAGTGCCATCAGTGGAGATCGACCGGATCGTTACAGCCATAATAGTGAACTATACACCAGATTTAACTAGCCAGCAAACCTCCTTAAGATCATACATGCCTTAACTGCGTACTATGCATGATCAAGATCGAAATAGAACAGCTGATGAAACATAACCCGTCGCTCAGAGTAAGAAACATCGTATTGTAACAAGGCAAACGACGGACTAAAAGGATATGGGGCCGATCTAGATCGATGTCGATCGGGCAGATTGATGTTGCTAAAAATTAATAACAATAAGAACATCAGCAAGATCGGTAACTTAATGAATCTATCAGAAGGACGTCACCCTTAGGTAGAGCCGATAACTTGACCTAGATCTAATTCGAGCAGTGGAGGTCGAACTTAACCGATGCGGCCGTACTTGAACTAGATAAGAGTCTATAACTAGCTGATACTAGAGTTCGCAGTGGAGGTCGAACTTAACCGATGCAGCCATACAAATAGAAGTATAAGCCATGATGGTACTTACAGACAAGCCGGAGGTTGGCCGGACCGATGTAGACCTGCTTGTTGAAGAACTCGCCGAGATCTACACTACTCCTACTCCTAAGGGTTAGCGAAAAGCCGAAAAAAATAACTTGTATTGATTGATTGGATGTCCTTGATACAATAGCCGGGGGTTTATATTTATACCCTGGGCTGATAAGAGTCCTAAACGAACACGACTAGATAACAAAAAGAAATATCAAGATATATGGACTCTAATTTCCCTTACGCAAAATCCTTACTGATGAAGCTTCCTTGTTTGATACGTGTCCTTGTTTCTTTCATCCTGATATGTACCTGGACATCATGTCTCTCTCAAGTTTACTAAATAATATTTCCTGGCCGGCTCATAAATATCCCTTAATTAGGAAACTTTCTTGCTTTTGACATCATCGGCCGATCTCTTCCTTTTTAGGATAAGCTTACCAAATTTTGGTGTAAACACATGCCCCCCTAGTTCGAAGTATGAATTTTCATGCTTTGAACTATTTTGATCCGATGGTTTTCTTTTCCCTAGCCGATGACATTCTATCGCAATCACTGAAAGCTGCATTGGCTCCATCTTTTGATCTTGATAACTTCAAAATTGATCTTTCTCTACATCTCCATTCATCTGCTTTAGCCGATTAGGAGCTGGCCCCCCGAGTTCGATCATAGCAATACAAGTTAACCGGTAGTACGAAAATATACTGCATAAAAGTTTAGGCATTCTAGCCGATAGTCTTCTTCCATGGACCCGAGGAATTTACTGGCAGTGATATTTCCTTATTTCAAGCCTTACCTACACATGTGAACTTTGAAGTGTCTACCATACCATCTTGGGTGGTTGAGGAATGGAACGGATTAGAATCCAGTCATCCTCGCTTTCCCTGCTAAGAAAACTTGGGTTTTTGAAAGATTTTCAAATTAAAACATAGCTTTGCTCCTTAAATGATTCTCTCGGATCGCTCAATGTGTATAGTTCCTTATCAAAGCATTGTTTTGTCTCTTCTTATCCTACTTCTAAAAAGCTTATGTGGAGTTTTAGGTAGGGATAAAATATGTAGCGTACTTACCTTGTATGTATTGTAAGGTCAAATCCTAGATCTAAGGAGACAAATGTCATACTCTTAGATCAAGATGTGCATGCGCATGGAATATGTGGTGGCTAACCTAATTCTACTATGCCCTTTGAAATATATTTCTCTCTTATGGAATATTTTTGCGAGAACATGGACTATCTTTTCTCATCTTTTTCTTTTCCTTTTTATTTATTTTAGAATTTTTTTGCATAACCCATGTCTCTCTTTACAACAAATTTTTGAGAGAAATATTATCAAGAACTTGGAGCATTTATTCTAATAAAACCTATCATATTTTTGTCTTCTCCCAGTGTAGGAGCAGAATATTTTGAGGTAGATGAAAAACATGTTTTTGCGTACTTCCAGTATACAAGCAGCACATATATGTGGCGTGTACGTAATGTTGATCTTGGGAACATAACAAATCTCTCAACAAGGGTCAACAAGACTTGACAAAACTCAACACAGAGCAAGCAACTTATGTGGAAGGTTTTTAATGAGACTAATATATGGCTCTAGTAGGAAATTCAACATCATTGAGGAGACAAGCTATTGATTTTAAATTTTTGTAAGAAAATTTCCCAAGCACTTTGCAAAAAGAAGCAAGATTTCTTTCATCATATCATATCTCATTCATCAACTACTTAGATAGCATGTTTTTCCTATGATAGATTATTCACAAGTGACAGGAAAAGCATAAAATAAAGAATATGCGTACCTCCGCTTTGAGCCGATGAATGCCTTTGCTCGAACTTTCTTCCAATATGTATATATCAGCTAGACTTCATCGGCCTTATGATCTCTGCGTTCTCAAACAAACATATGATATGGCATGACCATACGTACTTCCAAGATCTGACTCATCCTTTTTGTGCCCGCGTACATCGTGTATATATATGCATGGAAATCTGACTTGCATGCACTACATAAAGGGCTCTATCGGCTTGATGTCTTGATCTTCCAATTCTGAGCCGATTGCGAGCAATCTTTCATTTATTGCTTCTGACTTTTAATGAGGCGATTGTCAGTTTTAGAAGTCCCACAATCAGATCAAGTTGAGAACAAAGAAAGACCACTGTGAAAAATTCGATTGCCGAAGCCACAGACTGCAACAAAGGTCAGGGCTGGCCAAGAGGCTTCCTGCGTTGGCCATTGAGCATGCTGTAGGTACATCATGGTAGTGTAGACGCCTTTGTTGTCATCGGACATGCCCTCACCAAACACGAGCTTAGAGACCCTATCTTCCGCCAGCTCCTATCTTGTCGCCAATGGAGCGGCGGTCGGTCATGTTGGCGCGGGGCTTCATGCTGAGCCGTCTGAAGGGCATGGCGGTAAATGCTGAGGATCGGCCGAGGAGCTTTGCCACTATGGCGGTCGGCTTGAACAGTCTGCTGATGTCGATGCTGCTGTACTACTCCGAGAAGGACATGGATGCGTCGGACACAGTGCAGCTAAGGTCACTCGCCATATCAACTAGACTCTATGTGGATAACAATGAGCAACATTTGTCGTGTTATGGCCTAGACTCTTCTACGTCCTTTGCTCATCCATCGGTTATGCCTCCACGAGAGAATATTGTTGATGTAGAGGAGGAGATCCACAGCCTTGTTTGCCAGCATCACTTCCTTGTCATCGCCGTCAGCCACGAGTTCCTTGATCTTGTTCCACGGTAACTTGTTGCTTCTGCCACTAACCTTGCGTCACCACATGTACATAGCAGTCTCTACCCAGTCGGCCATTGCCAACAAGTCATGCTCCTACGAGATGTTGAGCGTGTCAAGCAAGAATTCTAGTGAAAACTTGTCGGCGCCTAGCATGACGTGATACACTGGGTCCTCATGCTCGTTTATCCACTCTTGGGGAATAAATGGTTCATAGGCTTGGGGGCAGCCGATTCTACTTCATTGGAAGATGGCATCTAGGACATAGGGCATCGGTAGCCATCACTAGTCCTCGCTCTGGTGATCCGACCTCCTGAATGACAATGGTGTCCTCGGCGACGATGATGAAGTAATCAAGCCAGATGACCTTGTCCTGATATCCTTATCGATAGCTAATCTCCACCGTCTTCCGCATGTCGATAATAATTTTCAACTGATAGTCTCCTATCGGCTGTCAGGTTGTTAACCTTTTCCGTATCTCTAATACAAACTCCCATGATGACTTTTCCTTCTTATCAAAAAATATACTTGGTCGAACAGTCGATGATAATAACCCATGGAGGAAAACTCAATGTGACCTTGACAATCGAACTAGCGACGATCATCGGCTAAGTTGATCCTCATTGGCTCTATGTGATTATTCTTGAAATTCCACTGTTGTACCAGAAACTGATATCTCACTAGTTTTACACCCTTATCGATCGGCTGCAGACTCCGTCAATTTGAAGGGTAAGGTCTTGAACCAACAGCCGATTCTATCTCAAGAGAGGTGATTGGTCTTTGTCAGCTTGGAGAGTAAATGCGTCATCGACAAGACCTTCCTCGCATGGCAACTTAAAGAAACAACAATTCCTTGCTTCCTGGTCCGCTTTTCAATAAAGGCCAATGACAGTAAAACACCTTCATGCGTATGTAGAATAGCCGATCCCCATATATTAGAATAATCATTATTAATTTGATCTTCTCTTGCTTGCATCGGTTGGCATAACAATGATATACTCCGAGCATCTTATTGACTATTGACTTGATACCTTTGTTCTCGGCTACCACAATATTTTCTGTATGTTGATAATAACTTTCGGCCGATGGTTATTGCTCAAAATCACTCGGCCGACGGTGGGGTAATTTGAAGAAATATTTCCTTAACCTATCGGCCATTTATAACAGCATGCAAACCTGACCTACGAAAAACCTGAGTTCGGACTCCACCTCTTTTTGTAGACGCACACATACAAATTTTCCTTTTATTTATTTCTTCATATATGCATCCTGTGTCACAATATATTTGGAGTCCTGATTCTCGGCAATCATATCAATACTTGCATACATGATAGTTTTCGGTAGATTACTGTTTGCACTCTGATCCTTCCCAAATTTAGTCCATTGTGGCTGCATCGGCTCTACATAGCCGATTGTGCGTCCAGAGCACCATCGGTGCATCCAAGCTCTCCACGTCACACGCGGTCATCCACTGCTGAAGTACCTTTGCTAGCGGCCACGTTGTGTCTGCCAGGCCAAATGGCTCCATCACATGATGCATTAGCTGAAGTGAAAATTGAGCCAGTACTGGCTCCCAAGCCAGTTTTTGTATATCTGTTCTTGGAGTTTATGGAGGTGAAGGATCAGCCGATGCGGATGTGGGGAGTAGCCAATTCTTGTTTATATATGGATACACCACAGTCTTTGGCAATCGAGCAGGAATCCTTTGTATGACCTTCTGAGCAACTAACCAATCTTCACGTATTTTGAGAAGCATATACCATGCATGGACTTATACACACTTGCTAGCTTCTTCCATATATGTCAACATGCGTATATGCATGCATGGCACTGTAACGTGTTAGCTCTTTCCTTTTAACTGACGTGAAGTGCTATCCTCATAGCCGATTCTATTTTAGGAAGCGATCGGCTCTCATCGGTTTGGGAGGCAAATATGTAGTTAGTAGGACCCGTGTTCTGTATTTAACGACACCGTGCTATTGTCGTGAGCATGGTGGCTTGGACATATCAACAGGAGCTCAGTTATTTTTTCTATCTAGTAAACCATCGGCTTTATGCTCTGGCTGATCAGCTTCTGTTGATGTCATCATCCCAAATAGTCCATTCTGGTAAGATAGCTGTTTCCTGGGCCGATGAGGATAGTAGTAGATCGACGACACTGTAGCCTTGCTAATAAAATATTCTAGCCAGCCTGCTAATGGTATATGTTCCACTCAAATATTTTAACTCTAGAACAGCCATCATCAATCCAAGATTTAGGTATCAGCGGAGCTGGCTATTATCATGTTTCCTAGATCACTTAGCCTCTTGAATTTGCATAGCTTCTCTCTATATTGACGGCTTTGTCGACAGTAGCCGACAAAATTATACTAACAGTCGATCGCCAGTCCGTTCAGTCAATAAATCCAAGTAGAAATCCTATTTGCTTTGTGGTAGTAGCATGTATCTTGTATGTATTTAGCAGATGCATTAACTCCTTGGAATCGGTAGACGCACTGCGCCTGGTGTCCGCATGGCTTCGTGCATGTCCTGGACTGTTTGCTGGATCTTCACACGGTAACAAGTTTGAGCGCTCTTTCCTGAAACTTAACGATATGCACAGCGAAGTAATGAGATATTGTTCCACGTGGATAGAGAAACCGATCTTCAATCCATCATCAGCTTCAGAACGTCAGGGCTGACTATCTTGTGCCGATGGAGGTGACAGAGCAGCCGATGATAATAGCCAATGGATGAAAGCTCAATTCGATCTCCATACAACCATTGGCTTGATGCCTTGAGTAGTTTGACACCTGCACGTATGGCTTCTAACCTTGTTCGCTTGCATTTGCTCCACATTTGCTTCGAGAATAGTTGCCATACCATCTGGATCCGAGCCCGCTGAATCAGTTTACGGATGCTGCCGATCCTGCTTTTTGATTTTTACCGGGACTGACGGTAATGTTTTTTCGCCGCTTTCTGATTTCATTGTGCTCTTCTGCCCGAGATAATAGCCAGCCTGTGGCCTGCCACATAGAGTTTCTTCTTGGGCTGATTGACTTGAACTTCTGCTTTTTATTGCTATCGGCTGATTGTGACAAGCCAATAGGGTGATAACTTGTGCTTGGCGTAAATTAGATGGTTGTGTAATAAATTCGTTGTTTACTTCCAGCAGCCCATCTTGAACCTTCTCCTTGAGACTTTCCACGACAGTGTCATGTGGTTTGAATTTGCTGAACAATCTGATTTATCATAATGGATGGCCCAATACTCCAACAATGTCGGCTCCTGCTTTTAATACCAAAATCCATTCAGAACATACTGGATTGCTCCCTAAAGTTACGTAATAACTATGCCGATACATGGAGACAACTGAATTTGCTTCTTCTCTAATTTGGTGTAGCATAATGGCAATGCAGTACTTTGGTACCCATCTATGTGATGCTGCTTGATAATAATCTATCTTCGTGTACGCCAAATAGCATAGTAGCTCTTTTGAGTGGTGGAGTGCAGGAGTAGCAGCTTTTTGATCCTTTTGAGCTCATCAACCAGTGTAACATCCTAGGTGTTAGCCTTGCATAACTTGACTTGCATAGCATGAGCATGATCATCAAGCATTCATAAACAAGCATTTACAATTGAAACATTGGATTGAAACATATGCAACATTTGCTTGTTATCGCATGTTTCCTTGTACATATGCAAATGATCATGAGTGTAAACATGTACTTGGTGGATGTGAGTCACAAAAACATTTAACAACACATGGGTTAGCAAATAGGACATTGTTCATGAAGGTCACCTTTCATGACCAAACACTTAAGATTTCATGTGTTAACCTAGATAGCACTATGTGTGACTAATACATGAAATGATTGTATGACCTTGCAATTTGCTTAAACATGTTTAGAGTATCATTATGAACAACTTTGATATTCATGGTTAGGGGTAAATAGGTCATTAAGCCATAGTTTGAAGTGTATCATCTTTTAAATGTGACATGTTTGACCAAGTTTGAACTATGTGTTAGAGACTTTGCATGTAGGTGGTCACTAAAGCAAAGTTGTAGTATGTGAGATGGGGAACAACTTTTATTTTTGGGTCATTGACTGATTTAGCTCCTAACATGCTTGAATTTGGATCACAAGAATCAGCAAAACCAACATTTCAACACTTAGCAATTTTACTAAGTCCTTGTTAACTGAACAGCCTGACAAGCTGACCTTCAGGGTGTTGTAACTTGGTTTTGGCTACGAATTAGAGCATGATTCCTTAACAAGAATTGGAGCTGGTATATAGGTCTACGATTTTGGTTTAAGGAATTTTCACTGATATGCCTTGGATTAGGAAGTTGAACGCTGTCATTTGGCGCTGTTAGGCGTCCCATTCGGTTTCTGAATCGAACTGAACGAACAGTTCGGTGGCCGACCGGAACGGAGCCCGCGCGCCGGGTGGAGGCCCGCAGCGGCCGCGCATCGCCGGCGTCCTGCCCCGCGCGGCAGAGCCAAGCCCCAGCGCACTACATCACTCCCAGCTATCGTCCGCACTCAGCCACGCCCTCATTTTCCCATTTCGCCTTCTCCCTCGTCAGCCGAAGCAACTGTAGCGGCAGCCGAGTTCTTCCTCCGCCTTTGCCGGAGCTCCGCCGCCACCCTCCGTCGCCGTGGTCCCACCTAACCCGACCACCGTAGGTCACGATAGAGCGCACAATAGTTTCCTTGTAGTCCAGCGATGCTCGTCCGAGCTTTAGTAGGGGTCGCCGAGGTCGTCACCGGCGTACCGCCGTCATCCCGCCTCGCCGAGCTGCCATGGCCGCCGCTGTCGTCACTAGCGTCGACGATAGGGCCGGCCAAGTGGTGCAATCGATGCGCTAGGTCGAGTAGGTCATACCGTGAAGATGTCACCGCCGGCAACCTCGCCGTCGGCGAGCTCTGGCCGTGCAACCATCGCGCAGCGCCGCTGCCCTGTCTCGGTGTCACTGATGCGTGGGGTCCTCTGTCAGCGGGTCCCACCGGTCAGTGGCAGTTAGAGAGTAGGATAGTTCATTTAATTCAGGGTTTCATGCTGTTTTGCAATATTTAGATCTCTAGTTTGGTAGCTTCAAAAATTGTGAAATAAATTTGGTAGTGTTCCTTAGGAAGTGAAGTATTTAAGAAAAATATGATCTTGACACTTACAGTAGAAATTTTGGAAGATTTAAATGGAGATTTGAAATGTGTTTTTGAATGCATGCAAACTTGTCTATTTTATATCTAGAGTTCCTGTGCTCCAAAAATTATGAAATTTTTGTGGTAAGCTATTCTTGACATGTATGAGCTCTGGTAAAAAAATTGAGGATCAGTGCATGAGTAAATTTTTAGTTATAGATTTTCCTTTTATAATTAGGAGATCCTTGTATGAATTTTTATAAATTATTTATGAATCCAATATTCATGAAATTTGTTAGAGGATATACTAGTACCATATTTATGCTAATAAAAATAGGAAATCTGTTTCTTGACACTTTTCACTAGGGTTTTCTATTTATGCTATTTTGAGCCTTTATGCCTTGTCATTTTTGTATACAATGTAACTGTATAAAATGGCATGAAACTTTTACAGTTGTCTTTTGGTAGCATTATTAAGGCACTATAAATTTCTGAGAATTTATGATGTACATTTATTATATGTTTATTATTTAACCTAAGTATCTAAATAAAATAATAAAGGCATTTAAATAAATAGTTTGGGATTCACTATTATGTTTTCTTGAGTGTATTTGGTATGCTTAAACTGTTGGTAGACTTTGTGTTGTCAAACTTTGAGTGATTACATGAAGTAGAAGTATTGTTGCTTTATAATGCGAAATGGAAGAGTTTCCGGATAGATTCGGTAGTTTGATAAGTTGCATGATAAAAATGATGTTTGCTGTAAAAATGTTTAATAACAAAGTTGTAGATAACTTCATCATATGTCTTGTGTTAAAATCTCAGGACCATAGGTCAAACGGTTTAGAAGTTACAACTGTTTAAAGTTAGCTTTTCCGAATTTGCTTGTTCTCTGGAATTTCTGGATAGCACTGATATGATTGTCTGTTTTGGCTAAGATAAGTTGTGATTTAGCTTTTGTGAATTAAATAAGAGTTGTAGGTAATTTTATAAGCTTTTCAGAAAGTTTAGGATCACTGCATTTGGATAATTAGAACTCTAGTAATGAGTAAAATAAGTAGCTACTGTTTGTGAAATAGTTGATGAATTGTTGAAGTAGTTAATTGCATAATCAAGAAGAGATATGCACCTACTCAGTAGAACATGATGCACTTGTTAACATATATGCATTCGCAATATCTTATGCCATATTCATGCATCTAGGATCGGAGGAAGAAATAACGTTGCTGGAATTCGACGAAGCAGATGAAGGGGACCAGCAGGAGAATCCTCAAGTCGCAGTTCCCGAAGGCGTGGAGCAGAATCCTGAAGAGCTTCCGGAGTGTGCTGACCACCGCCCCACTTCCTTTCTGCGAGGCAAGCCCCGGAGCATTATCAGTCTCCTAATATTTTATAAATGATTACTTAAGTACTTATGATTGATGCATTAGGTTATAAGAGTTGATTGGAACCCCTCGATGCATATGAATTCCTTGTCCAGATATTACACCTTTAACCGGTATAGGTCCAGGATCGAATATATGCTTAGCCATGCTTAGACCGGTAGAAGTCGGGTGATTTCCTGTCACCTATGAGATATAGGTGGATACCGGAGCACGGTTGGCTATATTTGCTATCGTGGAACATAACCATGGGGTAAAAGAAAATTGAGACCGGGCAGGGTCTATGCGTAGGATGACTCATGAGATTCTGTCTATGCCGATCAAGGACCGTACCGTTGTTGGAACTTCTGACAAGATTGAACACATGCCTATCACTTAGCTAGCCGGATAACTCGTTCCGACCGTGAAGCCGAGTAGCTCAACTCAGGCCGAGCCCCGTTCTGTTGTGCGCTCCTTGCGGGGGGCGATCAGACTGAGCCCAAGGGCAGGCTAGGCCTGAACGTCCTGGCATCTGGTGTCTCAGATTGTGCGGCGCAGTACAGACCCGCGAAATGTGTACCTGAGTTGTACCAAAGGTGACCTAAGGCTGCCTTCGCGCGGTATGCCTTGGTTTGTGTTAGGAATAAATTCCCAGCTGGTTGAAATCGATTCGAATCGCCGTTTCTCCCGGATAGTGAGAAACTTGGCTAGCTCCAACATTGTAGTAACTGTGTTATGGAACATGATGGTTCGGATGAATATGGAATTACAATACCTGCTATGGTTACTATTGTATGCTATTAAATTGATATACCACATGTTTGGCACAGGATAGTTGCTAATCTAGAGATGGATAGTTATAATTAACCTGATATTGGAACCATAATTATATAACTAAGTTAATCGCTTTTATGCAAAATGTTGTCAAGCTATCTCCACTTATACAGCCTTGCATAATCCTTGGAGTCATTTTATTTCTGGTTTATGACGGGTAAGTCTAGCTGAGTACCTTCTCGTACTCAGGGTTTTATTTCCCATTGTTGCAGATGGCACTGTGTATCATGGTTATTGCAAGAGTTGCTTCTATCCCGCTGTGGATGAGGAGTAAGCCTTGGGCAGGCTTCTTTAATAATCCCTATCTTTGCTTTTGTGGACTGTGATCCTACTTGGCACTGTATTAAACTATGTTGGAAACTTTACTTTCAAACTTAATTTGCTTCCGCTTTTCTCTATCAAACTCGGTTTGTAATAACTGGTTTCATACTCTGATGATGAAAATGTATCTGTGAACTTTATGTAATATGTGGCATGTATGTTGAATCATGTACGATCTTGGTTGTTGTAAATCATTTATCGAAACCCGTCGTGGTACTCGACGGACTACCGGGTTTATATGGGTTCAAGTATGATAGTGCGACCGCTTGCGGGCCGCCATTGTACTTGTACTCTTATAAATTGGTCAGTTCTGCGACAGCCAGGGTGTTAGGTGTGCTTGATTTAGCTATCTTCTAATCAAATGATTGTGGTCCCACTAGGCATGCCAGAACGTATGTCGGCGCAAAAACGTGTTGATGCACCGAGCACACAGCAAGCTGGAAGGATCTACTTAGGATGAGCTCGGAGATCCGCTAGATCCGCTTGGCTTCAACGTAGGGTTAGCCGATCTTGCGTATTCCTCCCGAGGCGTGCTAGTCAATTTGACCTGCAATTGATAAGGAGAGAAAGTTTATCAGTAATTTAAGGTGGAACATACCGGTCTTTGCCCAGATAGTTCCAAGTGCGCCGCTTCGGGAGCAGCCAGACGGAAAAATCAACTAAACGGCCGATACACGAAGAAATCGGCTGTTATGGACTGTGAAGCTCGTGGATCGTGATTGATTTTATGTTGACAGGTACAATGCACGTGGATATAAGAAACATCATCAGATAGGTGAATATTACCAGTGTAAAGCATTGAGCCGATGAATCTAACAAGAAAGGATATAACATGCGAATAAATCGACTGTTTAGTACGAATGGATCTACAAACGCTATGAATCTAATCTGTTACCATCAACAGTGAGGTTCGATTAGATCGATGGCAACTATGATGATAATAACAAACCAAAACCGAAGAATCCATAAAACCATCTATACATTGATAGGCTTTCCGAAAGACATGCTATATGTGTGAACGCTCAAGCGAATCGGCTAAAATAGCCGATTCAGGTGGAAAAATGACTACAACATATGAACAATCGACTATTTAACATGGACAAATCTATGAACTCATCAGACTTAACCTGCTATCTCTAACAGTGGGGTTCGACCGGATCGATGGCAGCCGTGATAAAGACAATAAATCAAACCCTTAAAGCAAACAGATCTATTCACATTTAACAGAATCATAGGCACACTGTAGGCGTTAAAGCATAGGCGATCAACTATTTAGCCGATGTAGGCATAGCAAACAATCAAGGTCATGCCTGATCGAGAGCAAATCTACCAACTAGCATCCTCCAATCTAAAGTGCCATAAGTGGGGATCGACCGGATCGTTACAGCCATAATAGTGAACTATAGATTAGATTTAACTAGCCAGCAAACCTCCTCAAGATCATACATGCCTTAACCGTGTACTATGCACGATCAAGATCGAAATAGAACAACCGATGAAATATAACCTGTCGCTCAGAGTAAGAAACATCGTATTGTAACAAGGTAAACGACGGGCTAAAAGGATATGAGGCCGATTTAGATCGATCTCGATCAGGCAGATTGATGTTGCTGAAAATTAATAACAATAAGAACATCAGCAAGATCGGTAACTTAATGAATCTATCCGAAGGACGCCACCCTTAGGTAGAGCCGATAACTTGACCTTGATCTAATTCGAGAAGTGGAGGTCGAACTTAACCGATGCGGCCGTACTTAAACTAGATAAGAGTCGATAACTAGCTTATACTAGAGTTCGCAGTGGAGGTCGAACTTAACCGATGCAGCCATACAAACAGAAGTATAAGCCATGACGGTACTTACAGACAAGTCAGAGGTTGGCCAGACCGATGTAGACCTGCTTGTTGAAGAACTCGCCGAGATCTACACTACTCCTACTCCTAAGGGTTAGCGAAAAGCCGAAAAAATAACTTGTATTGATTGATTGGATATCCTTGATACAATAACCGGGGGTTTATATTTATACCCTGGGCTGATAAGAGTCCTAAACGAACACGACTAGATAACAAAAAGAAATATCAAGATATATGGACTCTAATTTTCCTTACGCAGAATCCTTGCTGATGAAGCTTCCTTGTTTGATACGTGTCCTCGTTTCTTTCATCCTGATATGTAGTTGGACATCACGTCTCTCTCAAGTTTACTAAATAATATTTTCTGGCCGGCTCATAAATATCCCTTAATTAGAAAATTTTCTTGCTTTTGACATTATCGGCCGATCTCTTCCTTTCTAGGATAAGCTTATTAAATTTTGGTGTAAACAGTTTGTACTTAGGCCCCGTTTAGATGCGAATTTTTTTGGCTTTTGGCTACTGAAGCACTTTCGTTTGTATTTGACAAAAATTGTCCAATTATGGACTATTTAGGCTTAAAAGATTCGTCTCGCCAATTACGGGCAAACTGTGTAATTAGTTATTCTTTTTACCTACATTTAATGCTCTATGTATGCGCTGCAAGATTTGATGTGACGGGAAATCTTGAAAATTTTTGGATTTTGGGTGATATCTAAACCGGGCCTTATTAAAATCATCATTTCGCACTGTATTATATTCATACCCGAGATTGACCAAAGCCCTGTGACATTTATATTAATTTAACTAGTATGGCATCTTTTGACGTCCAGAAATAACTTTGTTAGTTTAACTCCAACATATTTGGCACTCTGTTTTGAACATGGATTCTTTTGGTCAACTACTAGGTTTAATGTATGCATAAAATAAATTCAAGACTACAAGTAATAAAACACTAGAAACAACAACAAATAAGACCCAATAACTCCAAATCTAGCACCATTTGACAAAATATTATATTTTATAAAATAATATTAATTTCATACTTTCCCATTTAGAATGAATTACTCGTGATTTTTAGGAAAATAAAATAATTTCTATAATTTGAAGAAAATACAAACCATCTTTAATTTAAAACCATGTACATTGCCAAATTTGTCCAGTATTAATAAATTGGTGGAAAAAGAATAGTTTTAGAGTTACTTGGTCAAAAACAAACTCATGTAATAATTGGATGGCCAAAAAATAAACTTCTCCCTTTAAGATTTGCGCTCTATTTCTCAAGCTAGGTTTAAGCTTGCGTGCTTGATTGTGTTTTGGGATGTGTAGCTTTAGTGATACCATTTCTCTAGTATAATGCATATTTCTCTCAATATTTTTATGATTATGGTACATATTTTTGACAAAAAGTAATATAGACCATTAGAGCGTCTCCAAGAGTGCCTAAAAAAAGATTCCAAAGCGCAGGTTTTAGGATGGTTGCAAAAAAATTATTAGGCGGAAAATGACCTTCCTCCAAATGTAGCCTATATTTGGTGCCCAAAAACTAGATTAAAAGTAATCCATTCGTTCTAAATTATAAGATGTTTTAGTTTTTCTCGACATATTATTTTTATTATATATCTAGATAATGTATATATCTAAGTTTATAGCAAAAATAATGTATCTAAAAAAGTCAAAACGCCTTGTAATTTGAAATAGAGGGATATTTGAGAACATGTAGGAGTTGTAAGCAAATATGCCATGACTCAAAGAAAATTGAAAATAATATAGGATTTCTAGGTTCTTTTGTAAAGCTTGAGATCTTATTGGCCATGGTGGTCGTCGGCTATATGTTATGCTCACAGCAAGCAACACCACGATGTTTAGCTGTGCACGACAGCTCAGCACGCGATGTTTAGTCTTATAATAGACCCATGACCCATCAGTGTGATGGCCACTAAAATGGACGAAACAAAGTTGAGTCTGCTGAATGATGTAAGAGAAGACGGAGGTCACCATTATAGCACGGAGGGACGAGCAATGGAGGTGGTCGCTCCCAAGATGTGTCAGTGACGGCTACTCCGACCATCAAACCAAAAGCCGCTATTAAAAAAAAAAGACCCAACTAAATCACTAATAAGGTTAGCGAGACCAATTGTTATCCTATTAACTAACCCAATTTAAGCAAACTAACCCAATAATCCCTAGAGCTGCCTTCTGTACGCTTCACTAGCGCGAGCCATAAGATTAGGTTGCTTAAATAAATACACATATGGCCGAACTCGAGATGCAATCTTATCAATAGAATATACATATCTTCTGCACACTCTTGTTTTTTCAAGAAAGGATAGAAGAAGTCAAATCTTCATTGTGCCCTTACGTATTTGACTTGGGTATACACAAGGAATTTAAATTGTTTTATTAGAAAGATTTAGGTGCTAGATTGCAACTAACCATAGACATTAGGGGTTAGTAAAGAAAACTAGCATGGCACAAAGAACATGGTTCGCAAATTGATGAAAGACATGGTGAAATCCGTAAAAAGGCCTGGCTTGGACTAGATTATAGCAACTTAAAATCTTGTAGGGGTAATTTAGAAGATATCCAAGACACCGAGATCACACTTAAATCATAGAGAAAATTCTTGGATTGCCACTGAAATCTATACCAATCCCTTCACTGCCATCCAAAATTAAGAGCTCCCTTCGTTGCCATCCGTTCTAATTTTTTCCTTCCTTCGTTGCCACTACGGTTACACAGCAGTCACGGCGTGACTTTAGTGCTCATACCCGACGTCCAGGAACAATCCAACGGTTCAAAGAAAAGGTTGTTTTCAGATCCGCCCAGATCGCTACTCGGCCACCTCCTCACGTGCTCCGCTTTGGCGCCGACGGGCTCAAGGCTGTCCGGCCGCATGCCCCGGGCCCTCGACCGCCTTCCGTGCTCCAGACCTCTCCCTCGCCCAAGAACAACCTCTCCGCGCGCCTCATGAAGGCTCTCCCTCCTCGCCTCCCTCCGCTGGCCGACTCTCCTACAATGCCTTCTCCGGCGCGCTCCCCACGATGTCGCGCGCCTCGCCTCCTTCGCTACCTCGACCTCATCAGCAACGCCTTCTCCGCCCCGCTCCCGCCGCCTTCCCGCCCACGCCCGGTTCCCCGTCCCGTCCGCAACAGTTCTCATCCCCCGTGCCGGAGGGGCTGGCGGCCAAGAGCCCGCTCTGCTCCACCTCAACGTGTCCGGCAACCAGCTCTCTCGGCTCGCCTGACTTCGCCAAGGCGTGCTCTCGGCGCTTCGGCGCTGCGCCGCCGACCATCATCACACAACCAATTCTCGGGCCCGTCACCGGCGGGCATTGCGAGCTCCACAACCTCAAGACCCTCAAATTTAGCGGCAACCGGTTCTTCGGGCGCTGTCCCGGGGACATCGGCTGTGCCCGCACTCAAACCATTGATCTTCGGCACCGTCCCGACGTCCCCGCTTGGCTCGGCAAAGTCGGCGCGGTGCAACATCGGACTTATCCGACAATGCGCTCACCGGAAGCTTGCCGGACTCGCCGGCGACCTCAAGGCACTCAAGTACACGGATCGCCCAGAACCAGCTCTCCGGATCGCCCCGGCCTCCACGCCCATGTCCGTGAACACGCCGCTAAGCAAGGCGACGGAGATCGGTAGCGGCGCGTTAAACAAGACGGTACCGCGCGCCCGTGGGCGACGGGCGGGTGGTGGTGGTGAAGAAGCTGGTGGCGGCGAACATGGTGCGGTCGCGCGAGGAGTTCGGCGGAGGTGCGCGTCTTTGAAGGCGCGGCACCAACTCTTTGCCGCAAGGGCTACTATCGACGCCGCAATGTAGCTGCTGATCACCAACTACGCGGCGCGACGGCAGCTGGAGGCGCGGCTCCACGCGCGTCGGCGGCGGCGGGAGTTGCCGCCGATGGCGTGGGAGGAGCGAGTTCGCGTGGTGTCTGGGGCGTCCAGTATACCGCCAACCTGCACCAGCGTTCCGTCCGCCGCCGTCCACTACAATGTGAAGCCGAGCAACATCTTCCTATTGGACGCGAGTGCAACCGGCGGTGGGCGACTTCGGGCTGGCGCGCTTTGCCGGGAAGCCGGCGGATGGCGGCGGCCGGTTCGGCGAGCAGCGGATGGGGTACGTTAAGCCGTTGTCGGCGTGCGTGCGCTCTGCGCGTGTGAACGATAAGTGTGACATCTACGGGCTGGGCGTCTGATCCCGGAGCTGGTGGACGGGCGGCGCGCCGTGGAGTACGAGGACGACGACGTGGTGATGCTCATGGACCAAGTGCGCGTCCTGCTGGAGCACGGCAACGCGCTGGAGTGCGTGGACCCAGGCATGGGCGGTCAAGTCCCGGAGGAGGAGGTGCTGCCGGTGCTCAAGCTGGGCATGGTGTGCACGTCGCAGATCCCGTCCAACCAGCCCTCCATGGCGGAGGTGGTCCAGATCCTGCAGGTCATCAAGGCGCCCGTGGGCGGCGGCAGAATGAAAGCCTCCTTCTGATCCATCCTGACTGTCAGTCACGAGTCACGACCAACCAACCAACGTCCGACCGCCGTGTGCAGCGATAAAACAATGGCCATACAGAGGAGCTTATAACACCGTTAGTCTAAAATTGACGGAATGGCAATAAAGGGAAGAAAAAATCTACTTGGATGGCAATGAAGGGATGAGATAATTTTGAATGGCAACGAAGGGATGGTTATATTTTTCGATGGCAATCAAGGAATTTTCTCTAAATCATATATGCCAGCGGATGCTATACCGGCCGGTCAAGCACTCCGGGTGGCACCCTCGCGGCCTAGGTTCGATCCCCCACGAGGGCGAATTGCAGTGCCGACGGTAAAAAAAAACATCGTCTGCCCTGCGTTACCTAAAGCACAAGTTTGTGGCACCGGCCCACTCATAGGGTAACATGCCCCTGCGTGCGGGCGGGTACGATGTTGGGGGGTTTTCTCCAACTAGGTGAGAAGTCCTCTACCTTAATGCGAAATGCTGGGAGGCACATGGTATACTCCTGCAATCTGAGTTTTTTTTTAAATCATATATCTCTGAGGTTTTTTTTTTCTAAAAACTTGAGGCCAATATAATGACGCCATGGAGGCTGTTGGCCTGGTTGCTGAGCTATATGCTTGGTGGTAGCCGGGCCGCGTCGCCCCCCAGGCCCCAACGTCATGCGTGTCATGGAAGAGGAGGGTGGTCTTGTCCTTTTGGGGTGTGGATAGGTGAGGAGCCTAGTGAAGTCAATTTTTGTAGTTCATTTCTGCGGACTTCTCCTCTGGAGCTGTTACTGTGTGCATTATTTTACAGGGCTTCGGCAAGAGCCGGAGCTGAATCCGTGCAGGGAGCTTTACCAAACGTGCCTTTAATGCTACCGCAATTCTAACAAACAGTCATGTTTGTTCCAAAAAGAAAGTTGAATCTCTCACTGTTAGTTAGGATTTTCATTGATGGTAAAATACATCCGGAAAAGAACTTGTGTTCGATCCCTATATTCAGGTGACAGATGGGTAACATAATTCAGCGGTTTGGTGAGAAGCGAAAAAGAGAGTAAATACATCAAGGTCAATAGAGCAACATGAGAAGCTAGCAAGTAGCAAGAATATCTCATCTAATCAGTTCCGTGGTGGATATCATTATCAAGGCTTGATGATCAACCATTTGACCGATCTTTGACTTCGAGTTAGCTTCTTGGAGATGAGCTGTCCGTCCAAACATCCGAAGTTCCATAGCCCGGTAATATGAACCCAATTTTATTTATACTACTAGTAGTAGAAGATTGAGTGAAACTTCACAAAACTATATTCGCTCTCGTTAAAAAAACACTTGACACGTGATTTTGTACATTTTTTGACGAGTATTTTTTTACCATCAATTCCTTCTAAAATATAATATTAAATTCCTTCAAATTTAAGAGATTTTGCAAGTACTTCGAACACAAATCCACACATATAACTTAAATATTTCAACACCAAATAATGTGGCAATTATCATTGTAGTTGAAGGTTTAGCCAAATCTTGTCCTATGTAAAATATTTTTGTGACTGGATGGGTAATGCGATCAGAAGAACTATCGCAAAACAACAATTCTATATAGTAAACTTTACAAAACTATACTATAATTAGAATACCTGTCACAAAACTACACTCTTAAGAATCAATTTGAAAGAATTGCGCTTTTCTCATTGGTTCATATATGATCATATCACAAAACTACATATTTGCGTTGTGTTCATTTTGTTTTACAGATTTACACATTTTTATGTTTCAAAGTGTAGTTTATTTGCAATTCAAAAATGACAATAATCATATGACTTTATGATTGTTGGACATTACAATAGAAGCGCATAGTCACCAAGTCATAATTCTTTCATTGGTAGGAAAATGGCCATGCATCAATAGCGGGAACCATGTGGTAACTTTGTTAATCTTGAGGTGTTTATAGGGATAGAGGGCGTGTGCATGTGTTCACATGGCTAAATATCCGTGTGTGTAAAGTTTATGTTTGTACCGAGTCTACAAAAATCATAGCTTCTTGAATTTAATTGTCAGAAGCGTAATTTAGTGTAGTTTTGTGATAGTTTTTGCAAGCTTAGTGCAGTTATGTGTGGTATACTCAAGATGTAATATCCAATCTCTTGAAGTAAAAGAAATAAATTTTATGCAATAAAAATCACCCTCCAGCAGTCCGCATATCCAACACCATAAATTTAGTGATATCCTCTCAAATTTGGGGCGACATTTTGTCCTATATGTTCTTTGGGATAGGGGAATTGCAAGGGGACAGAAATATATATTTTTTAATATGCAGAAGAGCTGCATATTTTTGTATTAAAATAGAAAAGGGAAGATAATCACATACAAAAGTAACCTCACTACCCTGACTAGATGGTATGAGAAGGTTAACGCTAGAAAAAAAATCATCTGATATACGTCATGAAACGACACCATCAGAAAAACAAAAGACTCACACTAGACCTTCTACATGACCTTTCTATATATGCGACCAAAAAATAGTTCCCCAAGCTTTCGAGCTCCAGCAAATCACCACAACCATATCTCTTTCTTGAAGAATTATTGGGCAGCTTGCAAGGAAGAGGATAGAACATGAAAAACAATTTGATTTCTATGATTCCCATAATAATGTCCAAGCCTCCAGGATCAAAATGTGATCAAATCCTCTTCTTTGGGCCTTTCCAATTTTTTACTTCATATTCTCCATCAACCAACAAAGCTTCTCTCATTGCTTCTGGGTACCACACTTTTCGGGCTGAGATGAAACAACAAGTAGAACCAAAATTGCCGAGCAAACACAAAATCACAATTCGACGCGCATGCATAGCCGGCCAACGCACGCAACACACGAGCTGTAACTAGTCTGGGGGAGGGGCCGCATGGGTGGGTGGTGGGCGGTGCGACCAGCGAAGAGGTCGCCGCATACCGGGAGCGGCGAACGAGGCAATGGCGGTTGAGTTCTCCATGGCCGATGGCGGTTAGGGTTTTGAGGAAAGGTCTCCATGCCTAGGGCCTTTGAAGGGGAGGGGTCCGGGGGTGGTGACTGGCCCGACAGTGGTGGCGGGTTGAGGGGCTACGAGTGAGGCGGCAGGAGACATCCGGTTGGGCGGAATCGGTAGCGGAGGTAAGGAGTCAATAAGGTGTATGATTGACAATAAGGAAGGACAGGGAATTAAAGGTTGGGCACGGGTGGGCAGCGGGAGGGAGGTCAACAGCGGCCCTCGCAGTGGTTGAGGCAGCGAAGGGAGGAGGAAGATGGATGGAGAGAGAGATGATGGGTTTGTGATGAGATAGACAAAAAAATCATGCACTTGTGACCTCTCCCTATGTGCAAAAAATATATAGGGGAGATTTTTATTAGGATACCTCTGTATGAGAATATGTTAGGAGGACTCTTAAAGATGCTCTAAGGGAGGCTACATATATATGTGCAACATGAAAACCACAGCCCGAGGTTGACCGAACTGGAAAATTTCCACATAACAAGATTGATTGCCCTGCACAACCACACAATCTATCCTTGTTGTCCAACAACTTTTTTTTTTTGACTTGAAGTATATCCCAAGAGAACTTTTTTGTCGATATAGATAACCAACAGGAAGCTAGCTCCTACTCCATATATATCTAGCTAGGTTCGTGTTTGTTATTGTTTATTTAGGATCCTCCAGCCTTTCCTTGTCTTGTAAGCCAAAACACCACGCTTTTCTTTCTTCCAGCAGCAGCAGGCGACGATGCCTGTTCAGTTGCAAGCATGGTATTTTAGGGTGGTTCCTATCATCGATGGGTGCGTAGGGCCTCCACCTGTTGCAGTTGCAAGCAATGTATTTTCATGGCCGCGCGCATCATGTCCAAGTGCTCAACCAGTCCACACAACAGTCAACACCTGCACACATTCCCTCATGACAGATAAACATTCTCTGCTGCAGATTTGTTCGCTTGCTGGGAGGCCCTTCCGGCGGCCAGCAGGCCCAGCACAACCACTCCAACGATCTCATCAGGTCCAAGAATTCCCTCCCATGCACCGTCTAATGACAAATAAACAACAGAGAGGAGAGAGAAGCAAAGACAAAAATAAGAGGAAAGAGAGAGGCAGAGAGAAAGAGGCCAAGAGGGAGAAGAAAATCACAAGAGGGGGGAAACAGCAAGTAAAAGACACTTTCAATGCCATTGCTTGGTCTGTTAGATTTGTTTTTTCTCTACTATTACTGGGTCCTTTTTTCCTTTACAAGACAAACAGCCTGTTCGCTTGTTGGTTTCAGCCAGGGCTTATCAGCCATGGTACAGTATTTTCCTCTCACAACAAACCAGCACCAGCCGAGTTTATCAACCCAGAAATCAACCAGCGAACAGTCTGAAAATTTGTTGTTTAGGGGACCAGACTACCAGAGCAACAGCATCATCATCATCCTCTTTCTCTCTATATATTAGAGCAATCTTTTTCTCTCTCAAAAAAAAAAAAACTGCAATGATCAACTTTACCACACCCTCCTCTTCCTTTGATGATCCTTGCCGCCTTTTTTTTTCTTCTTCTTTCTTTGCCCCCTCTTTGCCCTTTATTCCCTGCCTAGTTGCTTTGCTTGCTGCTAACAAACTGCTTTCCATTGCTAGCTCCTAGTAGCTCCGAGCCTCCTCTTCCAGTTCCAGCAACACGCAACGCCATAGCTAGCTGCACTTGGCGTAGCCATGAAGGAGTTCTCGTACGAGGAGGTGGAGGCGGCGACGGGCGGGTTCGCGGCGAAGAACCTCGTGGGCAAGGGCAGCCATGGCAGCGTGTACAGGGCCAGGCTGAGGGGAGGCGGCAGGATGTCCGTCGTCGTCGCCGTCAAGCGGCCGTCGCACGCGCAGGGTGAGGCCAAGCTCGCCAACGAGATCGCCGTGCTCTCGGCCGCGCCGCGCCACCCGGGGGTCATCGGCATCGTCGGGGTGTCGTCGTCATCGCCGCCTCCGCCGGCCTCGTCGGGGCCACGGCTGCCTCCACTGCTCGTCATGGAGTTCATGCCCAACGGGTCGCTGCACGACCTGCTACACCGGTCGCCGAGGCCGCCGCCGTGGCCGCGCCGCGTGGAGATCGCGCTGGACGTGGCGCGCGCCGTGCAGGCGCTGCACGCCGCGGCGCCGCGCGTCATCATCCACCGGGACGTCAAGTCCGCCAACGTCCTGCTCGGCCGCGACGGCCGCGCCCGGCTCGCGGACTTCAGCCTCGCGGTCAGCGTCAGGGAGGAGGAGGAGGACGACGAAGACGACGAAGAAGGCAGCTCGGCGTCGGCGGGGCCAGCCCCAGCGGGCACGATCGGGTACCTGGACCCCTGCTACACGGAGCCCGGGCGGCTGGGCCCGGCGAGCGACGTGTTCAGCTTCGGCGTGGTGCTCCTGGAGCTCGTGAGCGGGCGCAAGGTGATGGACGTCAACTCGTGCCCGTCGTCCATCGTGTCCTGGGCTGCGCCGCTGATCGGCGCCGGGCGGGCGCGGGAGGTGCTCGACGCCAGGGTGGCCGCGCCGCCCACGGCGCGCGCAGACCGCGCCGTGGCCCGCGTCCTGTCCCTGGCGGCGCGGTGCGTGTCGGAGACCGTGGAGCGGCGGCCGGCCATGGACGAGGTGGTCTCCGAGCTGCGCGGCGCCCTCGAGAGCGCCGGGTGGCGGCACGGGAACAGCGGCGGCGTGGTGGAGCGGGTGTGCAGGCGCGTCGCGTCGTGGGGGCAGCGCGTCAGGAGGAGGAGCAAGAGGGTGAGGGCGACCAAGGTCGAGTGCACCGAGCACTCCGACAGCGGCGTCGCAACCGGCTTGTCGTCGTGCGCCGCTCTGCCATCGCATCGGAACAACAAAGGCACCATGAGTGGCGCACTCAAATGAATCCAAAGCAGAAGAGAATGCTTTGAATCGATTCGAGAGCGAATTGGACCTCGTTTTCAGTAGTTGATTGATAAACCTTAGATGGATGTTACTGTTACTGTTACTGTTACTGTCACAGTAGTTATGTTACGAGACTAATCTACGGTTGTTTTGCTCGGTCTGTTCGTTTTTCACCTCGTGCAAGATATACACGTCAGTCTCGAGATATGGATTGACGTCGCGATGATGTATATACACTTGATGATTCACGTTTGAAGTTTGGGTTTCTTCATCTTTGACTTCGACTTGAGACCATCATGCATTTCACTATCGTTCTAGTAAGTATATGATTGTGCATCATCCTGTCACCTAGTCCAACGCATCCTATCAAAACTCTGGTAATGTAGGGAGATTATATATATATATATATAGAATGGGCAGTCGATGTCAACCAGGGCAGGTTGTTATATATAGAATGGGCAGTCGATGTCAACCAGGGCAGGTTGTTAGGCGGCTGGAGACAATCTAGGCACGGGTAGCTCATGGAGTTCAGGTAGCAAAATCAAATGAACCCATGCTGGCATGCATGAGGCCTACGGCATCGATCTGCAGCACTGGTAGTGGTAGACTAACATCAGAAGGACATTTTTTTTTCGCTGTAGCCATGAGATGGCCATTATGTGAACAGTGAACTGGCAGCTGCTGAACTGCCCTGCACGCATGCTGCATGCAACCGTAGAAAAAAGCTCCTCTCCTTGATCTGATTCACACTGTAAAAGGTGGGAGAAAGAAAGAGTGTGAACAGAAGAAAGGTGTCATGAAGTTAATCTAGTCTCTGATCAGATGCACTCACGGCCCATGAAAACAGCTTTGCTCATTTGTATATATAAAAATCCAAATCCGTATCTAGTTTTGTTAATCTGTTATTTAATCTGCTTTAGTTTGGCTCTTGGTTTCTTTAATGGATAGATAGATAAACTCCAGGGAGAGCGAGCTAGGATCGGATCTTCAGAGGATCAGTTCCGGAGTTTGGGAAAATAAGAAAGTAGTTCGATATATAATAGTATCATGCTTTTTGTGTCTGGGCTTGAATTAAGGGTGCATGCATACCTGTGAAGACGCATTAACTTATTGCAAGTGCATGAAAAATAAGGTATGGTAGCTTTCATAATTCTTTGTTTTAGAAAATACTAGAGATAAGGGACACAACTAGTCTACTAGTATTCTAACTACAAATCAAAGTCAAACAACGCGTATACCCAATTTGCATCCTTTAAAAGATACTCCCTCTATTCCAAATTACAAGACGTTTTGATTTTTTTGAATACATTGCTTTCACTATATGCCTAGACATAATGTATATTTAAGTGGATAGCAAAAGCTATGTACCTAGACAAACTAAAACATCTTATAATTTATAATAGAGGGAGCAGTATTTTATACACTTAACACACTAAGCTTCCTCAGTTCAACACGCTTGCAATTATATAATCGATAATGCATTTGCACAGAATTCAAACCCTCAGAGAAGAATTTGCATGAATCTCCTGCACATTTAAATTAATTCAAAAATGGTATTGCAAACGGAGCCTGGAATGTCACTTTGCGCTCAAGTGCTGAACCATAAAAGGTTGGCTTCGCTTTGCTTTTTTCTCATTTATTTTAAGAGAAGCAGCCTCCCTTGAAACGTCTACCTTATGTTATTTGAATAATCAGGTCGCCTCTTTTTTCTAATTGAAGTTTAAAGGGATGGGGGAATCTCTAACATTTGAAAAAAGTTGTTTCTTTTTGTGGAAAAAAGGATGGGTAGACGAGGAGATTCAGTCCAAGAGAAGTTCCATTGACGAATTCCTTTGTTGAATACTTCTTCCTGGTTTTGCCTCTTTTGAGCGTTGACAAACCTACTAGTCGTCATCTTCCAGCACCCGCGCTTGGAAAACAAGAAGACTGGTGCAATTTCTTGCGGATTGCGGTGCCTTAACCAATTTGATACACATGACAGACTTCTACATTTGATCGAGTAAAAGGACTCGTTCAAACAGAAAAAGGGTAAGATCGTACTTCCACTTATGTCCTGCCGTACGGCCAACAATCAAGAGATCTCCAGTCAGCCTCTAGACCAAAGCAGAGCCTTTAATGTCACCAAAGCAACACTGTTGTTCAGTTACCTCTACGGTCAACGCCTAGGCAGAAGGCAGTGCGGAGAAATTGAGCCGACGGCAAGATCTGCTAGGGTTAGGATTTGTGTACGTGTTCATAGGGTGCGTGTGCGTGCGTGTGCGTTGTATAATTCTTAAAAAAAAACAAACAAAACCGGATATAGCTAGACCTGCATACGTACCATGTATTTCTGCAAGAAATTCAAACACCTAAATTTGGAAGGGAAAGGCATGATCATTGTACCAAGATAACACAAATTGTAATACAACCACAAACAAATTTGAACGAAAATTACCGACATGGTAAAATCCCTTGGGAGAAAACAAACGGATATGTCCATTGAAGCAGGGAGAGGAATAAGGCATAACCAAATGCAGTCAGTCTCCAACACTAGACTAGTTACTATCATCAGGAGAGGAACTAGCTTCAAATTGGCGGCGCATCTCACTTGGCCATCATCACCTTCACGAACTCCTCGTAGTTGATCTGGCCATCACCGTCCACGTCGGCTTCACGGATCATCTCGTCCACCTCCTCGTCCGTCAGCTTCTCACCAAGGTTGGTCATGACATGGCGAAGCTCAGCAGCGGAGATGAAGCCGTTCTGGTCCTTGTCGAACACACGGAAGGCCTCCTTGAGCTCCTCCTCAGAGTCAGTGTCCTTCATCTTGCGTGCCATCAGGTTGAGAAACTCAGGAAAGTCGATGGTTCCATTGCCATCAGCATCAACCTCATTGATCATGTCCTGAAGCTCAGCCTCGGTAGGGTTCTGCCCCAATGAGCGCATCACAGTTCCAAGCTCCTTGGTGGTGATGCAGCCTGTAGCATGAGCCAAACATTACTTACTGCTTTCTCAAATTACTTAAACTGATATAGTAATAAACAATGAATCAATGATAGATAATAACCAGGAAAATATCTGAGAAAGACAGCTTAAAAATTTAAACCATTTTCAGAGGCGGCATTCCAATCATGATATGGTGTCAACAGTAATAGCAATCATGCTATCAACTAGTCCCCTGAAAGTTCCAGCTTTAACATGTTATCTTTCTATAAAGACTACCAACCATGTCAAAATGTATTCATCCTCAACATGATCTGGGAGTTATTACACTTGATAGGCAAATAGCAAACCATGTACCTGCCCACAGGCAGAAAAGTACCACCAGACTACTGGTGCTACAGGATAACACCTCTACTAACTGACAAACAGGTATCAACATTATTATAAGGATATAAATGCCATACTTTTCTTTATCTGACATTTTAAATTAATGTATTTCAGAGGTACAGATCACTTCTACAGTTCTACAAGTAGGCAGCTATATAACAATTGACAGCAAACCATGAACAAATTAACTGTGCCATCCAAAAGAACTTCTGTAACACAATTAGAGGAATCAAGTTAGACAACAACCTACATAACATAAGAATCTACTTGGCTTTTCTTTATCAGAATGGAAGGAAATGTTCAAGGGAAGAAAAGCAAAACCAAATGAAACCTAGATTTTCTAGGAATGAATTTCACCCAAGGCCTAACTATTTGGGTTACAATTTGTAGGTAAATGAAAATGTATCATGATGAATTGATGATTTGTGAAAGATCATTAATAGCTTCTAAATACTACTCAAGATTAATGCCTGAAATGATATTCGAGAAAACTATTTTCATATGGTTAGGACACCCTAAATCAAAACACAAGCCCAAATTTATCGAGCACTTATTGATAATATGCGAATTGTTTTGATTCATATTATACTGGGATACAAACTACAACTGAACTCCATGATATCAATAACTTAGTGTAGATATAAATATCCATATCCATACACAATTAAAGTTGCAATGAATGTTTGGCTATTCTCACAATGAAAACTGGCTACAGTACAATTATTAAGCATGCTAATCAATACCTACTGTATGAAGAGGACTAGAATAGTACCTATTTAACGCAATACTAGATGAGCACCAGAACTGCTAAATTTTTTAGGCAGCACCACAGCAGGAATGCCATATGGACCACCCTTTTTCCTACACGCTATGCTAGCACACTCGGTGGGTGTACACTCCCAATACCTAGGTTTGAGTCCTCTTTAACTTGAATTTGAGTGCCTAGTTCTTCTCAATTAAAAGTCCACCTAGTTCCTCTTTTGCTTAGTCAAACTTTTTTCCTCTTATTATTACGCTAGCAGTTTTTTTTTTAGATAATGGAAAAAAGTTCTGGCTTCAAACCTCTTCAAAGAAGAGGCATCAGTCCAATTCAATACAAATCAATTAGGAAACAATAAAATGTCGATTACGCTAGCAGATGCCCCACCAAGGCATCACAAAAAGAAATGTGGACCAGACTCATACTGGTAAACCCACTGAGCCAGATTTCCTGAGGATTTGAGGTACTCTAGAAGCATAAGGGCTTCTGCTGCTATGAGCTATGTTAGCATATAGATTCGATCATTCAAAGCATAATACAAGACTGTACAACTAAGGGAGCGATCACAAATAAGAGAATAGCCCAACTGGAAAATTGCTAGAATTGCCAATTCTCTGCATGTTCTTAGCTCTCGACTAGGACTAGGGATTGCCAAGGAAGTTGATAATGTTATATTTTAATCCAGATCTAACTAAATCCATTGAGAGCCTGGTTTAACATGGAACATGAGAATTCTATAAGGAACATCAGGAAAGAAGTTTAACTAGTGATAGCATGATATCAAACAGTTATGCTCCCTATAAAACAAATGTTACCAAAGGTTCATAGGTTTTGACTGTGCATTTCTCAGCTAGGTAACTTTTTTGTTAACCCTAAATCAACTTTGATATGTTTCATGAAAGAGAAATGAATAAAAACCAGGTAAAACCCAATGGGTAGGGAACTGTACTTAACAAGCAACAAACTTGAAGAGGATTTTCCCAAGCTACACTATTTTGATGCAATATTGTTCTTGCTATTTTCATCAGTCCCCTTAATATCTTCACAATTTAAAATCAATAAGCATTAGACGATATTACTTCTGCAAACGAATTCATATAGATGTCGTTATTCTTACAGCCATGCCCATCCATTAGCATGAAGGGGAACCAAAAGCCTATGGTGCTATTTGCTTACAAGTTACAACTTGCGAATGGTGGATGGCAAAATTTGGTAACTTGGACCAAATCTGGAAACCATCAGTTCATTAGCACAAAACAATAGTTCTAAGTTTTTTGCCAGAATTTATCCAAGTCAGATGAACAGTTCTGTTTTAGCACACAATCACAGTGCAACAGATTGTGAGATGATGAACCATAAATCTGTAACGGAATGGTCACACCCTTTTTACCCACAACCCGTCGAAGGTGCTAACTGCTAACGCCTGTACACAATAATGCCACGTGGTGTAACCGACGTCCAATGGCTAGCTCCAATACTTGCTAATTCATTCTGTATCCCTCGCGCCAACAACACAACACACATCATCTTTCCTGCTATACACACGCCTTGCTAATTCATTCTGTATCCCTCGCGCCAACAACACACCACACATCACCTTTCCTGCCATACGCACGCCTACTGGCTAGTGACTCACCATGCCCCTACAACACCCATGATGCAATATGATTGCACCATGCTGGGGAGTTCACCACCTTCAAGCTATTCCTGACAACTAACTAGTGACTCAACATGCTCTCATAACTCCCCACAATCAGGACCACACCACGCTGCGCCCTGCGCTACATTCAAGCTGCAGGAAGCAGCATCCGCCGCCACCATGTCCGTGCTACCCACCGTGGTGCCACCTCCTCACACGATCGAATGCTTTCTACCACCTCCTCACACGATTCAATGCTTCCTACTATCACTATCCCGGTTTACAATAACGGGGGAACTCCCATGGTATGGAATGATTCCTTGGCTGGAATTCCACACAACCTCCAATCGTCGGATACTAGACCCAGCCGATCGATCTGCCTTCGAATTTCCGCCCGGGTGGCCGGGTAACACCTCCACTCGGCTCCGAGGCCAAAAGCAATTTGTCTCCCCGTTGGGGATCCTACTCAGAGAAATTGCAAGAACTAGGCGTAACGTGATAGAGCCTGGAAGAGATGAGGGCGTGAGATCTGCATCTACATGTCGAGATACCCCGAGACCAAAAAACACACCCAAATCTACCCCGCGATCCGCTCGATGCGAGGTGCCACGGACACAGCCAGCGGCCATGTGAGATCTCCCGTCGCTTCAGTGGCGTGAACCTACCACGCCACATCAAGCCGCGCGCGCACGTCTGGAGAGAGAGAGAGAGAGAGAGAGGGAGAGAGAGCGGGGGCGTGGGGAATACCGTCGCCGTCCTTGTCGAAGAGGCTGAAGGCCTCCTTGAACTCGGCGATCTGGTCGTCGGTGAGCTGGTCCGCCATGGCAACCCGAGCGAGGATCTGACGGAGGGAGGGAGGGAGGCCGGCAGGCAGAGAGGCAAACCGCGAATGGAGGAAAGTCTGGAAGTGGGGGAGAGAGAAAGAGAGGAGAAAAGAGGGCACTGTGAGGTCAGCGGTCAGAGGCAGTCCCACACCGACCGGTCCGGTCTCTCGTGGTCGTGGGCTCCACCTTCCACGCGCGAGACTTGTCTCCCCTGACCCCTGCTGCTCGTGGTGCCACACCGTGCATTTGAGCATTTCTCTTCTCTCACTGGCCCAAACCCGGATTAAAAGAAATACGCAAGATCGACTCCAGCGGGAGCCCTCAAATCGGCCTCTATTTTTTATTTAAGGGCTTCCTTTTATTTTTGAGAGCATTATTTTTTACAACTACTTCGACAGTAGATCTCAAATTCCTTTTTAAGACACTGACACATGGGACCCGTTCATCATACTCTCTGTCCTTTCCTTTTCTCCGTCGCGAGGTCGCTCTACCCCACTCTCGCCAGTCACGCTTCCGCCTCCCATGCGCCGATAGACTCAGGCGGCGGGAGGGCTCTCCGATGGAGAGCAGCACACGCTAGGGTGGTGGCATGCCGGAGAGGAGGCTGGCGTTGAGATCCTATGGGGAGATCCGGAGAAGAGGGAGCTTGCCACAGGAGGTGTCCATCTGTGGGGAGTACGTGGCCATGGAGGGCTCTGGCGAGTACGTGGTGTGCCGAGGAAGTCGCAGGGGAGGAGCTATGGTAGGGATGTCGTCGGGGAAGGAGCCGCCGGTGTGAGCTGAGGTAGGGGCATCGTCGGTGAAGGAGCCGTCGGTGTCCTTCGGCTCGGCGGCACGCGGACACGGCAAGGAAGGAGCCGGAGAGGGATGTTGCCGGGGAAGGAGCCACCGGTGTGAGCTAAGGTAGGGGCATCGTTGGTGAAGGAGCCATCGCCTGCTCGGCAGCACGCGGACACGACGAGGAAGGAGCTGGAGAGGGGCGTCGCCGGGCCTCGCAGGATGTGCACGAGCGGAGTCGCGAGCACGAAGGAAGCGCGGGCAAAGAATAACCACAAACGGTGATTTGAGGGCTTGGTTCAGAGCCCCCCCCCCCGAATGAGGGGTGGGAGGGGGATCTGAGGGCTCTCTCAAATTTGAGGGCTATAGTAGGGGCCCATGTTGGAGTGCAGTTTTTGCCTCTGAGTCCTCAAAGGTAGGATGAGGGCTTAAGTAGAGGCCCTGCTGGAGTTGCTCTAATAAATATATTTTGAGTTATTTTTCTTTCATTGTTTTTTTCTCAAATATATAAAGATTTGCGCATCTTTGAATTAAGCAGGAGAGAGTTTTTACACGATGCCCCTTCAACAACGCGCTAAGGAGGACAAGAATGTTTCTTCAAGCTCACCACGTGCATCCGAAGGAAGACAAATGATACCAATCTTGCCATCCTCAAGCATGTGCCCCCCCTACAAACATAAGGATGTGCAGCTGATGTCAAACAACTCTTCTCGTGACGAATCCTTTCTGGTGGCGGACAACATGTGGAAGGTAAAAAATCATTACGAACCCTGATATTTGGTTTAGCCTGGCCATTTTCTATTTATCTTCTTTGTGATTTGCATCTCAACCATCTTGTATCAATTTCATGTTTCATTTTTTATAGCAACCAGTAAGCATGAAAATGCTAGAGGTCGCTAGCATCATGGTCTCATGGACAAGGAGATCACCGAATTTCTCTCTAATGTGCCGCTTGGCACCCTGCTTGGTGGTTCAACTTCTGCGGTCGCGTTAGCTATTGCTTTAGCAGCCACTTCTATCACTGTAGAGTGAGAAGTCCAGCATAGCGTGATGACGAAGAAGCTAGCAAGACTCCTATGTTGTTGATGCCAAGTAAATAGCTTTTTTTTTCTCCATATCAACATAGTAAATTATCCTTTTCAGGTACCTGCTCCCTGTTTTGGGTACAAATGCCCTGGACGGCTGGGTCTTGATTTCTTGTGCTCTAAACAAGCACTAAAATTACAAAAAAAATCATGGAAGAGCATATACAATTACTGAAATCTAATAAGGACCAGCTTGTAATGGAGCTTGTAGCCCCTCAAGACAACCAGCCACATCCACCGAATCTGTACCTCCCTATTGGTGGTGATGAGGACTACGAAGCTAGCTATTGTTCATATTGCATCAAGCAAAGCGTCAAATTCAACCGCTCTTACAAAAGAATCCAATTGCTAAGAGCCATATATCGTCCATTACTTCCACAAGGAGTCTATAAGTGGACCGAGGAATTTAAGGAACCTGGCGCCAATGATTTGACAACATTGCTCTAGGACATCAATAAGTTGAAGGAGTGCTTGACAATGAAATCTGGTCTGATGATTTTTTTTTATTTCTTCGAGGGTGAGAAGGCAAAGGGCACAATCAACCCTTGAGATCTCGGAGAAATGTCGTCTAAAGGTGGAATTTGAGCTACAAGTGCTCAAAGCTAGCTAGTGTTGCTAGAGAGAACCAGCTAAGATTTGTCTAGAAGGACAAGATGTGACAATAGGAGGTCTAGCGGCTGCAAACTCAACTTGAGAATAAGAAAAAGGTACCAGGACAAGTTTTGTCTCTTCAAGACTCGCAACAAGGAAAGGGTTACTTTGTTCTCAAGTTGAGCTTGCAATTGTTGGACCTCCTCTTGTCACATCTGCTCCTTCGAGGCAAAATCTTGGTTGGTTCTCTCTCTAGCAACACCAGCTAGCTTTGAGCACTTGCAACTCATATTCCACCTCCAAATGACCTTTCTCCAAAATTTCAAGGGTTGAATGCGCCCTTGCTTTTCACCCTAAAAAAGCCTCCTAAAAATCACTACACCAGATTTTCCTATCAAGCACTCCTTTAGCTTGTAGATGTCTAGGAGTAGTGGTATCAGATCATCTGCGAGGTTCCTTAAAGTCCTCAGACCACTTATGGATTTCCTTCTAGATGTAATGGATGATGTGGCTCATCAATGATATTCTTTTGCAAGAGCACCTGAATTCAATGCACATCTTGCTTGACATAATCCAAACGATAGCTGGCTTCATAGTCATCATCGCCGCCAGCAAGGAGGTGCGAAATCCATAGACATAGCTAGTTGCCTTGAGGGGCCAGATGTTTCACTATAAACCAGTCCTCATCATATTTTAGCAATCACATATGCTCTTCCATGATTTATTGTAATCTTAATGCTTGTTTAGAGAAAAGACATCAAGCCAAAGGGCACCTATACCTAAAATAGAGAGATGTAAAATTCATAGGTATCCTGAAAATAATAATTTAGTATGTTAATACATAGCAAATAAAACAACTAGTTACCTACCACCAACAAAATGGAACGAGTCCTGCTAGCTCCTTCGTCATCATGCATCATGTGTATTGTATGCTGGACTTCTCTCTCTTGGCAACCCGAGGAGATTAGTTGATGAATATTAAGGGTTGTTATTAACAACTGGCATAGTCACAGAAGTGGATGTAGAACCAACAACTAATTAACACAACCATGAAAGTTTAACCTTCGAGCAAGGTGCCAAGCGACACATCAGAGAGAAATCCAATGATGTCCTTGTCTGTTATGCATGTGGACTCTAGCATTTCGGCATTTCCACACAATGTGTGGCTATAAAAAGGAAACATGAAAATTAATATAAGATGGTTTAGATGCAAATGACAAAGAAACATAGAAAATGGTCAAGCTAAGCCATACAATCAAGGCACATGATGATTTTTTTTTTGCTTTCTGCATGTTTTCCACCACCAGAAAGGATTCATCATTAGAAGAGTTATATGGTACCAGCTGCATGCCCGTATGTTTACAAGGGGCATGTTTGAGGATAGTGAGATTGTCACTGTCATGTCTAGACAGTGGCAATATTTGTCATTCTTTCTACTTTCCTATGTAGGTGGAGGGCTTGGAGATCTAGATCTACTAGGGTGACGAGAAGATGACCCACTAGGTTGCTTCCTAGTTTGGGTCTATGTCTAGATCCATTAGAGGACATTGGGTAATGGTGTGGCACCACTGTGATCACTTGAGGATATTGGTCCTGGCTAGAGCTTATAGGGCTCAGATGATAGATGCTCAGCATTATAAGCTCCAGGGCTAGAACATTATGAACATGAAGAATAAATGCTAACATACCTTCATTGGATGAACTAGTCGTTTAGGCTTGAAGTCCCCGTGCCTATTTGATGCAGGCAAAATCCAGTCGGCGATTGCGATGATGCAGGCAAAACCCAACAGTATGGTTCCTCCTCATTGATCGGTAGGCACGACAATTGCGATGATGGTGTATCTACATGCGTGCGTGAGTCATGAGTGCGATCAGCACTATCTATCCTGTGGCGCGTTGCTTAAATTGCTTGCAAATCACTGAATCAGAAACGACATTGATATGGCGTCTATTGAATGGATGACATTTGCAAGGTTGCACAATTAGTAGCCTAAACAATATACAGTAGAAACCTAATGTACTAAACAAGGGCATGTTTGGACGGTAGCCGTAGGCTGCCATGACGTAGATGGGGCTGCACCAAATGTGTGGCGTTGAAAACGCTTGCCCCACATTTGGCAAGATGCGGCGGCAAAATTGAACTAAGTTGCTATGGTTTTGTTGTGGCACGCCCTAACTCCGTCACCAACCAAATGCCAGCCAGAGTTCGCCAAATTTATGGCGCACTACTTGTGGCAAAGTGTGGCAACAAACCAAATAGTCCCCAAATCATAAACATAATAGCTACTGTAATAGAAAAGGGAAACAATGTCCACCTTAGTGTTTCTTGTGTCATACCTGAGATGCTCAGGCATGAACACGTCTCATCAAAATCGTGCAAGTGTTGGCAAGGGTTTTCATCATCATGCCCTAAGAAGGGTAGTGCCCGAACCATGGCTATTAAGCTAGGGTGGAGTTTACAGCTAGATAAAATTGGTTTTGAAAGTGGTGGCCCCGAGAACTCCCCTTTGAAGCAGAAAGGTTTTGAATAAGAGTTGGCTTTATGATGAAAAAGATAAAAAGAAAATTATTTTGTTTTTATAAAAATAAAAGATACAGATACGAGGATGAACTAGGTTCGAAGAAAATAGCAACCGTTCTCTAGCAATGGTGCTAGAAAGCTTGTTAGTATTTCTTAACGCAAACAGAAAGATCCCGCAAGCGCACAGAATTACCGTTGTAGCTTTCACCTAGAAGTATTCAGGGTATCGTATTTTCCATAGGAAACGGAGGTACTTCTTCTAGCTAATTCATCCAAGGACAACACAAGGGTGAAGTTGGAAAGGGTAGAGATGGATTCCTAAGGCTTTATGATCTAATGACAGATAAACTTTACTCCTACTTGCTTACTTCGGGTACCGGCGTACGCTTGTCTGCCAAGCCATACCGGCCTACGGCTCTACGTCGTACTCAAACGTGAGGGATTACAAGGGACGGACATGGCTGTCACCACCTACCACCTACCGCCTACCCCTCAATCGGAGGGCACAAGGCAAACAAAGGTAGCCTCTAGCCTAGACACCACTCTACTCTATCAACTACTACTCTAGTGTTTTCCACACATATATAATATATAATAAATGTTAAAAACAACGGGACAGCTAGCGTCCGGATGTTCGGTTGGAGGACATGTTCGGACACTGCTCCTAGTCCCAGCCTACGCATGCGCATGATTTGCTCGCACAGACATAGACACCCCGCACTGTCGCGTTCCCACGCCACTAACGCCGCTCTGTTTTTTGTGTCGTGCCCGCCCCGCTTCTCGCACATACGTAGGGCCTGCCTATGCCTGCTCCATTTCACGCACATAGGAATCCACACGCCCGCCTGTGGATGCACGCCACTTATGCATCACAGTGACACACAGTGGTGCCCCAACAGCAGGTGGGTCCATTGCAACATGTGCAACACCAGATCTACTTTTGCAACATCTAGATAAAACACTCACAACATACATCCAAAACAGCTGATACATCTAAAACATACGTCTGAAACACTTGCAACATACGTATGAAACACCTGAAACACTTGAAAACATACGCTTGCAACATGCATGTTATGCAACATCCAGATCTAATTCTGCAACATCGAGATGACACACTTGAAACATACATTTGAAACACATGAAACATATGCTTGTAACATGAAACATAAACTTGCAACATGTATATATAGCCATTGCAACATACGCAACATCCAAATGAAACACGTGAAAACATACGTCTGAAACACTTGAAGCACGACATTGTCGGCAGCCATATCCTACCTGGTGGGGTACTGCGGTAGCCAGCAAGCGACGCTCCGGTGCAATGGAGAGGGAGGATGGTGGCAGGCGGGCAACTGGGTGCGATGGAGAACACCGCGTATGACCATGGGTGGGGGCGGAGTGGATCTCACACAACCACACCAGCTGCAGAAGGCAGCCATAGCTCGCTGCGCGGGAAGCCAAGAAACCACTCAGCAGCGGTGAATGGCGGTGTGCATGCCTTGGCCATCAGGGATGCCGTACAACGAGGTGGGCGGTGGTGGAAAAGTGAGATGAGAGGATAAGGTAGGAGAGAAATAATAAAGTTAAAAGGACTGGGATGCCGCCTAGAGGGAGGGGGGTGAATAGGAATGTCTAAAAATTCAACCGTTCAAAATGCGGAAACGATTAGTGTTGGAGTTTCCAAGATTGGAAACTCCTAAATAGAGAAATAAATCCCTCACGAGTTAGCCACTGAGTAAATAACAAGTTGCCAGTGCAGAAAGTGACCAACACGTAAATATTTGTAGTTTTGCCATACGTTGTGATCGGAGGTGGCCTAGCACTCAATGACACAGGGTTTATACTGGTTCAGGCAACATGCCCTACGTCCAGCTTGAGTCGATCGGTGACTTTATTCCTGAGCCCAGGTGCTCAAAGTTTGCAGTGGGGTTACAAATGAGGAGGAGAAAGATGGGGGGGGGGTACAAGAGGTCCGGTCGAACTCTGGTCAGAGGGACCAAGAGCGATGGGAGCTCCGCTATATGCTAAGTGTTCGAGCGTGTGCTCGTGGTTTGAACCTGTGGTTCTGCTGTTGTGTACTAGTGAACTTGATCGATCTAATGAATCTATCTGTTGGGAGAGAGCGCATCCCCTTTTATAGATGAAGGGGATGACCTTACAAGTGAGAGAGAGAGAGTACGTATGCTACTAAGCCTTGTTGCCAACTTTGGCGGGTACAGGATGATGGTAGGCGCCCACAATACTATTGTATGTCAGATGCACGTGGGAGGTCGTGTTGTCTTCTATGGGATGGCAGATGTCGGCGCCTGCCACACTGTTAATACCCAAAGGCATGCAAGGGGTTTTACCATGTTTGCCAGGTACGGTGAATGCCGACGCCCACAACACTGTCGATGCCCAAAGGCATGTGGGGGAGCCTTACCGTATGGGAGTTAATGGCACCCATAATACTGTAGGGAAAAATTTCAGCGCCTACAACACTGCTTGGGTTCTATCGTGCCAGGGAGGTCGTAGAGTACTGTTTCTGCAGGTGTACAGGGTACGGTCCCTGGTATTGCGGTTTGACTTGTGTGCCCTGCTTTACTTTCTCCGTCCGTTTCCTGGTCCTTACCGAGCGGGCATCCCCGGTCGGTTGGTCCCAGTCGGCTCTGAATGCGCCAGTTGGAGAAGAGTAGCGTGCAGGGGTTTGGTGCATCCCCAGTCGGAGACGCGGGTCGGAGTTGGAAGTAGTGCTTTGGCCAGGCCTTCCGGTCGGAGAGGCCGTCCGGAGGCGGGCTGGAGACCGAAGCGAGCACTCCGGTCGAAGAGGTGGACCGGAGTCGAAAACGGGCGCCGTTCCTCCTCGGCCAGGCCTTCCGGTCGGTGATTGGATCGCCCTTCTAGCCTATCGTTTAGGTACTTGGGCTAGCCCATGAGTTGCGTGTTTGTTTGCAACGTTGCCTACTGGGCCGAGCCTTTATTGAAAAGCTGGTCCGCGAGGGACCCCGGGTTTATGAACCCGACAGGAGCCCCCGAGCCCCTAGGCGATTCGGGTAGAATCATCTGGGAGATTTTTGTCTTTGACGGCGGGTACGCGCGAGCGCACCCGCGGGTGTAGCCCCTGAGCCCCCGGGCGATTCGGGTAGAATCGTCTAGGGGGTTTTTCGTATTTGCCAGCGGGGGAGGTTTTGTTTCGTCAGCGGGTGTAGCCCCCGAGCCCCCGGGTGATTCGAGCAGGATCGCCTGGGGGTTTTATCAACGGGCGTGTGTGCATGTTTTTTAGTCGAGACAGAGTCATCAACCAAGGCATCGTTGCGCAGCCGAGGCGGTTAGTTTTAGGGATCGGGCGAGACAGAGCTCGTGGATCCTGACGTTGGTGCGCGTCGTGGGATCGAGGTAGTTAGTTTTGGGATCGGGCGAGATGGAGCTCGTGGATCCTGGTGTCGGTGTGCGCTGTGGGATCGAGGCAGTTAGTTTAGGGATCATACGAGACGGAGCTCGTGGATCCTAGCGTCGGTGCGCATCGTGGGATCGGGTGAGTCTGAGTCGTGGATCCTGATGGGGCGAGTTCGAGGTCGTAGACCCAGGCGTTTGGTGTGCAGTCGAGGCGTAGCCGAGGGATGGGGTGAGTTCGGGGTCATAGACCTAGGCGTCTGGTGTGCAGTCGAGGCGTAGCCGAGGGGTGGGGCGAGTTTGGGGTCGCAAACTGTAACACCCCGGGTGTTTAAATATTAAAAACCGGACATATCATCATATGCATTGCAAGGCATTGGTCATATTGCAAACTTTGATATGCATTCACTAAAACAAGTTTATCTTTATGTTATAAGTATTGCTTGGTATTGTTTGAATCAAGTTCGAAATCTTTGTATTGATTTGAAATTTCGAAAACCCTGATTTTCAATAATTAAATCCTACCCTGAAAACCTATTTCAAAATTGAAGCACATTTTGGGGTTGAGCCTTAAAGAAAAAGTGTAGATCTTGTCAAGATATACAAAGTTTGTTTTTGAAGTTTTTCAAGTTGTTTAGTAAAATTTGAAGTTAATTGAAAAGGCGAAATTCCTTAAATGTCCCCTTTTCGAATTCAAAAGTTCATTTCAAAATGTAGACTGAATTAGGGGTTGGTTATAAAATAAAAGTTGTAGAACTTTAAATTTTGAACAACTTTTGTTTTTGGAGATTTTTGAGTTGTTATGAAAATTTAGGAGTAATTTGGGAATTTTGGCGAATGGCATATCTGTAATTTTTGTGAATGTGTGTCCACCGCCGAAGCTACATTGCTTGGTGTTTCCTTCTTGCGTTCCAGCGCCGCGGTCATGGCCGTTTTGGCGTCATATTGTGCATTTGAAAGCCACAGCTGACGCAACTTCCTCGAGCTTCTTGGCCCCTTTTATAGCTTTGAGCCGCCGTCTTTGCCCTTTCTCCTTGCTCTGTTTTTCTCGACGCCTTGCTCATCTCTGGCGAGCCTGCGCCGTCGTTGTTGTGCTCCCCTGTCGCTGCAAAGCTGGTTTCAGCTTTGCTTACTCCTTCTTGCGTCCAAATAGACCCACCAATTCGGCTTGTCTTAGCCGGGAACTTGAGTTACATCGTCTTCTTCCTCGCGGGTAAGCAACACCTCCGCCGAAACACGATTTATCATGCCGAGCTCCACGGTGCATCTCCGTCCTTGGTTTTGGTTGATTCCGCTTGCGCCTCGATCTTGTGGTACTTAATCCATAGTTGGTTGCTTATTTTGACCATCGCAGCGTTTTAAGCGGTACACCATCGCCGACGACGTTTTTTGCTCGCCATGCTTGTTGATCGTCGAACCACCTTCTTTGCTGCTCCTTAGGCTCGATAATTGACTCCAAACCGTTCGGGGTAAGCTACGATGCTTCCTAGACCTTTTGTTTAATCACTCATCGCCTCGTTGTCGCCAAATAGCGCTCGCCATGCATTCGCGTCCGCCATGACCGGCGTTGTGCTCGGTCCAGTCGATGTTGGGTCTTGATTTTGTCACCAATCGATGCGTCCTGTTGTCGTGAACGTATTAGAGCTTTGTCTGTCGCCGGTGATATCGCCGTCGGCGAGGAATCGCCGGTCAGAGCCGTCGCTGCCATGGTCAACGTCGGAGGTTGATGATGAAAGGTGGGGTCATGGTGTCAGTGACTCAGCGTTCAAAATGATTTTTTTCTGTTTTTCAGATTTAAATGAATAGTGTCTATTTTTGTTATTTTTGTGTAGATTTATTTCGAGCTCCAAAAATTATGAACATTTTTGTGTGACTTCTCTGTGATGTGTATTATTTAGGAAAAATATGAAATGTTGATTTTCAGTACTTTTTGAATGTGATAAAAATTTCTCAATTAATTAATAAATGAGTTTTCAGGATTTTTCTAGGCTTATTTATGTATCCAAAAATTATGAAAATTGTTTTGTCACTTAGTTATCATGTGATGAACATATACAAAAATTTTGAGGTCAATTGGAACAAGTTGATTTATTTCATAATTATTAATTAATTAATTAATTCATAAAAAGCAAATAGTAACCTTTAGTGATTTAGGTTTTGTTTGAGTTTTTGATTAAGTGATGTCCTTGGGTCATTAGTTGGTGATGATCCTTGGCAATTGTTGTGAGTGTTGCGAAAATGGTTTAGTTAGTTTAACTTGTAATTGTACCGCGAAGGAAAGTTGTATTCAAGTTGTTAATTTTGTATCTATCATCGAGCATCATGTTTCGTATAACGCATCATGTTAAACATGGCATTGTTACTACGTGTAGTGAACGAAGGTGAACACGTGGTAGTTAATCAAGTAGTTGAGGAGGTTGATCCGTCTCTGGAGGTTGGTGTTGATATCGGTGGAACGACTCTGGACCCGGACTTTTCCGTCAACGAAGGCAAGCCCCGGATGCATACAACCCTACCTTGTATTTGACAAATTGATTTTGCTTTTGCTTCTTTTTACTGCATTAAGTGATTAGGAGTCAAGTGAAAACCAAATTGGTACATTACCAACCTTGTTATTCCATATTTACCATATTACTAGTTTTAAATTCGTATATGCTTAGTTTTACTTAGTTATGATTAGAACGATGAAAGCCGGGTGATTACCTGTCACTTGCAAGTTTTAAATGGAACTTTGGTTACTTATGTTATCATGTGATATGGGGATGTGGAGTAGTAAATCTAGACTGGGCGGACTCGGTGTATGGGAGCCGCAAGACATGGAGGTCTTGTGAGCTGGGTCTTTCTGCCTGTGTCGATTAAGGTCCGTCCGTTGTTGAATTGCATGAGGTAAGACTTTGTAGTACTAACCACATACTCCGGTAAGCCTTAACTTGGCTATTCTATTACGAGAATGGCTACTCGCGCACTAGGAGTGGAGAGATGGCGGGAATAGCGTGTAGCCACGTGGCAATAGGCTGGATTGGTGGAGTACAGTATTCTCGGGTGGCGCGGACCCGTTCTTGTTTAGAGGATCCGAGGGTAGGTTGATATATGTAAGTCAGGGACCTGCATATGTCGTGTGGTCTGGAATCCCCAGCTGGGTTTTAATCGGTTCAAATCGTCGTTGCTCCTCGGTTATGGAGACTCAACTCACTGTTCATCATCGTAGTAATTAATAACTGGAACTTGAGGATGGTATGAGAAAGTGTTGGATACGAAGTTTCATGATCTCAATACGGATCGTGTCAGCTTTGTATATGATCTTATGAAGTTTTAAATGTTGATATAAAGAATTTTTGTTAAAAAGCTTTTACGCAAAAGAACCTTGATTATTGCTAAAGCCATACCATGAATCCCATGAGCCTGCATTCATAAGTTCTTTTAATTCTTATTTCGGTTAAGTCTTGTTGAGTACTTTTGTACTTAGGGTTCGTTGACCCTTGTTGCAGGTGAGGCTCATGAGCAGATCTGTTTTGGATCGTGCTGCATGACTGTTGTTTAGTGCGATGATGATAAGTAGATGTGTGGCCCTTGGGCAGGGCAGGTTTATTTGGGTGTGTTGTATTATATTATAATGCCATTCCACTACCTTGGTTTGTATTAATATCGAACTTAGTTGTATGGTTTGAAACAAACGATTTGTAAATTATGTTATTGTAAGACTTCCGTTGTTTTTACTCTGATGTATCTATTTGAATAAACTGTTGTAATACTGCAATGACTCTGTAATGTGATCCTGCTCGAAAATCGTGGATGATTCGGGGTTCCCCGAGGACACCCGACAGTCTTCTTAAGTTACCGGGAACGTATGCATAGATGTCAAAGGTCGTTGGACAGTGACAGGTGCATGTGGGCCCTATAATTTAGGAGGTTCTACCACAGAATGGTATCGAAGCGATCGTTACAAAGTTTTTGTGGTATTGGTTTACGAAAACTTCAAAATGATTTGGGATGACTAAATTTAACTTGATTAATTTGGTCCAAATTGCTTCTAACTTGTCTTATTTCTTTCTCACCATTCCTTATTTGATTAAAAAGGTTTTGTGTGGTGGAGTAGTAATCTTATTATGCCCTATATAAAAACAAATGTTGTTTATTTTCGTTTTAAGCTTTGGTGGTTTTGTTCGTAAGAACGATTCATGCATCATAATTAATTCACTTGTTACTTCCTTCGTCTCTGAGTCTGGGGTGAGTGGTGTGTATGGGTTGAGTGTGTAGTCCATCCTTTTTGCTCGAGACTATTGTCAGATTGTTTTACTTGGATTAATACTGTTTATACAGTATGGCTCGTACCAAGAAGACACCCCGTAAGTCCACTGGACCCAAAGGAGTTCCTCGCCATCAACTTGCCCCTAGGAATGACGGTGCTAGCAGTAGCAGCTCTAGGCCTGATCCTCATGCGGAGATACAGAGGATTTCTGCAAAGTTAGCCTAAGCTACTAGAGATAGGGCTATGGACGCCATCCAGGTGGGTAGATTACAGGAGCAATTAAGACGTCTCACCACCGCTCACAGGAACTGTGAACGTATGTTAGTTCGTATGGTGGAAGGAAGGAATGAAGCTTGGCATAGGGAAAATGTAGCTAGAGCTAGAACTCATGAGTTAGAATTTTATGTAGAAGACTTAGAAGAGCATAATACATATCTACATGAGGAAGTTCATAGGCTAAGCAATCTCTTAGATCCAAATCATGAACCCCAAGCTGATGAAATGGATCCTAGTGTTATCCTTGCCGATGGTAGTGAATCGGAAGAAGAAGAAGAAGATCCCAAAGAATTATTAATGATCGATGAAAGTGACAATGAAGGCGGTAATATTTCCGGAATGGATACCGAGCCTAAAGTTTGATGTAATCGCAAAAAGGAGTAGAGTTGTGAAATAGTTAGTTCTAGTTTAAGTTAAGTAGTCTTGTTTAAATGTGGTTTTGTGTTTAAATAAGTGAAACTAGTGTAATGATTTGTAGTCCGCTCTTTTATCAATCAATAAAGGCCTGTGAGTAAAGTTTGGTTTGTTGTGAACAGATGCGTCATACGTGGGGTTCATATATTCCTGGTACTTCACAAAATGAGAACGATATTCTAGATCTGCCACTAGTTCCAACAAATCTAGCGGATGCTATAGCCGCACTTGTCAATGTGACGGTTGAAAATTTGCCTTTGCTTCATGAGATGGCTCAAAGTAATCAGAATCAGATGCATGGAAACCATGGTCGCCATCATAATAGGCAGGAGGCTACATATGTGGACTTCACAGATACAAAACCCCCAGTGTTCACTAAGGCAGATGAACCATTAGAGGCTGACGATTGGCTTAGGACCATGGAGCACAAATTTGATCTTATACCATGCACAGAGTTTTAGAAACCAGTCTTTGCTGCTCAGCAACTTAGAGGTGCAGCCGGTGCTTGGTATGCAAATCTTATGGCCATGCAACCCGCAGGTGTTCCGTTAACTTGGATGGAGTTTTGTACTGCTTTTAGAGTTCATTATATCCCGAAGGGAGTTATGGCTATGAAGTTGGATGAATTCCTTGCTTTGAAGCAAGGGGACCAAACTGTGATGCAGTATGTGGGAAGATTCAATCACCTATCACAATATGCACCTGAACATGTCAATACTGATGCCAAGAAAAAGAAATGGTTCATGAGAGGTCTGAATACCAAATTACAGACTATGATGACAACTTGTACCAATGTCACTTATCATGAGGCAGTAAATATTGCAATTGCTTCGGAGGCAAAGTATCGGCAACATAAGGAGCTCAAGACGAAAAAGAGTATACCATCTGGATCTTTTGGGGGAAATCCATAAAGGCAGAGGGTGATTTATCATCTAGTTAATCATAATCGTCCTCCTTATCGTCCGCCGCAGTTTCAAGCCGGTCAGCAATCAAATGTCCGCCCTGCTACAACTTATCAGAATCCACAACTGACAAATGCTTCTGGGGTTTCTGCTTCAACACCCCAGGGTCACAAGTATCCCTATTTCAATTGTGGCAAGCCTGGTCATTTCTCGAGAGAATGTCCGTATCCAAGACAGTCTAATCCCAATTATCAGAAGGCCCCTGTAAATCAACAACAGGCTCAGGCACAAAACAAGAATAACAATCAGAATGCTCAGAAAGGCAAAGATGAAAGGAAGATAGGACGGGTGTTCTATATTCAAGCCGGGAGATTCTGAAGGAGAGCCAATGATGATGGGTATGTTTCGCTTGCCAATCATCCTCTGATTATACTTTTTTGATTCAGCAAGCATCTCATTCATTCATCAATAGAACATTTGTGGTGAAGTATGAAATTTCAATTGGGGCAACAAAGGAAAATTTCTTTATCTGATGCCTTGGGGACGACGCGTGTACTAAGAAAATGGTATACCAGTGCCCATAAACACAGGTGGGCATATTTTCCCACTACCATGATTATCCTTAAGGATCGGGATATAGATGTAATCTTAGGAATGAATTGGATGTATCAAAGATAAGGTCATTATAGATGCTTTGAATAGAACTATAAGGGTGAGTTTGCCGATAGAACTTCTCAACTTCTCATCCAACTTCCAACCTTAAGAAGATCGGGCAAGCGAGTTTGTGCAACCGCCACAAAGAGATTAGAGATATCCCGGTAGTATGTGAATTTCTGATGTGTTTCCTGAGGATTTACCCGGTCTACCACCTGATAGGGATGTCCAGTTTAACATAGAATTGCAACCTGGAACAGCTCCGATTTCTCAGAGAGCTTATAGGATGCCACCTAAGGAGTTATCCGAGTTGAAAACTCAGTTGCAAGAATTGATTGAGAAGGGGTTTATACAACCTAGTTCATCGCCTTGGGGGTGTCCGGCAATTTTTGTGAAAAAGAAAGATGAGACCCTGAGGTTATGTGTTGACTATCGTCCGTTGAATGAAGTGACCATAAAAAATAAGTATCCATTACCTCGGATAGATTTGCTTTTTGATCAACTGGCCGAAGCTAAAGTTTTCTCCAAGATAGATTTGAGGTCAGGATATCACCAAATCAAGATAAAGCCTGAAGATATTCCTAAAACGACATTTACCACAAGATATGGATTATATGAATACTTGGTAATGTCTTTTGGTTTGACCAATGCTCCAGCTCATTTCATGTATTTGATGAATTCAGTATTCATGCCTGAGCTAGACAAATTTGTAGTGGTGTTTATTGATGATATTCTAGTATATTCCAAGAATAAGGAAGAACATGCGAAACACCTCAGAATTGTTCTAACTCACTTGAGGGAACATCAACTATATGCCAAGTTCACCAAGTGTGATTTTTGGCTTAAGGAAGTACAATTTCTTGGATATATCTTGTCAGCGGAAGGAGTTGCTGTTGATCCAAGCAAAGTGAAGGATGTGCTTGATTGGAAACCACCAACCACAGTTCATCAAGTTCGAAGTTTTCTGGGATTGGCATGGTATTACCATCGGTTTATTCCAGATTTCTCTAAGGTATCAAAGTCCATAACTGAGTTATTGAAGAACCAAGTCAAATTTGCCTGGTCATCTGATTGTGAAGAGGCTTTCCAGACTTTGAAGAGACTGTTGACTACTGCACCAGTATTAGCCCAACCTGATATCGAGAAGCTGTTTGATATTTATTGTGATGCTTCAGGTATTGGTATTGGATGTGTGTTGATGCAAGAAGGCTGAGTCATTGCTTATGCATCCAGGCAACTTAAGCAACATGTAGAACACTATCCGACTCATGATCTGGAGTTAGCAGCTATGGTCCATGCTCTGAAGATTTGGCGGCATTACCTACTTGGTAATATGTGCCATATTTATACAGACCACAAGAGCTTAAAGTATATCTTTACTCAGTCAGAGTTGAATATGCGACAAAGAAGATGGTTAGAGCTGATTAAAGATTATGACTTGGAAGTACATTATCACCCCGGTAAAGCAAATGTGGTGGCAGATGCCCTCAGTCTCAAAAGTTATTGCAATTGTCTGACAGTGAGAACAATGGGTTTGACTTTATGTCAAGAGATGGAGAAGTTGAATATAGAAGTAATTCAACAAGGTAGTTTAACCAACATAATTGTTGAAGCCACTATTCGAGATCAAGTTATTGCTGCTCAGAAGGAAAACAAGGGTTAGCCCATATCAAGGAAAGAGTCAGGAATGGAAAGGCGGAATGTTTCAGCATAGATAATGAAGGTGTGCTATGGTTCAAGGATCGTTTGGTAGTACCAAAGGTTCTCGAGTTGCGGCAGTCAATTCTTGAAGAAGCACATGCTACTAGGTTATCTATCCATCCGGGAAGCAACAAGATGTACCATGACTTAAAACAAAGGTTTTGGTGGACCAAAATGAAGATAGAAATTGCAAGATATATAGCCAAGTGTGATACTTGTCAGAAAGTGAAAGCTATACATTTGAGGTCTGCTGGAGAATTACAACCATTGCCTATTCCAGCTTGGAAGTGGGAGGACATAAGTATGGACTTTATTGTTGGTCTACCCAAGACATCAAAGGGATTTGACTCAATATGGGTTATTGTAGATCGACTCACTAAGTCAGCACATTTTCTTCCTATCAAGACTATATATCCCACTATCCAATATGCCAAGTATATTTAGCAAGAATTATGAGTCTCCATGGAATACCAAAGACCATAGTGTCCGATAGGGGTACACAGTTTGTCTCCAGTTTTTGGAAACAATTGCATTCTTCATTAGGTACCAAGCTCCTATATAGTACAGCTTATCATCCGCAGACTGATGGATAGACTGAAAGAGTCAATCAAGTGCTTGAAGATATGTTAAGGTGTTATGTCCTTAATTATTCCAACAAGTGGAATGAATGCTTACCTTTGGCCGAGTTCTCATATAACAATAGTTATCAGGAAAGCATTAGAATGGCTCCATTTGAAGCACTCTATGGTCGTAGATGCAGAACATCGTTGAGTTGGTCTGAGCCCGGAGAAAGAAGATTCTTTGGAGTTGACCTTGTGAAAGAAACCGAAGACAAGGTTAGGCAAATACAGAGTAACTTGAAGATAGCTTAGTCCCGCCAAAAGAGTTATGCGGATAGACGACGGAGACCATTGGTGTTTAACAAAGGAGATTTTGTATATCTGAAAGTATCACCAATGAAGGGAGTTACCCGTTTTGGTGTTAAAGGCAAGTTGGCACCCCGATATATTAGACCGTTTCAAATTTTGGAGAGATATGGAAAAGTGGCCTATCGCTTGAAATTACCAGAACATTTATCAGCTGTACATGATGTATTCCATGTGTCTCAGTTGAAGAAGTGTCTCCGAGTGCCTGAGCAGAATGTTGAAGTTGAAGGAGTGAAACTTGAACCAGATCTGACTTATTCAGAATATCCTATCCGAGTGTTGGATTAGAAAGATCGTGTTACTCGGAGGAGAACAATAAAGTTCTACAAGATACAATGGAATCAACATTCAGAAGAGGAAGCTACTTGGGAATCAGAAGATTACTTGTTAGAAAAGTTTCCAGAGTTTCTTGCGTCATTATAGAATAGAGTACTGTTAGTTAAGCTCGGTTGTTACAAATTATGTTTTGTAAAGGAACCTCAGTTGTTTTATGGATGAGAATTGGATGTTTTTGGATTGACACATTTCCTTTTCCATTAATTACCCTATGGCTTTGAATCTCTGGGCGAGATTTCTTTTAGGGGGAAGGATTGTAACACCCCGGGTGTTTAAATATTAAAAACCGGACATATCATCATATGCATTGCAAGGCATTGGCCATATTGCAAACTTTGATATGCATTCACTAAAACAAGTTTATCTTTATGTTATAAGTATTGCTTGGTATTGTTTGAATCAAGCTCGAAATCTTTGTATTGATTTGAAATTTCGAAAACCCTGATTTTCAATAATTAAATCCTACCCTGAAAACCTATTTCAAAATCAAAGCACATTTTGGGGTTGAGCCTTAAAGCAAAAGTGTAGATCTTGTCAAGACATACAAAGTTTGTTTTTGAAGTTTTTCAAGTTGTTTAGTAAAATTTGAAGTTAATTGAAAAGGTGAAATTCCTTAAATGTCCCCTTTTCGAATTCAAAAGTTCATTTCAAAATGTAGACCGAATTAGGGGTTGGTTATAAAAGCAAAGTTGTAGAACTTTCAATTTTGAACAACTTTTGTTTTTGGAGATTTTTGAGTTGTTATGAAAATTTGGGAGTAATTTGGGAATTTTGGCGAATGACATATCTGTAATTTTTGTGAACAGTGTCCACCGCCGAAGCTACATTGCCGGCGTTTCCTTCTTCGGCGTTCCAGGCACGGTCGTGGCCGTTTCGGCATCGCGCTGGCACGATGAAGGCCACAACGCAGCTTCCTCGAGCTTCTTGGCCCCCTTTTATAGCCTGAGCCGCCGTCGTCTTTGCCCTTTCTCCTTGCTCTGTTTTTCCCGACGCCTTGCTCATCTTCGGCGAGCCCGCGCCGTCGTTGTTGTGCTCCCCCATCGCTGCTAAGCTGGTTTCAGCTTCGCTTACTCCTTGCGCGTCCAGCCGACCCACCAATTCGACTTGTCTTAGCCGGGAACTTGAGTTACATCGTCTTCTTCCTCGCGGCCGGCAACACCTTCGCCGGGCACGATTCGCCGCGGCCAGAGCTCCACGGTGCATCTCCGTCCTTGGTTTTGGTTGATTCCGTTTTGTCTCGATGTTGTGGTACTTAATCCATAGTTGGTTGCTCATTTTGACCACTACAGTCACCGGTACACCATCGCCGATGACGTTTTGCTCCGCCATGCTTGCGCTGATCGTCGAACCACCTTGCTGTTGCTCCTTAGGCTCGGTAATTGACTCCAAACCGTTCGGGGTAAGCTACTGATGCTTCCTAGACCTTTTGTTTAACTGCTACTGGCCTGTTGTCGCCGGTGTAGCGCCACCGTGCATTTGCATCCGCCATGACCGGTGTTGTGCTCGGTCCAGTCGATGTTGGGTCTTGATTTTGTCACCAATCGATGCGTCCTGTTGTCGTGAATGTATTAGAGCTTTGTCTGTCGCCGGTGATATCGCCGTCGGCGAGGAATCGCTGGTCAGAGCCGTCGCTGCCATGGTCAACGTCGGAGGTTGATGATGACAGGTGGGGTCATGGTGTCAGTGACTCAGCGTTCAAAATGATTTTTTTTTCTGTTTTTCAGATTTAAATTAATAGTGTCTGTTTTTGTTATTTTTGTGTAGATTTATTTAGAGCTCCAAAAATTCTAAAAATTTTTGTGTGACTTATCTGTGGTGTGTATTATTTAGGAAAAATATGAAATGTTGATTTTCAGTACTTTTTGAATGTGATAAAAATTGCTCAATTAATTAATAAATGAGTTTACAGGATTTTTCTAGGCTTATTTATGTATCCAAAAATTATGAAAATTGTTTTGTCACTTAGTTATCATGTGATGAACATATACAAAAATTTTGAGGTCAATTGGAACAAGTTGATTTATTTCATAATTATTAATTAATTAATTAATTCATAAAAAGCAAATAGTAACCATTTGTGATTTAGGTTTTGTTTGAGTTTTTGATTAAGTGATGTCCTTCGGTCATTAGTTGGTGATGATCCTTGGCTATTGTTGTGAGTGTTGCAAAAATGGTTTAGTTAGTTTAACTTGTAACTGTATCGCGAAGGAAAGTTGTATTCAAGTTGTTAATTTTGTATCCATCATCGAGCATCATGTTTCGTATTCCGCATCATGTTAAACATGGCATTGTTACTACATGTAGTGAACGAAGGTGAACACGTGGTAGTTAATCAAGTAGTTGAGGAGGTTGATCCGTTTGTGGAGGTTGGTGTTGATATCGGTGGAACGACTCTGGACCTAGACTTTTCCATCAACGAAGGCAAGCCCCGGATGCATACAACCCTACCTTGTATTTGACAAATTGATTTTGCTTTTGCTTCTTTTTACTGCATTAAGTGATTAGGAGTCAAGTGAAAACCAAATTGGTACATTACCAACCTTGTTATTCCATATTTACCATATTACTAGTTTTAAATTCGTATATGATTAGTTTTGCTTAGTTATGATTAGAACGATGAAAGTCGGGTGATTACCTATCACTTGCAAGTTTTAAATGGAACTTTGGTTACTTATGTTATCATGTGATATGGGGATGTGGAGTAATAAATCTAGACTGGGCGGACTCGGTGTATGGGAGCCACAAGACATGGAGGTCTTGTGAGCGGGGTCTTTTCGCCTGTGTCGATTAAGGTCCGTTCGTTGTTGAATTGCATGAGGTGAGGCTTTGTAGTACTAACCACATACTCCGGTAAGCCTTAACTTGGCTATTCTATTACGAGAATGGCTACTCGCGCACTGGGAGTGGAGAGATGGCGGGAATAGCGTGTAGCCACGTGGCAATGGGCTGGATTGGTGGAGTACTGTATTCTCGGGTGCCGCGGACCTGTTCTTGTTTAGAGGATCCGAGGGTAGGTTGATATATGTAAGTCAGGGACCTGCATATGTCATGTGGTCTGGAATCCCCAGCTGGGTTTTAATCGGTTCGAATCGTCGTTGCTCCTCAGTTATCGAGACTCAACTCACTGTTCATCATCGTAGTAATTAATAACTGGAACTTGAGGATGGTATGAGAAAGTGTTGGATACAAAGTTTCATGATCTTTGTATATGATCTTATGAAGTTTGAAATGTTGATATAAAGAATTTTTGTTAAAAAGCTTTTACGCAAAAGAACCTTGATTATTGCTAAAGCCATACCTTGAATCCCATGAGCCTGCATTCATAAGTTCTTTTAATTCTTATTTCGGTTAAGTCTTGTTGAGTACTTTTGTACTCAGGGTTCGTTGACCCTTGTTGCAGGTGAGGCTCATGAGCAGATCTATTTTGGATCGTGCTGCATGACTGTTGTTCAGTGCGATGATGATAAGTGGATGTGTGGCCCTTGGGCAGGGCAACTTTATTTGGGTGTGTTGTATTATATTATAATGCCATTCCACTACCTTGGTTTGTATTAATATCGAACTTAGTTATATGGTTTGAAACAAACGGTTTGTAAACTATGTTATTGTAAGACTTCCGCTGTTTTTACTCTGATGTATCTATTTGAATAAACTGTTATAATACTGCAATGACTCTGTAATGTTATCCTGCTCGGAAATCGTGGATGATTCGGGGTTCCCCGAGGACACCCGACAGTCTTCTTAAGTTACCGAGAACGTATGCATAGATGTCAAAGGTCGTTGGACAGTGACAGGTGCATATGGGCCCTATAATTTAGGAGGTTCTGCCACACAAACCCAGGTGTTGGTGTGTAGTCGAAGCATAGCCGAGGGATGGGGCAAGTTCGGGGTCACAGACCTAGATGTTTTGGGTGTCTTGAGCCCCCGAGCCCCGTTGGGCTTTAGTAGGGGTCAGTTTGAGTTGTGCGCGTTACCCCGCCCTTGGTTTCTCACAACTGGAGGGGCTGAGTGTCGCTTGCCTCGATCGCTCGGGCTCGAGTGACGTGCTCGGTGAGCTCGCTAACGGGTATGATCGAGTGGAATCTGGGTCCATCGTTCGTGACGGGGTCGGCATAGCCTTCTTGTGACATTCCACTGCTCCTTTATCTGCAACCTGGTAGATGCCTGGGTCATTCCGGAGACTGACCCGGGTGGCCTGCTGGCGTCCCCTCGATAGAGATTCTGTGGGCTTGGTGAGAGGATTAGGATCGAACGAGAAGGTTGAGATGACCCTATCTGCTTCGGGGCAGACTAGGCGAGGGCCGCACGGGGCTCATCTACGTTTTCTCCCCTGGCTCTGTTTGATGCGGGGCGGCCTCGAGCCCTTTGTGGGCCAGCCTTCGAACCCCGGTCGGTTGTTGCTCATGTTTGAATGAGGCAACTACCGCTTCATGACGCAACACAGAGCGTTGTGATGCATTTCGCCGCATGTGCGATGCCTTAGTTCGCGAGCCCCCGGGCGATTCAGGGCCTGAATCGTTCGGGTGACATGGGTGTATGGAATGAATGCGTTTATGGATGTATGAAATGTTTATAAAGAAATAGCGGGGGTCGGTACTGTTACCTTGATGACTCGAGTGACGGGGTTTGAAGAGCTCCAATCGGAAATGTCCGACCAGGACCCATGCTCGTCATTCATGACAGAGTCAGCATGGCCTACATGGGGTGTCCCTTTGCTCCTTACATGTCTCTCGGTGTTTTCCTGAGCTGTTCAATCGACATAGGAAGTCTGATAGTCTCTCCTGGCGGAGATCCCGTTGTTTGGGTTTTTCCAAGTCCCGCCTGGGGAGGCGGAGAGCCGTCTGCGCATGGTGACGCTTTGGTTTTTGCGCCCAGTGTGTGGTAGTGGTGGGCTATACCCTGGCCATGTCTCGTCTGACCAGGCATCATTCTGTCTGACCAGGCATTGTTCCGTCGATCAGTGTGCATCCCATTGGCCAGGGTGTGTCCCATCGTTTCCCATCCGCATTGAATGGGGGAAGGGAGAGAGTTTTTCGCTCTGATCCTTTGCCCTTCTTCAGCTATCGCATTTCCTCTTTAAATAGGGGGAGGGAGAGGGCTTTTCATCGTAGTCCTTTGCCTGTTCTCCAACTATTGCCTCTCCTCCTCCTTTCTCCTCACCGAGAGTGCCTATATGTCGCGGTGGTTCCTAAGTGAGAGATAGGGTAAGCGAGGGGGGGGGGGACTTACAGATCCTTTCATGAATCCGGAGCGCGATGTCGAGCTGGAGGCTACCTGAGGTGGTGCTGGCCGTCTTTGCCTGAGAAGGGGCGGCTTCCGCCGAAGGAGGTGGCGTGCTGGATACATCTCTGAGGCCTTTTTTGGGATGGATCCGTGTGTGGATTCTTTTCGGTGGATCTTCACTGGGCGAGCCTTGTCGGAGGGGAAGTTTCCTAGGATTGTGCTGATGGAGGGTTCTATGCCTGCAACTACTCAGGTTGGCTAGTTCATAAAGTTTGATGAGATGTCTTCTAGCCACGGTGGCCATACCTTGGCGGGCAGCATCCCTGCCCAGGAGCTGCCTCGACTGCATGAGCATCCATGGGTGCGACGCCCTTGAGGTACCCGTTGCGTTCATCGAAGTCAAGGGAGCGGAACTAGGCGGGGTCCTTGAGGTACCCGTTGCATTCGCCGAAGTCGAGGGAGCGGAACTAGGTGGTGTCCTTGCGGCGGTGGTTATGTTCGGTGGCATGTGCCGTGGCCTTCCCTTTGGCGTCAGCTAATGCCGTCGAACGGCCATAGTAGTATTTGGATTAAAAGTAGTCAGCAAATGTAATCGTTAAGTTTGAGGGAGCCCCCATGTGAATAGTTTTGTATCAATGAATACATCAGTTCTATTTTTTGTGATAGGATCACTATCCGTTCCTTGTTTTTTATCCTAGCATAGCTTTGTTTTTATCCTTTCTTTTTCGCACCTGCCCATTTGTTCTATAGGTTGCAGCTTTTAAGAACCTGGGCATGGCCTGCAGGGCTCGGCTGCTCGTCACCATAGGTCATGGCGGGGTGCGTTCGGTTGGGAGTAAGAACAAAGTCACATAGAGTAATTTATAGGGATGGAATGCCCTTTTGTTCGGGCAAAAAGTTTTTACCATGTGATAGTAAGAAAGAGAGGTAGTATTTAGTATTGTACCCTCATGGAGCCCCTGAGCAACCTGGGCTAAAAAAGTTTGGGCTGGGGTGCTTTACAGGAGCAAGTGTTGACTAAAAAACGGTAAGACCAAATTTAGGGGACAAATGACGTAGCTGTTCAATGTTCCAAGTGTTGGTGAGAACATTGCCATTGTCGTCCTCCAGTCGGTAGGCGCCCGGTTGGATCGCTTCGGTTACGGTATAGGGTCCTTCCCATGGTGGAGAGAGTTTGTGTTTTTCCTTCGTTGACTGGGTCCTTCGGAGCACGAGATCACAGACTTCGAGGGTCCTCCCTCTAATCTTCCTTTCGTGGTACCTATGGAGAGTTTGTTGGTAGTGAGTGGAGTGGATGACGGTTGTCTCGTGGGCTTCCTCGAGCAGGTCAACTGCGTCTTGCTGAGCCTCCACGGCTTGGTCACAGTCAAAATCCTTCACTCTTGGGGCGCCATGGTCGAGGTCGGAGGGCAGCACTGCTTCAGCTCCATAGGCCAGGAAGAAGGGTGTGAACCCTGTGGATTGGTTCGGGGTCATTCTCAGGCTCCAGAGGATCACTGGGACCTCTACAACCCATTGTCCGGCGTACTTGTTGAGTCGGTCGAAGATGCGTGACTTGAGTCCTTAGAGGACCATGCCATTGGCACGCTCGACCTGACCATTAGTACGTGGGTGTCCGACCGAGGCCCAGTCAATTCTGATGCCGTATCCATCACTGAAGTCTAGGAACTTCTTCGCGATGAAGTTAGTCGCGTGGTCAGTGATGATGGAGTTAGGAACGTCGAACCGGTAGAAGATGTTGAGGAAGAATTTGACCGCCTCTTCTGAGCGGATGTTGGTGATGGGCTTGGCCTCTATCCACTTGGTGAACTTGTCGACTGCTATGAGCAGGTGAGTGAAACCGCTTGGGCCCTTTTCGAGGGGTCCCACCATGTCGAGGCCCCAGACCACAAATGGCTAGGTCATGGGGATGGTTTGGAGCTCCTGTGCTGGCAAATGGGTTTGCCGAGCATAGAATTGGCATCCTTCACACAAGTGGATGACCTCCTCTGCTTCTCGTAGCGTGGTGGGCCAGTAAAATCCTTGGCGAAAGGCTTTTCTGACCAGCGACCTTGGGGCCGCATGATGTCCGCAAATCCCGGCATGGACCTCAAGGAGGAGCTGCTTCCCTTGGTTGGTGGGGATGCATTTCATGAGCACCCTTGATGGACTCTGTTTGTAGAGTTCGTCACCGAGCACGATGATGGTCTTGGCACGTCGAGCGATCCATCGGGCTTCAGTCCTTTTGGGTGGGAGAACCTCCTCGAGGAGGTAGGCGAGTTGTGGCGCTCGCCAGTCTGTTTGATCGAGTGCCAATACAGCGATGTTGGCAGGTGACGTCGTCATGGAGGTATTGGGGTTCGAGCCCCCGAGCGCTGGCTTGGCGTTGGGGTCAGAGCCCCCGGGCACCAACTGGACGTCGGGGTGTGTCTGGATCGGACCTACTAGGATGCGGGTGGACGACTCATGGACGTCATTGATGAAGACCCTGCTTGGGGATGGATCCCGCTTGGCGGCCAATTTTGCAAGAAAATCAGCGGCATCGTTGTCCTTTCGGGGGACATGATGCAGCTCGACCCCCTGGAATTTGTCCTTGAGCTTGCGCACCTCTTAGTAGTATGCCACCATGAGGGGGCTTTTTGTAGGAGGACTCCTTCATGACCTGATCGATGACCAGCTCTGAGTCGCCATGAACGTAGAGTCAAGTAACACCAAGTTCGATGGTGATGCGTAGTCCATTGATGAGGGCCTCATACTCTGCGGCATTGTTTGAGGCTGAAAAGTGGAGGCGGATGGCATAGTGGATCCTACTCCTGTCTAGGGAGATTAGAACCACTCTAGCCCCCGATCCTGGCGCCATGATGGACCCGTCGAAGTACATTGTCCAGTACTCATGGGTGACGTCTAGGGTCGGTAGATGGACCTCCATCCATTCGGCAACAAAATCCACAAGAGCTTGAGACTGAATGGTAGTATGGGGGATATACTAGATGTCATGGCCCATGAGTTCAAGTGCCCACTTGGAGATCCATCCCGCGGCATCGTGATTGCGGATGATGTCTCCTAGCGGGTATGAAGTGATGACCGCGACTTCGTGGTCGGTGAAGTAGTGCAGGAGCTTCCGGGTCACCATCAGCACGACGTATAGGAGCTTCTGCACCTGGGGGTACCGGACCTTGGGGTCAGTGAGTACCTCCCCGATGAAGTATACAGGCCACTGGACCTTAAGGTGGTGTCCCAGTTCCTCTCTTTCGACGACCAGGGCAGCGCTTACCACATGGTTGCTGGTCACGACGTAGAGGAGGAGGGGTTCTCCTTGTTCGGGAGCGACGAGGATTGGGGCCAACGTTAGGGATGCTTTGAGGCTCTCCAGAGCCTGCTGAGCTTCCTCAATCCAGACGAAGGATCCATCTTTTTAAGGAGCTTGTAGAGTGGCATCCCTCGTTTGCCGAGCCGAGAGATGAACTGACTCAGAGCAGCCAGACAGCCGATGAGCCTTTGCACACCCTTGACGTTACGTATGGGGCCCATGTTGGAAATGGCCGTGATTTTTTCGGGGTTGGCCTCGATGCCGCACTCAAACATAATGTATCCTAGCAGCTTTCCCTTTGGAACCCCGAAAACACATTTCTTAGGATTCAATCTGATGTTGAACCTTCGGAGGTTCACGAACATTGCAGCCAAGTTTGCGATCAGGTCACAAGCTTGAGTCATTTTGACCACTATGTCATCAACATAGATGACGATCGTTGGTCTTGGCCGCTTGGCTTGATCAGGCTGATCGAGCGGGTCAATTTGGTCGGCGAAGCATTGCTGCATGCACCTTTGGTAGGTGGCGCCAATGTTTTTAGGCCAAAAGGCATGGTTACAAAGCAGTACGAACCATATGGGGTGATGAATGAGGTTGTGAGGTGATCGGACTCTTTCATCACGATCTGGTGATAGCCCGAGTAGGCATCCAGAAAGGAGAGGATCTCGCAACCCGAGGTGGAGTCAACTATCTAGTCTATGCGCAGCAAAGGAAAGTGATCCTTTAGACACGCTTTGTTGAGGCCAGTATAATCAACGCACATTCTCCATTTCCTGGTCTTATTTTTAACAAGAATAGGATTGGTGAGCCAGTCGGAGTGGAATACCTCTCTGATGAATCCGGCTGCTAGGAGTTTGGTGATCTCTTCGCCTATGGCCCTACGCCTCTCATCGTCGAAGCGACGCATGCGCTGCTTGGCAGGCTTCGAGCCTGGGATGAGGTGCAGTGCGTGCTCGATGAACTCCCATGGTATGCCCAGCATGTCAGAAGGCAGCCATGCGAAGACATCACAATTGGCGCGTAGGAAGTCGACGAGCTCGCATTCCTATTTGGTTAGAAGCTGGGTCCCGATCTGCACCATCTTGGTTGGGTCGATGAGGTCGATTCCCACTACCTTAGTTTCCTCGAGCGGGCGGAAGGCCGTTGAGGAGGTTGGTTTGTTGCAGTCTGGGACTACCGAGGTCGACGACTCCTCAAGCCGCAAGAGCTCGGACGAGTTGATGATCAGGGTGGCGAGCTCGAAATGCTTGTGGTCACGCGTGAAGGCATGCGAGAAGGTGCTGCTCACGGTGATGACACCGTTCGGTCCTGGCATCTTTAGCTTGAGGAAGGTGTAGTTGGGGATCGCCATAAATTTGGCGTAGCATGGCCGCCCCAAGATGGCGCGGTAGGACCCTAGGAAGTCCACCACTTCGAAGGTGAGGACCTCTGAGCGAAAGTTGGCTTGGTTGCCAAACATGACGGGCAGATCAATCTGCCCGAGTGGTTATGCCTGTGCTCTTGGGATCACCCCATGGAAGGGAGAACCCGCTAGGCAGAGTTCTGACCGGGGGATGTCCATGGCGTCGAGGGTGTCGACGTAGAGGATGTTGAGGCCGCTGCCTCCATCCATCAACACCTTGGTGAGGCACTTCTTTCGGACGATGGGGTCGACTACGAGCGGGTAGCGTCCTGGTCTTGCGACATGGGAGGAATGGTCCCTCTGATCGAAGGTGATTGGAGATTCTGACCAGCCGAGGAAGGAGGGGACGGCCGTCTCGGCGGCGCATGCCTCCCTATAGCGCACCTTTTACTGGCGTTTGGTCCAGATGGCATCGAATCCGCCAAAGATCATGATGCATTCCTCAGGGTCGAGGAAACCGTCTCCGTCCTTGCCCGCCATGCCTCCTTTCTTGGCTGCTGCCTCTTTACCGTCTCCTTCTTTCGTCCCACCAGCCTAGCGAAGGAAACGTTTGAGGAGCTCGCAGTCCTTATAGAGGTGTTTGACGGGGTAGGCGTGGTTGGTGCACGGGCTATCCATGAGTTTGTTGAAGTGGTTAGGTAGGCCCTGTTGGGGCTGCTTGCCCATGCGGTCAGTTGAGGCGACCAATGCGGTGTTGTCCGATCGGCGCCGGTCCTTTTTGTTCTTCTTACCCCTCTGTGTGGAGGGGCCCTCATCTTGGTCCACGCGCTTGGCCTTGCCTTTGTCCCTGCCTCCATTGAAGACCGCTTCGACTGCCTCCTCCTCGGAGGTGTGGTTAGTGGCGACGTCGAGCAGGTCGCGGGTGGTACGAGGCTTCAGGCAGCCAAGCTTGTGGATCAGGGACTCGCAGGTCGTCCCAGAGAGGAATGCACTGATGACGTCCACATCGATGACATCAGGGAGGGAGTTGCATCGTTGGGAGAACCTATGGATGTAATCCCGCAGGGACTCGCTGGGCTCCTGCTGGCAGCTCTTGAGGTCCCAGGAATTACCAGGGCGGACATACGTCCCTTGGAAATTTTCGATGAAGACCCTCTTGAGGTCCGCCCAGTCACGGATGCTGTCATGTGGGAGGAATTCGAGCCACGCCCAAACATGTTCCCCCATGTAGATGGGGAGATATTGAATGATGAAAAGGTCATCATCCACCCCTTTGGCTCGGCAGGCGAGTTAGAAATCTTCGAGCCAAATACTGGGGTTCGTCTCCTCGGTGTACTTGGCGATGTTGGTGGGCGGTCAGAAGCGCTGTGGGAACGGCGCTCTTCGGATACATCAGCCAAAGGCCCATGGTCCCAGGCCCTCAGGGATGGGACTCTGGTTGTCTGGCCGGCGACCATGCATGGGGCGTGTTTCACCACTCCCCTCGATGTTTTGGCCAAGATCCATGTCGCCTACCCTCATCACCGCCCAGTGGACATCATCATCATGCCGAGCATGATGCTGGTTGCTGATGATGCTACGAGCATCTCGGTGTGGACCGGGGCATTCACGTACCGGCGGTTGGTGCGGAGCAGGCACCAGGTCGGAACACGGCGTAGCCGCTGCCTCCTGAGCCACGCTTGGCGGCTGTAGCGGTGAGTGGATGGGGTGATCCATCTGGTGCGTCCCCACTCCCCTAGTGGGGAGAGAGGGCATGTGTTGGAGTCACGATGCAGAGCTTTCCGCCTGTTGAACGATGGCAGCTTCTACTAGTGCCCGGAGGTTTCGGTAGACTGCCCGCTCCTGGGGGTCGATAGGCTCGGGAACACCACGCAGAAGCATTGCCATAGCGGCGATGTTCTGGCTAGCCCGAGCGAACTGTGGGGGGTCATTTCCCTCGTTCATGATGTTGCATAGACTTGGCAGGTGTGACCCCGGGCGCCACCGGCTGGGTCATGTGCATGGGGCGCAACGTGCTGCACCGAGCGCATCGGCGCAGGTGGCGGCTGGTTCTACCGCCATTGTCATAGCTCCTTGGTGTGCCCTTGGGTGAGGATGAGGGCCCCTGCACGTGGGTCTAGAGGGGTGTGAGTTTGTGCAGACTCCGCAACCACCAGTGGCTATCCCGGAGCGTCCGCCATGGCGCACTCCCAGGATGGATGGTGGCTAGGTTCCACATCAGCGATGCTTGAGCCATCGCTCTCGACCTCATAGTCCTGGAGTTTCTGGAAGGTGGTGGGAGCATAGCTCACCATTCCCACAAATTCGGATGTGTGAGGGGGCGGCGCCAGCATCACTTGGAGCCCCCAAGCGCACATGTCCGTGGGGGACGTGAGGTCGCAGGGGAACCGGTCGTGCGGTGTTTGCGGTGCGGACAATACGGTCCCCCTGGATAATCAGCGGGAGATAGAAAATAGAGAGTAAATAACAGTATGTACATTACTCACAGCTGGGTTTGAGCAGAGAGTTTGCTTGGAATGAAGCACAGGTGCCTCGTCATTGAGGTCGTCGTGCCTTTCGGAGCCGATGGAGGGCACCCCTCCGATGTGCGTCGGAACGAGTGCCTCCTCGTGGAGGTGTGGTACGCTGAGCTGGTCGGCGATGAAGTCCAGGCTTCCTAAGTGGAAGGCCTAGGATGGCTCGAAGATGGGTGGAACCCACATCCCAACAGGTGGGAGTGTGGGAAACTCTAGTGAGCCAAAGCGAGTCATATCGCTTGAGTCTGCCATGGCGAGGGTGGTGGAAAAATGGGCCATTCGATGACCAAAAAGTGTTGAACGTACAATGTCTTCCCCACAGACGGCGCCAACTGTCGGTGCAGAAAGTGACCAACACGTAAATATTTGTAGTTTTGCCGTACGTTGTGATCGGAGGTGGCCTAGCACTCAATGACATAGGGTTTATACTGGTTCAGGCAATGTGCTGTATGTCTAGTTTGAGTTGGTCGATGACTTTATTCCTGAGCCTAGGTGCTCGAAGTTTGTAGTGGGGTTACAAATGAGGAGGAGAAAGATGGGGGGTACAAGAGGTCCGGTCGGACTCTGGTCAGAGGGACCAAGAGTGACGGGAGCTCCGCTATATGCTAAGTGTTCAAGCGTGTGCTTGTGGTTTGAACCTGGTGGTTTTGCTATTGTGTACTAGTGAACTTGATCGATCTAATGAATCTATCTGTTGGGAGAGAGCGCATCCCCTGTTATAGATGAAGAGGATGGCCTTACAAGTGAGAGGGAGAGAGTATGTATGCTACTAAGCCTTGTTGCCCACGCTGATGGGTACAGGATGATGGTAGGCACCCATAATACTGTTGTATGTCAGATGCACATGGGAGGTCGTGTTGTCTTCTTCGGGTATGGCAGACGTCGGCGCCTGCCACACTATTGATACCTAGAGGCGTGCAAGGGGTTTTACCATGTTCGCTGTCGCAGAACCGACCAATTTATAAGAGCACAAGTACAATGGCAGCCCGCAAGCGGTCGCACTGTCATACTTGAGCCCATATAAACCCGGTAGTCTATCGAGTACCACGACGGGTCTTGATAAACGATCCACAAACAACCAAGATCGTACATGATTCAACATACATGTCACATATTACATAAAGTTCGCAGATACATTTCCATCATCAGAGTATGAAACAAAGTTATTACAAACCAAGTTTGATAGATAATAGTGGAAGCAAATTAAGTTTGAAAGTAACATTTGCCAACATAGATTAATACAGTGCCAACATACGATCACAGTCCACAAAAGCAGGTGGAAGGATTAAATAAGAAGCCTGCCCAAGGCTTACTCCTCATCCACAGCGGGATAGAAGCAACTCTTGCAATAACCATGATACACAGTGCCATCTGCAACAATGGGAAATAAAACCCTGAGTATGAGAAGGTACTCAGCTAGACTTACCTATCATAAACCAGAAATAAAATGACTCCAAGGATCATGCAAGGTTGTATAAGTGGGGATAGCTTGACAACATTTTGCATAAAAGCGATTAACTTAGTTATACAGTTATAATTCTGGTATCAAGTTAATTATGACTATCCATCTTTAAATTAGCAACTATCCTGTGCCAAACATGTGGTATATCATTTTAAGAACATACAATAGTAACCATAGCAGGTATTGTAATTCCATGTTTATTCGAACCATCATATTCCATAATACAATTACTACGATGTTGGGGCTAGCCAAGTTTCTCACTATCCGGGAGAGACGGTGATTCGAATCAATTTCAACCAGCTGGAAATTTATTCCTAACACAAACCCAGGCAGACCAGATCAATGGTCACCTTAGGTCACCTTTGGTACAACTCAAGTACACATTTCACGGGTTCGCCCAGCGCCGCACAATCAGGGACAACCAAATGCCAGGACGTTCATGCGTAGCCTACCCTTGGGCTCAGTCTAGCTCCCCGCACATCCTTACTACCATCTAGAGTGTGCACTCTTATAGAGCGGGGCCTGGCCTGAGTTGAGCTACTCGGCTTCGTGGTCGGAACGAGTTATCCGACCAGCTAAGTGATAGGCATGCGTTCAATCTTGTCAGAAGTGCCAACAATGGTATGGTCCTTAATCGGCACAGACGAAATCACATGAGTCAACCCACCATAGACTCCGCCTGGCCTCGATTTACATCATCCCATGGTTCTTTTCCACGATAGCAAATATAGCCAACCGTGCTTCGGTATCCACCTATATCTCGCAGGTGATAGGAAATCACCCGACTTCTACCGGTCTAAGCATGGCTAAGCATATATTTGATCCTAGACCTACATCGGGTTAAAGGTATATTTCTGGACAAGGAAAGTATATGCATCGAGTGGTTCCAATGAACTCTTATAACCTAATGCATCAATCATAAAGGACTCAAGTAATATTTTTTAAAACACTGGGAGACTTAGAATGCTCCGGGGCTTGCCTTTCAGAAAAGAAGTGGGGCGGTGGTCAGGGCACTCCGGAAGCTCTTCAGGGGTCTGCTCCTCTTCTTTGGGAGCTGTGGCTTGAGGAATCTCCTGCTGGTCCCCTTCCTCTCATTCGTCGAATTCCAGCAACGTTATCTCCTCTGTCGATCCTAGATGCATGAATATGGCATAAGATATTGCGAATGCATACATGCTGACAAGTATAGTATGATGATACATGTTGAATGCATTCTTATAAGTATTCTTAACAGCATGTTGTGAAAGTAATAATGAGTGTATCACGTTTTACTGAGTATGTGCATATCTCTTCTTAATTACTAAATCAAACACTTCAGCAATTCATTTACTACACCACAAAATAGCGGCTACTTGTTTTACTCATAACTAGAGTTCTATTTATCCAAATGTTGTGGTCTTGGACTTTCTGGAAATATTATAAAATTTCATACAACTCTTATTTAATCACCAAAAGCTAATTCACAATCTATCCTAACCAAAACAGGCAAACAGTCCAGTGCTGTCCAGAAATTCTAGAGAGCAAGCATTTCGGAATACTAACTTTAAACATCTATAACTCCTAAACCCTTTGGCCTATTGTCCTGAAATTTTAACACAAGATATGTGAAGAAGTTACCTACAACTTTGTTATTAACCATTTTTACAGCAAACATCATTTTTACTATGTAACATTCCAAACTACAGAATCTGTCCAAAAACTCTTCTCACCCGAATTATAAAGCAATGATATTTCTATTGCATATAAACATTCCAAATTTGACTTCACCAATCATACCAACAGTACAAGGACATCAAATACACTCAAGAAAACATAATGGCCATGCCCAAACTATTTATTTAAATGCCTTTATCAATTTACTAAGATACTCAGGTTAAATAATAAACATATATCAAATATGCATCATAAATTCTCAGAAAATTACAGTGGCTTACTAGTGCTACCAATAGACTACTATAAAAGTTTCATGCCATTTTACCAAGTATAACATTCTTTGCAAAAATAACAAGGCATAAAGGCTTAAAATAACATAAATAGAAAACCCTAGTGAAAAGTGTCAAGCAACAGATTTTATATTTTTCTTAGCATCCATAAGGTACTAGGACAAGCTCCAATAAATTTCATGAGCATTGGATTCATAAATAATTTATAACAATTTATACAAGGATCACCTAATTATAAAAGGAAAATCTATAACTAAAAATCTATTCATGCACTGACCCTCAAATTTTTACCAGAGCTTATAATTATCAAGAAAAGCTCACCATATAAATTTAATAATTTTGGAGCACAGGAACTCTAGATATAAATTAAACAAGTTTGCATTCACTTAAAAACACATTTCAAGTTTCAATTTAATTCTTCCAGAAATTCTACTACAAGTGCTAATATTATATTTTTCCTAAATACTACCCTTCCTAAGGAACACTACAAAATTTGGTTCACAATATTTGGATCTATACAGCTCCACTTATCATTTTTCAAAGTTGCACACAAAACAGGAAATAAATGAACTATCCTACAACACAACAGTCAATGACAACTGGGACCCGCTGTCAGTTGACCCCATCGGCCAGTGAAACAAAAACAGGGCAGCGGAGTTGAATCGACGCTGGTCGGCCATGGCTCGTCGCCAGCGAGTCCTCCGGCGAAGACAAGTGGACCGACATGATCTATAGAGCATAACGCGTCTAGTGACCTAGGTGGTGGCAGTGTAGGTGTGGCGGAGCGTGCTCGTCACCGGCCATGGTGGCATGGCGGCGCTGCCCTGCGGTGCGCCAGCCATCACCGGCCACGGCAAAGTCAGGCGAGGCGCGCTACAGCGTCACGGTGACCGAGCGAATACATCTAGGCGATCTAGGCGGCTGGAGGTGCTCCGGCGAAGCATGGCCACGGCGGCGGCCATGGCGGAGCTCCGGCAAGGACGCACCCGCGGTGGCGCAACGCGAACGACGGCTTACCAAAGGCACGACGGTGGGCAAGGCAAGGTGGGATGGGTGGAGCAGGGTGAGGCGGAGCTGTGAGTGCGACCAATTGGAGAATGGGGCGGCCGTGAGCGTGGGCGAGCTCGACGAAGTGGCTGCGACGGTGATGGCGAGCGCAGTGAGAAAAGGAGCGTGAGGAGGCGAGTGAGAGCGAACGGCCGGCTCGGTAGTGACTTAAGCGCGTCGCTGGTGGCTTGCTGGCCGTCTATGCCTGACGAGCGGGCCCTGCGCCGGCATATGAGCTCCAAATGGTGCGCGCGGCCAAATGGTGAGCGCTGGCCATGCCTGTTGGCCGGTCGGCCACTGAACCCGAGCCGCTTCAGCCAACAGAGCCCCGAACCGAGCCTGACGACGTGATTTCATGGCGATCAAACTGCTAAACTGTAGCTCCATAGTGCAAACAATCTAAATGGAACTTGTAGACCTATGTACCAGCTCCAATTTCTATTAAAGGACCCAGTGCTAATTCACAACCAATACCGAGAAAAATCAAACCAAAGTCGAGCTTGTCAACTGTCAGTCGAAAATGAGTTCGCGAAATTTGCTAAGTGTTGAAAATAGTGCAAAGTTGATTTTTGTGAGCCAATTTCAAGCATGTTAGGAGCTAAACTAGTCCATGACCCAAACATAAAAGTTGTTCCCCTTATCAAATACTACAACTTTGCTTTAGTGACCACATCCATGCAAGGTCTCTATCATATGGTTCAAACTTGGTCAAACCCATTACATTCAAATGATGCCTTATGCTTGAACTATGACTTAGTGACCAATTTAGCCCTAGCCATGAATACCAAAGTTGTTCATCATGATACTCTAAACATGTTCAAGCTATTTGTAAGGTCACACTATCATTTCATACATTAGTTGCACATAAAGCTTCCCAGTTCAACACACATAGCATCACTTAAGTACTTGATTAGACAAAATGATCTTCATAAACATTGTCCCACTAGTCATCATAAGTGTAGCTAATATGTTTTAGTGACTCACATCAACCATTTACATGTATTCACTCATGATCATGTGCATATATACAAAGAAACATAAAATAACAAACAATGTTGCATATGTTTCAATCACATGTTTCAATTGTAAAAGATTAAATATGAATGATTGATGCTCATGCTCATGCAATGCAAGTCAAATTGTGCAAGGCTAACACCTAGGGTATTACATTCGCCAGGTACGGTGAATGCCAGCGCCCACAACACTGTCGATGCTTAGAGGCATGTGGGGGGAGCCTTATCGTATGGGAGTTAATGGCGCCCACAATACTATCGGGGAAAATGTCGGCGCCTACAACACTGCTTGGGTTCTGTCATGCCAAGGAGGTCGTAGAGTACTGTTTCTGTAGGTGTATAGGGTATGGTCCCCGGTATTGCGGTTTGACTTGTGTGCCCTGCCTTACTTTCTCCGTCAATTTCCTGGTCCGTACCAAGCGGGTGTCCCCGATCGGTTGGTCCTAGTCGGCTCTGAATGCGCCAATTGGAGAAGAGCAGTGTGCAAGGGTTTGGTGCATCCCTAGTCGGAGATGCTGGTCGGAGTCAGAAGTAGTGCTTTGGCTAGGCCTTCCGGTCGGAGAGGCCGTCTGGAGGCTGGCTAGAGACCAAAGCGAACGCTCCGGTCGAAGAGGTGGGCTAGAGTCAAAAACGGGCGCCATTCCTCCTCGGCTAGGCCTTTCGGTCGATGATTGGATCGCCCTTCTGGCCTGTCGTTTATGTACTTGGGCCGGCCCATGAGTTGCGCGTTTGTTTGCAATGTTGCCTGCTAGGCCGATCCTTTGTTGGGAAGCCGGTCCGTGAGGGACCTCGAGTTTATGAACCCAACATTAGTGATAAATAAAACTAGGAGCCACAAGCCTGCAACAGGAGGATTAGAACTAAGAAGGAATAAAAACAACACAAGCCCCAAATAACGGACACATTCGATATTGATACCGGACATGTCCGATATTCATGGGTTTGCTGGATCAGCTCTCAATTTGCTCTGATTGACTTCTCCTTTCAAACCAAGTTGCTAGCAACTCTTAGTGACCTATCAACAAGCTCAAGCAACACAAGTAGATTACAAATGCCAAGTGAAAAGAAAGATTGAGACACAAGAATGGTTTTACCGAAGTTCGGCCTCCATCGAGACCTACTCTTCATTGAGGGGGCTGTGAGCGACCCAACAAAGGTTAGCTCTAGAAGGCCACTCTAGCTGGAGCCTTTTCCAGCTCCTTTTCCTCCTTCCACTAGTTGATTCCTTCCCTTGCTGCGGTGGAATTGAACCATCATAAACTTCTCGAGGCACACCACCAGCTCTTGGGTGCTCTCCGGCGACGCCTTGCCGTCTAGAACCGAAGAGTCTAAGAGTAACAAATGCAAATCACGAGATCGACAAATGTGCACAAGTTCTCAAGGGTGGCTTGCTCTCAATTTGAATCTCACTCAAGCCACAAGATGGATTTTGCAGGTTTGAATCAATCACTCACTAAGAAAGGGTTGGAGAGTGTTCTTAAGACTAAAAAATGTGTATGGAAGTCAATAGAATCAGCAGCCTCCAAAGGTGGAGGCTAAGGGGTATTTATAGCCCCTTTGAAAAACTAGCCATTATGTAGCTGTTGGGGAATACCAGACAATTATGCACAAGCGCTCAAGGGTGTCTTGCTCTCTGTTGGCGGTCCTTAACTCACACTCTATACCGCCAACATTTCTATAAAACTCATCAAAAACAACACTAAACCTAGAAATAGGACTTTGAACTAACAAAATTCCATCGGTTTTGGAGAATTCTTTGCTTTGCAAGGACAAACATGAAAACATACCAAGTTGGGCCAAAAGTAAAGGGAAATATAAAAGAAACATTCAATCTTCATCTTGGCCCAAGCAAGCAAAGGAGTAAAAGACCACATACCTGATCAATTCAAGCACAAAACCGACAAAGGAGTGGCTCAGGTCCGGTCACCAGCCCACCTGCCAAAGGCGGTGGCCACATGAGGCAGAGGTGGTGCGGCCGCACCCTCTTGCCACCTCTCGGGCCCACCTTTGGAAGGGCGGTTCCATCAATGCTCCCATGGATGGTTTGGGTGGTTTCTGATTTTATCTCCTGCCAAGCCGGCCTCAAGCATGTATAAAAGCATGGGTAGAGCCCTCCCCTAAGACAACAACAAACCAAGGAGAAGAGCTACACCACAAGAGCATCATTCCAAAGGGCCTAGGCCCTAGCTAGCTAGTAGACTTGGTTTGGGTGAGATGTGAGGCTGTGTACGGGGAAGAGCCGGACTTGTCGGTATCTCCCCGAACTTGTACCTCGGCGAACACTTGTACCTCGATTGAATATTCGCTAAGTAAGTGTTCGGGTTTCTTATGACATTAAGTCTTTTGATTAGTTAAGCTATACTCTTACTTTTGGCACCAAGTGCTTCTACGAGGATCGCAATCATCTCTTGATCCTTGTCTCCAAACTTTTTAAGAGGATGGTTGTTGATGCTTTCATTTACCACAAATACTACAAATCCCGTAGTTGCACTATGGCGCTAACCTTGTAACTTGAGCAATAACGCTAAATGATTGATGGTGAAACTGGGAACTACACCACTATTGATAGCTGCAAGATGAAGTTCCCACGGTCAAGCTTATGACCATAAACAAAGCACTGCCGGGAGATACCCTGGATTATCATAGAAAAAATATATAATAAAAAATATATTTATAATAATTATAAAAAAAGAGAACTTTCCTTTTTAATAAAAGTAAGAACATGTTTTCAAGTTAGTATGCACCTTCGGGTATTCCTGTCACTAACCATTTCAGGTTGGGAATAAGAACAAGGGGCATGCAATGCTATAAAACATAAGAGCTACATCAACTAAATGTTGTGATACCCTTTGAAGATGGAACACACTCAAGAGGAGACCCCGACACTGCATACTTGACTTTTACATAAAAGTCCAAGTGTGGGGGAGGATGGTGAGAAGCTCACCACATGTTCCATCCACACAAAAGGTCACCTTGGTTAAAGGAAAAAAATGATGACAACTCTGTCTTGCTGAAAAAAATTATTATAAAAATGATGATATAATAAAAAGGTGAGAGAAAATATATAGAAAAGAAAAGAGAGAGAAAGAAAAGGAGTCGTAAGACGGGTACTCCTATTCTAGACCTTTGCTCCTACCACCGAGGCCCATGGTCCATGCATACTATTTGTGTGTGTGGCCTAGCCTTGTCACTCGCGTGAGAAGAACCATGTGCAATCAAGCCACCGCTGTAGCAGTTTCAAGTATCATCCACATATGCTGTCGGTGAGTACACTTAGGTATGCAAAGGTAAATAAATATTCACTAAACTCTTTTACTCATACTTGTCTCCATAAGATCATACAAATTCATGCCTTACTTGTTTATGTCATATGCTCCGGTTTGGATGCATCCAGCTGGTACATTCATAGGTCTTTTAAAATTAAGCATGGTGCTTAGGTTAAAAATACCTTTTTTAATCAAAATTTGATATGGTGTTGAATTTTGGTTAATGAACTTTGAGTTACTGTCATAAACAATGGAAGTAATTGTTGATGGAGACAAACCAAGACTAAGTATGTAATGTAAAACTTTATCTTAGCCTTGTTTGAGTTATATAAAGTTGGATGAACAAATAAAAAAATAATAAATAAAAAAAAATAAACATAATAGATTAATAGATAATAATTCTAATAATATAATAATAATATAATAATAATATAATAATAATATAATAATAATTAATAATAATAAAATTTAGGCTCCCCGGTGTTCAAACCGGTAGAGCCCTTATTTGTTTCCACTTTGTTTCTTTTTGTTTGAATAAACAAGTACAAGAATAAGTGTGGGGGAGATGATTCGCACAAAGCTTTCAAAACCTCCCCCACAAATGATGCACAACAAATCAATAGTTCTAAATTCGATTTGTGCATCCTCTCTCTCTACTTTTGGATAAAGATTAAAACTGAATAAATTTAAGATACAATACAAATGATGCTCCATCTCCGTGCAATCCTTTGACTGAATTTGCATACTCTTTATTCCTTGCTAATATTCCTATACTTGTGAACAATTCATCATAGGGACCCCATGTTATCTAAGTAATTGGAATATGTGATATAGTAGGATGGAAATGAACCTTGCTCTCTCATATGAAGAACTTAGGATTTATCTTACAAAATCAAAACTCAAATAACATGCTCCTCAATGATATGCAAACTCCTACCAGAGCCATATCTAGTGCTTTGAGCTTAAAACCTTCATAAATATGCTACTTATTTTTGCATTGAGTTTTGTCAAGTCTTGTTGACCCTTGTTGAGAAAGTTATCATGCCTCCAAGATCAAGATCATGTACACACCACATATATAAGCTATTCCTACACTAGGAATATGCTAAAACATGCTTCCATCCACCAAAAAACATTCTACTCCTACACTAGGAGTAGACAAAAAATATGTCTTAAAATAAATACTCTATGTTCTACAAAATAGTGATATCTCTCAATATGTGGTTTAAGAGACATTTGCTATGCAAAAGTATGAAAAAGAAAAAAATGTGGACACATGAAGGTCCAAGAAGAAAAAGAAAAAAGAGATATATGGACACATGATTGTCCAATTATATATATGAAAAAATGATGAGTACATGAAGGCTCATGCAAAATGATAGCCATGTTCTTAGAATTTAAGTTTATGAGAGAGGTCACTCATGTCAAGGAGTATAGGATAGGTTTAACATTATTTTATCCACACACTTGCACTTCTTGATCTAAGGGTATGACATCTTTTCTCCTTGGATCCGAGATTTGACTTAACAAAATATGTAGAGTAAGTATGCCTTCATATCTTTCCTTACCCAAAGATCCATATAAGCTTTCTAGAAGTAGGAAAGAAAGAAGGCAACACTATGATATGCCTTGGTAAGGAACCAAACACAAATATGAGCAATCCGAGAGAATCATTTGAGGAGTAAAGCTATATTTATGTTTTCAAAATCAAATGAAAACCCAAGTTTCTGAACTAAGTGATGCAAGGGGATTTGAATCCATGTTGTTCCATTATTCAATTACCCAAGATAATGTTGTAGACACTCCAAAGTTCACAAGTGCAGGTGAAGCTTGGAGTAACTTGTATGCAGATGTCATATCAAGGAGATGACCCATCGTAGTCCTTTTCTTTACTCGAGGATGAGCAAAGGGCTAAGTGTGTGGGAGTTTGTTGGCGGTCCTTAACTCACACTCTATACCACCAACATTTCTATAAAACTCATAAAAAACAACACTAAACCTAGAAATAAGACTTTGAACTAACAAAATTCCATAGGTTTTGGAGAATTCTTTGCTTTGTAGGGACAAACATGAAAACATACCAAGTTAGGCCCAAAGTAAAGAGAAATATAAAAGAAACATTCAATCTTCATCTTGGCCCAAGCAAGCAGAGGAAAAGCTCACATACCTAATCAATTCAAGCACAAAACCGACAAAGGAGTGGCCCAAGTCCAGATCACCACCCACACACCAAAGGCGGTGGCAGACGAGCAGTGAGCCGGTGTGTGTTGCACCCCTTGTTGCCTCTCGGGCCTACCTTTGGCAGGGCAGTTCCATCAATGCTTCCAAGGATGGTTTGGCTGGTTTCCTATTTTATCTCCTGCCAAACCTACCTCAAGCATGTATAAAAGCATGGGTAGAGCCCTCCCCCAAGACAATAATAAACCAAGGAGAAGAGCTACACCACAAGAGCATCATTCCAAAGGGCCTAGTCCCTAGCTAGCTAGTAGACTTGGTTTGGGAGAGATGTGAGGCAGAGTACGGGGAAGAGTCGGACTTGTCGGTATCTCCCTGAACTTGTACCTCGGTGAACACTTGTACCTCGACGAAATATTCGCTAAGTAAGTGTTCGAGTTTCTTATGGTATTAAGTCTTTTGATTAGTTAAGCTATACTCTTACTTGTTTGTGGGTTCATCATCCATCCCTATGGTAGATGCTCTAGTAGAGGGCCCTAATAAAGACGGATAACCCTAAGCAACGCTAGAGTAGTAGTTGATAGCATAGACGTGGTGTCTAGGCTAGAGGCTACCTTCGTTTGCCTCGTTCCCTACGGTTGAGGGGTAGGCGGCTGGTGGTGATAGCTCTGTCTATCCCTCGTAATCCCCCATGTTTGGGTATGGCATAGAGCTGTAGGCTGGCAATGCTTGGCAGACCAGGTGTTCACCAGTTCCTGAAGTAAGCAAGTAGAAGTAGAGTTTATCTTCCCATAGACCCAAAAGCCATAGGAATCCATCTCTACCCTTTCCAACTTTACCCTTGTGATGTCCTTGGATGAACTGGCTAGAAGAAATACCTCCGTTCCCTGTGGAAATACGATACCCTGAATACTTCCAGGTGTAAGCTACAACGGTAATTTTGTGCGCTTGCGGAATATTTCTATTTGCATTAAGAAATACCAACACTCTTAATTTGAATCTCACTCAACCCATGACCTACCCACCGCTCTGACCCCTAGGAGGAATGGGGAGAGGTCAAGCCTAGCCAAGCGTGCCTGCCCTAATAAGAATAAGCACGTCGCACTGACCCCACAAGGACTGAGGGGACAACGGTCACCTCGGGCTGGTCAGATGCCACTCCTGCACCACGCAGCTCAGATAAGACAACACCACCCAAGGCGGTGACGGCCGATACAGTGCCCATTGGCCAGATATGGCCTGGCAAGATGCTTGTATGACTCTACCCACTATGGGATGGGATCCACGATGAAGGCCTTGACTTAGAGGCCATCCAACCCGACGGGAGCCATGACCCCAATGATCGGGATCATGGCCCTCAGCTCCTCAAACCAATGAGATGATCGATGACCCAAGGGTGGCTACCAACTCCTGTATGACGCCCTCGATAACCAGGAGTTGATGACGAAGACCACGACGAGGATGACGTTGCACAGGACGGCTGGTGAACCACCACCGTGCCTACAGTGCCGCCACGGCCAGCACAATAGTACCACGTCACACCATGCTGCGACATATCCATAAGACCATGATGACAACCACGCCCTGACATGCTCCACAAGATAATGTAGCTTGCAAGCCAAGTTAACTAGAACCTCCCTCAGGCTCATGACCATTCGGTCAGGCGAACCTTTTTATTTGTATACGCCTAGGCCCCGAACTCTATATAAGGGCATCCAGGGCACCCATCTGGGACATCCTTTACCATTTCACTCATTCTCTATCGTAGTAGGGCTCCTAGAGCTTTCCTTCAGGCAGTCCATCCCCTAGCTCTAGTTCTCCAACCTCTTCCACCATTCTTGCATCTCCCATTGTAAGAACTTTAGAGCATTCAAGCGAGGAACATGCACTCGATCATCTCTAAGACTGGATATAGGGCTCCGGCCTGAACCATTATAAATCCTCGTGTCTTTTGGATGCTACCATTGTCTTCCTAGAGCAGCATGGCAATCGTATAAATGTACTAGTCCCGTTTACAAAACACCAACAAGAAGTCAGCAGAATCAGTACCCTCCAAAGTTGGAGGCTAAGGGGTATTTATAGCCCCTTTGAAAAACTAGCCGTTATGTAGCCATTGGGGAATACCGAACACGTCCGGTATCAATTGCACAGCGCCAACGGTCACTAAGTCGGTGATGCAAGTGAGGCATCAAAACTCCTGATGTTTGTCGAAACTCCCGACCATCGGAACTCCTGATGTTAGTCGGAACTCCCGACGAACAAACTCGAGAATATTGTAGAAGTTGCTACGGCCAAGCCAATACCGGACACGTCCGGTATTTGGACCTACAGCACAGTGAGTTAGCACTTGGTTCTCTCTTTCACTCAAACCTCACATGGGTTGGCTTGAGCCCTTAAGATTCAATGGACATGTTATCCATTGACTCGAGCTCATATGCCTCATCACATTTGGACTTTCCATACAATTTGACAAGTCTAGTCCAAATGAGATGAGCACTCTCTGGAGGTGCTTGTCCATTGAAGATTGCCTCATCTAGAACCTTTGCACTCAGTGTACTCAAAATGACATTAATTGCTTGAGCATTGAGTTGCACACATCTCTCTTCCTCTTTTGGAATATATTTGTAGTTGCTCTAATCAACTATAGGAAGAGGGATGCTTGCATCTACAATACGCTCAACAAGAGGACTAATAGCCACAAAAGCATTGAGTACATTAGTTGACCAAGATAGAAAGTTTGAACCATCATTTTGGAGAAGCACCGGCTCCGACTCATTAGGCGTCAACATCCTTTTCTCACGGTGGTGAAGCTTTTAGTGAGTCCTTGCTCTAATACTAACTAAAAGGACTGAGGATGCCGCCTAGAGGGGGGTGAATAGGTGTTTCTAGAAATTTAACCCATCAAAATGTAAAAATGATTAGTGTTGAAGTTTCTAGGAAACTCCTAAATAGAGAAATAAATCCCTCATGAGTTAGCCACTGAGTAAATTACAAGTGATAAATAAAACTAGAAGCCACAAGCCTGCACCAGGAGGATTAGAACTGAGAAGGAATAAAAATAGCACAAGTCGCAAATACTAAACACGTTCGGTATTCACGGGTTTGCTAGATCAGCTCCCGGTTTGCTCCAATTGACTTCTCCTTTCAAACCAAGTTGTTGGCACCTCTTAGTGACATGTCAACAAGCTCAAGCAACACAAGTAGATAACAAATGCCAAGTGAAAAGAAAGATCGAGACACAAGAATTGTTTTACCAAAGTTTGACCTCTGTCGAGACCTACTCTCCATTGAGGGGGTTGCGAGCGACCCAACAAAGGTCAGCTCTAGAGGACCACGAAGGCCACTCTAGCTGGAGTCTTTTCCAACTCCTTTTCCTCCTTCCACTAGTTGATTCCTTCCCTTGCGGCGGTGGAATCGAACCATCATAAATTCCTGAGGCACACCACAAGCTCTTGGGTGCTCTTCAGTGACGCCTTGCCGTCTAGGACTGAAGAGTCCAAGAGTAACAAATGCAAATCATGAGATCGACAAATATGCATAAGTGCTCAAGGGTGGCTTTCTCTCAATTTGAATCTCACTCAACCCACAGGATGGATTTTGCAAGTTTGAATCAATCACTCACTAAGAGAGGGTTGGAGAGTATTCTCAAGACTCAAAAATGTGTATGGAAGTCAATAGAATCAGCGGCCTCCAAAGGTGGAGGCTAAGGGGTATTTATAGCCCCTTTGAAAAACTAGCCGTTATGTAGCCGTTGGGAAATACTGGACACGACTTGTCGGGCATCAGTATTAGGGATACCCAAAGAAGGGATCTGAGGACTACGGACGAAAAACTCACCTAGATATTCAAGGATGTATTTTAGTCTCGATCGACCCCAATGGTACGGGAGTCATCTCGCCCAACCCTGAGGGCACGGGCTCTGTCTCGCCCGACCCCTTAGGCACGGGCCCGTGTCACCCAACCTTGAGGGTATGGGAGCCGTCCCGCCCGACCCTGAGGGCACGAGCTCCGTGTCGCTTGACTCTTTGGGCACGGGCCCTATGTCGCCTGACCCTGAGGGTACAGGAGCCATCCTGCTCGACCCTGAGGGCACGGGCTTCGTCCCGCCTGACTCTAAGGGTGCGGGCTCCATCTCGCCCAAAGGGGATCCATACCATCTCCAACCACTATGGGTCTAAGGGTACGACCCTAGGGTCAAACTTCTGACACTAGGAAGGAAGCGGGCATGTCTCGACGTGACCCATGGCCATCTCAGGCCACGCCTAGGGGTTCACATCGCCAACAGTGATGGGTGTGTGGTTGCTATGCTACCTACTCCCTGTACGGCCACTAACAGGCACGTCGGTTCACCACGCCATCCGCCGGGACAGGATGGGATGCCATGACCAGCTGATGACATCGAGGCATAGCACTAGTGGTGAACAGGAGCCCGATGTGGAGCTGTCCCCATCACCATCTACAACATCGTCGGGACCCGCATGAAGGAGAAGAAGGGCGCGGTGGCCCTAGAGGCCTTCTTCTCCCTAGCTTTTCTCCTTTCCTCTCTCTGTAACCAGCGCCTTCCCCTTCACCTACAAAAGGGGAAGCTGGACACCCCAAGAGGGGCACAAGTGCACAGCTGAACAAACTCTCAGCACTCTTCAATCCTTCCACCAGAGACCTAGGATCCGCTCCCTCTCTCGCCCGTTTGTAACCCCTACTACAAACTAGTGCCGGTAACACAAGCAGTAGTAGACTAGACGTAGGGACATTCTACCCGAACCAGTATAAATCCTTGTGTCCTCCGAGCACACCATGTGGGCCAGACGCGTAGATACAAATTTACTAGCAAGCGATCCAAAACACCGATAATTGGCACGCCAGGTAGGGCTTTTTCCGCGTGTCGACATCCACATCAGGCCTCGGATGGCTAGTAATGGCGTCAACTGGGTCCTAGGAGTGCACATGCGCTTCGAGAACCTGGATTTCATTATTATGATGGAGGTTGAGTTGGCGCAGGCCCTCGCCACCGTCCAGCCTCTCTACTCCACTGGCGTCGATGCGATCGTCGATGCGCTTGAGGAGCTACAGCTGCATGCGCCGGAGGCATGTGCCCCCGGGAGCGACCAGCTCCTCGGCTTTGATCAGGAGGCTAGAGTGCCAGCTCGACACCTTCCTAGGAGCCTGATTGTCCTGGGAGGACCTACGTAGCCTCACCTTCTCATTCACCAACATCATGACGTAGCTTGCTAGAGGGAAATCGCTCTCCCTAGAATACCTCGTCTAGAGTGCCCCGGCAGCATTCCCGTTCAGTCTGCACAATGCTGTGGGGACCGTTGGCCACCCCGTGGCGTAGCGCATGCACCCATCCCCTATGAACGATGAGTTCATGGGGATGAATGAATACATCATGGAATCTTTCTATGACCTTCTCGCGAAAGATTCAGAGTCGCTCTCTGACTCTGACTCTAGCAGGGGGAGCCATCACCCCTCATGAGAATGTTTTATGGTAGGTACCCTCGATGGACGTGTCAAAAGCATCCATGAGGGAGGGGCTACCCCACCAAATGACCTCAATGATTAGGTCAAGGGAGATGCAGAGGCCCTACCTCACCTGTGGGTGGAGCAGCTGAGGGTGCAGCACTGGGAACTCAAGGATACGTAACTCCAGCTAGAGTAGGGGCACGTGGAGCTCGAGCGCTATGGAGACGGTGGGTGTGCGCACGCCATGGCCTAAGATGTGAACCGGAGGATCATCAAAGACGATGGAGCCCTCCCACACTTCGCCTAGGCAAGCCAGAACATTACTACTGCGGTGGCCTTGCTCCGAGGGCTCCCGGAGCCCATGACACCTGAGGATCATTGGGCCCATCACGAGATCCACACACTGCTCGAGCGCATGACGGTGCATTAGGCGAAGAGCTCACTGTCTCGACGAGACGAGCTCGATGCCACTCAGCATGCACCCTCGGGACGACATGTCAGGGACGTGTCTGTCCACCAGGCGCCACACTATGGCGGGGGGTGCGCCATGGCCCCATTGCATGAGCATCTCGGCCTCCACTATGACGCATGAAACACCCTAGATGCCCATAGGCGTGGATGAAGTGATGAGAGAGAGGAAGCCGGCCATGGCTACCAGCCTTGTCACAGCGGACGCTACGACAACGGCGAGGACCGGAGCCCGAGCCCTGACTTGCCGGGGCCTCAGGCCTTTGGCCGACACAGCCTTAATGCTGCCTTCCCACCATGGTACCGACCACCGACCAACATCCCAAAATACTCTGGGAAATGAACCCTAGACTATGGCTCAAGGATTACCGGCTTGCTTGCTAAGCTGGTGGAGCAGATAGTGACAATTTCATTATCCACAACCTCCCATTGTTCCTGGCCGATTCGACGCGAACATGGTTGGAGCACCTTCCGCCCAACCGAATTCAAAGCTGGGCGGACCTGAAGGAGATTTTCATGGGAAAGTTCCAGGGCACCTGCGCACGTCCTGGGAACCCATGAGATCTCAAAAACTACCGATAGAATCTAGGAAAACTCTTCGTTAGTACATCTGGTGGTTCTCTTGGTAGTGCAACGAGCTACCCGACATCGCCGATGCCGATGTTATAGGAGCCTTCCTGTCCAGGACCACCTGTGAGTCCCTGGTTCACAAGCTAGGACACAAGGGCCCGCAAACCACCAAGGAGCTGCTCGACATTGCCACCAGCCATGCCTCGGGTGAGGAGGCGGTCAGAGCGATTTTTGACCGTCCCAAGGGCAAGGCAAAGTGGGATGAGGACACCGACGAAGGCACCTCCAACCACCCCAACAAGAAGAAGAACAAGCAGCATCGTGAGGGCTCGCTCATGGCCATTGTCGACCGCAAGGGGGGTTGGAAGCCCGCTGAGGGTACCCCAGACCATTTCAAGAAGCTACTCGAAGGGCCATGCCCGAACCATGCCTTCCCCATCAAGCACCTATACAAAGACTGTGTCCTCTTGAAGCAGTTCCTGTCTGGTGGCTCCAATAAGGGGGAGCATAGGAAGGAGCCCAAGTTAGTGGTAGACAATGCTGAGGGGAAGGACGGTGGCTTTTCGACACTAGATGGCTACCTCATGATCTTCAGGGGGTCGGCGGCCTATGACTCCAAGCGTCGTCAGAAGCTTACATGCCATGAGGTCTATATGGCTGAGCTAGCCACGCCTTCCTTTCTCCGATGGCCAGAGTCTGCCATCACCTTTGATCAGATCGACCACCTAGAAAGCATCCCACAGCCAGGTAGATACCCGCTCAATGTCGACCCGATCATCGGCATGAAGCGGCTCACCAAGGTGCTAATGGATGGAGGCAGTGGCCTCAACATCATGTACGTTGAGATGCTCGATGTCATGGGCATCAACCGATCATGCATCTAGCCGACCAAGGCACCTTTCCATCTCATCATACATGGAAAGCAGGCCGTGCTGCTTAGGTAGATCGATCTGCCCGTCACCTTTGGGAATTCTACCAAATACAGGAGGGAGACCCTTACCTTTGAGGTGGTCGAGTTCCACGGGACCTACCATGCCATCCTGGGATGTCCAGGCTACCCAAAGTTCATGGCCGTCCCCAACTACACCTTTCTGAAGTCGAAGATGTCAGGTCCATGCGGGGTCATCATTGTTGGCACCTCCTTCTAGCGCGCCTACATGTGCGTGGTCAAGTGCTACGAACATGCCACGACAATTGTCGCCTCTAGAGAGCTCATGGCCATCTGGGAGGAGATTATCGAAGAAGTGCCTGACCCCAAGCAGTTAGCCGGGTCTTTCAAGCCTATGGAGGGTGCCAAGGAGGTCCTCATAGACCCAGCAGCTCCAAGGGCAAACTGGTGCACATCGACACCATGCTTTCCTCCAAATAGGAAAGCACGCTCGTCGACTTCCTCCGCGCCAACAGAGACATCTTTGCATGGAGACCCTCAGACATGCCAGGCATTCCAAGAGAAGTCGCCAAGCACGCCTTCAAGATCAGGCTAGGCTCCAAGCCAGTGAAGCAGTGCCTACGTCGCATCGATGAGGAGAAGCTTAGGGCCATCGGCAAGGAGATTGTGAAGCTTTTGGCGGCGGGATTCATCAAGGAAGTGTATCACCCTGAGTGGTTAGCCAATCCCGTTCTTGTAAGAAAAAGAGTGGGAAATAGAGAATGTGTGTTGATTACACAGGTCTCAACAAAGCATGTCCAAAGGATCCATCTCCTTCGCCGTGCATAGACCAAGTAGTCAACTCGACCTTAGGGTGCAAAACCCTTTGCTTCCTTGATGCATACTCTGGGTACCATCAAATCACGATGAAGGAATCCGACCAGCTCGCGACGTCTTTCATCACCCTGTTCGGATCATTCTACTACGTCACAATGTCGTTCGGTCTGAAAAATGTGGGGCTACATATCAGCGTTGTATGCTCAAGTGTTTCGGGGACCTCATCGGGCAAACCATTGAGGCCTACGTGATGACATCGTGGTCAAGTCCAAATGGGCTGACCAGCTCATGGCTGACCTAGAGCAGACCTTCGTGAAACTTTGAGCAAACGGCATCAAACTCAACCCTGAGAAATGCGTTTTCGGGGTCCCGATGGGTATGCTAGTGGGTTTTATCGTCTCCAAGCATGGCATCGAAGCCAACCCGAAGAAGATCTCGGCCATCACAAGGATGGGCCCGATTCAGAACATAAAGGGGGTACAACAAGTTCCAAGGTGCCTCACCACGCTCAGCCAGTTTATCTTGTGCCTCGGCGAATGACGTATCCCCCTCTATCGACTTTTGAAGAAAACCAACCATTTTGAATGGATGCCCGAGGCCTAGGAGGCACTTGACAATGTCAAGTAGCTCCTGATGAAGGCCCCGATCCTGGTCCCCTCGACTGACGGGGATCCGCTTCTGCTCTACATTACAGCCACCATGCAAGTGGTCAGCACCACCCTGCTGGTAGAGCAGGAACAAGAGGGACACGCCCTCAAAGTATAGCATCCCGTGTACTTCATTAGTGAGGTCTTGTCTGATTCCAAGACTTGCTACCCCCAAATCCAAAAACTCCTGTGCACCATCCTTATCGCTAAGAGGAAGTTGCGTCACTAGTTCGAGTCACACCCAGTGACGGTCGTGACATCCTTCCCTCTCGGCAAGGTCGTCCAAAACCAGGATGCTATAGGAAGAATCATGAAGTGGGCACTCGAGCTAATGGGTTAGGGCATTTCGTATGCCCCTCGTATTTCATCGTAGAATAGAACAAGATCCAAATGGCGCTAGCAGCCATTGACCAAGAGTATTGGACGATGTACTTCAATGGATCGCTGATGAAGAAAGGCGCCGGTGTGGGGCTGGGCTTTATTTCGCCCCTCGGGGTACGCATGAGGTACATGGTTCGCATCCATTTCCCTACCTCCAACAATGTGGCTAAGTATGAGGTACTCATCAATGGCATACGCATCGCCGTTGAGTTGGGCATCCGAAAGCTTGATGTTCGGTGTGTCTCCTAGCTGGTCATCGACCAAGTCATGAAAGAGTCAAGCTGCCACAGCACCAAGATGGCTGCATATTGCCAAGAAGTCTACCAGCTAGAGGACAAGTTTGATGGCCTCAAACTCAACCACATCCCGAGTTGGCTCAATGAGGCGGCCGACACGTTGGCGAAAATGGCATCCGACCGAGATCTGGTGCCAACGAGCATTTTCACCAGCGATCAGTACAAGCCCTCGGTCCGCTACGAGGAGCTAGAATAGACCGATGACGGGCCGCCTGCCCTGGGCTCAGGGGCCAATCGACCATTGGCTCCTTCCAACCCCAAAGTCATGGAGCTTAACGAAGATCCAGCGGCAGAGCCTGACCCGCTAGCTGACTAGAGGACGCCTTATCTCAACTACCTCCTCCGTGAGGTGCTACTGATGGACAAAATAGAGGCTCGGCAGCTCACACGTCGCGCTAAGTCCTTTATCATTATTGAGGGGGAGCTTTACAAGCGAAGCCACACCGAGATCCTATAGTGCTGCATCCCCATCGAACAAGGGAAGTAGTTGTTGAGAGATGTCCACGATGGGGTCTACGGGCACCATGCCGCACCTAGGACCCTGGTCAGAAGTGTGTTCTGATAGGGCTTCTACTAGCCGATGCTGAACGGATTGTGCGCACCTACGAAGGGTGTCAATACTACGCTCGGTAGACCCACCTGCTAGCCCAAGCACTCCAAATGATCCCCATCACGTGGTTGTTCGTGGTCTAGGGGCTCGATATGGTCGGACCTCTCAAGAGAGCGCCTCGGGCTATACGCACTTGCTTGTCACCGTAGACAACTTTACAAAGTAGATAGAGGCTCGGCCAACATCCATGATCAAGTTCGAGCAAGCCGTGCTATTCTTCCTTGACATCATCCACCACTTTGGAGTCCCAAACTCCATTATCACAGACAACAGCACGCAGTTCACTGAGAAAAAGTTCCTCCAATTCTGCGATGAATACCACATCCACATCAATTGGGCCGCCATGGTGCACCCCTGCACGAATGGGCAGGTCGAGCGCGCAAATGTGTGGCAGAACCTCCTAAATTATAGGGCCCACATGCACCTGTCGCTGTCCAACGACCTTTGACATCTATGCATACGTTCTTGGTAACTTAAGAAGACTGTTGGGTGTCCTCGAGGAACCCCGAATCATCCACGATTTCCGAGCAGGATCATATTACAGAGTCATTGCAGTATTACAACAGTTTATTCAAATAGATACATCAGAGTAAATATAGCGGAAGACTTAAAATAACATAGTTTACAAACCATTTGTTTCAAACCATACAACTAAGTTTGATTAATAATACAAAACAAACTAGTGGAGTGGCATTATAATATATTACAAAACATACAATTAAAGCTGCCCTGCCCAAGGGCCACACATTTACTTATCGTCATCACAAGGAACAACCGTCATGCAGCACGATCCAAAACAGATCCGCTCATGAGCCTCACCTGCAACAAGGGTCAACGAACCCTGAGTACAAAAGTACTCAACAAGACTTAACCGAAATAAAACTGATAGAACTCAGGAATGCAGGCTCATGGGATCTAAGGTATGGCTTTAACAATAATCAAAGTTCTTTTGCGTAAAAGCACTTTAATAAAATTCTTTATATCAACAGCTAAAACTTCAGAAGATCATATACAAAGCTGACACGATCCGTAATGAGATCATGAAACTTCATATCCAACACTTTCCCGAACCATTCTCAAATTCCAGTTACTTATTACTACGATGATGAACAGGGAGTTGAGTCTCCATAACCGAGGAGCAACGACGATTCGAACCAATTAAAAACCTAGCTGGGAATTCTAGACCACACGACATATGCAGGTCCCCGACCTACATATACCAACCTACCCTCAGATCCTCTAAACAAGAATGGGTCCGCGCCACCCGAGAACACATTACTCCACCAATCCAGCTCATTGCCACGTGGGTACACGCTATTCCCGCCATCTCTCCACTCCTAGTGCGCGAGTAGCCATTCTCATAATAGAATAGACAAGTTAAGGCTTACCGGAGTATGTGGTTAGTACTACAAAGTCTCACCTCATGCAATTCAATAATGGACGGACCTTAATCGACACAGGCAGAAAGAACCCGCTCACAAGACCTCCATGTCTTGTGGCTCACACACACCGAGTCCGCCCGGTCTAGATTTATTACTCCACATTCCCATATCACATGTTAACATAATTAACCAAAGTTCCATTAAAAGTTCGCAGGTGACAGGTAATCACCCGACTTTTATCGTTCTAAGCATAGCTAAGCAAAACTAGGCATATACGAATTTAAAACTGGTAATATGGTAAATATGGAATAACAAGGTTGGTAATGTACCAATTTGGTTTTCACTTGACTCCTAATCACTTAATGCAGTAAAAAGAAGCAAAAGCGAAATCAATTTGTAAAATACAAGGTAGGGTTGTATGCATCCGGGGCTTGCCTTCGTTGACGGAAAAGTCCGGGTCCGAAGTCGTTCCACCGATATCAACACCAACCTCCACAGACGGATCAACCTCCTCAACTACTTGATTAACTACCACGTGTTCACCTTCGTTCACTACACGTAGTAACAATGCCATGTTTAACATGATGCGGAATACGAAACATGATGCTCAATGATGGATGAAAAATTAACAACTTGAATACAACTTTCCTTCGCGGTACAGTTACAAGTTAAACTAACTAAACCATTTCCGCAACACTCACATCAATTGCCAAGGATCATCACCAACTAACGACCCGAGGACATCACTCAATCAAAAACTCAAACAAAACCTAAATCACTAAAGGTTACTATTTGCTTTTATGAATTAATTAATTAATCAAGAATTATGAAATAAATCAACTTGTTCCAATTGGCCTCAATTTTTTTTTAAATGTTCATCACATGATAACTAAGTGACAAAACAATTTTTATAATTTTTGGATACATAAATAAGCCTAGAAAAATCCTGAAAACTCATTTATTAATTAATTGAGCAATTTTTATCACATTCAAAAAGTACTGAAAAACAAAATTTCATATTTTTCCCAAATAATATACATCACAGATAGTTCACACAAAAAATTTCATAATTTTTGGAGCTTTAAATAAATCTATACAAAAATAATAAAAACAGATACTATTCATTCAATTCTGAAAATAGAAAAATCCAATTTGAACGCTGTGTCACTGACATCGGGTCCCACATGTCATCTTCCACCTCTAGCTTTGACCGCGGCGACACGCGCGCTGACCGGCGAATTCTCGCCGCCAGTGAGACCAACGGTGACGGTAAAAGCACCACCACGTCCCCTACACTACTACGCTTCGACTGGTGGCACAAACGAGGCTAAACACTGACTGGGCCGAGCACCACGACGGCCATGGCGGACACGACGGCACGGCCGCGCTACGCCGGCGACACAAGTGCAGGAGAGGTTAAACACCTAGCACAGAAGGGTTCAGCACCTCACCCCGAACACGACTGAGCAACGAGCAGGGTCGGAGGAGCAACGAAGAGGCTGGTTGACGTTCCGAGCAGGCACGGCGGAGCAGACCGTCGTCGGTGGCGATGCTCCAGTGGCTGTGGTGCTCAAAATGAGAAATCAATGGGTCATAGAGTACCACAGCATCGTGGTGAAGCTGAAGCAAGACTCAGCAGGGGCAGAGGTGCACCGTGCAGCTCTGGCCACGACGAAGTGCTTGCGACGGGGACATTGCCGGCCACGAGGAAGAAGAGCGCGCAAAGCAGTTGCCCGGTGAAATCAAGCAACAAAAGTGGGTTGGTTGGGTGCGCAAGGAGTAGGTAGAACTATTGAGCGCTACGCTGCGACGGCACAGGCGCTGGTTCGACGGTGGGAGCTCGCCGGAGATGAGCAAGGCGACGGGAAAACAGAGGAGGAGGAAACGGCAAAGACGACGATGGCTTAGGTTATAAAGGATGGCCAGGAAGCATAAGGAAGCCATGGCAGAGCCATTTCCCTCGCCAGCGTGATGCCCAGACGGCCACGCGCGCGACTGGAAGCAAGCCGAAGGATCGCCGGCAATGTAGCTTAGGCGGTGAACACTGTTCACAGAAATTACAAAATTGCCATTCGCCAAAATTCACAAATTACTCTCAAATTTTCATAACAACTCAAAAATCTCCAAAAACAAAAGTTGTTTAAAATCAAAATTTCTACAACTTTGCTTTTATAACCAACCCCTAATTCGGTCTACATTTTGAAATGAACTTTTGAATTCAAATAGGGGACATTTAAGGAATTTCGCCTTTTCAAATAACTTCAAATTTTACTAAACAACTTGGAAAACTCCAAAAACAAACTTTGTACAACTCAACAAACGCTACAACTTTTATTTAAGGCTCAACCCCAAAATGTGCTTTAATTTTGAAATGGGTTTTCAGGGTAGGGTTTAAATATTGAAAATCAGGGTTTTCAGAATTTCAAATCAATACAAAGATTTCAAACTTGATTCAAACAATACCAAGCAATACTTATAACATAAATGTAAACTTGTTTTAGTGAATGCATATCAAAGTTTTCAATATGACCAATGCCTTGCAATGCATATGATGATATGTCCAGTTTTTAATACTTAAACACCTAGGGTGTTACAATCCTTCCCCCTAAAAGAAATCTCACCCGAGATTCAAAGCCATAGGGTAAGTAATGGAAAAGGAAATGTGTCAATCCAAAAACATCCAATTCTTATCCATAAAACAACTGAGGTTCCTTTACAAAACACAATTTGTAACAACCGAGCTCAACTAACAGTACTCTATTCTATAATGACGCAAGAAACTCTGGAAACTTTTCTAACAAGTAATCTTCTGATTCCCAAGTAGCTTCCTCTTCTAAATGTTGATTCCATTGTATCTTATAGAACTTTATTGTCCTCCTTTGAGTAACACGATCTTTCTGATCCAACACTCGGATATGATATTCTGAATAGGTCAGATCTGATTCAAGTTCCACTCCTTTAACTTCAACATTCTGCTCAGGCACTCGAAGACACTTCTTCAACTGAGACACATGGAACACATCATGTATAGCTGATAAATGTTCTGGTAATTTCAAGCGATAGGCCACTTTTCCATATCTCTCCAGAATTTGAAATGGTCCAATATATCGAGGTGCCAACTTGCCTTTAACACCAAAACGGGTAACTCCCTTCATTGGTGATACTTTCAGATATACAAAATCTCCTTTGCTAAACACCAATGGTCTCCGTCGTCTATCCGCATAATTCTTTTGGCGGGACTGAGCTATCTTCAAATTACTCTGTATTTGCCTAACCTTGTCTTCTGTTTCTTTCACAAGGTCAACTCCAAAGAATCTTCTTTCTCCGGGCTCAGACCAACTCAGCGATGTTCTGCATCTACGACCATATAGTGCTTCAAATGGAGCCATTCTAATGCTTTCCTGATAACTATTGTTATATGAGAACTCAGCCAAAGGTAAGCATTCGTCCCACTTGTTGGAATAGTTAAGGACACAACACCTTAACATATCTCCAAGCACTTGATTGACTCTTTCAGTCTGCCCATCAGTCTACGGATGATAAGCTGTACTATACAGGATCTTGGTACCCAATGAAGAATGCAATTGTTTCCAAAAACTAGAGACAAACTGTGTACCCCTATCGGACACTATGGTCTTTGGTATTCCGTGGAGACTCATAATTCTTGCTAAATATATCTTGGCATATTGGATAGTGGGGTATATAGTCTTGACAGGAAGAAAATGTGCTGACTTAGTGAGTCGATCTACAATAACCCATATTGAGCCAAATCCCTTTGATGTCTTGGGTAGACCGACAATAAAGTCCATACTTATGTCCTCCCACTTCCAAGCTGGAATAGGCAATGGTTGTAATTCTCTAGCAGACCTCAAATGTATAGCTTTCACTTTCTGACAAGTATCACACTTTGCTATATATCTTGCAATTTCTATCTTCATTTTGGTCTACCAAAATCTTTGTGTTTAAGTCATGGTACATCTTGTTGCTTCCCAGATGGATAGATAACCTAGTACCATGTGCTTCTTCAAGAATTGTCTACCGCAACTCAGTAACTTTTGGTACCACCAGGCGATCCTTGAACCATAGCACACCTTCATTATCTATGCTGAAACATTCTGCCTTTCCATACTTGACTCTTTCCTTGATATGGGCTACACCCGTGTTTTCCTTCTGAGCTGTAATAACTTGATCTCAAATAGTGGCTTCAACAATTATGTTGGTCAAACTACCTTGTTGAATTACCTCTACATTCAATTTCTCCATCTCTTGACATAAGGTCAGACCCATTGTTCTTACTGTCAGGCAATTACAATAACTTTTACGACTGAGGGCATCTGCCACCATATTTGCTTTACCAGGGTGATAATGTACTTCCAAGTCATAATCTTTAATCAGCTCTAACCATCTTATTTGTCGCATATTCAATTCTGACTGAGTAAAGATATACTTTAAGCTCTTGTGGTCTGTATAAATATGGCATGTATTACCAAGTAGGTAATGCCACAAAATCTTCAGAGCATGGACCACAGCTGCTAACTCCAGATCATGAGTTGGATAATGTTCTTCATGTTGCTTAAGTTGCCTGGATGCATAGGCAATGACTCGGCCTTCTTGCATCAACACACATCCAATACCAATACCTGAAGCATCACAATAAACATCAAACGACTTCTCGATATCAGGTTGGGCTAATACTGGTGCAGTAGTCAACAGTCTCTTCAAAGTCTGGAAAGCCTCTTCACAATCAGATGACCAGGCAAACTTGACTTGGTTCTTCAGTAACTCAGTTATGGACTTTGATACTTTAGAGAAATCTGGAATAAATCGACGGTAATACCCCGCCAATCCTAGAAAACTCCAAACTTGATGAACTGTGGTTGGCGGTTTCCAATCAAGCACACCCTTCACTTTGTTTGGATCAACAACAACTCCTTCCGCTGACAAGACATGTCCAAGAAATTGTACTTCCTTAAGCCAAAAATCACACTTGCTGAACTTGGCATATAGTTGATGTTATCTTAAGCGAGTCAGAACAATTCTGAGGTATTTCGCATGTTCTTCCTTATTCTTGGAATATACTAGAATGTCATCAATAAACACCACTACAAATTTGTCTAGCTCAGGCATGAATACTGAATTCATCAAATACATGAAATGAGCTGGAGCATTTGTCAAACCAAAAGACATTACCAAGTATTCATATAATCCATATCTTGTGGTAAATGCCGTTTTGAAAATATCTTCAGGCTTTATCTTGATTTGGTGATATCCTGACCTCAAATCTATCTTGGAGAAAATTTTGGCTCCGGCCAGTTGATCAAAAAGCAAATCTATCCGAGGCAATGGATACTTATTCTTGATGGTCACTTCATTCAACGGACGATAGTCAACACATAACCTCAGAGTCTCATCTTTCTTTTTCACAAAAAATGCCGGACACCCCCAAGGAGATAAACTAGGTTGTATAAACCCCTTCTCAATCAATTCTTGCAACTGAGTCTTCAACTCGGCTAACTCCTTAGGTGGCATCCTATAAGCTCTCCAAGAAATCGGAGCTGTTCTAGGTTGCAATTCTATGTTAAACTAGACATCCCTATCAGATGGTAGCCAGGGTAAATCTTCAGGAAACACATCAGGAAGTTCACATACTACCAGGATATTTCTAATCTCTTTGATGGCAGTTGCACAAACTTTGCCCACTGATCTTCTTAAGGTTGGAAGTTGGATGAGAAGTACTATCTGGCAAACTCACCCTTATAGTTCTATTCAAAGCATCTATAACAGCCTTATGCTGATACATCCAATTCATTCCTAAGATTAAATCTATATCCTGATCCTTAAGGATAATCATGGTAGTGGGAAAAATATGCCCACCCAGGTTTATGGGTACCTAGTATACCATTTCCTTAGTACACAGACGTCCCCCGGGTGACTGTATAAAGAAATTTTCCTTTGTTGCCCCAATTGAAATTTCATACTTCACCACAAATGTTCTATTGATGAATGAATGCGATGCGCCGGAATCAAAAAGTATAACTGTAGGATGGTTGGTGATAGGAAACATACCCATCATCACTGGCTCCCATTCCGGAATTTCCCCAGCTTGAATGTAGAGCACCCGTCCTGTCTTCCTTTCATCTTTGCCTTTCTGAGCATTCTGATTGTTGACCTTATTCTGTGCCTGACCCTGTTGTTGATTTGCAAGGGCCTTCTGATAATTGGGATTAGACTGCCTTGGATACGGACATTCTCTCGAGAAATGACCAGGCTTGCCACAATTGAAATAGGGATACTTGTGACCCTAGGGTGTTGAAGCAGAAACCCCAGAAGCATTTGTCGGTTGTGGATTCTGATAAGTTGTAACAGGGCAGACATTTGATTGCTGACCGGCTTGAAACTGTGGCGGACAATAAGGAGGACAATTATGATTTATTGGATGATAAATCACCCTCTACCTCTTTGGATTTCCACCAAAAGATCCGGACGGCATACTCTTTTTCTTCTTGAGCTCCTTATGCTGCCAATACTTTGCCTCTGAAGCAATTGCAATATTCACTGCCTCATGATAAGTGACATTGGTACAAATTGTCATCATAGTCTGCAATTTGGTATTCAGACCTCTCATGAACCATTTCTTTTTCTTAGCATCAGTATTGACATGTTCAGGTGCATATTGTGACAGGTGATTGAATCTTCCCACATACTGCATCATGGTGTGATCCCCTTGCTTCAAAGCAAGGAACTCATCTAGCTTCATAGCCATAACTCCCTCCGGGATATAATGGGCTCTGAAAGCAGTACGAAACTCCATCCAAGTTAACGGAACACCTACGGGTTGCATGGCCATAAGATTTGCATACCAAGCACCGACTGCACCTCTAAGTTGCTGAGCAGCAAAGACTGGTTTCTGAAACTCTGTGCATGGTATAAGATCAAATTTCTGCTCCATGGTCCTAAGCCAATCATCAGCCTCCAATGGTTCATTTGCCTTAGTGAACACTGGAGGTTTTGTATCTGTGAAGTCCACATATGTAGCCTCCTGCCTGTTATGATGGCGACCACGGTTTCCATGCATCTGATTCTGATTACTTTGAGCCATCTCATGAAGCAAACGAGAATTTTGAACCGTCACATTGACAAGTGCGGCTATAGCATCCGCTAGATTTGTTGGAACTGGTGGCGGATCTAGAATACCGTTCTCATCTTGTGAAGTACCAGGAATATACGAACCCCGCGTACGACGCATCTATTCACAACAAACCAAACTTTACTCATAAGCCTTTATTGATTGATAAAAGAGCGGACTACAACTCATTACACTAGTTTCACTTATTTAAACACAAGACCGCATTTAAACACGACTACTTGACTTAAACTAGAACTAACTATTATACAACTCTACTCCTTTTCGCGATTACTTCAAACTTCAGGCTCGGTATCCATTCCGGAAATATTACCGCCTTCATTATCACTTTCATCAATCATTACTAATTCTTTGGGATCTTCTTCTTCTTCTTCTTCCGATTCATTTTCATCGGCAAGGATGACACCTGGGTCCATTGCATCAGCTTGGGGTTCATGATTTGGATCTAGGAGATTGCTTAGCCTATGAACTTCCTCATGCAGATAGGTATTATGCTCTTATAAGTCTTCTACATAAAATTCTAACTCATGAGTTCTAGCTCTAGCTACATTCTCTCAATGCCAAGCTTCATTCCTTCCTTCCACTGTATGAACTAACATACGTTCACAGGTCCTGTGAGCTGTGGTGAGACGTCTTAATTGCTCCTGTAGTCTACCCACCTAGATGGTATCCATAGCCCTATCTCTAGTAGCTTGGGCTAACTCTGCAGAAATCCTCTGTATCTCTCCTTGAGGATCAGGCCTAGAGCTGCTACTGCTAGCACCGTCATTCCTAGGGGCAAGTTGGTGGCGAGGAACTCCTTTGGGTCCAGTGGACTTACGGGGTGTCTTCTTGGTACGAGCCATACTGTACAAGCAGGATTAATCCAAGTAAAACAATCTGACAACAGTCTCAAGAGCAGTAAGGATGGACTACACAACTCAACCCATACACACTACTCACCCCAGACTCAGAGACGAAGGAAGTAACAAGTGAATTAATTATGATGCATGAATCGTTCTTACGAACAAAACCACCAAAGCTTATAACGAACATAAACAACATTTGTTTTTATATAGGACATAATAAGATTACTACTCCACCACACAAAACCTTTTTAATCAAATAAGGAATGGTGAGAAAGAAATAAGACAAGTCAGAAGCAATTTGGACCAAATTAACAAGTTAAATTTAGTCATCCCAAATCATTTTGAAGTTTTCGTAAACTAATACAACAAAAACTTTATAACGATCGCTCTGATACCATTCTATGGCAGAACCTCCTAAATTATAGGGCCCACATGCACCTGTCGCTGTCCAACGACCTTTAAAATCTATGCATACGTTCCCGATAACTTAAGAAGACTGTCGGGTGTCCTCGGGGAACCCCAAATCATCCATGATTTCCGAGCAGGATCACATTACAGAGTCATTACAGTATTACAATAGTTTATTCAAATAGATACATCAGAGTAAATATAGCGGAAGACTTACAATAACATAGTTTACAAACCATTTGTTTCAAACCATACAACTAAGTTCGATTAATAATACAAAACAAAGTAGTGGAGTGGCATTATAATATATTACAAAACACACAATTAAAGCTGCCCTGCCCAAGGGCCACACATTTACTTATCGTCATCATAAGGAACAACCGTCATGCAGCACGATCCAAAATAGATCTACTCATGAGCCTCACCTGCAACAAGGGACAACGAACCCTGAGTACAAAAGTACTCAACAAGACTTAACCGAAATAAAACTGATAGAACTTAGGAATGTAGGCTCATGGGATCTAAGGTATGGCTTTAACAATAATCAAAGTTCTTTTGCGTAAAAGCACTTTAATAAAATTCTTTATATCAACAGCTAAAATTTCAGAAGATCATATACAAAGCTGACACAATCCGTAATGAGATCATAAAACTTCATATCCAACACTTTCCCGAACCATTCTCAAATTCTAGTTACTTATTACTACGATGATGAACAGTGAGTTGAGTCTCCATAACCGAGGAGCAATGACGATTCGAACCGATTAAAAACCCAGCTGGGAATTCCAGACCACACGACATATGCAGGTCCCCGACCTACATATACCAACCTACCCTCAGATCATCTAAACAAGAACGGGTCTACGCCACCCGAGAATATAGTACTCCACCAATCCAGCCCATTGCCACGTGGGTACACGCTATTCCCGCCATCTCTCCACTCCCAGTGCGCGAGTAGCCATTCTAGTAATAGAATAGCCAAGTTAAGGCTTACCGGAGTATGTGGTTAGTACTACAAAGTCTCACCTCATGCAATTCAACAACGGACGGACCTTAATCGACACAGGCGGAAAGAACCCGCTCACAAGACCTCCATGTCTTGTGGCTCACACACACCGAGTCCGCCCAATCTAGATTTATTACTCCACATTCCCATATCACATGTTAACATAATTAACCAAAGTTTCATTTAAAGTTCACAGGTGACAGGTAATCACCCGACTTTCATCGTTCTAAGCATAGCTAAGCAAAACTAGGCATATACGAATTTAAAACTGGTAATATGGTAAATATAGAATAACAAGGTTGGTAATGTACCAATTTGGTTTTCACTTGACTCCTAATCACTTAATGTAGTAAAAAGAAGCAAAAGCGAAATCAATTTGTAAAATACAAGGTAGGGTTGTATGCATCCGGGGCTTGCCTTCGTTGACGGAAAAGTCCGGGTCCGGAGTCGTTCCACCGATATCAACACCAACCTCCACAGACGGATCAACCTCCTCAACTACTTGATTAACTACCACGTGTTCACCTTCGTTCACTATACGTAGTAACAATGCCATGTTTAACATGATGCGGAATACGAAACATGATGCTCGATGATGGATGCAAAATTAACAACTTGAATACAACTTTCCTTCGCGGTACAGTTACAAGTTAAACTAACTAAACCATTTCTGCAACACTCACATCAATTGCCAAGGATCATCACCAACTAATGACCCAAGGACATCACTCAATCAAAAACTCAAACAAAACCTAAATCACTAAAGGTTACTATTTTCTTTTATGAATTAATTAATTAGTCAAGAATTATGAAAGAAATCAACTTGTTCCAATTGGCCTCAATTTTTTTTAAATGTTCATCACATGATAACTAAGTGACAAAACAATTTTCATAATTTTTAGATACATAAATAAGCCTAGAAAAATCCTGGAAACTCATTTATTAATTAATTGAGAAATTTTTATCACATTCAAAAAGTACTAAAAACAACATTTCATATTTTTCCTAAATAATATACATCACAGAGAGTTCACACAAAAATTTTCATAATTTTTGGAGCTTTAAATAAATCTACACAAAAATAACAAGTACATATACTATTCATTCAATTCTGAAAATAGAAAAATCCAATTTGAACGTTGTGTCACTGACATCGGGTCCCACATGTCATCTTCCAGCTCTAGCTTTGACCACGGCGACACATGCGCTGACCGGCGAATTCTTGCCGCCGGTGAGACCAACGGTGACGGTAAAAGCACCACCACGTCCCCTACACTACTACGCTTCGACTGGTGGCACAAACGAGGCTAAACACTGACTGGGCCGAGCACCACGACGGCCATGGCGGACATGACGGCACGGCCGTGCTACTCCAGCGACACAAGTGCGGTAGAGGTTAAACACCTAGCACAGAAGGGTTCAGCACCTCACCCCGAACACGATTGAGCAACGAGCAGGGTCGGAGGAGCAATGAAGAGGCTGGTCGACATTCCGAGCAGGCACGGCGGAGCAGACCGTCGTCGGTGGATATGCTCCGGTTGCTGTGGTGGTCAAAATGAGAAATCAATGGGTCATAGAGTACCACGACATCGTGGCGAAGCTGAAGCAAGACTCAGCAGGGGCAGAGGCGCACCGTGGAGCAATGGCCACGGCGAAGTGCTTGCGACAGGGACGTTGCCGGCCACAAGGAAGAAAAGCGCGCAGAGCAGTTTCCCGGTGAAATCAAGCAACAAAAGCGGGTCGGTTGGGTGCGCAAGGAGCAGGTGGAACTATTGAGCGCTACGCTGCGACGGCACAGGTGCTGCTTCGACGGTGGGAGCTCGCCGGAGATGAGCAAGGCGACGGGAAAACAGAGGAGGAGGAAACGACAAAGACGACGGCGGCTCAGGTTATAAAGGATGGCCAGGAAGCGTAAGGAAGCCACGATAGAGCCATTTCGCTCGCCAGCGCGATGCCCAGACGGCCACGCGCGCGACTGGAAGCAAGCCAAAGGATCACCGGCAATGTAGCTTTGGCGGTGAACACTGTTCACAGAAATTATAAAATTGCCATTCGCCAAAATTCATAAATTACTCTCAAATTTTCATAACAACTCAAAAATCTCCAAAAACAAAAGTTGTTCAAAATCAAAAGTTCTACAACTTTACTTTTATAACCAACTCCTAATTCGGTCTACATTTTGAAATGAACTTTTGAATTCAAATAGGGGACATTTAAGGAATTTCGCCTTTTCAAATAACTTCAAATTTTACTAAACAACATGGAAAACTCCAAAAACAAACTTTGTACAACTCAACAAGCCCTACAACTTTTCTTTAAGGCTCAACCCCAAAATGTGCTTCAATTTTGAAATGGGTTTTCAGGGTAGGGTTTAAATATTGAAAATCAGGGTTTTCGGAATTTCAAATCAGTACAAAGATTTCAAACTTGATTCAAACAGTACCAAGCAATACTTATAACATAAATGTAAACTTGTTTTAGTGAATGCATATTAAAGTTTGCAATATGACCAATGCCTTGCAATGCATATGATGATATGTCTAGTTTTTTAATACTTAAACACCCGGGGTGTTACAGAATGGCTTGGTCCTACAAGGCCTCAAAGCTAGGATCTTCAACCGGTTGAACAAGTTTGGTGGACGATGGGTCACGGAGCTCCCCGCGATGCTCTAGAGCCTAAGGACAACCCCTAGCCGGGCCATCGGCTACACACCCTTCTTCATGGTCTACGGTTTTGAGGCTATCCTCCCGACCAACCTCGACTATGGAGCGCCGAGGGTCAGGGCGTACAATGAGCAGGGAGCCAAGGCATCCCTCGAGGATGCCATGGATCAGTTTGATGAAGCGTGCAACATTTCCCTCCTCCGCTCGGCCAAGTACCAGCAAGCGTTGCGCCGGTACCACAGCTATCGGGTGTGGGGTTGGGCCCTCAATGTTAGGGACCTGGTGCTCCGCCTCGTCCAGAGCAACAAGAACTGCCACAAGCTCTCTCCGCCGTGGGAGGGACCGTACGTCGTCGCAGAGGTGCTTTGGCCCGGCACCTACAAGCTCAAGACCATCGACGGCAAAGTATTTGTCAACGCCTAGAACATCGAGCAACTACATCGCTTTTACCCCTAATCTATGCTCGTACTTATGAAAATTAAGAATGATGTTTCTAAAATGAAAAACACTTTCTCTTATCGATTTCGCTATTGTCTCCTCGATCTTTAGTGACACCCGACCCCTGCAATGGCAAGGGGTCAGGCCTCACTCGGGGGCTGATAAGAGCATACCTATTCAGAAACAACCGCTATGCCCGACCCTTTCTCATGTTAAGATCTAGAAGCAAGGGTTGCGAAAACAAACGCTGAATAAAATTGGTTGGACTGCAGGAAAACTAAGCCCAAGCGGCTACAACATTTTTGCTCACCAGCATTATCAGAGTTTTTTTGCCCGCACCTCGAGCTTTATAGCCTCAATAATGGAAAGGGTCAAACGCGTTAGCCTTTTTATACAAAAAAGGGAGAATAGCCAAATGACTGTTCATCCATAACAAAAGTTAAGAACTTGTCCACTTATTACAAGTTCGTCGCTTGGCTTATCTAACTAACTAATTTTTCGGGGGGATGATCTCTTCCTCTATCTTGGTAGCTAAGTCCTATGCCAGAAGGGCCACCTCCTTCTTGATGTCCTCTAGCTCGGCATCAGAGTAGCCGAGCGTGAAGCCTTGGCTCATTGTCACTAGACTGATGTTCTCAAAGTGAGAGCGAGTGATCGCGAACGATTGGTGAACACTGAAGCAAAGCGCGTCCCTCGTGATCTCACGCATTTGATCCATAATCCGGACGACGTGAACCGCAAACGAGCTCGTGTCCTACTCTGGGGCTAGTTCGAGGTCATCACAGACTAGCTGGACGACGACGCATAGGGTATCATGCTCGTTCCTCTCCTTTAGGTAGGAGGCCTTCACCTTGCCGAGCACCTTCTCTAGGCCATGGCTCTTCATCACCTCCATGCCAAGCTTGTCGTCAAGACCTGTCCAAGCCACATACCGATCGTGTCAAAAGGCCTACCACGGATTCTAGGGAGAAAGACAACAAGGGAAACTGGAGGCTTACCGTCCATGTCCGCTCGAAGCCTACGCAACTCATCACGCTGTCGGGTCACCTCGACCTCTAGGCATTGAACCACTTCCTGGCACAGACACGCCCTTGGCTACAACCTTCAGGTCCCTCTCCCCCTCAAGCTCACCCTCGAGGAGGTCAATCTGCTGCTAGGCGTCGGTGCGCTCCTAATGAGCCAAGTCACGCTCCGTGTGGAACCCCTCTATGGCTCGGAGCAAATCATCCTACTCCTTCCATAGCCGTTCGGCCTCCATGGTGTTCGTGCACACCCTCTCAATCAGGGCCATGAGCTTCTCCCTGGCCTTGCGGCCATCATCGCGAGCATCCTTCTCCCTAACTCAGAGGTCAGCCAGCTCTCGAGCTGTGAGGGCAAGCTCAGCCACCTCCTGATGGGCGGCAGTGAGCTATGCGGCCAGCCCCTCCACCATGTCTTTTCGGTGAGGAATTGGGATTTCTCTCAGCTGTGGACCACAAGGGACTACGGAGAGGACAAGACTTAGAGGCGCGGAAAGGGAAAATGAGGGCCGGAAACACGATCATATGAGACTTGGCCAACTGGGGCAACGACGTCGCGTAGCGAGCTTAGCGCGGTGGCCAGGGCATGAACCACGATCCTAACCTCCATGTGGACACTCCCCCATTCCCTCTCCTCTGCGGTGTTGTCGAGGGCAAAAAGCGTCACCCCCGGGTCCCGCCGGCCTTTCCACCGGATCTATGATCCTCCCCATGCGTACGGGTCGCCGCCCACCTAGACCAGAGACTAGGATGGCTCCACGCTGATCCCAAGCGGCGCCGACCCCTCTTGTGGTAGCAACTCCTTTAGAGCGGTCCCTCCAGCGGTAGAGGGGGTGGGTGACGTGGATGCAGAGGCCTATCCCATTGCCACATCTGCTAAGGATGCCACGGGTGTGCCCTCTTTCGTCTACCCTGCCATAGACACAGCCACCTGCATGGACGATGGCTCCGGCTACGCCGCTTCCTCCTATGACATCATGGCCACACCCGACTACGCCGCGCCTGCCATGGGTGCCCCGGATGTGCCCTCCTCCATCTGCTCTCCCATGGACGTAGCCATCGGCTGCGCCTCCCTGGTCGACGCCATGGCCACCCCAACGCCACTCCCGCTCACCTCTGGCGCTGCGCTAGCTGGCTCCAAGCGTGTCTGCTAGAGGGCAAGGCTCTTCTTTGGTGCAAGCCTCAGGAGAGTCCCATGTCCTCCAACGCTGCAAAGGACATGACAGTTAGTTTATGACAAAAATTCGTTAGAACAAAAGGACGGAAAAACTCTTGACTCACCTCGACGCCATCGGACGATGATGCTTTGGGGCTGGCCTGCCTGACCCTGGCTACTCCTCATTGGCACATTGTCGCTTTGAGCCCTCCCTCTGCTTAGAGGGTCTGGATGAAGCGGAGCAGCCGGTTCCCATCGACTCCGGGGGTGCCGTGGGAGGCCCGAATGAAACGGGACGGCTTGATTCCACCGGCTCTGGGGGCGCATCCTCCCCTTCCTGCCCCGGGGTATGCCACGGGAAAGGCCCTGCCTATAGTAGAGAGGGATGCTTGTCCCCGCTGCCCAGCTCGTCCCATTAGATAGGTGACCCAGAACCGTCGCCTTCTTCTTCTTCTTCTTCCTCTTCCTCCTCCAAACTAGGCCGCCACTTTCCTCGGTTTAGCCTTGCCTACTGCTTTGTCTGCTGCCTCACCTTCTTGTCATCCTTCTCCTTATTCCTCTTCTCGTCTACAGCGTAGTTCACCGCCCTCACGGCCGCGTGCTCTGGTAGCGGCGCGATGGAGGCCCAAAAGCCCAACCCCACCGGTAGCTGGACGAAGCCCACGTCCATCCGCATTGCAGGATGTCTTGGGATCAGGAACACAGCGTTGGACTTCTCCATTGCCTCCTTGATGCACTGCATGACCTCGCTCTCATGGAGCGGCCCCTGAGCGAGTCCCGTCCCACCGAGCTACACGCTGAGCATCATCCCGTACAGCAGGAGGACGCGTGCCATCAGCGATGCCTCCCTCCTCGCGTTATATGCCTCGATGACACTAGCCCCGTGGAGGCTGTGGTTCTTCAGGAACACAATGGCATCAAGGATATTGCGTCAGTCCTCCTGTGGAGAACACCGCTCTTGATGAGGCCCTCCATGCGCATGTGGGTGACATCGGAGCGATACCATGTAACACCCTCGGTGTTACACTATACAATCTTTCGCTAAAACATTGCATGTGCATCATGTTTATGATGGTGTATGAATTATAGTGTGTAAATCAATTTCTGTGACTTGAAACGTTCATCGGAAACGCGAAACGAATGTTATATTTCATGTCGCGTTATATCACTTAGGGTTTTTAACGAATTTTTGTTGAACGAAAATGTTATACAACGCATGTACGAAACTTTAATAAAGTTTGTAGTACAAGTGTCATAGGTGGCGGTGAAATACTTGCGGTTGAGAACGGGATTCGCTAGTGTGGCAGAACCTCCTAAATTATAGGGCCCACATGCGCCTGTCGCTGTCCAACGACCTTTGACATCTATGCATACATTCCCGGTAACTTAAGATCCACGATTTCTGAGCAGGATCACATTATAGAGTCATTGTAGTATTACAACAGTTTATTCAAATAGATACATCAGAGTAAATATAGCGGAAGACTTACAATAACATAGTTTACAAACCATTTGTTTCAAACCATACAACTAAGTTCGATTAATAATACAAAACAAAGTAGTGGAGTGGCATTATAATATATTACAAAACACACAATTAAAGCTGCCCTGCCCAAGGGCCACACATTTACTTATCGTCATTGCACTAAACAACAGTCATGCAGCATGATCCAAAACAGATCTGCTCATGAGCCTCACCTGCAACAAGGGTCAACGAACCCTGAGTACAAAAGTACTCAACAAGACTTAACCGAAAATAAAAACTCGTAGAACTTATGAATGCAGGCTTAGGGATTCAAGGTATGGCTTTAGCAATAATCAAAGTTCTTTTGCGTAAAAGTTTTTTAATAAAATTCTTTACATCAACATTTAAAACTTCATAAGATCATATAAAAAGCTGACACGATCCGTATTGAGATCATGAAACTTCATATCCAACACTTTCTCAAACCATCCTCTAGTTCCTGTTATTAACACTACGATGATGAACAGTGAGTTGAGTCTCCATAACCGAGGAGCAACGACGATTCAAACCAATTAAAACCCAGCTGGGGATTCCAGACCACACGACATATGCAGGTCCCCGACTCACATATATCAACCTACCCTCGGATCCTCTAAAACAAGAACGGGTCCGCGCCACCCAAGAATACAGTACTCCACCAATCCATCCCATTGCCACGTGGGTACATGCTATTCCCGCCATCTCTCCACTCCCAGTGCGTGAGTAGCCATTCTCATAATAGAATAGCCAAGTTAAGGCTTACCGGAGTATGTGGTTAGTACTACAAAGTCTCACCTCATGCAATTCAACAACGGTACGGGCCTTAATCGACATAGGCGGAAAGAACCCGCTCACAAGACCTCCATGTCTTGTGGCTCACACACACCGAGTCCGCCCGGTCTAGATTTATTACTCCACATCCCCATATCACATGTTAACATAATTAACCAAAGTTCCATTTAAAGTTCGCAGGTGACAGGTAATCACCCGACTTTCATCGTTCTAAGCATAGCTAAGCATAACTAGGCATATACGAATTAAAACTGGTAACAGGGTATATAAAACAAGGTTGGTAATGCATCGATTAGATTTCCACTTGACTTCTATTCACTTAATGTAGTAAATAAAAGCAAAAGTGAAATTCATTTGTAAAACACAAGGTAGGGTTGTATGCATCCGGGGCTTGCCTTCGTTGACGAAAAAGTCCGGGTCCGGAGTCGTTCCACCGATATCAACACTAACCTCCACAGACGGATCAATCTCCTCAACTACTTGATTAACCACCACGTGTTCACCTTCGTTCACTACATGTAGTAATAATGCCATGTTTAACATAATGCGGAATATGAAACATGATGCTCGATGATGGATGCAAAAGTTAACAATTTGAATACAACTTTCCTTCGCGGTACAGTTATAAGTCAAACTAACTAAACCTATTTCATAACACCTACATCAATTGCCAAGGATCATTACCAACTAATGACCCAAGGACATCGCTCAATCAAAAATTTAAACAAAACTTAAATCATTAAAGGTTACTATTTGCTTTTATGAATTAATTATTTAATTAAGAATTATGAAATAAATCAACTTGTTCCAATCAACCTCAAAATTTTTTTACATGATCATCACATGATAACTAAGTGGTAAAACAAATTTCATAATTTTTGGACAATTAAATAAGCCTAGAAAAATCATGGAAATCCATTTATTAATAAATTGAGCAATTTTTATCACATTCAAAAATTACTGAAAAACAATATTTCATATTTTTATTAAATAGTATTCATCACAGAGAGGTCACACAAAAATTTTCATATTTTTTGGAGCTCTAAATAAATCTACACAAAAATAACAAATTGCATCACTATTCATTCAAATCTGAAAAACAGAAAATTCATTTTGAACTACACAGTCGCTGACACCCGGGTCCCACTTGTCATCCCAAACCTCTGGCTTTGACCGCGACCGTGACGGCGCTGACCAGCGCTAACTCACCAACGGCGAAGGCAACTGCACCACCACGTCCCCTACACTACTATGCTTCGACTGGTGGCACAAACGAGGCTAAACACTGACTGGGCCGAGCACCACGACGGCCATGGCGGACACGACGGCACGGCCGCGCTACGCCTGCGACACAAGTGCGGTAGAGGTTAAACACCTAGCACAGAAGGGTTCAGCACCTCACCCCGAACACGACTGAGCAACGAGCAGGGTCGGAGGAGCAACGAAGAGGCTGGTCGACGTTCCGAGCAGGCACGGCAGAGCAGACCGTCGTCGATGGCGATGCTCCGCGGCTGTGGTGACCAAAATGAGAAATCAATGGGTCATAGAGTACCATGGCATCGTGGCGAAGTTGAAGCAAGACTCAGCAGGGGCAGAGGCGCACCATGGAGCTCTGGCCATGGCGAAGTGCTTGCGACAGGGACGTTGCCGGCCACGAGGAAGAAAAGCACACAGAGTAGTTTCCCGGTGAAATCAAGCAACAAAAGCGGGTCGGTTGGGTGTGCAAGGAGCAGGCGGAACTATTGAGCGCTACGCTGTGACGGCACAGCACTGGTTCGACGGTGGGAGCTCGCTGGAGATGAGCAAGGCGACGGGAAAACAGAGGAGGAGGAAACAGCAAAGACGACGGCGGCTCAGGTTATAAAGGATGGCCAGGAAGCGCAAGGAAGCCACAGCGGAGCCATTTCCCTCGCCAGCGCGACGCCCAGACAGCCACGCGCGCGACTAGAAGCAAGCCGAAGGATCGTCGGCAATGTAGCTTAGGCGGTGAACACTGTTCACATAAATTACAAAATTGCCATTCGCCAAAATTCACAAATTACTCTCAAATTTTCATAACAACTCAAAAATCTCCAAAAACAAAAGTTGTTCAAAATCCAAAAACAAAGGTGTTGGGCCTTCCTTTTCTGTTGAGCCAACCTTGCTGACATGGCCCGACGGTGTCAGGGATTGGCACGTTCGCCGGGTGCCCGTGTCCTGGCGATGCCATGCCCCTACCAGATCAGCAAGTGGCCACATCCCGTGCCGCCCCTCCAGGCGGCGTGTCGGACAAGGGTGTTGACCTGTGGCCCTGTGGGGAGTGGACATCGCGGTGAAAGTACGTCCATCACTGTAGAGGGCACGAGTCTCTTCCTAGACCATAGTGGTTGTCGTATGTCTATGTCAGGTTCCGTGTTCGTGGGCTGAAGGCGGCGCCTACAACACTATTCGAACTCTACCATGCCGGTATGGTCTAAAGCACCCATCCCATCGTACCCTGGCGGTACTTTCCTGCCGCGGCGCAGGGCATGGTCCTTGGTGCTGCGTTTGACTCGAATGTCATGTCGTACCTTGTGCTCATCTTTATGAAGGCGCAGGGTGTACTCATCGGGTAAGGTAGAGTCTGCCCTCGGCCATCGGGCGAGGTGGAGCCTAGCCATGGGGGTCGGGCGAGGCGGAGACTAGCCATCGAGGGTCGGGCGAGGTGGAGCCTAGCCCTTGGGGGTCAGGCGAGGCGGAACCAGTCTTCCGTCGTTCAGACAAAAAACACAGTAGCGTTCTCGTCTGATCGGAAGTGTCAACGTTGGATGGTCATTAGTTCCACCTCATTAAGTACCCCGGTATTAGGTCCCCGACAGTAGCCCCCGAGCCCCTGAGCCCCCGGGTGATTCGGGTAGAATCACCCGGGGAGTGCTTCGGTTCGCCAGAGGGTGTGTTTTGGTTCGTCAGAGGGTGCGCGCGAGCGCACCCGATGGGTGTAGCCCCGAGCCCCTGGGTGATTCAGGCAGAATTGCTCGGGGGGTGTTCTGGATCGCCAGAGGGTGCACGCGAGGGCATCCGATGGGTGTAGCCCTCGAGCCCTCGGGTGATTCGGGTAGAATCGCCCGGGGGGTGCTTCGGACCCTTCGCGGGTAAGGCTATGAGACTCGGTTTTTGTCAACTGGATAGTTTTAAGGGGAGCCTGGTATCCCGTTCGTGGGCATTTCATCCAGGGTCAGCCTGGCTAGGGCTCGATAGTAGATCAAGGCCCTACTGATGTTTGCGTACCTAGGTCTTAGTCGCTCGCGGGCCCGTCCCTCGTTGGGATGGCCATCGAGACCGTCGGGCCGACCCTTGGGCTTTCTGGGCCCACTTGGGCCGGCGAAGAGATTTTCTGGCCCGTATCCCCTCCACGTGGGGAGAGTCCGATATGTTCGGGAAGGCGAACCGTCTGGGGCGATTTTTGTGGGAATGGATAGGGATCGCGGGCGCGTATCCCACGATGTGACATGGCGGCATGTCGTGGTGGGCTCGGAGATTGAGGTGGATGGTTGCGCTCCTCACTTCCGTCGCCCCTATAAAACCACGGGGTTCGCCCCTAGGGTTCCGTACTCCGCCTTTTCGCCTTCGCATTGCCAACCTCCCCCGCCAATCGCTAGAGCCTCCCACACCAGTACTGCCGCCACCATCAAGCTCGCATCCGCATCGCAGCCGCAGTCGAGCTCGCATCCGCATCGCAGCCGCTGTCGAGTTTGCATCCACATCGTAGCTGCCGTCGAGCTTGCAGCCACATCGCAGCCGCCGTTTCAATGGAGCCATGGTGTAGATCCAACATTACCTCTCAGCGCCTGGAGGACCTCGTCCACCATGGCCTCCTTCACCCGTTGTCCGCCTTCGTGGAGTGGCTGCTGCCTGGTGATGAGGATGAGCTATCGCCACCCAAGGGATATGTCGTGTCCTTTGCTCTCTTCCATGAGCAGGGATCCGCCGTCCCTGCCCATACGTTTCTTCGGGGGCTGTTGGATTACTACCAGGTGGAGTTGCAGCATCTTAATCCTAATGGGATCAAGCATATTGCGGCGTTCGTCGCCCTATGTGAGGGGTTCCTGGGGATTAGTCCCCACTTCGATCTATGGCGGCACTTCTTTGCCGTCAGTCTATCGAAGAAGCGGGTCGGGAAGCCGGAGTTGAGCACGCCGATAGGTTGTGCCAGCATTCATCTACGCAACACCCGGGCGACCGACTACCCATTGATGCGCATGTCGACCTCCAACAAGTGGTGGCACTCGCAGTGGTTCTACAACAAGAATGATGTGACCGACACCTTGCTGGTGTACATCGGGCGCCTCATCGAACTGGCTCCGGGGTCGTGGAGGTGGGGTGTCCCAGACAAAGATAAGAAGAGGATCAAGGACCACCTTGCCACCCTCCAAATTCTGAAGGACAGGGGCGTGAAGGGGTTGGGGATCATCGATGCCTACCACACGCGGAGGGTAGCACCGCTGATGAGCCGCGCGCTCCCCCTGTACCTGATGGCACCCGGGGCGTCGCTTGAAGGGACGACACTCGCCGACAGAGCACTCCCTCCCACCGAAGTGGCGTAGCGGATCAAGGAGGCGATGGAGCCTTCAAAGGACACCGATGGCGTTGTCCTTGACTTTGTGTATCTGGTGTCGGGACATCCTCCAATGCGGCTGGAACTAGGGTTCATCGATTTCGTAAGTTCTCCTTTCCCGTGTCTTTTTCTTCACTTGAACTTCCGACCCTTTGACGCTAACCTCAGGATAGCGGGTCCAGCCGAGGAGTCTTGTCCTCACGGATAGCCCAGCTTCACTGCCGAAGGACCGGATCCTGGCTGCCACGAATCATATCGCGACCGCCTGGGACAAAAGGACGAGGGAGCTCCAGAAGAAGGAGCGGCTACGGAAGCAGCAAGCGCATGATCGAGGAGAGGAGACAGACAGTGATGACGACGAGGAGGTAGCCACTGGCATGGATTATGATGACCTGGAGGATGAAGATATGCTGACAGTCGCCCACTGACCCATGCAGGGACCCCCTCCCCTTCCACGCGGTGGGAAGCGAGTCCTCGGGGCCGGTGGGAGCCGGAGAATCTGCCGCCCCATCCGAGGTGCCGCTGGAGGATCGGTGGATGGGGGGAGATAGGTCGCCCGCCGCCCCCATGGTGCTGATGGAGGGGGGCGGCTCTGCTGCCATGCCCCATGAGCTGACGGGGGCGGGCGGGTTTGCCGCCACGCCCGAGGCATCGACGAAGAGGGGCGGCTCCGTTGTCGTGCCCTTGGAGATGAGGGAGACGAGCCCCCCTGTTCGGGAGCAGGGGGCAGGCTCGAAGTGGTCCTGCCTAGACGAGTCAGGGCAGTGGTCTGGGGGTTGATCCCCAAAGTGTTCCCATCGCCCAAAGGTGCCAAAGTAGGCCACTGACTCCCTTGCCCCCCCCCCTTTTATTTTTTTGTTTCAACCTTATGCCCCTTTTTTTTCTTGCAGATTCTTGCGACGGGGCGACTCTCTGGGGCTAGCGCCCAAGAAGAGCCTTGCCCTTCAGGTGGGATGGACGGCGCTGCCCGACGTCGCCCCTGTTTTGGGCAGGAGCGGCGTTGATGCTGCGGCCTCGTTGGCCGATCTGGCGGCGCCCGAGGTGGCGCCTGTGCCCGAGGTGGTTGTCGAGCGGGCGGTGTCTTCCGTGGTGGGTACGGCATCGCCAGCCGGGGGTCCGTGTCACTGGTGGGGGCGGATGTGACCGTGCCAAGCCAGGAGCAGCCGGACGCGTCCATGGTGGTGTCCGAGGGGGCGGCGCAATCCGTGCCTCCGGTGGCCCAAGCGACGGCGCCCGACGCGGGCCGGGCGGAGGAGGACGCGGTCGGAGGGTCCCCAACCCTGATGAGCTAGGCATAGTCAAACGCAGCCATGGTGGTGTCCGAGGGAGCAGCGCGGTCCATGCCGTCGGAGGTCCAGACAGAGGTGACCGCGACCGCGGCAAGCCCAGCGGGGTCAGACATTGCCGTGGTGGCGTCCGAGGGTGGTGTCCTAGGCTGCGGCGCCCGAGGTGGGCCGGATGGAGGAGGACATGGCCGAAGTGTGTCCGGGCGTTGGGCGGTGGTGGAGAGGACCCACAGGAGGCTGCCCCCGGCCATGTTGTCGGGGGGCAGCCACTCCCCCGCACGGGGGGAGCTGCCGCTCCAGTGGATGGACGCCGAGGACCCAACATCGGCTCTTTTCTCGCTTGACGATGCTACCGAGAGCCTAGAGCAGGAAAATCTTGACATCGGGTTCTCAGCTATGATGGATGCCTTGAGCTAGGCCAGTGGTGCACTACACAAAATTGTCGTTCCTACTGGTCGGGTATCCGCTTTATCTTCTCCCTCATTTTCTTATTTCTTCATGTATTTTTGTGTTTTAGTGTTTTTGACACCGGTCTTCTTTTTAGTGTATCGTTGCTCGTAGCCGGAACAAGTCCCGGTTCCTCCATGAGCCAATGGCGGAATGGGACCGCCTTACCAAGGAGGCCCGGCTACGAGGAGATGTGGGCGCGTAGCTTGCTGCCGCCCAGTAGCGGGAAGCCGAGGCACGTCGGGACGCAGAGGAGATCCATGGGATATTCGAGGACTTGTCGGCGAGGGTGAAGCTGGACGAGGAGGCGGCCGCCACGATCCAAAAGGAGTGGGACGAGCTGCTCCAGAAGGATGCCGCGGCCAGTAAGCAGGCCGTCAAGGTCCTGGCTGAGCTAGAGACGGAGCAGGATTTCAGGCGGAAGGCCGAGGAAAGGTCCACGGCCCTACAGCAGAGGGCAGACTGGGACGCCGAGGTGATCGCCGGATTGCGCGGGGAGCGGGACGAGCTGTGCCGAACCGAAGAAAGGCTTCGCTTGGAGCGTGGCATGACCCATGAGGAGCGCGACCGGGCCATTTGAGAGCGCGACGAGGCGCGTCAGGTGGTCAACTCCCTCCGAGCAGATCTAGGAGCCGTGGTGAACCGATGGTTGGACATCGAGAGCATCTTGGCCAGGCTGGACAAGGAGCTCGTCGAAGTGCGAGGGATCCTTCAGACCAAGAGTGATGAGCATGACCTTCTGCAAGCCGCTGTCGGGGTGGTCATCGACGCCCTAAGGGTGGCATAGCCAGAGGGAACCAGCTCGCTCGTGGCTCGTGCCGCGGGTATCACGACGCGGGTGGGCCAACTTGAGGAGGACGCCTTTCACGCCGGGATCACCCAGGCCTTCGCCGTTGCCCGTTCTCATTATGATCGAGAGATCAACCTGGAGGTAATGAGCCAAGGCTTTGCGCCTGTCTATGAAGACGCTGAGCTGGACAAGATGGAGAAGGCGGTGACTCCCCTTGCGCAGAACCTAGCGAACAGGCTAAAAGAAATGGTTCTCCCTCCATGGAAGTAGTTAGTTGAATCAGTTCGATAAACATTTATCCATAATATGTGAACAAGTGTCGGTTCTTTTGTGTCTGAAAAATGGATTCGTGGCTTTGTTTCGCAATTTCATTTCATTTGTTTGATCTTACCTTCTTCCCTTTTTTCGATGAAAAAAGATTTACGTGATCGACCCTTCCGTTTGTTAAGACCATATGGCCCGAGGTGTTTAGGGGAAATTTTGATTGTGCTGGTGAGCAAAATTACTGTAGCCGTCTGGGCATGGGCTTTTTGCGGTCTTACCAATCTGTTCCCCTGAACCCTGCCGCCAGTCTTGATGCGGGGAAGAGGTCTGATGTAATGACTTTTTCGAAAATAGAAAGGAGGTACCCGTACCTTTATCAGCCCTCGAGTGAGATCGACCCCTTGCGGTTGCTGGGGTTGGATGTTACTGGAGACCGGAGCGAGGGAAGCAAACTTACGTTTGTATTCGCTCGTACCCCTTAGGATTTTGACGATCGTTGCGTGACCGTGCGTTTGGTCTTATCGCTGGTCCGGCCTTCCCTGAGCCCCTGCGCGTGGTGGGGATTCGGTCAAGGGTCAGTTCATCTTGTGGCTGTCGCCCCGTCCGTAGTTTTTTGTAACTGGAGGGGTTAAGGCGACGTCACTTGCCTCGATGGCTCAAGTGACGTGCTTCATGAGCTTGCTAATGGGGATGTTCGGCGGAATCCGATCCCATCGCTTTGCAACAGAGTCATCAAAGCCCTCGGGTGGCATTCCGTTGCTCCTTGCCCCGCCTTCCAATAGATTTCCCCTCAATGGGGTTTCTATGGGCTCGGCTAGGGGCTGGATTGAACTAGAAGGTTGAGATGACCCTATCTGCCTCAATGTGGGTTGGGCAAAGGCCGCTGAGGCTCATCTGCGTTTTCTCCCCTGGCTCTTGTTCGACGCGAGGTGGCCCCGAACCCTTCATGGGTTAGCCTTCGAACCTCGGTCTCTCGATCTTGGATCAAGCGGCTCGAGCCCCGAGCCCCTTAGGGTTTGATAGGGGTCGGCCGTGTTTTCGTGCGTTACCCCATCTTTAGTTTCTGCAACCGGAGGGGCTGAGTTGATGATACTTGCCTCGATGGCTCGAGTGTCGCGCTCAATGATCTCGCTAACGGGTATGTTCGTGTGGAATCCGGATCCATCATTCGCTGATGGGGTCGGCAGAGCCCTTATGTGGCATTCCACTACTTCTTAACCTGCCTCCCGGCAGATGCCTGAGCCATTCATTGGGCTCAGGTGGCCTGTTGGCCTCTCCTCGATGGAGATTCTATGGGTTTGGCTCGGGGTTAGAATCAAACGGGAAAGGTCGAGACGTCCCCGTCCACTTCTGAGCGAGGTAGGGCAAGGCCACTGGGCTCATCTCTATTTTTCTCCCCTGGCTCTGTTTGACACGAGGCGGCCTTGAGCCCTTTGCGGACCGGCCTTCGAACCTCGGTCGGTCGCCGCTCATATTGAATGAGGCAGCTGCCGCTTCGTGACGCGACACGAAGTGTTGAGATGCAGGGATTTGCATATGCAACATTTGGACATATGGATTTAGTGTATCACTTAATTGAAATGAAAGTGGGATTTGGTAACGTTACCTTGGTGATAGGAGCGATGGGAAGCACCTACCAGATATGTCTGTGCAGGGTTCGGGCCCAATGTTTGCGACGAGGTCGGTGTAACCTGCATAAGAATCGCTATTTTCGTTTTTGTCTCTCGACGGTGATTCGAGCCGCTCGATTGATTTAGTCGACCTGACAGCTTCTCCTCGAAGGAGGTTCTGCAGGGGGACCCCTCCAAACCCTTCTCGGGAAGGAGGGAGCCGAGGCTTGCGGTGTGGGGAACTATGAGTTCGATTTATGCTGGTGAACAAAAAACATCGTAGCCATCGAGGCATAGGGTCTGGTGGTTCATCTAGTTGTATTCAAAGTTTTATACCCACACACCGCGCTTCCAGTTTTAAATGTAAGGAGGGGTCGGGCGAAGAGGGTGATAGACACCCTCGGCAGCCCCCGAGCAATGTCCGTGCCTTTGCTGTTGCTGGGGTCGGAGGCTCGGTAAAGAAATTAACACTCAAAGTAATTAAACAGAGGTGCTTATCTTTCAGCGGTTGTTCGTTCGTTATTTTGCCTGGGCCGCCCGATCGACCCAGGAGGCCCATTGGGCTCCCCCTGGATGGGAGTTATGTCATTGGGTCGTTCCACGGTCCTGCCTAGGGAAGCGGAGAGTCGCCTGCATGTGAGTGTGCTCCGGTTCTCATGCTCGGGGCGCATTAGTGGTGGGCTACACCTAGGCAATGTTCTATTTGACCAGGCACCGTCTTGTCGACCAGAGCGCGTCCCGCTGGCTCTAGCGTGTCCCCTTGAATTTCTGTCAGCATTGATTTCGCATTTGCATTGAATAGGGGAAGGCAGAGAGTTTTTTATCCCAACCTTTCACCTTTCCTCAGCTGCTGAGCCCCTTCTTTAAATAGGGGGGAGAGGAGTTCTCGTCCCACGTCCTCGCCAGCATTTGAGGCGCCACCTCTTCTCCTTCCTTTCCACCAAATGTAGCGGTTCCTAAGTAAGAGAGGGTAATGCCAGGGAGAGAAGAACTCATAGATCTGCTCATGAATCTAGAGCGCGATGTCGAGCTGGAGGTCATCCAACATAGATGAGATCGTGCGGGCCGCCTGTGCTGAGGAGGGGCCACTGCTGCCGAAGGAGGAGGGTCGTTGGAGGGTGCCGAACGTCGTCGGCTTTGCCGTCGTGCGTTGCGGCCTTCCTTTGGCGGGAGGCGCCCCCTGCCCAGACGCCGTTGTCGGGGTTGTGGCTGATGACGATGGCGTTGTCCCTGGATGCCCCGACGGAGGGGCACCACAGTCACCGGTGTTGTGCTCGACGTTGCAGATGACGGTGCCTTCGAGGATCCCGTGGAGCGGTAGGACGTCACTGATGGAGAGCGTGGCACGGCGGCGGTAGTAGACGAACTGGCCCATGTACATGCCCGGACGTTGCCGATGGAGAGCGTGGCGCGGCGGTGGCAGTAGATGAACTGGCCCGTGTACATGCCCGGACGTTGCCGATGGAGAGCGTGGCGCGGCGACCGCAGTAGTACTTGTAGTAAAGCTAGCCAGAGTCTTTAATTGAATAAGTTTGTGGGGGAGCCCCCGAGTGAACAGTCCTTTGAATTTTAAGAGTACATTAGTCCTTTTCATGATGAAATCACTTTGTAAGTGGTGAATTTGTGCAATAATGAACAAATTTTCATCTTTTGTTACGGCAAACAACTTTTCAGCTTCCTCTTTTTGTAGAAGAGGTTTCGGTGCCCTCCGATCCTTCCCATGGTTCAAGTTGCAAAAACCTAGGAGTGCGGGTGAATTAATTCTGATTACGCTAGTGAGCAAAGAGGTCATAGCCACTGGGGCGTGGGTCTCCCGTAGTCCTACCAGTTGTACTCAGAATTTGTTCCCAAAATCTTAGTCCTTAGGACTTGTTATGAGAAGAGCGGAAAACTTCGAGAATGTTTGCAAAGATAACATAGGAAGTGTTTGCAAGATAAATGTATTTGTATCATTTGTATTAGCCCCCGAGTGAGGTCTGACCCCTCGCAATTTGCAGGGGTCGGATGTCACTAAAGATCGGGGATTTGTAAAGACAAAAACTGATAAGGAAAAGTATGCATTTATTTAAGGGTAAAAACGACGTAGTTGCTCAATGTTCTAGGCATTGGAGAAGACCTCATCGTTGATTGTTTTCAACTTGTAGGCGCCTGGGCGGAGTACTTCCGCGATGACATACGGCCTCTCCTAGGGTAGGGAGAGCTTGTGGCGGTCCTTATTGCTCTGCATGAGGCGGAGGACAAGGTCCCCGATGTCGAAGGCTCGGTCCCACACCCATCGACTGTGGTACCATCGTAACGCCTGCTGGTACTTGGCCGAACGGAGGAGGGCGATGTCGCGGGCTTCGTCTAGTTGGTCCATGGTGTCTTAGTGGGATGCCTCGGCTCCCTATTCATCGTATGCTCTAATTCTTGGCGCTCTATAGTCGAGGTCCATTGGGATAACGACCTTGGAACCATAGACCATGAAGAAAGGTGTGTAGCCGGTGGCCCTGCTGGGAGTTGTCCTTAGGCTCTAGAGCACCGCCGAGAGCTCGGCGACCCAGCGCGCACCAAATTTGTTCAATCGGTTGAAGATCCTGAGCTTGAGGCCCTGTAGGAGCATGCCGTTTGCGCGCTCAACCTGCCTGTTCGTCCAGGGGTGCGCGACGGCCGCCCAATCAATCCGGATGTGTTGTTCATCGTAGAATCGAATGAATTTCTTACCGGCGAACTGCGTGCTATTGTTTGTGATGATGGAGTTTGGTACTCCAAAGCGATGGATGATGTCGAGGAAGAACAGCACAGCCTGCTCGGATTTTATAGTGGAGATCGGTTGAGCTTCAATCCATTTTGTAAACTTGCCTACGGTGACAAGTAGGTCGGTGAAGCCCCCGGGCGCCTTTTTGAGTGGCCCAACCAGGTCGAGCCCCCAGACCACGAAGGGCCAAATGATGGGGATCATATGGAGTGCCTGGGCCAGGAGGTGAGTTTGCCGAGCGTAGTACTGACACCCTTCGCAGGTGCGTACGATTTGCTCAGCGTCGGCTACTGTAGTGGGCCAGTAGAAGCCCTGTTGGAATGCGTTTCCAACCAAGGTCCTCGGCATGGCATGGTGACCGCAGACCCCACCGTGGATGTCGCTCAGCAGAAGTCCTCCCTATTCGCTGGGGATATAGAGCTGCAGGATCCCGGTGTGGCTCTGTTTGTAGAGTTCGCCCTCTACAAGAACGAAGGACTTGGCACGACGTGTGAGGCGTTGAGCTTCTGTCTTGTCCGTCGGCAGTGTGTCGTGGAGGAGGTAGTCGAGGTAGAGCGTTCTCCAATCATCCAAAGGGTCAAGCTCTGCTGCCGGATCCTCTTCGAGTTCCATGACATCAGGACCAGGTGGAGCCGTCGGTTGGCCAGCCCCCGGGGCTGGATTAGATGGGCCATCATCAGCCTGCTCTCACCCTTTGTAGCGCACCGAGGGTTTGTGTTGGTCGCTGGCGAAGACGCCCGTTGGCACTGGCTCTCAACCGGATGCCGCCTTTGTGAGTGCGTCGGCCGCCTCGTTGAGGCGCCTCGGGATGTGATTAAGTTCGAGGCCGTCAAACTTGTCCTCTAGCCGTTGGACTTCTTGGTAGTGCACAGCCATCTTGGCGTCGTGCTAGCTAGAATCCTTCATGACTTGGTTAACGACCAGCTGAGAGTCACCCCGAATGTCGAGGCATCGGATGCCCAGCTCGATGGCGATGCATAGGGCGTTGACGAGTGCCTCGTATTCGGCCACATTATTTGATGAGGGGAAATAGGGCCGAACCATGTACCTCATGCAGACCCCGAGGGGTGATATGAAGACCAGCCCCGTGCCGGCGCCCTTCTTCATCAGCGACCCATCGAAGTACATCGTCTAGTACTCTTGATCGATGACCACCAGTGGCATCTGGACCTCGGTCCACTCCACGATGAAGTCAGCCAGCACCTAGGACTTGATCGCCATTCAGGGTGCATACACGATGCCTTGATCCATCAGCTCAAGTGCCCACTTTGCGGTTCATCCCATGGCATCCTGGCTATGGATGACCTCGCCGAGGGGGAACGACGTCACGACTGTTACAGGGTGTGACTCGAAGTAGTGGCGTAACTTCCTCTTGGTGATGAGGACGGCATATAGGAGTTTCTGGATTTGGGAGTAGCGGGTTTTGGAGTCGGACAGTACCTCGCTGATGAAGTACACGGGGCGCTGCACCTTGAAGGCGTGCCCCTCTTCTTCCCACTCTACTACTAGGGCGGCGCTGACCACTTGCGTGGTGGCCGCTATGTATAGCAGGAGGGATTCTCCATCGCTTGGAGGAACTAGGACCGGGGGTTTATTAGAAGTAGCTTGACCATGTCAAGCACCTCCTGGGCCTCGGCTATCCACTCGAAGCGGTCGGCTTTCTTCAGGAGTTGATAAAGGGGGAGTCCTCATTCGCCGAGGCATGAGATGAATTAGCTGAGGGCGGTGAGGCACCCTGCGATCCGCTGAACCCCCTTTATGTTTTGGATCGGGCCTAGCCTTGTGATGGCTGAGATTTTCTCTGGGTTGGCTTCAATGCTGCGCTCGGAGACCCTGAAAACACATTTCTCGGGATTGAGTTTGATGCCATTTGCCCAGAGTTTAGCAAAGGTTTGTTCAAGATCGGCGACAAGGTGGCCAGCCTGTTTGGACTTAACTACGATGTCGTCGACGTAGGCCTCAATGGTCCGCCCGATGAGGTCCCCGAAGTAGTTGAGCATACAGCGCTGGTAAGTTGCCCTAGCGTTCTTTAGACCAGACGGCATTGAGATGTAGTAGAACGATCTGAAGGGGGTGATAAAAGACATCGTGAGCTGGTCGGACTCTCTCATTGTGATTTGGTGGTAGCCGGAGTACGCGTCAAGGAAGCAGAGGGTTTCGCACCCTGAGGTAGAATCGACTATTTGGTCTATGGATGGCAAAGGAAATGGGTCCTTTGGGCATGCCTTGTTGAGACCTGTGTAGTAGACACACATCCTCCATTTCCCGCTCTTCTTTTGTACAAGAACGGGATTTGCTAACCACTCTGGGTGTACTTCCCTGATGAATCCGACGGCAAATAGTTTTGCTATCTCTTCACCGATGGCCCTGCGCTTTTCCTCATCGAAGTGGCGTAGGAGTTGCTTCACCGGCTTGGAGCCTAGGTGGATTTTCAAGGTATGCTCGGCGACCTCCCTCGGGATGCCTGGCATATCCGAGGGTTTCCATGCAAAGATGTCTTTGTTGTTGCGGAGGAAGTCGACGAGTGCGCTTTCCTATTTGAAGGAGAGCACGGTACCAATGCGTACCATTTTACCCTCAGAGCTATTGGGGTCTATGAGGACCTCCTTGGAGCCCTCTACCGATTCGAACGACCCAATTGATTTCTTCGCGTTGGGCGCCTCTTCGGCGACCTCCTCCTTGAGGGCGGCGAGTTCCCCAGAGGCGACGATTGTTGTGGCATGGCCGCAGCACTCGTAGGCCTGCTGGAAGGAGGTGCCAATGGTGATGACCCCGTGTGGGCCTGGCATCTTCAGCTTGAGGTATGTGTAGTTGGGGACGGCCATGAACTTTGCGTAGCACGGTCGTCCTAGGATGGCATGAAAAGTTCTGGGGAACCCCACAATGTCGAAGGTGAGGGTCTCAGTCCTATAATTGAACTGATCCCCAAAGGTGATGGGCAGATCGATCTACCCTAGTGGCACGGCCTGCTTACCAGGCACGACGCCATGGAAAGGCGCTCGGATCGGGCGGAGGTTCATCCGGTCAATGCCCATCTCGTCGAGCGTCTTGGCGTACATGATGTTGAGGCCGCTGCCTCCGTCCATCAGTACTTTTGTGAGTCGCTTCAGGCAAACAATCAGGTTGACTACAAGTGGATACCTCCCTAGGTGCAGGACAGTATCTGGATGGTTGACCCGGTCGAAGGTTATGGCGGATTCCGACCATCGGAGGAAGGCAGGCATGGCCGGTTCGGCCGTGTAGACCTCGCAGCGCGTGATCTTCTGGCGACGTTTGGAGTCGTAGGCCGCTAATCCTCCGAAGATCATAAGGCCACTGCTCCTCGGGGTTGTCTACAATGGGGGTAGGTTCCTTCCCCTACTCCCCTTTGTTGGCGCTTCTGAGCAAGAACTTACGCATGAGGCCGCAGTCTTTGAGCAGATGTTTTACGGGAAAGGCATGGTTCGGGCACAGCCCTTCGAGCATTTTTTCGAAGTGCCCTCCGCAGGCTTCTGACCACCCTTGCGGTCGACAGCGGCCATGAGCAAGTCATCGCGTCATTGCTTCTTATTCTTTCTTTGGGCGGAACGGTTGGAGGTGCCTTCGCCGGCGCCCTCGTCCCTCCTCGCCTTGCCGTCGGAACGGTCAAAGATTGCTCCAACTGCCTCCTCTCCTGAGGCGTGGCTGGTGGCGATGTCCAGGAGTTCCATGGTGGTCCACAGGCCCTTGCATCCTAGCTTATGAACTAAAGACTCACAGGTTGTCTCGGACAGGAAGGCTCCTATCACATCAGTGTCAGCGACGTTGGGGAGCTCGTTACACTGTCAGGAGAAGCACCGGATGTACCCATGGAGGGTTTTGCTGGCCTTCTAGCGATAGTTCTTGAGGTCCCAGGGGTTCCTAGGATGCTTGTACATGCCCTGGAAGTTCCCCACAAAGATCTCCCTTAGGTCCGCCCAACCTTGGATGGCGTCGGACGGAAGGTGCTCCAACCACGCTCGTGCCGAATCAGCTAGGTACAGTGGGAGGTTGCGGATAATGAAGTCATCATTATCCGTGCCACTGGCTTGACAGGCGAGCCGATAGTCTTCGAGCCAGAGTCCGGGGTTTGTCTCCCCAGAATATTTAGGGATATTGGTAGGCGGTCGATACCTTGGCGGGAAAGTAGCGTTGAGGATGTGTCGACCGATGGCCTGAGGGCCCGGCAGGCCGGGGCTCGGGCTTCGATCCTCGCCGCTGTCATAGCGTCCACCATGCCGAGGGTGGTAGCCGCATTTGGCTCCTTCTCTTGAGTCATTGTAGGCACGTCTACGGGCGTCGATGGTGCTGCGTGCGTCGCGGTTGTGGCCGAGACGTTGATGTACCGGGACAGCGGTGTGCTGCCTGTCGCCTGGCGGTGTCTGGTGAACCGACGCATCCTTGGTGGGGCACACCAAGGGCGTGCACTGGCTAGTGTCGAGCTCATGTCGCCGAGACAATGAGCTTTCCGCCTGTTGTACCGCCGCATGCTCGAGCAAGGTGTGAATTTCTCGGCGGGCCCGGCGATCCTTGGGCGTCGCGGCCTCTAGAAGGCCATGAAGCAAGGCTATTGCAGCAGCGATGTTCTGGCTTGCCCAAGCGAAGTGAGGGTGGGTTCCATCGTCAGTGAGGATCCTTTCATGTACATCACGGGCCATGGCACGTGCGCGCCCACCGTTTCCACGGCGTTTGATCTCGCGATCGATCTCCACTTATTCCTGCACGAGCCCTTGCCTGGCCGCTTTTGGGCTCTTAGCTGCTCCATCCTTATGCAAGATGGGGCGGCTGCCTCTCCTCCGGTCCTGCCATCGGGGTTGCCTGCCGGGGTAGCTTCCTCCCCAGAGATGCTTTCGACGCGCCCTTCGGGGGTTTCCGCCATAAAGCATTCCCAAGACGGGTGATGGCTCCCCCTGCTGGAGTCAGAGCTAGAGGACGATCCTGGCTCCTCCATGAGGAGCTTGTGGAGAGACTCCATGTCGTGTTCAATTACCCCCACGAACTCGCTGTCTGCGAGTGGCTGAACCATGCGTAGTGCCACAAGGTGGCCAGCGGTCACCGCGGCGTTGCGTAGACCGAACGGAAACGCTGTCGGGGCGCTCCGCACGTGGTGTTCCGGAGAGAGGAGCCCCTCTCCAGAAGGTCGTGCCATGTCGTTGTCGTTGGAAAGGGCAAGGCGACGCTGGTTCTCCCTTGGACTACTGGGGTCCATGGGAGACGCCGAGCTAGTGCCCAAGCCTCTCGTGGTCGAGGCCGATGGAGGGGAGAGATTGGATGGTGGTGTGCGCCCGTACCAACTCTCCTCCCACCATGATGACGAAATCTAGACTCCTAAAGCGCACGTGTGAGCCTGGGACCCAGCTAACGTTGTGGTTAGCTATCCATGGCCTGGTTTAGAATGCGCAGTGTCAGTGTTTCGAACTGTCACCGGCTAGTAAATTTATATTTGTGTGTGTTAGGCCCGGATGGTGTGCCAAAGGACACAAGGCTTATACTGGTTCGGGCTGAATGTCCCTACATCGAGTCTGCTGCTGCTGCTGCTTGTGTTATTAGCACCGAAAATAGTTCATAATAGGGGGTACAAATGGTCGAGAGAGGGACTGGTCCCAAGTCTCTGATGGAAAAGATCGAAAGGATGCCAAGAGCTTGGTCGCTGCTTGGCTACGTGCGTGATGTGTTGTGCCTGTGTCGAACTAGTCTTTGTGTGAGTCGTCTGTCTTAGTGGGGGGCCCTGCCCTCCCTTTTATAGACCAAGGGGGAGCAGGGGTTACAGATGGGAGAAAGGAGAAAAACCAGAGGCCAAGAAGCCCCTCTGAAGGTGTTGGGCCCTCCTTTTCCGCTGAGCCAGCCTTGCTGACATGGCCAGACAGTGTCAGGGATTGGCACGTTCACCGGGTGCCCGTGTCCTGGCGATGCCATGCCCCTATCGGATCAACAAGTGGCCACGTCCCGTCCCGCCCCTTCGAGCGACGTGTCGGACAAGGGTGTTGACCTGTGGCCCCGTGGGGAGCGGACAGCACGGTGACAATATGTCCATCACTGTAGAGAGCGTGAGTCTCTTCCTGGACCGTAGTGGTTGTCGTATGTCTATGTCAGGTTCCGTGTCCGAGGGCTGAAGGCGGCGCCTACAACACTATTCGGACTCTGCCATGCTGGTATGGTCTAAAGCGCCCATCCTGTCGTACCCTAGCGGTACTTTCCTGCCGCGGCGTAGGGCATGGTCCTTGGTGCTGTGTTTGACTCGAATGTCATGTCGTACCATGTGCTCATCTTTATGAAGGCGTAGGGTGTACTCGTTGGGCGAGGCGGAGGAGGCCCTTGGCCATCGGGCGAGGCGGAGCCTAGCCATCGGGGGTCGGGCGAGGCGGAACCAGTCTTCCGTTGTTCGGACAAAAAACACAGTAGCGATCCCATCTGATCGGAAGTGTCAATGTTCGATGGTCATTAGTTCCACCTCATTAGGTACCCTGGTATTAGGTCCCCGACAACAAGCACGCGCAGGTCTTCCTCGTCGTGGGCCGTCGTCGAGCGGACTGGGCCGCACCCGCGTGGGCCACGCCGTGCGTCACGTGCGCGCGCATTACGCCTGAGTGGGATGAGCCACTTGCGACTGGGCCACGCGGTAGAATGTGTTTTTCAATTTCTAGTGAAGTTATGAATGTTTATTCAATTTAGTTTTGAGCTAAACTTTGAAAAATAATAGTAAATTATATAGATGTCCTAAAATAGTGAAACAAAATTTGTGAGGTTCACAAAAATGCTATCTATCTGTTAGTGTAGTTAGTTTACAGTTAGCTATGAAAATGATAGGTTCATAAATTCAATTTAGGAAGCTTAGTATTATTTAGCTTAATATTTGTAGGAATTTTTGTGGCAAATTGATGATAGCTTTAGCCATGAAATTTTTATAGTAGGTTTATTAGATTATTATGTACTCATTGTAATTTTTGTTGCCCTTGTGTAGGTTGATAAATAGAATAGCTAGTACTCCTTGTTTTATCATATGTAGAGTAAATTGGTATTAAGAGTAAGGATACCTTTAGTTGCTAAGAAAATATATGTCATGCTTAATACTTGTTAGTGGTAACAGTAGGTAACTTAGCACCTGAGTCAGTAGGACTAGCTTAGTATCTTGACAAATGTATTTTATTTTAAGAGTTGATGTTGCCGAATTACTAAGTGTTGCATCATGCATGTAGATCACGAGATGGTAGAGTTCATGCCTGCGGACGAATAGGACTATGAGGAGGTCATTGAGGAGTACGAGGAGGATATTCTCAAGCAGGAGGGAGCCCCGGAGCCATTCGTTGCTGACCTTGTTGACCCACCACCTGCCCAAGGCAAGCCCCGGTGCATAACACCTATTTTTGAACGATTACTGAATATATATGATGTGCATTTATGTTATAGGCATTTTATGAAAACTACATGCATAGATATACTTACCTATGAGTCCTACTAGTATAGGTCAAGTAGCCGCTATGCTTAGGGTATCGGTAGCATGAGTAACCTGCCGTTACTCACAATAGGTGATAATTATGATAACTCATGATAAAATGATGGAAAAGGAAAATGGTGACCGGGCAGGGATATGGTTTGGGTATTGGTGGGTATAAGAGGTTATGTTCTGTGGCCAACAGAGCATAGCTTGGTTATACTTTTTCCCTATCTGTGTCGATTAAGGACCGGTCATTGCATTGGATGCTAGGCAAGTCACAGATCTATTATCCCGAGCACAGGGAAGATTGGTTGCTCTCTTGTCGTGGGTTCCGGCTCTTTCTGGACCGACTGATTGGAGATGGGGATGGTGGAGGTCTAAGCACCGCACTAAGTCCGGGATGTTGGAGCGGGGGCTTGGAGTCCAAGTTTGGATGGGGACCTAGACCCCATGATAGGAGGGTGATGGGTTGGTCCTGCTTGTGCCTGGGGTTCAAGCAGGGCGTGTGTTTTCGGAGTTCCCAACTAGGCACATTGATTCACGAATCACCACCGTGTCGGTACGACTTGTCTTAACTCTAGCATCATAGTAAGAACTGAAAGATGAAAGGTGATGAAATGGAACTGCTTGCTCAACTCTTGCTTGAAAGTAGAACATGTGCTTACATAGAATGGCTAGATAATAAATTAATCATGACTGCTAATAATAACATAAATGATAACTTCACTATTAGTATTACTTTCTGTAAAAGAAACCCAGCAAACCATAAAGCTTTGCATATCCCTTGGAGTCGGGAAATTATTCCCACTAGTCAGATAAGTCTTGCGAGTACATTGTGTACTCAGGGTTTATTTACCCCTGTTGCAGGTTCAACTTGAGGAGTACTGTGTGTGAAGGATTCTTCTGGTGGGCACAGATGGATCCTTGCTCTTTATTGTTAGATGTTTATTATCATTCCGCTGTTTAATATTCTGCACTCTAGACTTGGCAATGTAATAATGAATTCTAAGAAACTCTGGATGTATGAAATGTACTAAGTATTGTAACTCATTCTCATTATTGGATCCTTGGGGGAAAATGTGGATCTTTTGGGCTCTCCCTTAGGGTGTGTCCGACGGAACCCGCCCGCGGTATTGTGTTTTTGTGGTGCTTAGTGTCTGGTGGAAGACAAGCGCCTCTGTAAGTGTGTTATTTCGGGCGGTTCTGCCACAGTTGGTACCAGAGCCAATAATGAGTTTGCGAGTTCATCACTCTTTTCCAAAACTTAAAATTAGACCAACAAAGGTTTTGCGAAAAGTAGGATGCGCTAAAATTATGTAAATAAGTATAAGCCCTAGCAATATGGTCTATCTAATGATAGCGGCACTGGTTTTATCTAATCAGTTTTCTATAGGTACACTGACTTACGTTGCGTAAGAAATCGCTTAGCATACGGAAAGTGAGTGTGCGATGTGCCAAAATTTTGCGAATGCTGCTATATTCTGGCTTGAGTGAGCGTACAGGCCGAAACATGCATCATGATAATAGCATCTTGCTAAAGTCCCCCTACACGTATAATTGAATTAGTAAAGTGATAGGATAACTAAAGAATGCTTTAATAAATGTCTTATTATTTCTCTAATCCCTTGCTTCTGATTTGGAAGGTTGTTCTAAGTGGATGGTTCCTATCTCTTACAGATGAACTTGAGATCCGATCGTAGGAGCACCAGCGCTGGGGAGGGCCAAGGTGAAAGTGGTTGGGGCAATGAGCATGATAACAGGGAGAGCCACGAGGCTCCATGTCTGGCTCCTCCTCCTCCGCCACCGCCACTTCCGATGACTCATGCGGAGATGATGGCGAAAATGTTGGCTGCTTGCCGCGAGTTAGCCCATGCCATGGAGCTGCTGGCACAGGCTATCGGTGGCTTCGGCCGTGGAGGCCACGGGGGCAATGGTGGGAATGGGGGTGGTGCTCGTGGTCCTGAGGGACCCTGTTCTTACCAGGATTTCCTCAAAATGCACCCGCCCACATTCACACTTTCGGCTGAGCCCCTAGATGCAGAGCATTGGCTTCGCATTCTGGAGCAAAAGTTTATGTTCCTCACCGTAATGGATGAGCAGAAGGTGCACTTTGCAGCACAATAGTTGTTGGGGTCCATGAGTGCATGGTGGGATACCTTCAATGCCATGCAGTAGCTAGATCATTGGGTGACCTGGCAGGAGTTCACCGCAGCATTCAGAGAAATTTATATTCCTGCTGGTGTCCTCAACAGGAAGCTGACTAAGTTTCTAGACCTGTGGCAAGGGAGTATGTTCATGATGGACTAAGTCAATAAGTTCAACCACTTGTCCTAGTATGCTGGAACTCATGTGGATACAGACGAGAAGAAGAGGGACCGCTTCTATCGCGGCCTCTCTTGCAGCTTACAGAAGGAGCTTTATAATGGGAACTACCAGACCTTTGGGCAATGATGAATGCTGCCATCACCATGGAGGGCTTGCAGCGGGATTCCCAGGTAGAATGGAAGTGGAAGCGGGTGGCTACTGGGTCTTCTAGCCACCCCCATACTTAGAAAGTATAGGTTGTCAGGTGGGTGCCCTATCAATCATTAGGCGGGCATTCATTTAGATAGCCCCAACAGACTTTCTAGGCTTCGTCCACGCGGTATCGTGCACCTACTCAGCAGGTGCAACATCAGCAGCCCCAAGGACAGTAGGTCCCACCTCGTCTGGGACAGGGAAACAAGCCGGGTGCTTGTTTCAAATGTGGCAAGGATGGCCACTATGCCCGTGAGTGTCCCCAAAACCAGACAACCCAATCTGCTCAACCATCGGGTAACTCCATGCTAGTCAAGCGGACAGTGATCAAGAAGAAAGTGCCAGTCAGCCAATCTAGACAGGTGAATTTCATGGATGCTGAGTAGATATTGCAACAGGAACTGGTGATGGCTGGTATGTTCACCATTGATTCCCATCTAGCTTATGTGTTATTTGATTCTGGTGCATCACATTCATTCATGAGCATGGGATTTGTATACTGGCACAATATACCTATTATGGCTATACCGTTTGCTTATAGAATCCGTACTTCGGGTGCACAGATGTGCATCAATACTCGGACGAACACAGTGAGCTTAGTATTAGCCACTCACACCTACCGTCTCTAGTTCATGGTGCTACCTGGACAAGGCATTGATGCAGTTCTTGGGATGAACTGGTTGTAGGTGTATGGGGTAGTCTTGGATTTGAAGCAGAGAATTGTCGAGTTATGGCTTCCTTCTTCTGAGGATAGGATGTCTCTTCTTATACCCTCAGATCCAATCTTACCTGTTGCTGCTCAAACTGAAGCCTCTCCTAATCTTGCCTCTATTCTGGTAGTATGTGAGTTCCCAGATGTCTTTCCTGAAGATCTACTTGGGTTGCCACCAGAGAGAGAGGTGGAATTCTCTATCGAGCTAGAGCCTGGTACTGCTCGTATCTCCCGATGCCCGTACCGCATGGCTCTGAAGGAATTGGCTGAAATGAAGAAATAGTTGGAAGAGTTGATGGAAAAGGGCTTCATCCATCCTAGCTCTTCACCATGGGGTTGTCCAGCAATTTTTGTGAAGAAGAAGGATGGCACTCTTCGGATGTGTGTCGATTACCACCCTCTTAATGCGGTAACCATTAAGAACAAGTATCCTTTGCCCCGCATAGATACTTTGTTCGATCAACTAGCTGGTGCTAAGGTGTTCTCTAAGATTGACCCTCGTTCAGGCTATCATCAGATCAAGATTAGGCCACAAGATATACCAAAGACAACTTTTTCCACTAGGAATGGGCTGTATGAATACCTAGTCATGTCTTTTGGTCTCACCAACGCTCCTACATTCTTCATGTACCTGATGAATTCAGTCTTTATGCCAGAGCTGGACAAGTTTGTTGTGGTATTCATTGATGATATCCTGATATATTCCAAAAACGATGAAGAGCATGTCCAACACCTTCGGATAGTACTGGCTCGATTTAGGGAACACAAGCTATATGCTAAATTCAGCAAGTGTGAATTCTGGTTAGATCGAGTGCAGTTTTTGGGGCATGTTTTGACACCTGATGGTATCTCCATTGACCCCAACAAGGTGCAAGATGTGCTAAATTGGAAGTCTCCCAAGTCTGTGCACCAGATTCGTCAGTTCCTTGGTCTAGCTGGATATTATCAGCGTTTCATCCTGGATTTCTCCAAGATAGCTCAGCCGATGACCAAGCTGCACCAAAAAGAAGCCAAGTTTGAGTGGAGCCCAGCCTATGAAGAAGCCTTCCAAGCTTTGAATAACTTTCTGACCACTTCTCCTGTCTTGGCCGAACCTGATATTGACAGACCATTCGATGTATATTGTGATGCCTCGAAGATGGGGTTGGGATGTGTGCTGATTTAGGATGGGTGTGTGATAGCTTATGCTTCCCGTCAGCTGAAAAAGCACGAAGTAAATTACCCCACCCATGATTTAGAGTTGGCTGCTATGGTCCACGCTCTAAAAATTTGGTGGCATTATTTGTTGGGCAACAAAGTACATATTTTTATAGATCATAAGAGCCTCAAGTATATTTTTACTTAGCCTGAGTTAAATATGAGGCAAAGGAGATGGTTGGAATTGATCAAAGATTATAACTTGGAGGTACATTACCACCCAGGGAAGCCCAATGTGGTAGCTGATGCCTTGAGCCAAAAATCATACCAGGTTGAAGAAACACCTTTGTGTCTCAACCATGCAGAGGTGCTGGCTCACATTGCCTTGACCTCAGAATTGCTAGAGCAGATTATTTTGGAGCAAAGGCAAGACACTTTAGAAGTTCCACACATCAAGAACATGATTACAAAAGGGCATGGTCCTCAGTTCAGCATTGATGAGCAAGGTGTACTGAGATACAAGGACAGATTGGTGGTCCCATCAAATGAGGAGCTGAGAAGGAAGATTTTGCATGAAGCCCATCATTCAAAGCTATCTATCCATCCTGACAGCAACAAGATGTACCATGATTTGCGCCACTTGTACTGGTGGTCCAACATGAAGTAGGACATCACCAAGTACATCACAGAGTGCGACACTTGTGGGAGAGTTAAGGCAAATCATATGCGTACCCCAGGATATTTATAGCCCTTGCCCATTCCAGTTTGGAAATGGGAAGATATTTCCATGGATTTCATTTTGGGTTTACCCCGCACATCCAAGGGCTATAACTCTATTTGGGTCATTATGGATCGCCTTACCAAGTCAGCTCATTTTCTCCTGGTGAATTCCAAATATTCTGCCCACTAGTATGCCGAGTTGTACTTGGACCGGATTGTGACCCTACACGGAGTTCCCCTTACTATTGTCTCTGATAGAGGGTCAATTTTTATCTCTCGCTTCTAGGAGCAACTCTAGGAGTGTCTTGGTACTAGTCTCCTCTGCAGTTTAGCCTGTCACCCCCAGACTAATGGCCAAACCAAAAGGGTAAATTAGGTGCTCGAGGACATGTTGAGAGCTTGTGCCATTTCTTTTCCTGAGAAGTGGAATGAATGCCTGAAGTTAGCTGATTTTTCTTACAATAATAGCTACCAAGAGAGCATTCGTATGGCACCATTTGAAGCTCTATATGGGAAGAAATGTAGGACACCACTAAACTTGGTTGAAGTGGGAGACCGTGGGTACTTTGGGCCTGATTTCATCAAAGAGGCTCAAGAGCAAGTGAGCATTATTTAGAGTCACTTGAAGGCAGCTCAGAGCCAACAGAAAGCTTATACAGACAAGCGAAGAAGGTCTTTGTAGTTTGTAGTTGAGGATTATGTGTACCTCAAGGTGTCTCCTATGAAAGGGGTGCATCAGTTTGGTGTCCATGGCAAGCTAGCTCCTCGATACGTGGGTCCTTATAAAATTTTGAAGTAGTGCATCCCAGTTGCTTATCGTCTCCAGCTTCCTGATGTTTTATCCGTGGTACACAAGGTGTTCCACATATCTCAGTTGAAGAAATGCTTGTGGGTCCCGGATGAAGCTGTAGAAATTGAAGGACTTCCACTCTAGCCTGATTTGACTTATATTGAGCACCCTATCAAAATCCTGGATGAAAAGGAAAGAGTGACAAGGAACAATGTGGTCAAGTTCTACAAGGTGTAGTGACAGAGGATGAGGCCACCTAGGAACAAGAGAGCTATATATTGAAGCATTACCCCCACCTTCTCTCTAGTTCTAATAGATAGTTGTTATGTTGAAATGTATTTCCTATCTCCTTTCCCACACTAGGCACATGAAATCTCGGGTCGAGATTTTGTTTTAGGGGGGTAGATTTGTAACACCCTCGGTGTTACATTGTACAATCTTTTGCTAAAACACTGCATGTGCATCATGTTTATGTGATGGTGTATGAGTTATAGTGGGAAAATCAATTTCTGTGACTTGAAACGTTCATCGAAAACGTGAAATGAATGTTATATTTCATGTCGCGTTATATCACTTAGGGTTTTTAACGAATTTTTATTGAACGAAAATATTATAGAACACATGTATGAAACTTTAATAAAGTTTGTAGTACAAGTGTTGTAGGTGGCGGTGAAATACTTGCGGTCGAGAACGGGATTTGCTAGCGAGCATACTTAATTGCTTTGAAATCACATTCGACGAGAAACCAATCAAGGTGTGGTCAAGTTTCTTAAGTTAGAAAATGGGTTGACGAGGCTAAGTTTGAGAATTTTTGTGGGAGAATCGGGTTAATTAGTGGTATGTTCTTAGGGTTTGTTTTGGTAGCTTGACATGCCACCTCGAGAGTGAAATAGATGGTTTAGCAACTGGATCACTGAGACGCATTTTTTGGGACGCTTTAAAAAGCGTGCAAGACACATTCCGGCCGGTGTCAGCATCTGGTCGCGGCCACTGCCTCGGTTTGGCTCAGCGCCGCAGCCTTGTCTTGCCCTAGCACGCACCGCCATGCAGGCTACACCACCATTCCCATGTCGTGGCACGCGCTCGCGCACACATGCCACCGCGCTGGCCGGGCCTACCGCTGGCTCCGCACCGCTGGCCACTGCCACCTGCTACCGCGCCCTTGTGCACTCACCTACACCGTCGCTTTGCTACGCATGGGCCTGCCCCGCCTACCTTGCCATCACATCCATACTCGATGCATCATGATGCTGCTGCCTCTCCCTTGGCCGGCGCCGTCCACTACGGCGCAAGGACCGAGCCGCCATCGGCTTGTGAGTAATGGCAATGCGGCCAACCATTCCTGTGCGCGCTTGACTGGATCCCCATCACCCTGTAACACATGCGCATGTGTACTTTGAGTTGACAGCCGCGTCCTACCACGGCAACATCACGCAAAGCCTTGCTAGCCATCCCTTGTTCCTCTGTCGCCTTGGTCGTGGGACCCGCGCTTGCAATTCAACCTGGTGGAGCCACCTTAGTCCAATTAACTTTGTCCATAGCTTCACGGTGTAGTCAGTCAGCCACCTGACCCCATCGCACCGTGATCCATGCTGTGCCATGCTCCAATTTGGAGTTTTCCTCTCGCTGGGTCATTAAAATTGCCATGGCACGCGTCGTCAGCAAAGCCCCAATCTAGAGCTCCTAATGTTCAATTCGTTGCACCGCTAGATTTGCCTCCACCTACTCATCACCCTGCGCAACCTTTCCTAGTCGCTACCACCTTCTAGCCTCACCTGACGTAGCTTTGCCACTGCCGTGCACCACCGCCCCATCCTTGTGCACATGGCCAGCTCGGCTCGGGCCATCTCCGGTCGAACCGCCACCTTGTTTGTGTCCGTGGTGAGTCCCTAGATCTCACTAGCTACCCCAACTTCTCCGACGTTGTTGTAGCTCACCGGAATGTCACTGTTGTCATTGTAGGACCTCCGTCGCCATGGACCGGCCTTACTATGGCATCCCAGCTCATGCTTTCTTCGCCCATCATCTCGCGCTCACACCTAGGTAGATGTCGGCTCGCATTTACGGGCGGGGGGGGACTGGTCTAGCCGGCGTAACGCCCAGTGACAGCGCCGCCGCGTCGGTGCACGCGCGGGGGGGTGAGGGTATGGCCGTGGTAAAGATGGAAAGTAGGAAGGGTATAGTTGTAAGATAGCAGACTGGCAAAATAGTGCTCTTAGCGCTCGCGTGATTACTGGGTAGGCCGAGGGTGTTTTGGCAAGATGACCGGTGCGCGTGGGTCTTCCTCGTCGTGGGCCGTTGTCGCGCGGACTAGGCCACACCCGCATGGGCCGTGCCATGCATCATGTGCGCACGCATGTTGCGCCTAAGTGGGCCGAGCCACTCGCGCTTGGGCCGCGTGGTGGAATGCGTTTTTCAATTTCCAGTGAAGTTATGAATGTTTATTCAATTTAGTTTTGAGCTAAACTTTGAAAAATAATAGTAAATTCTATAGATGTCCTAAAATAGCAAAACAAAATTTATGAGGTTCACAAAAATGCTATCTATCTGTTAGTGTAGTTAGTTTATAGTTAGCTATGAAAATGATAGGTTCATAAATTCAATTTAGAAAACTTAGTATTATTTAGCTTAATATTTTGTAGGAATTTTTGTCGCAAATTGATGATAGCTTTTGCCATGAAATTTTTACAGTAGGCTCATTAGATTATTATGTACTCACTGTAATTTTTGTAGCCCTTGAGTAGGTTGATAAATAGAATAGCTAGTACTCCTTGTTTTATCATATGTAGAGTAAATCAGTATTAAGAGTAAGAATACCTTTAGTTGCTAAGAAAATATATGTCATGCTTCATACTTGTTAGTGGTAACAGTAGGTAACTTAGCACCTGAGTCGATAGGACTAGCTTAGTATGTTGACAAATGTATTTTATTTTAAGAGTTGCTGTTGTCATATTACTAAGTGTTGCATCATGCATGTAGATCACGAGTTGGTAGAGTTCATGGCTATGGATGAACAGGACTACAAGGAGGTCATTAAGGAGTATGAGGAGGAGATTCTCGTGCAGGAGGGAGCCCTAGAGCCGTTCGTTGCTGACCTTGTTGACCCACCGCCTGCCCAAGGCAAACCCCGGTGCATAACCCCTATTTTTGAATGATTACTGAATATATATGTTGTGCATTTACGTTATAGGCATTTTATGAAAACTACATGCATAGATATACTTACCTATGAGTCCTACTAGTATAGGCCGAGTAGCTGCTATGCTCAGGGTATCGGTAGCGTGAGTAACTTGCTGTTACTCACAATAGGTGATAATTATGATCACTCATGATAAAATGATGGAAAAGGAAAATGGTGACGGGGCAGGGATATGGTTTGGGTATTGGTGGGTGTAAGAGGATGTGTCCTGTGGCCAACAGGGCATAGCTTCATTACACTTTTTTCCTGTCTGTGTCGGTTAAGGACCAGCCGTTGCATTGGACGCTAGGCAAGTCACAGATCTATTATCCCGAGCACATACTTGGGTATGGGCATAGGGAAGACTTGTTGCTCTCTTGTCGTGGGTTCTGGCTCTTTCTAGACCTATTGATTGGAGGTGGGGATGGTGGAGGTCTAAGCACCGCACTAAGTCTGGGACGTAGGAGCGAGGGCTTAGAGTCCAAGTTTGGACAGGGACCTGGACCCCATGATAGAAGGGTGATGGGTTGGTCCTGCTTGTGCCTAGGGTACAAGCGGGGTGTGTGTTTTTAGGGTACCCAGCTGGGCACATTGATTCATGAATTGCCGTCATTTTAGTACAACTTGTCTTAACTCTAGCATCATAGTAAGAATTGAAAGATAAAAGGTGATGAAATGGAACTGCTTGCTCAACTCTTGCTTGAAAGTAGAACAGGTGCTTACATAGAATGGCTAGATAATAAATTAATAATGACTGCTAATAATAACATAAATGAGGACTTCACTATTAGTATTGTTTTCTGCAAAAGAAACCCTACAAACCATAAAGCTTTGCATATCCCTTGGAGTCGGGAAATTATTCCCACTAGTCGGATAAGTCTTGCGAGTACATTGTGTACTTAGGGTTTATTTACCCCTATTACAGGTTCAACTTGAGGTGTACTGTGTGTGAAGGATTCTTTTGGTGGGCACAGACGGATCCTTGCTCTTTATCGTTAGATGTTTATTATCATTTCGCTATTTAATATTCCGCACTCTAGACTTGGCAATGTAATAATGAATTCTAAGAAACTCTGGATGTATGAAATGTACTAAGTATTGTAACTCGTTCTCATTATTGGATCCTTGGGGAAAAATGTGGATCTTTCGGGCTCTCCCTTAGGGTGTGCTCGACAGAACCCGCCCGTGGTTTCGTGTTTTTGGGGTCCTTAGTGTCTGGTGGAAGATGAGCGCCTCCGTAAGTGCGTTATTTTGGGTGGTTCTGCCACATACCATGTCTCCATGGGAGGCAAGGGCAGAAGAACGAGAGCTACGCTGGCGGAGGAAGAGCGAAGGCAATAACCATCTTGAGCATGTGACTTGATTCCATTCAATGAATGTGAGTTAACTTCAAATGTATCAAGTCATTTCACAATTCAACCAATGTGTTTGATCCTCCATTTCAATGTGACCATCATAGTTTGATTGGTACCTCAACTAAATGCAAGTACTTCCTTCTTCACCCTAGCTAGGTTCCTCAGTCACCAAGCCATCACTTGCCCTTCACCCTTTCTTAGTACCACGAAGCCTTTCCATGCTATCTTCACTATCTCAAGCCATCAAGTCACACTTGGTGTTGAATCATTCATCAACATCATTTGTATAAATGTCTTTCAATGTAGCAAGCTTTAGAAAGTGAGACCATTCCATATGCAATCCCTCATGTCTCTTTAATTATTTGTCAACAAGCTTGCTTTCATATGAAATACCAAAATCCCATAATGAATAAGCCTTGCATGAATTACATTTGCATTGTTATCTTGTGTTTGAACTAGATTGTTTATACAACAACACATCACTTTGGATTTCATCAATTACCTGTGAGATAACCCATTTTATGTCCAGCACTTAGCAAAAGGGTTAGACCTTTAATCACGTTGTCATCCCATCATCCAAAACCCACTAAAGGGCTTGATGCACTTTCAATCTCCCCCTTTTTGGTGATTGATGACAACTTGATTAAAGCTTATAAAAAGATATTAAATATTAAAGCTTTTGGGTTCAATGATTTATGAGATGCTCCCCCTTAATATGTGCTTATGAATGGAATTCACAAGATGACCTCAAATGTCAATTGCACATATTAAAACATATAGGAGACTCCCCCTAAATCATTGCATCCGTGGGGTGCAAGTGTGCATGACAAAATAAAACCATGATGCATATGACATGATATATCACACAAGAATAAATATAAATGCATCACATCATACAAATCCACTCTAAACATGTATGGTCCTTATGAAATTAAATACAACAAATATATATCACACACATAGCACTCATCACAAATTTTTAAGTCCATAAACCACTAAGATAGATTATATTACAAGATTAGGAACATGTCACATGAATCTCAAAAGATACATCCATGAAGCAAAGTCTCATCTCAACATGTTACAAGATACAAAGATAAAGCTCATGTAATCTCTCTCAACTCAAAATGATACAACAATGAACCTCACAAGATAAACTACAGTTGTAGTACATATGTCCAAGTACAAAGATAACACACGGAACACATCTAAAACTTTAATCAGTCTCTCTCCCCCTTTGTCATCTATCACCACAAAAGGTCTAACAAAGATAATCCAAGGACAAAGGGGCTGCAAGCTGTATCTGAAAGGTGTGATCACTCATCATCATCATCACCCTGTCCACCATCATCCTCATCTTTTGAGCGTGGAGCACCAGGTGGACGCGAACCACCCTCACCAGACGGATCATAGCCACCAAACCCGTAGTAGCTATATCCACCTATGAGGTCACCCCACCAATCTGAAGCATACTCATCTATACCACTAGGACATGACTTAGTGTGAGTAGGCACACAAGCCTATAGTGGCAAGGTGTCAGGGTGCTCCAATGCCTGCTGCTGCTAAGCTTGCTGTTGCTCCTGTCGCTGAAGAAACTAAGCAAACTCTCTATCGTACCTGACCTATTGCTGCTCCTCTGTCTCTAGGTCACTGAGATCCTCATCTGAAATTGGAGACCTAGGAGGATTAAGCTCCAAGTTCTAAGAGATCTGCTTGAGAGTCTAGGTGTCCTTCCTCCTAGCCTCCCTCTCTCTCTGCTATCTAGTATGGATATCTCGACACATCCCAAAGATAGCACTGAACATCTTGCGAATAGGTGAAAGAGGGCTGCGACGACGTGTGGAGGAACGTGGAGGACCACATGGTGGAGGGGAGGTTCCTCCTGCTGCTGCACCACCCTAAGGTCCATCTGCCTCTGCTGCTGTTGCTACTCCCCCTGGATCAGGTGGGGGTACTCCAACCTCAGGTAAATCAGCTACTATCTTCAAAACCTTGTGAGGTCTGTCATAATCAAACTGGTGCCCTATGACTTGCTCAATCATATACATAATATACGGACCAAAGCCACACCCCTTGACGGGCCTCTCACCAACACTCTAGATCTCACACCAGATAAAGTCAAAGATACTAAAGGGGTGAGCATCTGGTTCCTAGAGTAGTCTGCAATAGTACCCTTGTCACCACCCTTGCAGTCAATGGTCTTCCTGAACATCCTATCCAGGTACCTATATGTGGGATGAAGGCCATTCACCTTCCCAACTGAGCCACCTCTATACATGTAAGCCATCCTATCCGGAGGTAACACCTGCTCAGTGTGAGTCCTGTCTCTCTGAAGCTACTCCTCTAAAATACCTAGATACCCCATGAAGACTGCATAGTCAACATTGTACCACTATCCCTCTAACATCTAGTGCATACGTCTCGGCTCCTCCTCTATAAACAAGGTGGCATAGAACTATGCAATAACGTTAGAATTCTAGGGATGCTGAAACTCCATGAGTTGGTACACACTGGTGCACTGATAGGTGGCAATGGCATCATCAAGAGAGGGCTTCTATAACTCTCTAACATGTGTCCAATCAATCCACTAAGAATTAGCTATAACTGGGTTTCTGGAGAGGATCACACTAGTACAGAAGTCAAGCTGAAGCATAGTGTGAAACCTATGATCATATGGGCAACTCTCTGGCTAACTCCTAGGATCAATCCTCCTCTGCTCCCTAGCTCTCTCAGTCATACCCTTAGCCTTGTAGTTCACTCTAGCAACATAGTTGGGTACCTTGGTGCTATGCACCTCAAGCATACCAAAGTGGATGTTGTGAGCTGGATGTCCTCCCTGAGGTGGAAGCTGAACCGAAGGTGCCTCCTCCTCCTCTATCTCCTACTCATCATCTGGACTATCATCATCATCTAATCTTCTATCAGTGCTCTTTCTTTTCCTGTGCTCAACTCTGAAATCCTCAGTGTCCTCATCATCAGAAGAGGGGCTGCTACCATCACCACTCTCTCTGTACTGTGGAGCACCTCTAGTAGCTAATGTAGGTCTCCTACTGCTCTCCTCCTGATTGAACCTAGGATGCATGTCCTGCCTTGCCTTTTTGTACTTCTCAAAAGCTGGTCTGTCGTGCTAAGCCTTGGACCGAGGCTCGAGCCTACCATCTTTGTGTCTCCCCATACTTTGCTGCCCTATATCCAAATAGGCATACCACAAAGTCTCAGATACATGTCCCAAGTCATAAGCTCAAAATGTATTTTGGAAATAGAATCATTTGTCCATAGTTTCCATTCACCTAGACAATCCACTACCAATAGGTTTTAAAAATACAGAGACAAAAGATACTAGGCCTATAATACAATAATCGACGTGAATTGAATCACGGGAAGCATAAATCCTACTCTACTGGCTAATACATGACGCGTCCAGTATACTCACACAGCAGCCCTAGCCAGAGGCCCCTTGGTTCAATCCATCACCATTTCAATCTAGACTTTGGGGATAACTTCTACAACATCATTGCAGCAACTCAACCAAAGGAATCAACAAATGAAGCCATATCCAGTAGATCAGACGAGTTCCGGGATTTGAAATACCTAGGATGGGGAACTTGAAACCGAAGTCAAATCCAATGTGGAGGTCATTGATTCTTGCTGCAGTGGCACTCCAATCCTTCTCCCTTTTCTTCTCCTTCCTTTTTCTTCGCTTGGCTATTGCGGTGGCTGCAAAGGGCTTGTGCGCTACTATTGCAGAGGCAAGCGAGGGTTCATGGCAGGGAGGAGGAAGCAGTGGCTGGTGAGTAGGCAATGTGGTTGCGAGGGGAGGCTGGCCTATGGCGCAAGGAGGCTGAGCCATGGCGAGCACCATGCGGGAGCGAGAGTAGGGGCGAGTGGAGGCGGCGCTAGACGCTTATGGTTGGAGGAGAAGAATGGGCCACATAGACATAATGAATCATAGGCTTCTGAGTAGGTGGAGAAGAAATGAAGTCACATGGATCAATACTCAGTCTCAACAGAATTTTGGGTTCTGCCCCCTGCCATACCAGACACGACCGGTATGCATATTGGACACATCCGATTTGTGCAGGACAGAAGCAACCAAATATGTTGTTTGTGATTCTTGTTTCTTATTCTTTTATTCCTTGTATGCCTGCATATCAACAAATAAATTGCTCTACTAGAGAGCCATCAAAAACACCACGTGGCAAACACTAGCATCATCAAATGAAACTAATTTGCCACTTTCAAAATTTCACAAATATGCCTATTTGTGAGCTATTGAGCAAGTTCTACACAAAGTGGCTATCCTACAAGATTTAGGTACTTGTTACCACTAGTGTTGGTGTTTCGAGTAAAGACCAACGAGTAAATTTGTTTATTTACGCGTCTGGCCCGGATGGTGTGCTAAAAAGACACAAGGTTTATACTGGTTCGGGCAGAATGTCCCTATGTCCAGTTCATAGCTGCTGCTCGTGTTATTTGCATTGAAAGGTTCATTGTAGGGGTTACAAATGGGCGAGAGAGGGACATGTCCCAAGTCTCTGATGGAAAGGCTGAAAGGGCGCTGAGAGTTTGGTTGCTGCTCAGCTGTGTGTTATGTGATGCGTGGAGTGTTCTATTGATCCGTCCCCTTAGTGGGGTGCCCGGCCTTCCCTTTTATAGGCCAAGGGGAAGCAGGGATCTTAGATGGGAGAAAGAAGAAAAACCAGAGGCAAAGAAGGTCCTTCGAAGGTGCTGGGTCTTCCTTTTCCTCTAAGCGAGCCCTGCTGACATGGCAGATGGTGCTAGGGATTGCACCATGCTGGGCGTCTATCCGCTGATGATGCCATGCTCTGGCTTGATCAGCAAGTGGTCACGTCCCATCCTACCCTGGCGGGTGGCGCGATAGACCAGGGTGTTGATCCACGACCCTACGGGGAGCGGACGATGTAGTAACCGCATGTCCGTCACTATAGAGGATGCGAGTCTCCTCCTGGACCATAGTGGTTGTCGTATTCTTCCATCAGGATCCACGCCCGAGGGCAAATGGCGGCACCCACAACACTGTAAGACAAATGTCGGTGCCCACAACACTGTTCGGGCTCTGACATGCCAGGAAGGGCTTTAAAGCGCTCGTCTTGTCATATCCTAATGGTACTTTCCTATAGGCATGCAGGGTATGGTCCTCGATATTGCGGTTGACTTGAGTGCCCTGCCTTATCTGCGTGTGTAGTTATGAAAGAGTAGCGCACAGACGTCGGGCGAGGCGGAGCTAGCCCCCGAACATCAGGCGAGGCAGAGTCTACTCCTAGACGTCGGGCGAGGCGGAGCCAGCCCCTAGACGTTGGGCAAGGCAGAGCAAGCATCTGGGGGTTGGGCGAGGCAGAGTCTGCCCTCAGACGTTGGGCAAGGCGGAGCAAGCATCTGGGGGTTGGGCGAGGTGGAGTCTGCCCTTAGACATCGAGTAAGGTAGAGCCTGCCCCTGAATGTCAGGCGAGGCAGAGTCTGCTCCTAGACATCGGGCGAGGTAGAGCCAGCCCCCGGACATCGGGCTAGGCGGAGTCTGCCCTTAGACATTGGGTGAGGTAGAGCCAGCCCTCGAGAGTTAGCTTGGGGTGGGGCCCATGGTCTTGGTGGATGGACGAGGAGTGACTCGGCAAGCGGTGTAGTCACGCTCTTGATCACGTGAATGAACCAACGTCTGACGGTCATTAGCTCCTCCTCTTCGGGTACCCTAATATTGGTCCCCGACAATAGCCCCTGAGCGATTCGAGTAGAATTGCCTGGGGGATTTTTTGACTTGCTAGCGGGTGCGCGCAAGCGCACCTGGTGGGTGTAGCCCCTGAGCCTGCGGAGGAGTAGGATACTCCTTCAAAGGGTTTTCTGAAAGAGAGGATTTTGAGAGCTCTGGCCCTCTATTGTTGCCCACGGCGTGCCCTGAAGATGGCAATTTCTTCATCACCAAGGTTTGACCCTTCGCGGGTATGGTCATGAGATTTGGTGGTTGTTTAGTCGGATAGCTCAATTGGGATCCTGGTATCCTATTCACGGGGATCTTATTAGGGTTAGCTTGGTTGAGGCTCGATCATGGGCCGAGACTCCTGTGAAGCTTGTGGGCCTCAGTTTTGGCCGATCACGGGCACATCCTTTGTCGTAAGGGTGCCTTGGGATGGTTGTCAAAACCATTGATGGGCCAGCCCTCGAACTCATGGGCCTAGCTAGGCTGGAGGATCATTTTTTGACCCATATCGTCTTGCTGGTGAAGAGTCCTGGTCTGCCCGGGGAGGCAAAACATCCGGCGTGACTTCAGAGGGAAAGGATAGGGATTGGGGGGCATGTCCCATGATGTGAAATGGTGGCAGATCATGGCAGGCGTAGAGATCTAGGTGGATGGTTGCCTTTCTCGCATCTGTCACCCCTATAAAACCAAAGGGTTTGCCCCTAGGGTTTCGTACTTTGCCTCCTTGCCTTTGCATCTACAACCTCTGCCGCCAATCGCCTAAGCCTCCCGCATCCGCATCTCAGCCATCGTCGAATTCGCATCCACCCACCCCAATTCTCCAATGGAGCTGTGGTGCTGCTCCGATATCACCCCCAACGCCTAGAGGGCCTCGTTCACCGTGGTCTTCTTTGCGCATGGACTGCCACCGAGGAGTGGCGGCTGCCCGGTGATGAGGACGCGCCGTCGCTGCCCAATGGCTATGTCATGTCCTTCACTCACTTCCACGAGCGGGGATTCACCACCCCCGCCCACAAGTTTCTTCGGGGATTGCTGCACTACTACAAGATAGAGCTACAGCACCTTAATCCCAATGGAATCCAACACATTGCGGCGTTCGTCGCCCTGTGTTAGGGGTTCTTGGGGATTAGTCCCCACTTTGACTTGTGGTGGTACTTCTTCGCCGTCGCCCTCCTAAAGAAGCAGGAGCTGAACATGCCGATGGGATGCACCGACATTCAACTCCGCAACAACCGGGTCAGCAAGTACCCACCGATGTGTCTATCGACCTCCAATAAGGGGTGGCATTCTCATTGGTTCTACGTCAAGAACAACACAGCTGCCCCCTTGCCAGAGTTCATCGGCCGCCTCATTGAAGAGGTCCCAAAATCATGGAGGAAGTGGGGGGTCCCGGAGAAAGACAAGAAGAGAATCCAAGACCATCTCACCGCCATTCGAATCCTAAAGGAGAGGGGTGTGAATGGGTTGGGGATCTCGGTGCCTACCACACGCGGAGGGTGGCGCTGCTGATGAGGCGCACGCTTCCCCTACACATGATTGTGCCTGGGGTGTCACTCGATGGGACGGCGCTCGCCGAGGGAGCGCTCTCCCCCTCCAAAGTGGCACAGCACATCAAGGAGGCAATGGAGCCTCCATGGGACGATGCTGGTGCTGTCCTTGATTTCGTGTATTCGGTGCCGAGGCACCCCCGATGCGATCGGAACCGGGGTATATTGTCTTCGTAAGTTTTCTTTCCTCGTGCCTCCTTTTTTATTGAACTCCCGATCTCTTGATGCTGATTTTGAGATAGGGGGACTAGCTGAAGAGACTCGTCCTTATGGACCTCCTGGTTCCGCTGCCAAAGGACCCATCCATGACGGTGGCCAACCGCGCCATGGCCGAGCAGCAGCGAAAGGCGAAGGAGGATGAGAAGAGAAAGAAGTAGCAGAAGCTACGTGCGTGGGAGCGCGAGGAGGAAACCGACAGTGACGATGATGACAACAAGGAAGAAGGTGATGAGGTAGTTGTCGACACCAAGTGGGATGACCTGGAGAGCAAGGATACGCTGACAGGTATCCACTCGTCCTTGCAGGGACCCTTCCCCGTTTCATGTGGGGGGAAGTGAGTCTGTGGGGCCGGTAGAGATGGGCCAAACCATCGGCCCATACTCAAAACAAGTAGGGGCAGGCGGATTTGTCGCTGCGCCCAAGGTGCCAGCGGAGGGGAGCGGCCCCACCACCGTGCCTCAAGAGCCAGTGGGGGCGAGCGTATCCACCGCCGCACCCCAAGAGCCAGCGGGGGCGGGCGGATCTGCCATCGCGCCCGAGGTGCCGAGGGAGGGGGATGGCTCCGCCGCCATGCTCTCGAGTGCAAGGGAGGTGAGCCCCTCGGCACAGGAGTAGGGGGCGGGCACAAAACAGCCCCACCCCGAGGAGGCGGAGCAAGGACTTGGGGGTTCGTCCCCCAAATGTATCCAACGCCCAACAGCGCCAATGTAAGTCCTCAACTCCACTATTTTCTCTGTTCTTAACGTGACTTATGCCTTTTCTTTTCTTGCAGCGTCTTGAGGTGGCGCAATCCTTTGTTAGTGGCGCCACAAAAGAGCGTTGCCCTTCGGGTGAGGCAGGAGCCGTCGGCTGATGTCACACCAGTCTTGGGCGGGAGCAGCGCTGCCGACATTGCTGCCTTATCGGCCAGTCAGGCGCCGCCCGTGGTGGTTCCTATGCCCTCGGTAGGACGGGCAGATGAGGGGACCCAACGAATGCCCTCGGAGGTCGTTACGTAGCCGGCGATGGACGTGGACCCATTGCTGGCGACAGGGTGGATGGAGCTGCTGGTCACGCATGCGGCGTCGGCCGTGGCAGACATGACGCCACCCGTGGAGGCCCCACCGATGTAGGTGGAGATGGTAGTGGCTTCGATGGGTGGGCTGTAGCCGGACGCCACCATGGCGGTGCCTGAGGTAGCGGTGCAATCTGAACCACTGTTAGCCCAAGTGACGGCACCCGACGTGGGCCAGATGGGGGGGACGCGGCCGAGGGGCCCTCGAACGTTGCGGTGGTGGTAGAGAGGACCGGTGGGGAGCCGCTCCTGGCCCTAACGTCGGGGGGCAACCGCTCACCTGTGCGAGGTGAGTCCCTGCTCTGGTGGGCGAATCCACAGGACTCGTCATCGACACTCTTTACCCTCGATGATGCTGCTGAGAGCATGGAGCGGGAGAGTCTCGACGAGGGGATTGCAGCCATGTTGCAAGCTCTGAATCATGCCAGGGGCGCCCTACGCGATGTTGTCATTCCCACCGGTTGGGTATTTACTTAATCTAGCCTCTCGCACTCTTCTTTCTTCATGTATTTTTGTGTTCTGACTACCATCTTTTTTCAGTCTCTTATCGCTCGTAGTCAGGAGAAATCTTGGTTCCTCGTGAGCATAAGGAGGAATGGGACCACTTCATCAATGAGGCATGGTTGCACGGGGACGTGACCGCCTAGCTCTGATGGAGGGTGGCCAAGTTGACTCCCCTTGCCGAGGAGGCGGGAAGTCTCTGGCTATGGGAGGCCGACGCCCGTCGGGACATGGAGGAGGCCAAGAAGGCGTTCTAGAATCTATCAGTGAGGGCACAGTAGGAGGAGGAGGAGGCTACCAGAGTCCAGAAGGAGCGGGATGAGTTGCTCTAGAGGGACGTTGAGTCCCACTAGTGGATCCTTGACCTCCTGGCTAAGGTAGAGAAGGAATAGGAGCTCAAGCTGGGAGCCGAGGAGAGGCTCATAGCCCTACAGCAGAGGGCGAGCCTGGATGCTGAGGTGGTTGCTCGGTTGCAGAAGGAGCACAATGAGCTATGCCAGACCATGGAGCAACTTCGCTCGGAGCGTGGCGTGGCCCGTGGGGAGCGCGACCAGGCTGTCCGAGAGTGCAATGAGGCGCAGTAGAGGATCAGCTCCCTCTAGGCCAAGCTTGGGACCATGATGACCCGAAGGCTGGAGGCCAAGAGCATCTCTGCTGGACTAGTCATGGAGCTTGCTGAGGCACGGAGGGGCCTTCAGGCCGAGAGCGACAAGCATGATCTCCTACACACTACCCTCGACATGGTCTGTGATGACCTGGAGGTGGCACGGCCGGAGGGGACCAACTCGCTTGCGGCCCGTGCAGTAGATATCATGGCGTGGGTGCTCCAGCTTGAGAGGGAAGCACTTCGCTCTGGGATCACCCAAGCCTTCATCATTGCCTTCTCTCACTACACGAAAAGTATCGACCTGGAGATAATGAGCCTTGGCTTCACGCCTGGCTACAAAGCCTCCGAGCTAGATGAGATAGAGACGGCGGAGGGTAGTGACCTGGCCCCGCCCGTCAGCCGCGTCCTCTTCCTTTCCTTTCTTCCTTGACGCCTCTCTTTCCTTTTCTCGCCGCCGTTGATGGCGCAGCCCGTATGGAAGGCCATCGGCGCCCATGTATGGAAGGTGCCGAATCTGCCCCGCTCCCTTTCCTGGTACACCGCAGCCACCCCCCTATAAAGGCCGAGCCCCCCCTCTGCCCTTCTCCATCCCCTACTCGCAGCCGTGAGCCACCGCCACCGGCTAATCCCCCCGCCCGAGCGCGTAACCCGACGCCGACGCTGCCTGGAGCTTTGCCGTGACCACCCACGTCCAAAGGTACCTGTGCCGCATCCTTTTGGTCATGGAAACCCTGGATTCGAACTCACCCGCGTGCCTTTCTCTCTCTAGAGCCCCGCCGCCGTCAACCGCACTGCTGGACTCGCCTCGAGCGCTGCGATCTTCCCCAATGGATTCCCAGTGAGCTCCTGACCGTCCCCGTGCCCTCAGTTCTTGTTTTGGCACCCTGGAAAGCCGTAGCCCAAGCTCCATTTCGCACCGGCCATGGCGCCGCCGGCATCTTCTTCTTCCCCGGTGAGCCACCGCCCGGCCCTCACCCCTGCGCCATCGGATTTGGAACGAACGGATGAGATTGCGTACCCCTTCGGGGATTAAGTGGCCGGTCCACCGTAGACTCGTGGACCCGACACACTGTGCCGCGTCAGCGCGCCCACGCCCGCGTGGTGCACCGCGCCCAGTGAGCATCCGCCATGTGTCGCCCCGGTCAATCGTCGGGTCAAACCCCCAGTCAGCAGCGCCTGTTTTTCATATTAGCCCCTCGGTTTTTAGTAAATCAACCCGCAGTCTAGTCCAGTTCAAAATAATTATTTTTCAGTCCTGTTTTTATTCGTTCAAGTCCCTGTAGTTTCCAGAAATAGTATGCCCGGTCCAAATTTCATTTAAATTCAGATTTTTAATTGTTTCAATTCGAAAATAGGTTAGTTTATTACAGAATTGCCATTACATCTTATTTCATGCATAACTTTCACATTTTAAGTCCGATTTGAGTGATTCTTTCGCTCATGTGTTCGTAGCAATGCGTAGAATAGATCTGTAAGCTTTTCAACATATGTTTTCACTGTTTGGTGTACTGTTCTAATGGAGGTCTATCTTGTATGCATGTAATGATTGGAATGATGCTTGATTGATGATTGGATCACGATTAGAGGGTGAGCCATTTGAGGTGACTGAGGACCCCCGGCAGGATCAGCAGTACTTCCAGGACGACTTTGAGGAAGGCAAGTGTACCAAAGGCCCCTTGTTACCTATGAACTACTACCACTTACATTCATGCATGTGTTTAATTTGAATTGCCTTTAAGGACTTTACCTAGATGATTCCTTGTACCACATATCCTTGATACCTGGGTTTATTGGGTAGGCATTTTGGATAGATGCTGCAGCGCTTAACATGAAGTAATTGTTAAACATGATTAAAGGCTATATGCAATGTGATAAAAATGGAACTTTTTAGCAACAGATAGGGGGCTGGAGTACGGGGTTGAGTACTCTAGTGCCTCTCCATAAGGACTTAATCTTGAAGCGGCAACCCAGGAGGGACCGTACAACCCCGAGTGTCAAATGGCTCTGACTTTAACCTATTATCTAGTTTGTACTAGCTCGTCTATAGCTCCAGTAAGGGGTAAGAGGGTATCTTTCCTTTTTCTGTTAGGGTGTGCACCGTGCTACGATGCCCATGCGTGCCATTCCTTTGTAGCTACGACATGTTAGTGCAACTAGCTAAGGGTTTCATAGTGAAACTCTGCCACACTTCCTAGGAAGAGGTGTAGTGGGTCTCGCAAACCCCGGCATTGGGAATCATGGCTCGGTGGGTAAAGATGTACAATTTCTGCAGAAATAATTAACCTGTTATAACAGCCGTGCTCACGGATACGAGCGGTCTGGATCCTTCGAGATTAGTGGTTACTGTGGATGATGGATGGATGGGTTATGAGATAAAGCTTGAGGATACTTTAATACCACTTGGGAATTGGGACTGTTCATTAAATTAGTAATTCAGGTTGCTAAAATTTGATCAACTAAAATTGCAAACCGCAGTCAAACAGTGTCAAGCCTTTTTGAGCCTCATAGATCCCTTTGTTATACTTGCTAAGCATGGTGAGCTTACACTTGCTTTACATCCAATGAAAATCCCGGATGGGTAACAGATAATGGATATGAAGAGTTTCCGGAGGATGTTCAGGACTACTAGGGAGACGTTCACCAGTTGGAGTCCCTGTGGCAGTTGGGCTAGTTATTCCGCTGTGTTTGTAATAATATTGCCTTCGAGCAAACTTTGTATTTAACTTTATGATGAGATATGCGATGTAATAAGTACTTTACTTTGATACTATTGCAATTTGTGATATATGTGTGTGTTTGGACATCCTGGGCGCACATACATGAGTACTTGGTTTTGCTTTGCAAAATTGGGTGCGACAAATTGGTATCAAAGCTATAACTAACTGTAGGACGAACAACCTAGATAGAAATGGACGTTTTTAGGATTTCATTATCTTTATTTTACTACTTTTACTTTGCTATAAAATTTTTGCTTATATTATGTTCTTTATCTGTTGCCAAAAATTATTTTGTTCTAATACTCAACCTTTTCATTCTTGTAGATGGCCCGTACCAAGCAGACCCCGCGCAAGAGGACCATCCTGATGCCCACTAGGAGGACCAGGTTCACTTTGGGCAAGCGTGTCCCGGCACACCTTGTGGAGGCTCTAAGGAACCAAGAGGAGGAACCACCTGTGGAGGTGCCCATGGGGGAACCTCTGGAGGACTTATTGAAGGATCCAATGGATGAAGAAACAGAAGAGGGACCCATGTTCGAGGGACCCATTGAGATAGAGGAGTCTGAGGAAGATCCCGAGGAAGTGCAGGAACAAGGTGGCCAAGAGGGAGCTGGTGACCCCGATGATGGAGATGGTTCTGATGATTCTGATGCTGATGGAGGTGATGAAGGTGGAGATGGTGGAGATGGTGGAGACGATGGGGATGATGACAATGATGATGATCACAATGCACCGTTGGCTCAGGGATGGACTGCGGAGATCCACTACGACTTGGAGGGTGATGGCTACTACCACCCTAGGTTTCTCGCACTTGTACATCGCTACCACCCCGGAGGCACTGTTCAGTACAGGACGGAGCATTGGACCCACCCCGACTACACATGCTTCTGGGAGACAGAAGTGTACATCCGAGAGGGGACTCAGGTGTGCAACATCCACCGCGCCACCACTGCATGGCTCACACGTGCGGCCGTCATCAGGTATGCAGTTCGACAGGCGTTGATGGTCAACCGTGACCGTCACTTAGACGACATCGCCTGGGAGGATGACCGCTATCCTCCCCGCCGTCGGAGCGGACAGTCTACGTGCAACATCGCTGCACCGCTTGGAGAGGCGAACCTGAGGCTGAGACCTACCCTGTTGTGCTTGGCTGAGACCCACACTGACTTGGATCAGGCCCTGGATGAGCTCGATGTCATGGGGAGGGCCTACATGTAGCTGGCTCGTGAGAACGCTACAATGAAGCAGCAGCTAGGAGGTCCAGATGTGGAAGATTCAGGAGTATCCGCTCAGTCGCCCCCGAGGACCAGAGGAGAGTCTGGAGACCCCAGCACCAGCACCAACATCGACCCGTACCCATAGGAGAGTCTTAAAAATGTAATAAGCACACGTAGCTACACGAGAGAATATTTAGTTTCTTTCTTTTAATGGTTGGACAAGTGTTAGTTGCATGGTTGGATGTTTATCATTATGAATAATGTTTGATTTGGATCTTTGATATGATTGTGATGACTTGTGGGCATGTCCACGGTCATTTAGTTAAGGTTTAAGGATATTATGAATAAATAGTTGGGTTTCGTTTTATCATGCTGTCCATTCTGTATCATTCGGAACAGTATGTCTTTATCAGTTCATATCTCGTAATCTAGATATTCAAAGGTCATGAAATTTTTATGGAGATAATTAGACTTCAACATCTTTCTTTTGGCTCTGGAATCACCTCAATAGCTATTATAAATTGTGAGATACAGCTGTTGTAAGTTGAGGTTTCTGCGCTGTCAGGATTCCGGAACAGTACTGCTTATCGTTTGTATTTGACTAAGTAAACGTCAGAATCTGAAAAAGTGTTCTAAACAAAAGTTGTAGAGAATTTCATAAGCTTTCCAGAAAGGTATTCTACGCAATCATATGATAATCAGAGAGTGAGATATGCTCGTTTTACAGCACAGCTGTTATCCAACTTGCTGGAAAAGTTCAGAACAAATATCTTCTTGCAAACCCTACATATATCTCTTGTCTACACCTACTCTTGTTACACCAGTATCTTGTAAGAGTTATATGCTTGGACATGTGAGACTTATATGATGCCTCTACAGATGGTGAACACCAGGAGGAACAACCAGGGAGGCGAGGAACTGCCACCACCACCTCCAGTCACCATGGAGCAGCTGACGATGATGCAGACACAGTTGCTTCAGCAGATGGCCCAGAACATGCAGAACATGGGGCAAGGGAATGGGAATGCACCCCCTCATGTCAGAGATAAGAGGGGAGAGTTCCTGAAAGGACACCCACCTGTATTCAAGCACTCTGCCGACCCACTTCAGGCTGACGACTGGCTACGTGCCATTGAGAGGCAACTGGAGATTGCCCAGTGTGATGATAAGGAGAAGGTTTTATATGCTTCTGAACAATTGCAAGGAGCTGCACTAGATTGGTGGGACTCATTCCGCTTCGGCTGTACCGAAGCTAATCCCATCACTTGGGTTGAGTTTCGTAGTGCCTTTCGCACTCACCACGTGCCTGTAGGACTGATGAAGCTGAAGAAGGAGTTCTTGGCTCTCAAGCAGGGGAGCATGACTGTTGCTGAATATCATGACAAGTTTATACAATTGTCACGGTATGCACCGACTGAGGTAGATGAGGATGGAAAGAGGCAGGAGCTATTTATGGAGGGCTTGAATGATGGTCTCCAGTACCAGCTGTTGTCTCATACCTTTGCTAACTTCCAGCAGCTGGTGGACAAAGCTTTAGTGATTGAGAACAAGCGTCGCCAGATGGAGGACAAAAAGAGGAAATTTCAAGGACAACAATCCGGGAGCAACTCTTGCTTCCATACCAACCCTCAACAAGCTCAACCTCAGCAGCGCTATCAAGGTCAGACAGGTCCCAACTGCAACCAGCAGCAGCAGCAGCAGTATAAGGCACCAGCTCAGCGCCAGCAGCAACCCAACAATGTACCAGTGAGGAATAATGCCCCCAATGCTCCGTAAAGGAATGGCGCACCAAAAGCGCCAAATGCAGTTAATGACAACAAGTGCTTCAATTGTGGAGAGCCAGGACATTACTCCAACAGATGCCCCAAGAAGACGGCTAACTCACAGTAGAACTACGTTCGGGGAAAGGTGAACCATGTTACTGCTAAAATAGCTCGGGAGGCACCGGATGTGGTGATCGGTACGTTTCCGGTCAACTCAAACTCAGCTACAGTACTTTTTAATTCTGGTGCTTCGCATTCCTTCATAACATATACATTCATAAAGAAGCATGGTATTCCAGTAAGTGTTATGAAGAAACACATGTTAGTAAGCTCACCTGGTGGGGTAATGAAAGCAGAGTGGATATGCTTAGCTGCTAGTCTCAGCATAAGGGGGGTAGAATTTCAAGCAAATCTTGTAGTCATAAATTCCACTAGTATCGATGTCATCTTGGGTATGGATTGGCTAAGGTTGTAGAAAGCAGTTATTAATTGTGGTAATAGTTCTGTGAATCTTATCACTTCAACTGGAGAAGAAGTGGTGTATGTGGCAACTCAGTCAGCTACAGAAATCTGTTGGGTTAATCAGTTGGAAGGCACAACCATAGAAGATATAAGGATAGTAAATGAGTACCAGGATGTCTTCCCTGAGGAATTGCCAGGTATGCCACCTGACCGAGACATCGAGTTTATAATTGAACTTTTACCTAGAACTGCACCCATAGCTAAGAGACCCTATAGAATGGGAGTGAATGAATTAGCAGAACTTAAGAAACAATTAAGGGAATTGTTAGACAAGGGTTATGTTCAACCTAGTTCATCACCTTGGGGTGCACCAGTACTGTTTGTAGAAAAGAAGGATGGTACACAAAGGATGTGCATAGACTACAGGTCACTTAATGAGGTCACAATTAAGAACAAGTACCCATTACCTAGAATTGATGACCTATTTGATCAATTGAAAGGGGGCTTGTGTGTTTTCCAAGATTGACCTTCGATTTAGATACCATCAGTTGAGGATAAGGCGTACTGACATCCCCAAGACCGCCTTTGTGACCCATTACGGACTGTATGAGTTCACAGTCATGTCTTTTGGTCTGACAAATGCACCTGCCTACTTCATGTATCTGATGAACAAAGTGTTCATGGAGTACCTTGACAAGTTTGTCGTCGTGTTCATTGATGACATACTAGTGTATTCTAAGAATGAAGAAGAGCATGAAGAACATTTGAGATTGGTGTTGCAGAAGCTTAGAGAACATCAACTCTATGCCAAGTTCAGCAAATGTGAGTTCTGGCTAAAAGAAGTATCTTTCCTTGGTCACATAATCTCTAATGGAGGAGTAGTAGTAGATCCCAAGAAGGTTAGAGATGTGTTGAGTTGGAGGCCACCTAAAGATGTTAGTGAGATTCGGAGTTTTCTGGGTATGGCTGGGTATTATAGGAGATTCATCGAGGGATTCTCTAAGTTAGCCAAGCCCATGACTGCGTTGTTAGAGAAGAATGCCAAATTTGTATGGACTAAGCAATGCTAGGACAGTTTTGAGGAGTTGAAGAAGAGACTGACTTCTGCTCCAGTGCTCATCTTACCTGATCTCACCAAAAGTTTCTCTATCTATTGTGATGCCTCACGGCAAGGTCTAGGAGGTGTTCTTATGCAAGAAGGCAGAGTTGTTGCCTATGCATCCAGACAGCTGAGAAAACATGAGTTAAATTATCCGACTCATGATCTGGAATTGGCAGCTGTGGTGCATGCTCTTAAGATTTGGAGGCACTACTTGATTGGTCATAAGTGTGAGATTTATACGGACCATAAGAGTCTGAAGTATATATTCATGCAGTCAGATCTGAATCTGAGGTAGCGTAGATGGCTCGAGTTAATAAAGGATTATGATTTGGATATCCACTATCACCCGGGAAAGGCTAATGTTGTAGCAGATGCCTTGAATAGAAGGAGTTATGTGAACATGGCCTATACAACTCAACTACCTGAAGAGTTGTGTGAGGAGTTCAAATACTTGAATTTGGGTATTGTGGCCAACACCATGGAGTTAGAGGTAGAATCCACTCTGGAACAAGAGATTCGTAAGGGACAGCTGGGTGATGAGAGGATCAAGGATATTGCAGAGCGTATAGTGATTGGTAAAGCCCCAGGATTCCATATGGATGATCAAGGGACAATATGGTTTGGTAAAAGGATTTGTGTGCCATAAGTAAAATCTATTAGGGAGTCTATCTTGAGGGAAGCTCATGACTCAGCCTATTCCATACACCCAGGAAGTACTAAAATGTATCTTGATCTTAAAGTGAGATACTGGTGGTATGGACTAAAGAGAGATGTAGCTGAACATGTGGCTATATGTGATACGTGCCAAAGAGTGAAAGCAGAACATCAGAGGCCAGCAGGTTTACTACAGCCTATGAAGATACCCGAGTGGAAATGGGAAGAAGTTGGAATGTACTTTATAGTTGGATTACCTCGTATACAGAGAGAGGATTTGACTCTATCTGGGTGATTGTTGACCGTCTGACAAAAGTGGCCCATTTCATTCCAAATAAGGTAACTTATTCGAGTGCAAAGTTAGCGAGTTATATATGGAAAAGATTGTATGTTTATATGGTGTACCAAAGAAGATTGTTTCGGATAGGGGTACACAGTTCACATCACATTTTTGGCGAAAATTGCATGAGTCAATGGATACGGTTGAACTTTAGCTCGACTTACCATCCTCAAACAGATGGATGAATCGAGAGAACAAATCAGATCTTAGAGGATATGCTAAGAGCTTGTGCTCTCTGCAAAGATGGGACAAGTTGGGATAAGAGTTTACCATATGCCAATTCTCCTATAATAATAGTTACCAAAAGAGTCTTAAGATGGCACCGTTTGAGGCATTGTATGGCGGAGGTGAAGTGCGTAACACCATTGTTTTGGAATCGACGGGGAAAGCCAAGTCTTTGGACCAGATGTTTTGCAACCGGCGTAAAAAAAACAAGTGCAAACAATAAGGCAAAACCAAAGGTTGCACAGTCCCGACAGTAAAAGCTATGCGACACACGAGAAGAAGAGATTTAGCATTTGAAATCGGTGACTTTGTCTATCTCAAAGTTTCACCTATTAAAGGAGTAAAGAGATTTCATACCAAGGGAAAGTTGTCACCCAGGTATGTGGGACCATTCAAGATCATCAACAGGAGAGGAGAAGTTGCTTACCAGTTAGAGTTACCGGAGCAACTCTCAGGTGTTCATGATGTTTTCCATGTGTCACAACTTAAGAAATGTTTGAGAGTACCTGAGGAACAACTACCTTTGGAAGAACTGGATATCCGAGGGGATCTGTCATACAAAGAATATCCAGTAAGAATCCTGGAAACAGCGGAGAGAATCACAAGGAGCAAAATAATAAGAATGTGCAAGGTTCAGTGGAACAGACACTTAGTGGATGAGGCAACTTGGGAAAGAGAGGAAGATCTGAGAACTGACTATCCCAATCTCTTTGAACCATCCGAATCTCGAGGACGAGATTCCTCTTAAGGGGGGTAGGTTTGTAACACCCAAAATTCTACTGCAAATTAGCAATTAAATTCTTGCCCTATTTATACATTTTCTAGGTATTTCTAACATAGGCCAAATAATAAATATTGTATAAATAAAATAAACTATAAGTTTAGAAACTTGTTTGTTGCATTCATGCCGAATCATATGGTTTTTGATTGAGTGTAGGGCTAGATGATTTGAAATCGAATTCAAAGCTTATTTGAATTTGGCTTAAAAATAGAAATGGAGAAAATACAATTGGAAAAAAAGATTGAGTTGAAAAGAATTTATCTTCTCTTTTTTTTAGCCCAACCGAACTAGCCGGCCTCCTTCCGTCCGTCGGCCACCATTCTTGGCAGCCAGATCCCAGCCTTCTCCCCATCGGCCCGCTCCTTCCTCCCCCGTGGCCCAGATGGCTCCCCACCCGCTTGGCCTGCTCCGCACGACTCACTTTCGGCCCACTTCTTGCTGCTGTGGTTCGCTTTCAATATGACAAACCCAATTAACGCAGCTTGCTCGGCCCTCGCCGCCATCGCGCGCTCGCTCTCTCCATTGTGGACTGGCCCCGCCGTCACGCCCGCGTCCTCTTCCTTTCCTTTCTTCCTTGATGCCTCTCTTTCCTTTTCTCGCCGCCATTGATGGCGCAGCCCGTATGGAAGGCCATCGGCGCCCATGTATGGAAGGTGCCGAATCTGCCCTGCTCCCTTTCCTGGTATGCCGCAGCCACCCCCCTATAAAGGCCGAGCCCCCCCTCTGCCCTTCTCCATCCCCTACTCGCAGCCGTGAGCCACCGCCACCGGCTAATCCCCCCGCTGAAGGCCAGAATCTGACGCCGACGCCGCTGCGAGCTTCATTGTGACCACCCACGTCCAAAGGTACCTGTGCCGCATCCTTTTGGTCATGGAAACCCTGGATTCGAACTCACCCACGTGCCTTTCTCTCTCTAGAGCCCCGCCGCCGTCAACCGCACTGCTGGACTCGCCTCGAGCGCCGAGATCTTCCCCAATGGATTCCCGGTGAGCTCCTGACCGTCCCCGTGCCCTCAGTTCTTGTTTTGGCGCCCTAGAAAGCCGTAGCCCAAGCTCCATTTCGCACCGGCCATGGCGCCACCGGCATCTTCTTCTTCCCCGGTGAGCCACCGCCCGGCCCTCACCCCTGCGCCATCGGATTTGGAACGAACGGATGAGATTGCGTACCCCTTTGGGGATTAAGTGGCCGGTCCACCGTAGACTCGTGGACCCGGCACACTGTGCCGCGTCAGCGCGCCCACGCCCGCGTGGTGCACCGCGCCCAGTGAGCATCCGCCATGTGTCGCCCCGGTCAATCGTCGGGTCAAACCCCCAGTCAGCAGCGCCTATTTTTCATATTAGCCCCTCGGTTTTTAGTAAATCAACCCGCAGTCTAGTCCAGTTCAAAATAATTATTTTTCAGTCCTATTTTTATTCGTTCAAGTCCCTGTAGTTTCCAGAAATAGTATGCCCAGTCCAAATTTCATTTAAATTCAGATTTTTAATTGTTTCAATTCGAAAATAGGTTAGTTTATTACAGAATTGCCATTACATCTTATTTCATGCATAACTTTCACATTTTAAGTCCGATTTGAGTGATTCTTTCGCTCATGTGTTCATAGCAATGCGTAGAATAGATCTGTAAGCTTTTCAACATATGTTTTCACTGTTTGGTGTACTGTTCTAATGGAGGTCTATCTTGTATGCATGTAATGATTGGAATGATGCTTGATTGATGATTGGATCACGATTAGAGGGTGAGCCATTTGAGGTGACTGAGGACCCCCGGCAGGATCAGCAGTACTTCCAGGACGACTTTGAGGAAGGCAAGTGTACCAAAGGCCCCTTGTTACCTATGAACTACTACCACTTACATTCATGCATGTGTTTAATTTGAATTGCCTTTAAGGACTTTACCTAGATGATTCCTTGTACCACATATCCTTGATACACAGGTTTATTGGGTAGGCATTTTGGATAGATGTCTTTGCAGGTAACTTAACATGAAGTAATTGTTAAACATGATTAAAGGCTATATGCAATGTGATAAAAATGGAACTTTTTAGCAACAGATAGGGGGCTGGAGTACGGGGTTGAGTACTCTAGTGCCTCTCCATAAGGACTTAATCTTGAAGCGGCAACCCAGGAGGGACCGTACAACCCCGAGTGTCACATGGCTCTGACTTTAACCTATTATCTAGTTTGTACTAGCTCATCTATAGCTCCAGTAAGGGGTAAGAGGGTATCTTTCCTTTTTCTGTTAGGGTGTGCACCGTGCTGCGATGCCCACGCGTGCCATTCCTTTGTAGCTACGACATGTTAGTGCAACTAGCTAAGGGTTTCATAGTGAAACTCTCGCCACACTTCCTAGGAAGAGGTGTAGTGGGTCTCATGAACCCGGCATTGGGAATCACGGCTCGGTGGGTAAAGATGTACAATTTCTGCGAAATAATTAACTTTATTATAACAGTACCGTGCTCACGGATCTGAGCGGTCCGGATCCTTCGAGATTAGTGGTTACTTTGTGGATGATGGATGGATGGGTTATGAGATAAAGCTTGAGGATACTTTAATACCACTTGGGAATTGGGACTGTTCATTAAATTAGTAATTCAGGTTGCTAAAATTTGATCAACTAAAATTGCAAACCGCAGTCAAACAGTGTCAAGCCTTTTTGAGCCTCATAGATCCCTTTGTTATACTTGCTAAGCATGGTGAGCTTACACTTGCTTTACATCCAATGAAAATCCCGGATGGGTAACAGATAATGGATATGAAGAGTTTCCGGAGGATGTTCAGGACTACTAGGGAGACGTTCACCAGTTGGAGTCCCTGTGGCAGTTGGGCTAGTTATTCCGCTGTGTTTGTAATAATATTGCCTTCGAGCAAACTTTGTATTTAACTTTATGATGAGATATGCGATGTAATAAGTACTTTACTTTGATACTATTGCAATTTGTGATATATGTGTGTGTTTGGACATCCTGGGCGCACATATATGAGTACTTGGTTTTGCTTTGCAAAATTGGGTGCGACAGCCACGACGCGCCAGGAACACCGAAGAAGGTTGCCAGCCATGTAGCTTAGGCGGTGAACACTGTTCACTATAATTACAGAATTGCCATACGTTTAAAATTCCAAATTACTCCCAAATTTGTATAACAACTCAAAAATCTCCAAAAATAAAAGTTGTTCAAATTCAAAAGTTCTACAACTTTGCTTTTATAACCATACCCAAATTCGGTCTGCATTTTGAAATGCAAATTTGAATTCAAAAAGGGGACATTTAAAGAATTACGCCTTTTCAAATTACTCCAAATTTTTCTAAACAACTTTAAAAACTCCAAAAACAAACTTTGTACAACTCAACAAGCTCTACATTTTTGTTTTAAGGCTCAACCCCAAAATGTGCTTCGATTTTGAAATGGGTATTCCTGGTCAAAACTTAAAGGCCGAAATTAGGGTTTTCGACAATCCCAATCCAAACAAAGCTTGGAACAAGATTCAAACACTACAAGGCAACACTTATAACACAAATATAAACTTGTTTTAGTGAATGCATATCAAAGTTCTCAATATGACCACATGCTTTGCAATGCATATGATGACATGTCCTGTTTTAGTATTTAAAACACCCGAGGTGTTACAATCCTTCCCCCTAAAAGAAATCTCATTCCGAGATTCAAAGTCATAGGGTAAGTAATGGAAAAGGAAATGTGTCAATCCAAAAACATTCACAACTTGTTCATAAAACAGCTGAGGTTCCTTTACAAATAGGGTTCGCCACAACAGAGCAAACTAACATTATGCTATATCGACGCAAGAAACTCTGGAAATTTTTCTAACAAGTAATCTTCTGATTCCCATGTAGCTTCTTCTTCTGAATGTTGATTCCATTGTATCTTGTAGAACTTGATTGTCCTCCTTCGAGTAACACGATCTTTCTGATCCAAAACTTGGATAGGATATTCGGAATAAGTCAAATCTGGTTCAAGTTCCACTCCTTCAACCTCAACATTCTGTTTAGGCACTCGGAGACACTTCTTCAATTGAGAAACATGGAACACATCATGTACAACTGATAAATGTTCTAGTAATTTCAAGCAATACGCCACCTTTCCATACCTCTCTAAAATCTAAAATGGTCCAATATATCGAGGTGCCAACTTGCCTTTAACACCAAAATGGGTAACTCCCTTCATTGGTGATACCTTCAGATATACAAAATCTCCTTTGTTAAACACCAATGGTCTACATCGTCTATCCGCATAACTCTTTTGTCAGGACTGAGCTATCTTCAAATTACTTTGTATTTGCCTAACCTTGTCTTCTGTTTCTTCCACAAGGTCAACTCCAAAGAACCTTCTCTCTCCGGGTTCAAACCAACTCAGTGATGTTCTGCATCTACGACCATAGAGTGCTTCAAATGGAGCCATCCTAATACTCTCTTGATAACTGTTATTGTATGAGAATTCAGCCAAAGGTAAGCATTCATCCCACTTATTAGAATAGTTAAGGACACAACACCTTAACATATCTTCAAGTACTTGATTGACTCTTTCAATTTGTCCATCAGTCTGTGGATGATAAGTTGTACTATACAGGAGCTTGGTTCCCAACGAAGAATGCAATTGTTTCCAAAAACTGGAGACAAACTGTGTACCCCTATCTGACACAATGGTCTTTGGTACCCCATGGAGACTCATGATTCGCTCTAAATATATTTTGGCATACCGTATAGTGGGATATGTATTTTGGACTGGAAGAAAATGTGCTGACTTGGTTAGTCGATCTACAATAACCCATATTGAGTCAAATTCCTTTGATGTCTTGGGTAGACCAACAATAAAGTCCATACTTATGTCCTCCCACTTCCAAGATGGAATAGGTAATGGCTGTAATTCACCAGCAGACCTCAAATGTATAGCTTTCACCTTTTGACAAGTATCACACTTTGCTATGTATCTAGCAATCTCTATCTTCATTTTAGTCCACCAAAACTTTTGTTTCAAGTCATGGTACATCTTGTTGCTTCCCAAATGGATAGATAACCTAGTAGCATGTGCTTCTTCAAGAATTGACTGCCGCAACTCAGGAACTTTTGGTACCACCAGACGATCCTTGAACCATAGCACACCTTCATTATCTATGCTAAAACATTCCGCCTTTCCATTCCTGACTCTTTCCTTGATATGGGCTACACCCTTGTTTTCCTTCTGAGCAGCAATAATCTGGTCTCGAATATTGGCTTCAACAATTATGTTGGTCAAGCTACCTTGTTGAATTACCTCTACCTTCAGCTTCTCCATTTCTTGATATAAAGTCAAACCCATTGTTCTCACTGCCAGACAATTGCAATAACTTTTGTGACTGAGGACATCTGCAACCACATTTGCTTTACCGGGGTGATAATGTACTTCCAAGTCATAATCTTTAATCAATTCTAACCATCTTCTTTGTCGCATGTTCAATTCTGACTGAGTAAAGATATACTTTAAGCTCTTGTGGTCTGTATAAATATGGCACGTATTACCAAGCAGGTAATGCCGCCAAATCTTCAAAGCATGGACCACAACTGCTAACTCCAGATCATGAGTCGGATAGTGTTCTTCATGTTGCTTAAGTTGCCTGGATGCATAGGCAATGACTCGGCCTTCTTGCATCAACACACATCCAAGACCAATACCTGAAGCATCACAATAAACATCAAACGGCTTCTCGATATCAGGTTGGGCTAATATTGGTGCAGTGGTCAATAGTCTCTTCAAAGTCTGGAAAGACTCTTCACAATCAGATGACCAGGCAAACTTGACTTGGTTCTTCAATAACTTAGTTATGGACTTTTATACTTTAGAGAAATCTAGAATAAAATGACGGTAATACCCCGCCAATCCCAAAAAACTCCAAACTTGATGAACTGTGGTTGGCTGTTTCCAATCAAGCACGTCCTTCACTTTGCTTGGATCAACTGTAACTCCTTCAGCTAACAAAACGTGTCCAAGAAACTGTACTACCCTAAGCCAGAAATCACACTTGCTGAACTTGGCATAAAGTTGATGTTCTCTTAAGCGAGTCAGAACAATCCTAAGATGTTCCGCATGTTCTTCCTTATTCTTGGAATATACTAGAATGTCATCAATAAACACCACTACAAACTTGTCTAGCTCAGGCATGAATACTGAATTCATCAGATACATGAAATGAGCTGGAGCATTTGTCAAACCAAAAGATATTACCAAGTATTCATATAATCCATATCTTGTGGTAAATGCCGTTTTGGGAATATCTTCAGGCTTTATCTTGATTTGGTGATATCCTGACCTCAATTCTATCTTGGAGAAAACTTTGGCACCGGCCAGTTGATCAAAAAGCAAATCTATCCGAGGTAAAGGATACTTATTCTTGATGGTCACTTCATTCAATGGACGATAGTCAACACATAACCTCAGGGTCTCATCTTTCTTTTTCACAAAAATTGCCGGACATCCCCAAGGTGATGAACTAGGTTGGATAAACCCCTTTTCAATCAATTCTTGCAACTGAGTCTTCAACTCGGCCAATTCCTTGGGTGGCATCCTATAAGCTCTCTGAGAAATCAGAGCTGTTCCAGGTTTCAACTCTATGTTAAACTAGACATCCCTATCAGGTGGTAGACTGGGTAAATCTTTAGGAAACACATCAGGAAATTCACACACTACTGGGATATCTCTAATCTCTTTGATAGCAGTTGCACAAACTTTGCCCACTGATCTTCTTAAGGTTGGAAGTTGGATGAGAAGTTGAGAATTACTATCTGACAAACTCACCCTTATAGTTCTATTCAAAGCATCTATAATAGCCTTATGCTGATACATCCAATTCATTCCCAAAATTACATCTATATCCTGATCCTTTAGGATAATCATGGTAGTGGGAAAAATATGCCCACCCAGGTTTACGGGTACCTGGTATACCATTTCCTTAGTACACAGACGTCCCCCGGGCGACTGTATAAAGAAACTTTCCTTTGTTGCCCCAATTGAAATTTCATATTTCACGACAAATGTTCTATTGATGAATGAATGCGATGCGCCAGAATCAAAAAGTATAACTGTAGGATGATTGGCAACAGGAAACATACCCATCATCACTCTCATCGATCATTACTAATTCTTCAGGATCTTCTTCTTCCTCCTCTTCCGATTCGCTATCATCGGCAAGGATGACACCGGGATCCATTGCATCAGCTTGAGGTTCATGATTTGGATCTAGGAGATTACTTAGCCTATGAACTTCCTCATGCAGATAAGTATTATGTTCTTCTAAATCTTCCACATAGAATTCTAGCTCATGAGTTCTAGCTCTAGCTACATTTTCTCTATGCCAAGCTTCATTCCTTCCTTCCACCGTATGAACTAACATACGTTCATAGTTCCTATGAGCGGTGGTGAGATGCCTCAATTGATCATGTAATTCTCCTACCTGTATGGCATCCAAAGCCCTATCCCTAGTAGCTTGTGCTAACTCTGCAGAAATCCTCTGTATCTCTGCCTGGGAATCAGGCCTAGAACTGCTACTGCTAGCACCGTCATTCCTAGGGGCAAGTTGGTGACGAGGAACTCCTTTGGGTCCAGTGGACTTATGGGGTGTCTTCTTGGTACGAGCCATACTGTAGGCAGCAAAATTAATCCCAGTAAGACAATCTGACAATAGTCTCAAAAGTAGCAGGGGTGCATTACACAACTCAACCCAGACTCACTACTCAACTCCAGACTCAGAGGCGAAGGAAGTAACAAGTGAATTAATTATGATGCATGAATTGTTCTTACGAACAAAATCATCAAAGCTCATACAGAACATAAACAACATTTGTTTTTATATAGGGCATAGTAAGATTACTACTCACCACACAAAGCCTTTTTAATCAAATAAGGAATGGTGAGAAAGAAATAAGATAAGTCAGATGCAATTTGGACCAAATTAACAAGTTAAATAGATTTGTCCCAAAGCATTTTGAAGTTTTATAGAACAATACTACAAAAACCTTGTTACGATCGCTCTGATACCATTCTATTGCAGAATCTCCTAAATTATAGGGCCCACATGCACCTGTCACTGTCCGATGACCTTTGACAACTATGCATATGTTCCCAGTAACTTTAGAAGACTGTCGGGTGTCCTCGGAGAACCCCAAATCATCCACGATTTTTTAGCAGGATCCCATTACAGAGTCATTGCAGTATACAACAGTTTATTCAAATATATACATCAGAGTACAGATTAGCGGAAGACTTACAATAACATAGTTTACAAACCATTTGTTTCAAACCATACAACTAAGTTCAGAAAATAATACAAACCAAAGTAGTGGAGTGGCATTATAACATATTACAGAATACACAAATAAGTTGCCCTGCCCAAGGGCCACACATTTACTTACCGTCATCGCACTGAACAACAGTCATGCAGCACGATCCAAAACAGATCTGCTCATGAACCTCACCTGCAACAAGGGTCAACGAACCCTGAGTACAAAAGGGATTCAAGGTATGGCTTTAGCAATAATCAAAGTTCTTTTGCGTAAAAGCTCTTTAACAAGATTCTTTATATCAACATTTAAAACTTCATGAAATCATATACAAAGCTGACATGATCCTTATTGAGATCATGAAACTTCATAACCAACACCTTCACAAACCATTCTCAAGTTCTAGTTAGTTAACTACGATGATGAACAGAGAAGTGAGTCTCCATAACCGAGGAGCAACGACGATTCGAACCGATTATAAACCTAGCTGGGAATTCCAGACCACACGATATATGCAGGTTCCCGACCTACATATACCAACCTACCCTCGGATCCTCTAAACAAGAACGGGTCCGCGCCATCCGTGAATACACTACTCCACTAATCCAGCCCATTGCCACGTGGGTACACGCTATTCCCGCCATCTCTCCACTCCCAGTGCGCGAGTAGCCATTCTCATAATAGAATAACCAAGTTAAGGCTTACCAGAGTATGTGGTTAGTACTACAAAGTCTCACCACACACAGTTCAACAACGGTACGGGCCTTAATCGACACAGGCGGAAAGAACCCGCTCACAAGACCTCCATGTCTTGTGGCTCACACACACACCGAGTCTGCCCGGTCTAGATTTATTACTCCACATTCCCATATCACATGATAACATAAGTAACCAAAGTTCCATTTAAGACTTGCAGGTGACAGGTAATCACCCGACTTTCATCGTTCTAAGCATAGCTAAGCATAACTAGGCATATACGAATTAAAACTGGTAACAAGGTAGATATGGAAGAACAAGGTTGGTAATGCACCAATTAGGTTTTCACTTAACTCTTAATTACTTATTGCAGTAAAGAAAAGCAAAAGCGAAATCAATTTGTAAAACACAAGGTAGGTTTAAATGCATCCGGGGCTTGCCTTCGTTGACAGAAAAGTCCGGTTCAGGAGTCGTTCCACCGATATCAACACCAACCTCAACAGACGGATCAACCTCCTCAACTACTTGATTAACTACCACGTGCTCACCTTCGTTCACTACACGTAGTAATAATGCCATGTTTAACACGATGCAAGATACATAATATGATGCTCGATGATGGATGCAAAAGTTAACAACTTGAATACAACTTTCCTTCGCGGTACAGTTACAAGTCAAACTAACTAAACCTATTTTGCAACACTCACCTCAATTGCCAAGGATCATTACCAACTAATGACCCAAGGACATCACTCAATCAAAAATTCAAACAAAGCCTAAATCACTAAAGGTTACTATTTGCTTTTATGAATTAATTAATTAATTAAGAATTATGAAATAAATCAACTTGTTCCAATTAACCTCAAAATTTTTGTAAATGTTCATCACATGATAACTAAGTGGAAAAACAATTTTCATAATTTTTGGATACATAAATAAGCCTAGAAAAATCATGGAAACTCATTTATTAATTAATTGAGTAATTTTTATCACATCCAAAAAGTACTGAAAAACAACATTTCATATTTTTCCTAAATAGTATTCATCACAGAGAGGTCACAAAAAAAATTTCATAATTTTTGGAGCTCTAAATAATTCTATACAAAAATAACAAAAACAAACACTTATCATTCATTTCTGAAAAAGGAAAAATTCCATTTTGAACGCTGAGTCACTGACAGGGTGACCCACATGTCATCTTCAACCTCTGGCTTTGACTCCGGCGACACGCGCGCTGACCGGCGAAAACTCGCCGACTGTGAGTCCAACGGCGACGGCCAAGGGCACCACAGTGATCACCACAGCAAGGCGCAACGATATGGGGCACCAGTTCGACTAATTACGGCAAGGTTCAAGCTTCACGCTGGCCATGGCGGATGCGGTGGCACGGCAGCTCTACGCCAGCGATAGGAGACCGGTAGAGTGTAAACAAAAGGCACGGAGAGGTTCGGCAGCTCACCACGAACACGTTGGAGCAGAGAGCGAGACCGGAGAAGCAACGGTGACGCGTGACGACGTCCACGGTGATCACGGCAGAGCAAAGATCGTCGGTGACGGTGTTCCGGCGACTGCAATGGGCAAAACGACCAAGCAACAAGGGATTAAGCACCACGGCATCGAGACAAAGCCAAAGGTACACCGATCAAGGGCAATGGCTCACCGAAGGGCGCTGGCCACGGAGATGCGCTTGCGACGGTGAGGTTGCCGGCCACGAAGAAGAAGGGTTCGCACCGCGGATTCCCGATGAAATCAGGCTACCAAAGCTGGCTGGATGGATGCGCAAGAAGGATACGAAGCTGGAACTGGCTTAGCTACGACAGTGGAGCACTACAGCGACGGTACGAGCTCGCCGGAGATGAGCAAGGGCGACGGGAAAAACAGAGCAACGAAAGGAAGGTCGGCGACGGCATCTGAGCTTTATAGAGCGGCCAAGGAAGCCAGAGGAAGCCACGACGGAGCCTTTTCCCATGCCAGCGCGATGCCATAGACGGCCACGACGCGCCAGGAACGCTGAAGAAAGTCGCCGGCCATGTAGTTTAGGCGGTGAACACTGTTCACTATAATTACAGAATTGCCATACGTTTAAAATTCCAAATTACTCCCAAATTTGTATAACAACTCAAAAATCTCCAAAAATAAAAGTTGTTCAAATTCAAAAGTTCTACAACATTGCTTTTATAACCATACCCAAATTCGGTCTACATTTTGAAATGCAAATTTGAATTCAAAAAGGGGACATTTAAAGAATTACGCCTTTTCAAATTACTCCAAATTTTTCTAAACAACTTTGAAAACTCAAAAAACAAACTTTGTACAACTCAACAAGCTCTACATTTTTTTAAGGCTCAACCCCAAAATGTTCTTCAATTTTGAAATGGGTATTCTAGGTCAAAACTTAAAGGCCGAAATTAGGGTTTTCGAAAATCCCAATCCAAACAAAACTTGGAACATGATTCAAACACTACAAGGCAACACTTATAACACAAATATAAACTTGTTTTAGTGAATGCATATCAAAGTTCTCAATATGACCACATGCTTTGCAATGCATATGATGACATGTCCTGTTTTAGTATTTAAAACACCCGAGGTGTTACACCTTCCATTCTCGATTTCGGTTTTGTTTTCCTCGGATTCGACCTCACCCGCGTGTTCTTTCTCTCTCCTGCCACCGCCGCCGTCGACCCAAGCCCTCGGAGCCTTCTCGGACGCCGCGACCATCGCTGTTGACCTCACAGTGAGCTTCTCCGTCTCCCTATGCCCTCCGTTCATCGTATTGCGCCCTAGAACGATGTAGCAGCGAGCTCCCGAACCATCGTTCATGGCACCGCCGTAGGACTGTCACCTCGACATGCTCTCTGTCCTCCATTTGTACCTAGTTGAATCCACAAGATCCCATAGTATGTCCCTGTGTAATCGGTTGAACGCGAGATGGCCAGAATCGTCGGAACTGTGGTCATCGGCGAGCTTTTCGCCACCGCCCATGGCTGACCGCCGCGCTCGGCACTGTAGCCGCCGGCCAGGTCTCCCTTTCTTCCCTGCGATCAAATCAGCACCATTCAAATCTGATCCAACGATCCAGAATCACCGATACCCCTTCGCGTGGCAAATTTTCATAAGAGCCCCTCGGTTTCTTCAAAATAGAATCTGCAGTCCATTACGTATTTCTCAGTTTACGCTTTCTTTTAAAAGTGTATTTTGCTCGGTTGGTTCCAAAAATACGTTTTAGTTATTTACAGTATTGCCATTCGATTTATTTAGGCTATAACTTTTGCGTTTTAAGTCCGATTTGACCCGTTCAAATTGTGTTAGAACCATATTTATGTCTTCTATGTGTTTAAACAACTATTAGGCATGTTTTTAATAACTAAAATTCATGGGTAGATTTAATATACTATTTAACTAAAGGAAAACTTGCTTAAATCATAACTTGTTCACTTTAACTCTGAAATAGTCCGTTCAAGTTGCGTTAGTTTCATAACGACGAGATCTACGTGTTAGTATTAGTGTTTACTATATTACTATTTTGGAAAAATTATGGTTTAAATCATATCTTGATTAATGATTATGTAACTGGATTTTATAAATAAAATATGATTTGTTTTACTTTAAGTTTATAATTCAACTCTAAAATTGACTTAATTTAATCTATATTATTTATAAATATCTTTTATATATGAATTCATATAGTTAACATAAATGAAACCTATAGTTTTCTTTTCACGTATTAAGCAAATCTCTCGATAGTTGTAACTTTTCAATTGTAGCTCCGATTAGCGTGTCTCTCGTGACTGTGTGTTCGTAGCGATGCGTAGAATCGTATTTCAATCTCTTTTACTTATTTTTCTATAATTGGTGTACTAATCTGATATAGATGCAATTGTATGCTATGCATGTATGTGTATGGATGTTTGTGTGGTGTTCTACGATTATGTCCAGTCGGTGAGATACACGTGGTGATCCATAAGAAGAAGGACGTGAAGATTAAAGCTTACCGAAGGATCGGTGTGTAAGGCAAGTATAGCATGGGACCATCCTTGTTACCTATTCACATTTAATCACTTAATTCATATTGCATGTGTCTACCTTGTTGCCAATAAGGATATCCTAGATATTTGATATCTTGTACCTTGATACCTTTGGGATATTGCATTGGGTAGTTTTTGCTAGTGCTTAATCAAAACCATGATCTTGTAACTTGACTAATGGTATATGCAATAAACATTAAAACATGACTTTTTAGTAACATGGAAACAGGGGGCTGGAGTGTTTAGCTACTTTCTAAATGCTTCAGATTCCTCTCCCTAAGGACCTATCTGTAAGCGATCATCCGGGACTTACAGTACAGCTGTGAGGGCTATATGGCTCTGGCTTTAGCTCAGTACGAGGACCTTTTCTAGCTTGTTAGTGGTTACCTTTATGGCGCATGAGGGTGTGTTTCCTTTACTGCTAGGATGTGTGTACCGTGCTGCGATGCCCACGCGTGCCACTTCTAGAGATGGGCCACTTGTTAGACGAACCTTTGAATGGCTTCATAGTGAACCCTGCCGACCTTCCTTGGAAGTGGGTCAAGAGATTAGCTACCTCAGGCGAAAGGGTAAATCACGACTCACAGTGAAAGTGTACAACCTCTGCAGAGTGTAAAACTGTTATAACAGCCGTGCTCACAGTCACGAACGGCCTTGGACCCTTATGGAATAGAGATGATCACTAATGGACAATGGTACTAATGACTAATTGTTTATGCTATACATTATTCATGTTTACCTAATCATGTGTTTATGGGCTTATGGATAAACTTGTTGCAAACCAATTGCTAAAATTATGCTAAACAAAGGCTAATCGCAGTTAAACCAGTGTCAGCCTTTTGAGCCTTATGAACCCCATGATATAATTGTTAAGTACGACATGTACTTACGCTTGCTTTACTTTTCTATACATTGGATAAAAATCCTGGATGGGTACCAGATTGCTGGTTTGGAGGAGTTAGGCTTGTGGTCAACCAGTCAGTCGTCCCTGTGGATTTGGAGTCTTCGCCTAAAGATCGGAGTTGTCATTCCGCTGTCTATACTCTGAGGTTATATTCCTTTTTACTAATACGTTATGTAATAAGTATTGTCTCTTGATATTACCTTTATTTGTGGCTATATGTGAGATTTGACTTCCTAGGCTCACATATAGTGTGTATCTGGTTTTGTCTTTAAAACTGGGTGCTACACCGTTCGTCCAAGGGTGCACTACGGAGGCCTAGTCGATGCGGATGTGATGTTCATCGCAAAATTGGAGGAATTTCTTGCCCGTGAACTGTGTGTTGTTGTCCGTGATGATGGAGTTTGGGACTCCAAAGCGATGGACGATGTCGAGGAAGAACAGTACGGCCTGCTCAGATTTGATTGTGGAAATCGGTCAAGCTTCTATCCACTTTGTGAACTTGTCTATGGTGACAAGCAAGTGCGTGTAGCCCCCGGGTGCCTTTTTGAGTGGTCCAACTAGATCGAGTCCCCAGACTGCGAATGGCCAGGTAATGGGGATCATCTAGAGTGCTTGGGCCGGTAGGTGAGTCTGTCGAGCATAGTACTGGCATCCTTCACAGGTGCATACGATTTGCTCGGCATCGGCTACCACGGTAGGCCAGTAGAAGCCCTGTCGGAACGCATTTCCGACCAGGGTTCTGAGCGTGGCATGGTGACCGCAGACCCCACCATGGATATCACTCAGCAAATGATTCCCCTATTCGAAGGGGATGCAGTGCTACAGGATCCCAGTGTGGCTTCGCTTGTAGAGTTCGCCCTCCATAAGAACAAAGGACTTGGCACGACATGCGAGCCGTCGAGCGTCCATCTTGTCTGTTAGTAGTGTGTCATGGAGGAGGTGTCGAGATAGAGTGTCCTCCAGTTGACCAGCGGGTCGGGCTCTATCGTTGGGTCCTCTTCGAGCTCCATGACCTCGGAGCCGGATGTAGCCGACGGTTGGTCAGCCCCCGGGCTAGGATTGGATGGACCATCACTGCCTTGTTCTGACTCCTCGTAGAGAATCGAGGGCTTGTGTTGGTCACTGGCAAAGATGCCCATTGGCACCGGCCCTCGACCGGAGGCTGCTTTCGTAAGTGCGTCAGCCGCCTCATTCAGACGCCTCGGGATGTGATTGAGCTCGAGGCCGTTGAACTTGTCCTCCAACCGATGGACTTCTCGGTAGTACGTGTCCATCTTGGCATTGTGGCAACTTGACTCCTTCATGACCTGGTCGATGACCAGCTGGGAATCTCCTTGAATGTCGAGGCATCGGATGCCCAATTCGACGATAATGCATAGGTCGTTGATGAGCGCCTCGTATTCAGCTATGTTGTTGGAGGAGGGGAAATGGAGATGGACCATGTACCTCATGCGTACCCCGAGGGGCGACATGAAGACCAGCCCTGTGCCGGCGCCCTTCTTCATTAGCGAGCCATCAAAGTACATTGTCCAGTACTCTTGATCGATGACTGCTGGTGGCATTTGGACCTCAGTCCATTTCGCAACGAAATCAGCCAACACCTAAGACTTGATGGTTGTTCGAGAGGCATATGCAATACCCTGACCCATCAGCTCAAGCGCCGATTTTGCGGTTCTTCCCGTGGCATCCTGGTTTTGGACGACCTCGACGAGGGGGAAGGATGTCACGATAGTCACTAGATGTGACTCGAAGTAGTGACGTAGCTTCCTCCTGGTGATGAGGACAGCATATAGAAGCTTCTGGATTTGGTGGTAGCGGGTCTTCAAGTCAGATAGGACTTCGCTGATGAAGTACACAGGGTGCTATACTTTGAGGGCGTGCCCCTCTTCTTCCCGCTCTACTACCAGGGCGGCACTGACCACTTGCGTGGCGGCCATGATGTAGAGCAAAAGGGGTTCTCCCTCAGTAGAAGTAACAAGGATCGGGGCCTTCATCATGAGTTGCTTAACCATGTCAAGTGTTTCCTGGGCCTTGGATGTCCATTCGAAGTGATCGGCCTTCTTCAGAAGTCGATAAAGGGGGAGACCTCGTTCGCTGAGGCGTGAGATGAAGTGGCTGAGCGCGACGGGGCACCCTGTAACTCACTGCACCCCTTTTATATTTTGAATCGGGCCCATCCTTGTGATAGCTAAGATCTTCTCCAGGTTGGCTTCGATGCCATGCTCAGAGACGATGAAACCAAGCAGCATGCCCCTTAGGACCCCAAAAATGCACTTCTCGGGATTGAGTTTGATGTCGTTTGATCGGAGTTTTACAAAGGTATGCTCAAGGATCAGCTATGAGGTGGTCGGCCCGTTTGGATTTGACCATGATGTCATCAACGTAGGCCTCAACAGTCCACCCGATGAGGTCCCCGAAACACTTGAGCATACAACGCTGGTACGTGGCCCCAGCGTTCTTCAGACCGAACGACATTGTGACATAGCAGAATGATCCGAAGGGGGTGATGAACGATGTTGAGAGCCAATCAGACTCTTTCATCATGATCTGATGGTACCCGGAGTACGCATCAAGGAAGCAGAGGGTTTCGCACCCTAAGGTAGAGTCGACTATTTGGTCAATGCATGGCAAAGGAAATAGATCCTTTGGGCATGCCTTGTTGAGACCCATGTAGTCAACACACATCCTCCATCTCCCATTCTTCTTTCATACAAGGATGGGATTGGCTAACCACTCTGGGTGGTATACTTCCTTGATGAATCCAAATTACCAAAAGCTTTGTGATCTCTTCACCGATGGTCCTGCGTTTCCCCTCGTCGAATCGACGTAGGCGTTGTTTCACCGGCTTGGAGCCTAGATGAATCTTCAAGGTGTGCTTGGTGACTTCCCTTGTGATGCCTATCATGTCCGAGGGTTTCCACGCAAAGATGTCTTTGTTGGCGCGGAGGAAGTCGACGAGCGCGCTTTCCTATTTAGAGGAAAGCGTGGTGCCAATGCGTACCACCTTGCCATCGGGGCTGCCAAGATCTATGAGGACCTCTTTGGAGCCCTCACATGCTCGAAAGACCCAGTCGACTTCTTGGGGTCGGGCACTTCTTCGGTGACCTCTTTTTTATGGCGGCGAGCTCTCTGGAGGCGACATTTGCCGCGGCGTGATCGCAACACTCGACCTCGCACTCATAGGCACATTGGAAGGAGGTGCCGATGGTGATGACCCCACCAGGGCCTGGTATCTTTAGTTTGAGGTAGGTATAGTTGGGGACGGCCATGAACTTCACGTAGCATGGTCGTCCCAGGATGGCGTGGTAGGTTCTAGGAAACCCGACCACCTCGAAGGTGAGGGTTTCCATCCTATAATTGGATGGATCCTCGAAGGTAACGGGCAGATCGATCTGCCCAAGTAGCACAGCCTACTTTCCGGGCACGATGCCGTGGAAAGGTGCTCTGGTTGGGCAAATGCGTGTCTAGTCGATGCCCTTTTCGTCGAGCGTCTTGGTATACATGATGTTGGATGGCAGGTGTTCTAACCACGCTCGTGTCGAATTGGCCAAGAACAGTGGAAGGTTGTGAATAATGAAATTGTCATTATCTGCACCACCGGCTTGGCAGGCAAGCCGATAGTCTTTGAGCCATAGTCCGGGGTTTGTTTCCCTAGATTACTTCAGGATATTGGTTGGGGGCGGTACCTTGGCGGGAAGGCAGCGTTGAGGATGTGTCGGCCAAAGGCCTAAGGCCCCGGTAGGCCGGGGCTCGGGCTTAGGTCATCGCCGCTGTTGTAACATCCTCCACCGTGAGGGTGGTAGCCGCGGCTAGCTCCCTCTCTCAGGTCGTCATAGGCACGTCTGCCGGCGTCGAGGGTGTTGCGTGCATCACGGTTGTGGCCGTGACACTGACGCACCGGGACCATGGTGCACTGCTTGCTTCCTTGTGGCTCCTGGTGGACCGATGTGTCCCTGCCGAGGTGCTCCAAGGGTGTGCACTAGCTGGCATCGAGCTCACGTCGCCGAGACAACGAGCTTTTAGCCTGCTGTGCCACTGCACGCTCGAGCAGTGTGAGAAACTCGTGGTGAGTCCAACGATCCTTGGGCGTTGTAGCCTCTGGAAGACCATGGAGCAAGGCCACCGTAGCAGCGATGTTCTGGCTTCCCTAGGCGAAGCAAGGAAGGGCTTCATCGTCAGCGATGATCCTTTGGTTCACGTCGTGGGCCAAGGCGCATGTGTGCCCGCCGTCTCCGTGGCGCTCGATTTCCCGATCGAGCTCTACACATTCCTGCTCGAGCTAGAGCCACGCTTCCTCTGTCTCTCAGTGTCAGGCTTTTAGCTGCTCCACCCACATGTGAGGTGGGGCCACTGTCTCCCCCTTGGCCTCATCGCCGAGGTTGTTCACCGGGGTATCCTCTTCCTCGTGAATGCTTTTGACGTGTCCCTCGGGGACACCCATGATGAAACATTCATGGGAGGGATGATGGCTTCCCCTACTGGAGTCAGAGCCAGAGAGCGACTCTGGCTCCTCTGCTAAGAGTTCATGGAAAGATTTCGTGACATGTTCGATTACCCCCACAAATTCATCGTTCGTGGGAGGTGGGACCATGCGTTGTGCCACAAGGTGGCTAACGGTTGTCGTGGTGTTGCGGAGACCGAATAGAAGCACTGTCGGGGCGCTTCATATGAGGTGTTCTAGAGAGAGGGGTCCCCCTCTGGCTTGCCATGCCATGACATTGACATCAGAGAAGGCGAGGCAGCACGGGTCCTCCATGGACGGCTAGGGTCCCAGGGAGACGCCGACCTAGCGCTCAAGCCTCCCGTAGTCAAGGCCGATGGAAGGGACAGGTTGGATGGTGGCGTGAGCCAATGCCAACTCTCCTCCCACCATGATGATGAAGTTCAGGTCCCCAAAGCACATGTGTGCGCCTGGGACCCAGCTGATATCATGGCTAGCCATCCATGGCCTAATGTTAATGTCGGAACGCGCAAAGGCCCCCTACCTGGCGCGCCAACTGTCGGTGTTTCGAGTAAACACCAACGAGTAAATTTGTTTATTTGCACGTCTGGCCTGGATGGTGTGCTAAAAAGACACAAGGTTTATACTGGTTCGGGCAGAATGTCCCTACGTCTAGTTCGTAGCTGTTGCTCGTTTTATTTGCACTAAAAGGTTCGTAGTAGGGGTTACAAATAGGTGAGAGAGGGACAGGTCCCAAGTCTCAGATGGAAAGGTTGAAAGGGCACTGAGAGCTTGGTTGCTGCTCAGCTATGTGTTATGTGATGCGTGGAGTGTTCTATTGATTTGTCCCCTTAGTGGGGTGCCCTGCCTTCCCTTTTATAGACCAAGGGAAAGCAGGGATTACAAATGGGACAAAGAAGAAAAACCAGAGGCAAAGAAGGTCCTTCGAAGGTGTTGGGTCTGCCTTTTCCTCTGAGCAAGCCTTGCTGACATGGGAGATAGTGCCAGGGATAGCACCATCCTAGGCATCTGTCCACTGATGATGCCATGCTCTGGCTTGATCTGCTGTTGATCCACGACCCTACGGGGAGTGGATGGCGTAGTGACCGCACGTCTATCATTGTAGAGGATGTGAGTCTCCTCCTGGACCATAGTGGTTGTCGTATTCTTCCATCAGGATCTATGCCCAAGGGCAAATGGTGGCGCCCACAACACTGTTTGGGCTCTAACATGCCTGGAAGGGCTTTAAAGCGCCCATCTTGTCACATCCTAATGGTACTTCCTATAGGTGTGCAGGGTATGGTCCTCGGTATTATAGTTGACTTTACTGCCTTGCCTTATCTGTGCACGTAGTTATGAAGGAGCAGTGTGCAGATGTCAGGCAAGGCGGAGCCAGCTCCCGGACATCGGGCGAGGCGGAGTCTGCTCTTAGACGTCGGGCGAGGTGAAGCCAGCCCCTGGACATCGGGCAAGGTGAAGCCAACCCCCGAACATTGGGCGAGGCGGAGCCAGCCCCCGAGGGTCGGGCGAGGCGGAGTCTGCCCTCAGACATCGGGCGAGGCGAAGCCAGCCCTCGAACATCGAGCGAGGCAGAGTCTTCCCTCAGACATCGGGCGAGGCAGAGCCACCCCTTAGGAGTCAGCTTGGGGCAGGGCCCATGGTCTTGGGGGATGGACGAGGAGTGACCCGGCAAGTGGTGTAGTTGCGCTATTGATCGCGCGAATGAACCAACATTCGACAGTCATTAGCTCATCCTCTTTGGGTACCCTAATATTGGTCCCCGACAACTAGTGAAGATGAAGTAAAGGATATGATCAATTATCGTTCTTTGCGTCAACCATATAAGAGATTATGATAAGAATTGGTTGATAGATTGAGTGAATATTTCTAATTTGATTGGTCAACCACCCCGAGGGCTTCATCTCACCACCAAGTACCTACATCAACATCCTAAGCACACTTTGGTACCCAACTCTTGTTGGGTCCTTTTGAGTTAGTCAAAAAGTGCTTAGGCACCCAAATGGCTTTAACACTAGTTTGCGGTGAACTCATCACCTTGCTAGTGCTAACTCCATTTGTGACATTCCTAAGCACATTATCATAACCAAATGTGTTTGGCTTAGGAATTTCACCATTTGGGCAATCATAGCTTAGATGCTCCTTTCTTCTATAAGCATAGCATATGCGGCCTTGATTTGCTCTATGCTTCTTTTTGCTTGTTGGGACACCTATCAATCATGTGCCCCATCTCATTGCATCCATAGCATCTTCTTGTCATAACTTTGGCCTTCTTTCTTGCCTCTTTGTACAAGGGGCAATTCTTAGTAGGATGGCCTAACTTTTTGCACATGAGACAAGCACTTGGGTCATGACTCTTCACTTGCTTGGCCACCTTGGTAGAAGCCTTTTTAATCGGCGGCTTCAACCTTGTCGGCCCAACTTTTGTGTGGACACAGCCCACTCATGTCCATACAATCCACAACCATAGCATAATCTTTTTCCAAGTTTCTTATTCTTGGTTGCTTTGACATTGCTTGAGTTGTGATTCTTGTGTTGGGTTTTGGAGGGAGCAAGGTTTGAACCCTTCTCAAGCTTCTTCACCATGTTATCACGGTTATCTTGAGAAGGTTGTGCTTCCTCCTTACCCTTCAACCAAATCACATCATTTCTTACCCTTTGTACTTCTTCTTTGAGCTCATGACTTTCTAAGAGATTTTGCTCAATCAAAGATTGGCTTGCTTGAGAAGCACACTCATTAGTACAAGTAATATTTAATTGAGATGGTGTACAAGTGAGTGTGTGTGAGAGGTTGAGATGATTTTACCGATGTGATCACAACCTCATGAGCTACCTCAAGCATGATATGTGATTCTATTAACTTTTCATGTGAGCACTTGAGATGAACATAGTTAGTTTGGAGAACATTGTATTTGCTTGATAGTTCATCTAGTCTTGTCTTGAGCTCAATGTTGTCCTTTTCTAGTTGTGACACACTAGAAGAGGAGTTAGTAACTAAAGCATGCTCAATTGACAATTTTTCATACCTTTCATTCAATGCCTTTAGTTCTTCTAACTTGGAGATGAGAAACTTTTCTTGCTTTTGAAGTGATTGTTCTTGTTTCTCATTCTCTTCTTCAAGCTCATCATTCTTTTCAACTATATTTATGATAATGAACTTGTCTTTGCGGTTGAGATGATCAAGGTTATAGTTGTCTTCAACTTCAACATCACTTTCATCTTGATCATCCACTTGTGCTATCTCCTTTAGTTGATCTTTCTTGGAAGCTTTCTTCTTGCTTTTCTTAGCCATGAGATAGAAGTGATGAGTGCCTTGAGATACTGAACATGATTCATCACTTGGCCTCCACCGAGCTTGATCATCATCACAAGAGTCTGTTGTCTGTTTTGCTATCTCAGCAATACTGGACACGTCCGGTATGGATACCGTACACATCCGGTATATGTAGCCAGATAGCACAACATCTACGGCTTGCACTTTTTGCTCTAGCTCGGTGTGCTTGAGGTCTTGTGGGGCCTCTTCACTGCATGAAGATTCAATGGACATGTTACCCATTGACTCGAGCTCATATGCCTCATCACATTTGGACTTTCCATACAAATTGACAAGTCTAGTCCAAATGAGATGAGCACTCTCTGGAGGTGCTTGTCCAAATGAGATGAGCACTCTCCGGAGGTGCTTGTCCAAATGAGATGAGCACTCTCTGGAGGTGCTTGCCTCATCTAGAACCACTACACTCAATGTACTCAAAATGACATTAATTGCATGAGCATTAAGTTGCACACATCTCTCTTCCTCTTTTGGAATATATTTGTAGTTGCTCCAATCAAATATAGGAAGAGGGATGCTTGCATTTACAATATGCTCAACAAGAGGACTAATAGCCCCAAAGGCATTGAGTACATGAATTGACCAAGATAGAAAGTTTGAACCATCATTTTGGAGAAGCACCGGCTCTGACTCGTTAGGCGTCGACATCCTTTTTCTCACGGCGGTGAAGCTTTTAGTGAGTCCTTGCTCTGATACCAATTGAAAGAACCAAGGATGCCGCCTAGAGGGGGGTGAATAGGTGTTTCTAAAAATCCAACCCTTCAAAATGCGGAAACGATTAGTGTTGGATTGGAAACTCCTAAACAGAGAAATAAATCTCTCACGAGTTAGCCACTGAGTAAATAACAAGTGATAAATAAAATTAGGAGCCACAAGACTGCAACAGGAGGATTAATACTAAGAAGAAATAAAAACAGCACAAGCCCCAAATATCAAACACGTTCGGTACTCACGGATTTGCTGGATCAGCTCCCGATTTGCTCCGATTGACTTCTCCTTTCTAACCAAGTTGCTAGCACCTCTTAATGACCTGTCAACAAGCTCAAGCAACACAAGTAGATCACAAATGCTAAGTGAAAAGAAAGATCGAGACACAAAAATTGTTTTACCAAAGTTCAGCCTCGGTCGAGACCAGCTCTAGAGGACCACCAAGGCCACTCTAGCTAGAGTCTTTTCCAACTCCTTTTCCTCCTTCCACTAGTTAATTTCGTCCCTTGATGCGGTGGAATCGAACCGTTACAAACTTCCTGAGGCACACCACAAGCTCTTAGGTGCTCTCTGGCGATGCCTAGTCATCTAGGACCGAAGAGTCCAAGAGTAACAAATGCAAATCATAAGATCGACAAATATGCACAAGTGCTCAAGGGTGGCTTGCTCTCAATTTGAATATCACTCAAGCCACAAGATGGATTTTGCAAGTTTAAATCAATCACTCACTAAGAGAGGGTTGGAGAGTGTTCTCAAGACTCAAAAATGTGTATGGAAGTCAACAGAATCAGCAGCCTCCAAAGGTGGAGGCTAAGGGGTATTTATAGCCCCTTTGAAAAACTAGCCGTTGGGGAATACCGGACACGTCCGGTATCCTACACAGCGCCAATGATCACTATGTCAGTGACACAAGTGAGGCGTTGGAACTCCCGACGTTTGACAGAACTCTCGACCCTCGGAACTCCCGATGTTAGTCAGAACTCCCGACGAGCAAACTCGAGAATACCGAAGAAGTTGCTGCGGCCATGCCAATATCGGACACGTCCGGTATCTAGACCTGCAGCAGAGTGAGTTAGCACTTGGCTCTCTCTTTCACTCAAACCTCACATGGGTTGGCTTGAGCACTTATGAATAATTATCTATCTACATGATGCATCCCTCTTAATAGTATGGCAAACCTGTATTAACTCAAGATCAAATAAAATCAGAGTTGAGTCGCTTGAGTTGATTTCCTTCAAACCAAATGCCATAGCCTTGAATCATCATCAAGTGAGGGTGTCAACAAGTCAATTTTGATTTTCTCCTTGAGCATAGCCATCTTGAGCCTATGACTTGATTCCATTCAATGAATGTGAGTTAACTTCAAATGTATCAAGTCATTTCACAATTTAACCAATGTGTTTGATCCTCCATTTTAATGTAACAATCATAGTTTGATTGGTACCTCAACTAAATGCAAGTACTTCCTTCTTCACCCTAGCTAGGTTTGTCGGTCACCAAGCCATCGCTTGCCCTTCACCCTTGCTTAGTACCTCAAAGCCTTTCCTTGCTATCTTCACCATCTCAAGCCATCAAGTCAGACTTGGTGTTGAATCATTCATCAAGATCATTTGTATAAATGTCTTTCAATGTAGCAAGCTTTACAAAGTGAGACCATTTCATATGCAATCCCTCATGTCTCTTTAATTATTTGTCAACGAGCTTGCTTTCATATGAATCACCGAAATCCCACAATAAATAAGCCTTGCACGAATTACATTTGCATTGTTGTCTTGTGTTTGAACTAGATTGTTTATACAACAACACATCACTTTGGCTTTCATCAATTGCCTATGAGATAACCCTTTTCCTGTCCAACACTTAGCAAATGGATTAGACCTTTAATCATGTTGTCATTCAATCATCCAAAACCCAATAAAGGGCTTGATGCACTTTCAAATGTAAACCTGAGGATGGAGGCATCCGAGCTTGCTTGGGAGAGCCTTGCTTGTGGGTCCGCTGAGCGTCTGATGCATCCGAACGCACGGGCACAAGCATTATCATAAAAACAAAGAATAAAAGCAACTATGATGGACCTTTGAACCCTTGACTCTTCCCTATAAAATAAATATTTCCGCTATCAAACTATTGAAGTGATTTTGATTAAGAACAAAACTTATCTTCAGGACAACTATTGGGTTCGAACATGGTCGTTGTTGCATAAGGAGGAAGAAACAAGAAAGAACATGAAAAATGGTTACAAATTTTTAGAGACAACGACCATGGAGATCTTTGCTAAGTTTGCATGGAAGTTCTCCAAGTTGTATGCATACACCAGTGTCATCTCCTCAACATGGGCTATTACATGGAAAATAGACCGAGGTCTCCCATCGTAATCAGTATTTACTTGACATATTGGTAACTAACTCCTTGTCAACTTGACTCCTATTGGTATTTCTTAATGCAAACAGAAGGATTCTACAAGCGCGTACGTCTCGGCTCCTCTACAAACAAGGTGGCATAGAACTGTGCAATAACCTCAGAATTCCAGGGATGCTAAAACTCCATGAGCTAGTACACATCGGTGGGCTAACAGGTGGCAATGGCATCATCAAGAGAGGGCTTCGGTAACTCTCTAACATGTGTCCAATCAATCCACTAAGACTTAGATATAACTGGGTTTCTAGAGAGGATCACACTAGTATAGAAGTCAAGCAGAAGTATAGTGTGAAACCTGTGATCATATGGGCAACTCTCTGGCTAACTCCTAGGATCAATCCTCCTCTGCTCCCTAGCTCTCTTAGTCATACCCTTAGCCTTGTAGTTCACTCTAGCAACATAGTTGGGTACCTTGGTACTATGCACCTCAAGCATACCAAAGTGGATGTTGTGAGCTGGCTGCCCTCCCTAAGGTGGAAGCTGAACTAGAGGTGCCTCCTCCTCCTCCTCTATCTCTTGCTCATCATCTGGACTATCATCATCATCTAATCTTCTGTCAGTGCTCTTTCTTTTCCTGTGCTCAACTCTGAAATCCTCAGTGTCATCATCATCAGAAGAGGGGCTGCTGCCATCACCACTCTCTCTGTACTATGGAGCACCTCTAGTAGCTAAAGTAGGTCTCCTACTGCTCTCCTCCTGATTGAACCAATGATGCATGTCCTGCCTTGCCTTTTTGTACTTCTCAAAAGCTAGTCTGTCATGCTATGCCTTGGACCGAGGCTCGAGCCTGCCATCTTTGTGTCTCCCCATACCTTGCTGCCCTGTATCCAAATAGGCATACCATAAAGTCTCAGATACATGTCCCAAGTCATAAGCTCAAAATGTATTTTGGACATAGAATCCTTTGTCCATAGTTTTCCATTCACCTAGACAATCCACTGCCAATAGGTTTGAAAAATACAGAGACAAAAGATACTAGGCCTATAATACAATAATCGACGTGAATTGAATCACGGGGAGCATAAATCCTGCTCTGCTGGCTAATACCGGACGTGTCCAGTATACTCACGCAGCAGCCCTAGCCAGAGGCCCCTTGGTTCAATCCATCACCATTTCAATCCAAACTTTGGGGATAACTTCTACAACATCATTGCAGCAACTCTACCAAAGGAATCGACGAATGAAGCCATATCCAGTAGATCGGATGAGTTTTGAGATTTGAAATACCTAGGATGGGGAACTTGAAACCAAAGTCAAATCCAACATGGAGATCCTTGATTCTTGCTGCGGTGGCACTCCAATCCTTCTCCCTTTTCTCGCCTTCCTTTTTCTTCGCTTGGCTACAGTCCAAGGAGGCAAATGTGGTTGTTGCAGTGGCTGCAAAGGGCTTGCGTGCTGCTACTGTGGAGGCAGGCGAGGGCACGTGGCAAGGAGGAGGAAGCAATGGCCGGCGAGGAGGCAATGTGGCTGCAAGGGGAGGCTGGCCGATGGCATAAGGAGGCCGAGCCACGGCGAGCACTATGCTGGAGCGAGAGCAGGGGAGAGTGGAGGCGGCGCTAGATGCTTATGGTTGGAGGAGAAGAATGGGCCACATAGACATAATGAATCACAAGCTTCTGAGTAGGTGGCACAAGCATTATCATAAAAACAAAGAATAAAGGCAACTATGATGGACCTTTGAACCCTTGACTCTTCCCTATAAAATAAAGATTTTCCGCTATCAAACTATTGAAGTGATTTTGATTAATAACAAAACTTATCTTCCGGACAACTATTGGGTTCAAACATGGTTGTTGTTGCATAAGGAGGAAAAAACAAGAAAGAACATGAAAAATGGTTACAAATTTTTAGAGACGACGACCATGGAGATCTTCGCTAAGTTCGCATGGAAGTTCTCTAGGTTGTATGCACCACCAGTGTCATCTCCTCAACATGGGCTATTACGTGGAAAATAGACCGAGGTCTCCCATCGTAATCAGTATTTACTTGACATATTGGTAACTAACTCCTTGTCAACTTGACTCCTGTTGGTATTTCTTAACGCAAATAGAAAGATTCCGCAAGCGCATGGAATTACCATTGTAGCTTTCACCCGGAAGTATTTAGGGTATCATATTTTTCACAGGGAACGGAGGTACTTCTTCTAGCTAATTCATCCAAGGACAATACAAGGGTAAAGTTTGAAAGGGTAGAGATGGATTCCTAAGGCTTTAGGGTCTAAGGACAGATAAACTTTACTCCTACTTGCTTACTTTGGGCACCGGCGTACGCTTGATCTACCAAGTGATACCGGCCTACGGCTCTACGTCGTACCTGAACATGGGGGATTACAAGGGACGGATAGGGCTGTCACCACCTGCCGCCTACCCCTCAACCAGAGGGCACGAGGCAAATGAATGTAGCATCTAGCCTAGACACCACGTCTACGCTATCGACTACTACTCTAGCGTTGCGCAGGGTTATCCGTATTTATCAGGCCCTCTACTAGAGCATACGCCATGGGGACGGATGATGAACCCGCAAACAAGTAAGTGTAAAGCTTCACTAATCAAAAGACTTATTTCCATAAGAACCACGAACACTCACTTAGCGGATGCTCCATTGAGGCACAAGTGTTTGTCGAGGTACAAGCTCGGGGAGACACCGACAAGTCCGGCACTTCCCCATACTCTTCCCTCACATATGTCCCAAATACACAACTCTACTAGCTATGGCCTAAGCATTGGAGTGATGCTCGAGTGTGGTGCTCTTTGTCTTGATGTGTTGTTCTTGAAATGTGGAGCTCTAGCCCTCTCTTTATTCTAGCTAGAGGTCGGTTTCGGTGGAGATAAACACGGAAACCTCCCGAACCGACCCCTAGGGCCATTGATTGCACCGCCTGTGCATGGTGGGGCCGAGCGGAGCTAGGGGCGGTGCGCCCACACCCCTGGTGTGGCCGCACTAGGCCTAGCCCGCCTTAGCACCGCCTTCACGCTGTGGGCTGCTGGCTGGGCCTAGATTGCTCCCACATCAATGCTTGGCCTAGTTTTGATGTGTAGGTAGGCCTTCTTTCTTTATTCCATTACGCATTTCTAATTTATGCTTCTCTGGATTGTGCCTTTTGATGTGTTTTTCTATGTATTCCATGTATATGTCCTGAAAACGATCAACTCACCAAAACTTATGGAATATGTTAGTGTAAAAAACCCTATTTACTAAGCTTTGACATTTGTTTGTATGGATTTTGTGTAAAGTTGGCGTGTGAAAATATGAGTTAAGCACCGCCAACAAGCTTCCCCACACTTAGTCCTTTGCTCGTCCTCGAGTAAAGTTAAGGACTAAGATGGGTCATCTCCTTGATATGACACTTGCATACTAGTTATTCCAGGCTTCACCTGCACTTGTTAACTTTGAAGTGTCTACCGCATTATCTTGGGTGATTGAATAATGGAACAGCATGGATTAAAATCCCCTTGCATCAATCTGTTCAAAAACTTGGGTTTTCATATGATTTTAAAATGTAAACATAGCTTTGCTCCTCTAATGATTCTCTCGGATCACTCATATATGTGTTTGGTTTCTACCAAGGCATATCATAGTGTTGCCTTGTTTCTCTCCTACTTCTAAAAAGCTTATATGGATCTTTGGGTAGGGAAACATATGAAGGCATACTTACTCTGCATATTTTGTTAAGTCAAAGCTTGGATCCAAGGAGAAAAGATCTCATACCCTTAGATCAAGAAGTGCAAGTGTGTGGATAAAACAATTCTAAATCTATACTATACTCCTTTTGTAGATATGATCTCTCTCTAGCTTTTTATTTTGAGACATTGCTATCATCATTTTCTTTTTCTTTTTTTATATATATGAGCCTTCATGTGCTCATCTTTTTTTAACAATACCTTGGGGCGTTCAAGTGTCCATATTTGTTTCTTTTTCTTCTTGGAGATCCATGTGTCCATATATTTTTTTTCTTTTTCATACTTTTGCATAGTCCATGTCTTTTAAACCACATATTAAGAGAGATCACTATTTTGTAGAACATGGAGTATTTACCTAACAAACATTTTTTGTCTACTCCTAGTGTAGGAGCAGAGTTTTGGGTGGATGGATGCATGTTTTAGCGTATTCCTAGTGTAGGAATAGCTTATGTATGTGGGTGTACGTGATCTTTAACTTGGGGCATGATAACTTTCTCAACAAGGGTTAACAAGACTTGACAAAACTTAATGCAGAAATAAGTAGTATAATTTTTTGGAGGTTTTAAGTTCTAAACACTAGATCTGGCTTTGGTAGGAATTTGAACATCATTGAAGAGCATGCTATTTGAATTTTGATTTTTTTTGTGAAATAAATCCCATGTTCTTTGCATAAGAGAGCACGGTTCATTTTCATCCTACTATATCACATATTCCAAATTCCAATTACTTAGATAACATGGGTCCCTATCATAGTTTGTTCACAAGTTATAGGAATATTAGTAAGGAATAAATAGTATGCAAATTTAATCAAAGGATAGCATGGAGATTGAGCATCATATTTTCAATTTGTTCAATTTTAAACTTTCAAAATTCAGGAGAGTTGAGGGTTTGCACAAACTACCGTTGAAGAGAAGGAGCTGAGTTTTGGCTAAACCAAAAAGTTCAGCCAATCCTCTCTTGAGCCATTTGTTCTGTCCTTCTACATCTTGGATCAGTCGATATTTGTGCAATGTGTTGGTGGGAGATCTCGAATATGTGTTTGTCATGATTGAGAGATCTCACCCACACTTATTGTTGTACCTGTTTATTTAATCAAAGAAAAACATAGAAGGAAACAAACAAAGGCTCTACCGGTTTGAGCACCGGGGAGGCTAAATTATTTTATTATTATTGTTATTATTAAAAAATTATTATTATATTATTAGTAGTATTATTATCTATTAATCTATTTCATTTTTTTAATTATTTGTTCACCAAACTTTGTATACCCAAGCAAGGCTAACGTAAAGTTCACAAAATAAACCTAGCCTTGATTCATCTCCAACATGAGTTACCTCCATTGTTTATGAAAGTAAACACTCAAAGTTCATTAATCAAAATTCAACACCAAGTTAAATTTTTGATTAAATAAGGCCATGTTAACCTAAGCACCATGCTTAATTTAAAAAAGGCCTATGGATGTACTAGCTTAATACACCCAATCCAGAGCTTACAACATAAACAAGGGAAGCATGAACTTGCATGATCAAGTTGTGTTCTTATGAAGACAAATATGAGTAGAAGAGTTTGGTGATTATTTATTTACCTTTGCATACCTAAGCATATTTTACTAACAGCATATGTGGATGAAGATTTTGAAGTTGCTGCAACGATGGCTTGTATATGGTTCATCTCAGGTTATCACCAAGGCTAGTCCACACACACAACTAGTGTGTGTGGACCATGGGCCTTAGTGACAGCAAAGGTCTATGAGAGAATGCTCTTCTCTCTCTTCTTCTTCTCCTTTTTCTTTTTTTATATCATTTCTCTCTCTCATTTTTTTATTTTCTTTTCTCTCTATTTTTTTAGCTTTCTCTCTCTTTTTTCTTTAGCAAGGCAGAGCTACATCATTTTTTTGGATGGCATTTGGTATGGATGGAACTTGTAGTGAGACTCTCACCATCCTCCCCCACACTTGGACTTTTGTGTAAAAGTCAAGTGTGTAGAGTCAGGGCCTCCTCTTGAGTGTGTTCCATCACCAAAGAACATCGATGTGTATGGTTGATGCAGTTCCTCATGTTCTCAAGCATTGTACGTCCCCTCTTCTTCTTGATCTCTTCCTAAAAAGGTTAACCAAGAATACCCAAATGTTCAGACTAACTTGACAACATGCTCTTGCTTTTATTGAAGGAGAATTGTTTTTATGATATTCATTATTATTAAACAAAAATTTATGATAATCTAGGGTATCTCCTGGTAGTGCTTAATTTATGGTCTTAAGCTTGACCACGAGAACTTCATCTTGCAACTATCATTGGTAGTGTAGTTCCCAGCTTCACCACCAATGATGAGGACATCACCATGCTGGACACACCGACGCCATGGTCTTCCCCAAGTTGCAATTCGTTTTCAACTCAGCTGCCACGTCGCCCTTGGATTCAGCAGACACGTCGTCACTGTTTCGGTCATAACTTTCTCATACGACATTGAAACGGACCGTTCTTGGATGCGTTGGAAAGGGGACGACGACGCCGTCGTTTTGTATCTGGTCCTAGCTCCAGAAGGTCCGTGGATCATTCGGTGTGACCACGGCAATGTGCTGCATCACCTATTTGGGCCAACTTGGCCATGTATCGTGTCGGGCCTTAAGCCCAAGTTGTGGGCGCCCAACCCCTGGCCGTCCCCAACCCTAGGTCGAGTCTTAGACTATAAACACAGCCGACGCCGCTGCTACACAATTGGGTTTTGTTTAGAGTTTAGTTTTCCATCGAGAAACTAAATCGTTCATTGTAACTGTGGTGACAAATCCTTTTACAGTGATCCAGGGCCCCTGTTCTTGATCTCCTCCACTGTGTCGATTAGTCCTTTGGAACCGAGTTCTAGAACCCTCTATTGATATTCGTGTCATTCATATTTGCAATATCAGATTGCGTGTTTTACCTTCTTGCTTGTGCTCTTCGATTCACTTGCAGGAAAAGCCTTCTTGGCGAGGTCAATCAAGTTGTGCTTGGTTGATAACCAATGGAGCAGTGGTGTAACGGTTGCAAGGTTTGAATTGCGTCTGATTTGAAGCCGGATCGCCAACGTCGAGGTCTCCACAAATCGAACTTACCGGCTACCTCTTGGAAGATCGGGCCTGTACTCATCAATTGGTATCAGATATTTCAGGTTTACCACGAGGTATAATCTCGTTTGCCTTAGATTCGTATTTGTTCATTACCTAGAGTCTACAAAAAGCCCAAAAATATTTCAATTTCCGCTGTCCTATCGCCCTTTGTGCCTTTGCAATTTCGTTTCAGATTCGTGTTGTTGAGTTTGTGTCCGTGGTCGAGTCTTGTTGCTGGTTTAGGATTGTGTTCATGGTCGTAGTTCAATCGCCCGTTGCTGTGATTTTTGTTTTCCGCCGCTATCCCATCCACCGTTCCGACACAACAAGTCGAAGCCACCACATTACTCGACTTGCCCCGCTAGCCACCTTGTGTAACTTCTCGCCGCCGCGTAAGCCCTAGACAGGTTGCCAGCCGCTCTTATTTTGCCTGCATCGCAGCCCTCCTTACATCATCGGGCGAATATCTACTGCTGTTAGTCACAGTGACGATCCTGTGATCGGTGCTAGAGTTTCGGGACGCTTTGCCCTAACTGTCGCCGCCGTGTTGTGCCTCCCGAAAAACATACCTTGAGATACCTTCGGTAAAACAGGCATAACTTTTCGCTCGTTTATCCGAAAAATCTGAAATTTTTTCAGCAGCTTCTTGACACCATTTGGAGCCGACCCAAACTCGGCTTCGCCCTGTTTGGTTTCATCAGAATTGCCAAAAAAATCGGAAAAATATAGAAAAAAAATTGTCAAAGTTTTTGCACGCTTTTCAGAGAACGTGCTGAATTTCTATAGACCACATCCCACCTCAGTTGTAGGTGCCAATTTTTGTTGTTGCATCTTTTGTGATCCTTGTTCAGAGAAAAGTATATAAAAAATAGTAAAAAAAAAGTAAAAAAGTTCGTTTCCTATTAGTGCCTTTTGGAAAAAAAAAAAGGAGAAATCCGAGAAATCTGGGCTGCTTGTTCCGTGAGTTCTTTCGATCGTCCTTTGTTTTCACCTTGTTACGCTACGTCTCGTCACGTCTTAGCCAGCACCTGTGATTTGTACTTTGGATCCGGATTGAACAATCATTAATCTGCATTCGTTAATTGCTAATCCTTGCTGTCATATTGTGTGCCTACCCATAGCTCCAAATATTCTTCTATCGCCACAGTTCATCTTGCCATTTATTACCCACGCCTCCACAGCAGTTGCTTCGCCACTTTGGTTTTGCTCCTGTTTGGCGTTGGTAAGAATATCTGAGCAAGACGGTGGTAAGCCGCTTGTGATTTTGCATTCCACTTTCACCACCATCACCACCACCACCACTTGTTTCCTTTTAGTTGATAGGGATAATATTTTGGTGTTGTCTTTTGTATCTTCTAACCATGGCGGGAACTCCGACGGACTTCAATGAGTGCGTGTCAAGGCGAGCTTACAACGTTCATGACCGAACAACGCAATGTTATGACCGAGTGACGACGCATAACGTGAACAATCTGGTCACCCGCATTGAACAACTTGAGCAACGCCCTCCACCTTATCGTCTTGATGATGATGAAGATCGGATGCTTTTGGTGATGAAGATCATTATCTTGACGGTGGTGCCGTCGCCGCCTCAACTTCAATCGTCAGCGGTATGGAAGGTAATAATCATGGTACTAATGATCCTTTTGCTAAAATTAAATTTAGTCTACCTCCTTTTCTTTGGTAATGTTGATCCGGAGGCATATTTAGATTGGGAGCTTGCTTTGTTCAACAAAAATTTGATTCTCATAATGTTCCCACCCGAAAGAGAGTTAGACTTGCTACTAGTGAGTTTACTAATTTTGCTTTATTACGGTGGAGTGATCTTTGCAATGCCAATAATGTCTTGCTTTGCCTGCCTCAAACTTGGAATGTTTTAAAGCAACGTATGAAATCTGTTTTGTTCCTCCTTATTACCAACGTGATTTACGTTTGAAACTACAAACTTTAAAACAAGGTAATAAAGGAGTAGAAGCATACTATCAAGAATTTCTTATTGGTTTAGCACGTTGTGGTATAAACGAAGATGATAATGATGCTAGTGCTAGATTTTTTGGTGGTTTAAACCATGATATCTGAACATACTTGATTACAAAGAATGGCGCAATTTTTCCCAATTGTATCATCTAGCTATTAAGGCCGAACGAGAAGTACAGGGACGCAAACAACACCAGCCTTTCAGGTCTAACAATGGGAGGAATTTTCAGCAGCGTTCCGAGCCGGAGACGCCCAAGCTTCTGTTGCACCACGTACCATCTACACCTCCATTTTCTTCCGGGTAAGTAAATTGTCTAATGTGCAGTTTCCATAGCTAAAGAAAGGTGCCACTCCGGGTGCTTCTACTAGCTCCTCCTCGTCCAGCTCTAAAATCATTTGCCACCGATGCAAAGGCATGGGACATGTCATGAAGGATTGCCCCAGTCGTCGCGCTTTCATTGCTACCGAGGATGGATACGTAAGTGCTAGTGATGTTGAAGATGATTTAGCCCTTAACGCTAACATTGATGCGAGATCCCACCGAGGCGATCAAGACAAGAAGGCCATCACCATTGACTCGTGGCTGCTGCTGCCATGCGGACTACCCTAACCTTCTTGTGCAGCGTGTGTTGAGTACGCGTGTGGGACATGACGAAGAGATGAAGATCCAACGCCACAATTTGTTCCACATGTATCTCATTGTGCAGGGTTGTCGTGTTCTCACTATCATTGATGGCGGGAGTTGCAACAACTTGGTGAGTTCAGATTTGGTTGACAAGCTTGGCTTGACCACACGACAACATTCGTATCCATATAAACTTCAATGGTTCAATAATAGTGGTAAGACTAAGGTAACTAAATCAGCGCGCATTAGCTTTTTTCACGAGGCTCTTATCATGATATCGCTGATTTTGATGTTGTCCCTATGCAAGCTTGTTCCATTTTGTTAGGTCGACCATGAGAATTTGATAATGATGCTTTACACCATGGTAGAACTAATACATACACTATCATACATAAGGACAAGAAAATTACATTGTTTCCTTTGTCTCCTACGGATATTATTAAACATGCTAATGAGATTAAAAATAAACCTCCAACAGACATTGCTAAAAATAATGGGATTAAGTTAAAAGGAGGTGCTTTTCTTGCTACAACTTCGCTCTCACTGAGTTATGTGATAATCCTGATGCACCATGTTATACTATGTTTTGTCAACCTTTTATGTACGGTGCATTGCCCGCTTTGTCACTAACCTTTTGTAGGAGTTCACGATGATGGGATGGAGTCGAGGGCGACTCAATTCTAGAAGGAGGGATGATGAGGACATCGCCAAGATGGAGTCGAAAGTCGACTCAATTCGAGAAGGGGAGGATGATGAGGACATCACCATGCTGGACACACCGACGCCATGGTCTTCCCCAAGTTGCAATTCGTTTCCAACTCAGCTGCCACGTCGCCCTCGGATTCAGCGGAACACGTCGTCATTTGTTTGGGTCATAACTTTCTCATACGACATCGAAGCGGGCCGTTCTTGGATGCGTTGGAAAGGGACGACGACGCCGTCGTTTTGGATCTGGTCCCAGCTCCAGAAGGTCCGTGGATCATTCTGTGTGACCACGGCAAGGTGCTGCATCACCTATTTGGGCCAACTTGGCCATGTATCGTATCGTCGGGACCTTAAGCCCAAGTTGTGAGCGCCCAACCCCTGGCCGTCCCCAACCCTAGGTCGAGTCTTAGACTATAAACACAGCCGTCGCCACAAGCTACACAATTGGGTTTTGTTTAGAGTTTAGTTTTCCATCGAGAAACTAAATCGTTCATTGTAACTGTGGTGACAAATCCTTTTACACGATGATCCGGGGCCCCGTTCTTGATCTCCTCCATTTGTGTCGATTAGTCCTTTGGAACCGAGTTCTAGAACCCTCTATTGATATTCGCGTCATTCATATTTGCAATATCAGATTGCGTGTTTTACCTTCTTGCTTGTGCTCTTGATTACGCTTGCGGGAAAAAGCCTTCTTGGTGAGGTCAATCAAGTTGTGCTTGGTTGATAACCAACGGAGCAGTGGTGTAACGGCTGCAGGGTTCGAATCGCGTCTGATTTGAAGCCGGATCGCCAACGTCGAGATCTCCACAAATCGAACTTACCGGCTACCTCTCGGAAGATCGGGCATGTACTCATCAACCAAGCATTGAGCATTATCGTTCAAGCTGTAAGGTCAGTACCACGATGCAACTACGAGATTTACAAAATTTGTGATAAACAAAGGCATCCACAACCATTCTCCTAAAAAGTTTGGAGACGAGGATCAAGAGATGGTTGCGATCGTCGTAGGGGCATGGGGTACTAAGCGTGATCAACTCTAGAGATGCCAAAAGTGAGCATGAAATGCGAGGAAACTCAAAAGAGGAACTTTCATGCTCATTTGTGGAATCATTCATTTTGAGCTCTAGAGTTGGTGCTTCGAGTTTGTCCATGGCCTAGAAGTTTTCTTTCTCGAGGGTTATATCGTGTTGGCCAGAGGGAAATGGCTCGAGTTCGAGCGAGGGTGATGATGGACGTTCAGCTTCACAAGGATGTGAAATGAATGGGGAAATGAACTTCACCTCCTCGAACGGATTATGGTTGGGATATGCTTTGCCATTAGGATTTCTGGGTGAAAAATAGGAATGACAGAAGCAGTTTTCCCAAACTTCTCATCAAGGCTCCTATGGGAAGGTTTTTCTTTGAAAAGTTTTTCAATGGGGTAGCCTATGAGTAGATCGAACTCAAGGATGACATAGATGTGGAAATCTAAGTGAACCTCGGTTTCATCTATTCTGACTGGCACAGCCCTGGCAATCCCACAACACTCAAAGATTAGTCCCGAGGGACTTTTGAAGAGCTTGTTGGTCGAGACTAGCAGCATTTTACCCAAAAGGGTTTCTGCAAGGAATTCTAACATGATGTTAGTCTCGACCATGGGGTTGTGCAGGGCTTATACAACTATTCCCCTTAATGAAAAGGGCATGGTCATGGAAGGTGAAAGAATCCAAATTGCTTCGGAAGAACGTTTCACTTCCATTAACCATTCCTTTGACGGATTTACCCTAGGGGAATCTTCCTCAGAAGGAAGTGTAAGCTTTTTGTGCCCATGGTATTTCGAGGTATTGCCATAATCCCTGAATTCGATAGGGAACTCCGAAGGATGAATTACTCGTTCCTTCGTTGTTCGTGATTCGAGTGAGGGCTCATGAGTTGAACCTAGGGATGGTATGTGTTTGGTTTTGACTAATGAGGACACCTCGACACTTGACGTGTTCTAGTTCTCATGACGGAAGAAGTGTGTCTTTGTAGGAAGTTTTCAAGGAATTTCACTTGCTTTGTCATTGGTTTGTGTGTAAAACGGCCTCCGGCAGTCATGTCTAGGCATAGGTCAGCATCTATGTCAAGACTCGAACAAAAGAGACACAAAATCATGCCATCGGGTAAAGACAAGTCTGGGCTGGCATAAACTAAAGTTGAAAACCTAGCCTAGACTACACCTATAGACTCCTTGTACTGCTTGAAGTCAAGGATTGTCCTTGGTAGAGAGATGATACGAGATATAGGGAAGAATGCAAGACATAACTTGTCCTTAAGTTCATCCCAATCTTCATTTGTGCTCTCTACGGCTTGAGTGTACCATTGATTTGCCTTCTCTATGAGAGAAAAGGGAAACAATGTCCACCTTAGTGTTTCTTGTGTCATCCCTAAGATGCTTAGGCATGAACACATCTCCTCAAAATCATGCAAGTGTTGGCAAGGGTTTTCATCATCATGCCCTGAGAAGGGTAGTGCCCGAAACATGGCTATTAAGCCAGGGTGGAGTATACAACCAGATGAAATTGGTTTTGAAAGTGGTGGCCCCGAGAACTCCCCTTTGAAGTAGAAAGGTTTTGAATAAGAGTTGGCTTCATGATGAAAAAGATGAAAAGAAAAATATTTTGTTTTTATAAAAATAAAAGATACAGATACGAGGATGAACTAGGTTCGAAGAAAATAGCAACCGTTCTCCGGCAATGGTGCTAGAAAGCTTATTGGTATTTCTTAACGCAAACAGAAAGATTCCGCAAGCGCACGGAATTACCGTTGTAGCTTTCACCCGAAAGTATTCAGGGTATCGTATTTTCCACATGGAACGGAGGTACTTCTTCTAGCTAATTCATCCAAGGACAACACAAGGGTAAAGTTGGAAAGGGTAGAGATGGATTCCTAAGGCTTTAGGGTCTAAGGACAGATAAACTTTACTCCTACTTGCTTACTTTGGGCACCGACATACGCTTTGTCTACCAAGTGATACCGGCCTACAGCTCTACATCATACCCGAACGTGGGGGATTACAAAGGACGGAAAGGGTTGTCACCACCTACCGCCTACCCCTCAACTGAAGGGCATGAGGCAAATGAAGGTAGCCTCTAGCCTAGACACCACATCTATGCTATCTATTGCTACTCTAGCGTTGCACAGGGTTATCCATCTTTATCGGGGCCCTCTACTAGAGCATTCGCCACGGGGACGGACGACGAACCCGCAAACAAGTAAGTGTAAAGCTTAACTAATCAAAAGACATAATGCCATAAGAACCACGAACACTCACTTAGCGGATGCTCCATTGAGGCACAAGTGTTCATCGAGGTACAAGCTCGAGGAGACACCGACAAGTTCAGAACTTCCCCGTACCCTTCCCTCACATCTCTCCTAAATACACAACACTACTAGCTATGGCCTAAGCCTTGGAGTGATGCTCAAGTGTGGTGCTCTTTGTCTTGATGTGTTGTTCTTGAAATGTGGAGCTCTAGCCCTCTCTTTATAGTACCTAGAGGTCATTTTCAGTGGAAATAAGCATGGAAACCTCCCGAACCGACCCCTAGGGGCATTGATTGCACTGCTTATGCAACGTGGGGCTGAGCGGAGCTAGGGGCAGTGCACCCACACCCCTGGTGCGGCCGCACCAGGCCTGGCCCACCTTGGCACTGCCTTCACGTTGTGGGCTATTGGCTGGGCCTGGATCGCTCCCACGTCAGTGCTTGGCCCACTTTTGATGTGTAGGTAGGCCTTCTTTCTTTATTCCATTGCGCATTTCTGATTTACGCTTCTCTGGATTGCGCCTTTTGATGTGTTTCCCTATGTATTCCATGTATATGTCCTGAAAACGAAAACGATCAACTCACCAAAACTTATGGAATATGTTAGTGTAAAAAACCTATTTACTAAGTTTTGACGTTTGTGTTGTATGGATTTTGTGTGAAGTTGGCGGGTGAAAATATGAGTTAATCACCGCCAACAACTCCTTGTCGACTTGAATCGAATATTTGAATTATAGATATTTATGCCTTCTGAAAGGAAGTTATGGAACCAGATATTTAACTGTAACAATGCATGAATAGTAACACTATGAAAAAATAAAGTTATGATATATTTATGAGTAAATATTTGTTTTGCACGGGAGAACAAATCCACCTAGTTGATTTTAGTTTAATACAATATTAATAGGACATGGACATTGTTATACTTATATTATAGATGTCATGTCACAAAATAAATTGTGGCTTTTAAATTTTATAAAAGAATAAAACATAAATAGATATATAGCATTACTATTCTTGTTTTCCTTAAATATTTGATAGCTTATTTTCTCCTACTACACAAACATAGTATTTGCTAGTATAAGAGTAATTTAAACAAAACTGATTCGCCATAGAGTAGTTTTACGATAAATAAACCTAACATAAGTGTTGACAACCAAAATAGTCCATTTTGTAAAGTTGTCAAAATGTGAAACGGACTTCACCTTTGTGTTTCTCTCATCGATACGGTCAAAAAACATATATGGAACGTCTAATTCGGAGTCTGGATGAAGGAGTTACGCCCCCAGAAAGAAGCTATGTTATCGGGAGTTCCGACCCAAGTCGGGACTTCCGACTATCGGAAGTTCTGACAGGTGTCGGGACTTCCGGGAAGCCTGAATAAACCTACTCGGGAGTCTAGGGTTATCCCCACATCGGGAGTTCTAACAAAGGTCGGGAGTTCCAATCCAAGTCGGGACTTCCGACAGACCTAACAAAAAACCCTATTCGGATATGGCCTTTTGGATTCCGATCCGAACTATTCTAAACTCATGGGAAACTTGGAAAATAAGGCTTGAAGAGGTTTCCTACTAGGATAAGACCACCTCCCTCTCTATATATAAGAGGATCATAGCCAATTGAGTTCCCATCTATCCAATCGTCAAACAAATCAATCTACTACCTCTACTCCAACCCTTTTACCCTCTTCTCCAACCCCATGCTGTTCATCCCTTGATTCGATGACCAAGGATGGTGCCCTAGGCTTGCCAGCCAACCTAGGGCAATCAAGCGATGTCCTTGCCCTAATGGGGTCCCTCATGGGTGAGAGCTTCGACGGTTTCTTGGCTAGTTTGCCTAAAAACTAGCCGGTTCTTCATCACGTAAGCACGTTGATTATCCTTTAGTGGTTTGCTTGTAAACCTCTCCATTCTTCACCATGAAAGAGTGACATCCTCGCTGCATTCTTTGGTCCGTAGCGGCCCAGGCGTCTGCTGGTGTGTGATTTGGATCACTTCCGACGTTAACACACTTTTTGGCTACTCCGCTGGGGAAGAAGATTTCTTCGGCTCTACTTTGTAGCCGAATCTCTTTGCCCTAGCCCTAATCCTTACTGATTTATCTTCTTGTGCTTGCCATTACAGTTGCATCTGGCCCAAAAGGTCGATCGCATCTGGTTTTGACCCCTTGTGATCTCGTTTGCAATTTTGCAACAAGTTGCGCTGCTAATTGGAAAATTCAGCAAGGCGGTCAAGTTATAAACCATGGAGTACCAAGGTGTTGCATCACAAAACAACTACAATTACCCCGAGGTATAGCTTGCAAATGCATCTTATGATTCTAATAATTATGCAAGTTCTATGAGCTCTCATGTTGATGTTGCTAGTCATAATCATACTAGATATGTTGCATCGGCTAATACTTTTGATAATGCTCTTCATCATATTCATCATAATCATGGATATTATGGTCAAGAGCCGATGTCTACTTTGAATTCTTTGAGTTTTAATGCTACTAGCAACATACAACATGTAAATCCTTATTCATCGGCTATAAGTTCACAATATGTGGTTCCGCCACAAGACATGCCGATGAATCAGAGAATTGGCGATGACAATGCTAATTACTTAGTCAAATACTCTCAAAATTCAGCACCATATGCAAATATTGATGCTCATAATTCAACTTCATTTGTTGCTAGTAACTCAAGTCAAATCAATGAGAACTCAGCAAGGTATTCTCAATCAGACATTGATTTCAAAAAAGCAATGTTAGAGTTTGAAAGAAAACTTGAGAAGCTAAATGAAGATTTGTTCCATAAATACTTTGGGAGTACTAGCAAGAGGCTGATCACACCTAAGCCATCGGCCATGAGTATGAAAAAAGAAGCTTTGCCCATTAGTACAGTGAGTAAAGTGAGAATTGATTCGGATGTAAGCAAAGGTTCGGCTACAAAAGCCGAACAACACAATATCCTTTCCAAATCAATCACTTCTCAAAAAACAAGTCTTGCTATAGAAAAGCATGGAAAGCGCCAGAAAACAGTTAGACTTGATTTTTCAGGAGCTAAAGGGGTTGTACACTTATCTAGTGATTACTGCATCATTGATGGCGATCAAGCCCCTACAAGCAACAAAAGAGGGCTGCCTGCCTACTCAGAATTGGCTAAGCCGACTTCAAAGTCGGCTGAGCTGATTACTGCCTGCCTTGAGTCGGCTAGGCTGACTTCCTAATTGGCCTGGCTGACTGCCTCTGACGCCTACCTTGAGTCGGCTAGTCTGACTTCCTAGTTGGCCAGGCCGACTGCCCCTGCTGCTTTGCCTGCTAGCGCCGAAGTCGGCTTAGCCGACTTCCTCTATTCTAGCAGTTGTTGAGGTGCTTCCGGGTGATTTGACCCCTCTTGTTGATTGGTTTCTGGAGATGAAGAGCAACGTCATTCAAATCAAGGATATGCACTTCTCTAGCCTGATCAACAAGGCACAAGGTACAAGTATTTTACCAAATTCCCAATCTAGTCATATTATTTCAATTGCTACATCTATTAGCGATATTCTTGCTAGTAGTTTTAAAAGACCGATTGAGGAAGGTACTTTACTTGTTGATGATAAAATCAATTCAGATTCTATCGGCCAACACATTGTTCCATATGGCAAGGCCGATAGTGGTAGTTCGTCAAAGCCAAAGCTTCCTAGAAGCAATTGCAGTGGTGTGTCCGAATGGATTGATATCAAATCTGATCCATTCGTTTGCCTAGCTTTTGAAAGCATCTAGGCCCCTAGTTGAGTTTTGGTGATTAATGACAATACGTGATTACTATGACTAACGTGTGTTTTACAGAGGCAATTAAGTTAGGTCACGGTAATTGAGATCGTTTGGGCTATCATGGTGGTCATGCCCCTACGATGGAAATCATTTTGGTTTTCAAAGGATGGATGACAAGGTTAAGGATGGACTAGTTCTAAGTGTCAATTAGAGTTGAAGAGACACTTAGAGTAGTTTAGGACTTTGTTTTTCCTTTGGCCATACTATTAAGGGGGGTATGGACGGGTAGCTTGACCTAGGTGAGTCTAGTGGGTTAGGTGTGGTGCACACTTGCTAAATCTAGCACTAGGTAGCTCCTAAAAAGCTCTTAGATCCATTGGAGCAAACTTCATTCACATATGATCGAGAGTTGGAAGTGAATGGAGGGTCAAATACTGACCGGACGCTGGTTTCGGTGTGACCGGACGCTGGCGCAGAGTCCGATCAGTTCATTTGATCAAGGTGATTTCGTCTGGTGCGACCGGATGCTGAAGAGGTGAGTGACCGGACGCTGGGTCCCAGCGTCCGGTCGACTCCAGTAAGGTTCCAGAGAGGGAAAATCATGACTGGACGCGTTCGGTCAGTGCTGATCGGACGCTGTCCTGCGTCCGGTCACAACTTAAACACTAGAGTTTGGGGAGAACTGACCGGAGCATCCAGTCAACATGACCGGAGCGTCCGGTCACCCCGCAGAGGCACATAACGGTTCATTTTTCAACCAAGGTTATAAATACTTCCTCCATTCGTGTGAGGGGGTACTTTTGCTCATTCCAATAGCTGAGAAACACCTTTGAGAGTGCCAAGAAGAGCAAGGTCCTAGTGAGGTGATTGAGATTTGAGAATCCCAAAGAGAGCCCTCATTAGTGAGATCAAGAGTAGCATAGTGTGCATCCACCCTTCTCATTAGGCTTGTCGTGGTCAAGTGAGAGTTTGTGCTTGTTACTCTTGGTGATCGCCATCACCTAGGCGGCTTGGTGGTGATTGGGAGCTTGGTGATTATCCGGCGGAGCTTGTGGATGACCCAACTCAAGTTGTGAGCGGTTGTGGGTGATTTACCGCGATGGAGTGTCAAAGAATCAACCCGTAGAGAGCACTTGATCCTTATGCAGATCAAGGGGGAGCTACACCCTTGCATGGGTGCTCCAACGAGGACTAGTGGGGAGTGGCGACTCTTCGATACCTCAGCAAAACATCGCCGCGTTCCTCCTTCTCTCTTTACTTTGAGCATTTACTTTGAGCAATTCAATTCTTGTCATTTACATTCATAGAATTGCCATGCTAGAGTAGGATTGGAACATAGGTTGCTAAACTTTTGTGTGGTAGATCAATAGAAACACTTTCTAGGCACAAGGGGTTAATTGGGATAACCATAGGACTTAATTATTGCAAAGAAATTTAGAATTAGCCCAATTCACCCCTCCTCGTGGGCATCTTGATCCTTTCAATTGGTATCAGAGCCTAATGCTCACGTATTTAGGCTTAACCGCCTAGAGAAAGATGTCTCACGGGGATGGACCTCCTTCTATCTTTGAGGGGGATGATTTTCCATATTGGAAAATCCGCACGGAGGCGTATCTAGAAGCTCTAGATGTTGGAATACTTGGAGCCACCTCACAAGGCTTCCCAAAACCTCGGGATGCTACACACCTATAAGGCGATGAGGTGAATTACGAAAAATAGAATGCAAAGGCTCGAAACACCATCTTTAGAGGCCTTTGCAAAAATGTGTTCAACCGGGTGAGGAACCACAAAGACGTCCATGCACTATGGTCAGACGTTTGTGCTCTCCATGAGGGAACAAAGAGTGAGCATGAGGAACACTATCCTCTTGTCATGAAAAAGCTTAACTCTTTTGAGATGCTTCCTAAAGAATGTGGTAATGAAATGTACTCACGCTTGAATGTTCTTGTAGAGGAAGTCAATGGGCTTGGACTCACTCAAATGCAACCATCCGATGTTGTAAGAAAGATCTTGAGTGTCCTCCCCATTGACAAATATGGGCATATTGTGACCGTGCTTCATCAAGGTGATCTTTCCACCGCTACACCGACACAAATCTTGGGAAAGATCAATGCTCATGAGATGTATATGCACATCACACCTCAAGATGGCTCATCCTCTAACAAGAAAGACAAAGACTTGGCATTCAAGGCTAGCCAAGAGAAGGGCAAAGCAAGACTTGAGTATGAGAGCTCAAGTGATGATGAAGTTGATGATGCAAGCCTTGCTCTCATGGTGAAAAGAACCACCAAGATGCTAAAGAAGCTCAACAAGAGTGGCATCAAGTTCGATGGAAAGAAGTTCTTCACAAGCTCTAGAAGGAAGCCAATCTCAGAGATGGATTGCTACAATTGTGGAGAACTTGGTCATCTAGCACATCAATGCACAAAGCCCAAGAAAGACAAGTACAAGAACAAGTACAAGGGCAAGAAAGATGACTCAAGCAATGAAGAAGAAGATGAGAAGAAGAAAAACAAGCCATACAAGAAGAGAGATGGCAAGAAGAAGGACTTCCACAAGAAGAAGAAAAGTGGAAAGGCATACATCGTCGGTGATTGGCTCACGAACATTGATTCATCAAGTTGCTCATCCGATGATGATAGTGATAATGAGAAGGTGGCCGCCATTGTGATTGACTCCTCATCATCTTCACCAACACCACCACTATCATCCTCTACACACCTATGCCTTATGGCCAAGGGTGAACGAAAGGTATCAAATGATGATGATAGTAGTAGTGATGATCATGCTAACAATGATGATTGTGATAGTGATAGTGATGATGATGAATTTGAATCACCTTCATATGATGAACTTGTCAAATTGCTAAACAAATATACTAGGATCATTAGAAAGACTAGAGCTAAGAATGACAAGCTAGAAGCTAAGAATGATTCTCTTTTAGCTAAATATGATATAGCCGAAAAGGCTAGTGTTGAGCTTAGAGAAGCAAATGATGCTATATCATCCAAACTCAAGGAGCTCAAATCTTCTAAGAAAGAGCTTAAAGATAAACATGATAAACTTGAGAGGATACACAATGAGCTCATCACTAGCCACAACAAGCTAAAAGAAGAATATACTACTCTTAAGATTAATCATGATAATCTTGTCATTGCTCAAGAATTTCACTCCAATGAGCCACATGATGCTACTAACAATGTTGTTAAGATTGATATAGCTACATCATGTGATGATTTGATCATTGAGAGCATTGAGCAAAGTTCTAGTAGCAAGGGCAAGCAAGTGGTTGAGGCCGATGATTATGATGAGTTTGTCAAGCTTAAGAGTGACAATGAAAAGCTCAAGAAAGATCTTGAAGAGATCAAAAGCCACAACACTATTGTGCTAGAAACTCTTGATCATGATGGTGATTTGATTCTTGAGAATGAGAAACTAAAAGAAGAAAACAAGAAGCTCAAGGAAGAGAAAAACAATGATGCACTCAAGGAAGAGAACAAGAAGCTCAAGTTGGAGAAAGAGCATCTCAAGATTGGATTGAGCAAGTTCACAAGAGGCAAGCATCTTCAAAGTGAGCTACTAATGAACACCGTCATGAAGATGGATAGAAGTGGCATTGGGTACTTGGCAAACCAAGAGAAGAAGGCTCAAGCTCAACAACAACACAAGTCAAAGCCAAAGCCAAAGAGATGTTTTGAGTATGGACAAGAAGGCCACTTTGCCCATGAGTGCCAAACTCCACCACCACAACCCTTGCCCAAGCATGCTAGACCTTTTGCCTTCAATGCTCATTACATGCTTAGACAGGATTCTAGTGGGAAGATGAAAGTCATGTTCTTAGGACCTCCCAACAAGAATAGGCCTAAGAAAATTTTGGTAGTAAAGTCACTTGTTGAGAAGGTGAAGGGCCCTCAACAAGTTTAGGTTCCTAAAGCTTGATCTCTTGTGTGTAGGTGAACTACAAGACCGGTTGAAGTCATTGTGTTATTGATAGTGGTTGCACACAACATATGACCGGTGATCCTCGTATGTTCACATCACTAGATGAAGAAGTAGATGGACAAGAAAGAATCACATTTGGAGATAACTCAAAGGGCAAGGTTAAAGGATTGGGCAAAGTGGCAATATCAAATGATCATTCAATCTCAAATGTGCTATATGTTGCTTCATTGAGTTTCAACTTGCTATCCGTTGGACAATTGTGTGATCTTGGCTTCCAATGCTTGTTTATCGATGTTTACACTAGAATTTAGAAGAAGAGTCACATGGACTCGAAAGCTCCCAAGATCATGTCATCAAGGAATCAATTGCATGTAGATCGGAACCAGCTGATTCGGATGCAAAAACTTGAATCGGCTTTCTTCAAATAGCGCCAGCGGATAACGACAAAGGCTACGTTCGGCGCTAGGATGAAACATGTTGGACTCTACAAAAAGGGAAAGATTAGAGTCCAAGTTATCTTAAATTAGGAATGTTTTCTTTAGGGTCAAAAAATGTGATGAGTCGTGCTTAGATAGGAGTCATGCGTAGGTCTCTGGTATAAATATCAAGCCCCGGCTATTGTAAAAAGACAACAATCAATCCAATATACAAGTCATTTACTTTTTTGGCTCTGGCCACCCTTAGGAGTAGGAGTAGAGTAGATCTCGGCGAGTTCTTCAGCAAGTACGGCTGCATCGATCCGGTCGACCTCCACTGCTTGTTGTAAGTACCGTCATGGCTTATACCTCTGTTCGTACGGCTGCATCGATCCGGTCGACCTCCACTGCGACTCTGGTATAAGTTAGTTATCGACTCTTGCCTAGTTTAAGTATGGCTGCATCGATCCGGTCGACCCCCACTGCATGAACTAGATCAAGGTCAAGTTATCGGCTCTACCTTAGGATGGCAGTCTTTGATAGATTCATTAAGTTATCGATATTGCTTATTGCTTTCATTATTTATCTAATTACAGCAATATCACTTTGCCCGATTGGGATTGATCTAGATCGGCCTTATATCTTGTTTGGCCCATCGTTTGCTAATATAAATTGATCTAATCTACACCTTAAACGATGAGTTATGTTTTATCGGTTGTTTTATGTCAATCCTGATCGTGCATAGCGTGCGGTTAAGGCGTGTTGTGTCTTGAGTAGATTTATTGGCTAGCGAGAACCATTCCATGGCCCGTTATCACGGCCTGTGTGATTCTGCCTCACACCCCACTGTTAGCACCGTGGAGTGGGGATCGTTCTTTGATACATCTATTCCTGATAAGGCATGACTTTAGCTGTGCGCTATGCCTGAATCGGCTGTTTTAGCCGATATCGAGTGCTTTCACGAACAGTTCGCATCACGAGACCGTTGAAGTAAAGATAGGTTGAAAGATATGTTAGACCCATGATCTTATTATTATATTACGGCCTGCATGATTCTGCCTCATGCCCCACTTTTCATAGCGATAGATGAGATCTAACATGTTCATTAGATTTATCTTTATTAAACGATTAAATGGTGTTGAATTGTTTCTTTATATAAAAAGTGGTTCGGTTACTTGTAATCATTGGCTCAGCACAAACCGATCATTGTTGACATCTTATTGCCATTGATTAATATTTGTTTAAATAATGATATTTATCCTGAATGATAACCAATTCTTCTTATACAGCCCAATGAACTTTAATCGATTTATTCTCATGAATATGCTGGAATCAACTATTTAGTCGATCTCCTTTCATATCGGCTCTCATAGCCGCACATTCGGGACTGTCTGGCAACACCGGCAAGTTCTACCCGTAATTACTGATGAACTTTCTCTCCTTGTCAATTATAGGGTCAAATTGACTGGCACGTCTCGGGAGGAGTGTGCAGGATCGACCACCCCTGTGCTAAAGCTAGGTGGATCTACAGCTCCATCAAGCAGACCCTCCTGACTTGCTGCGTGTGTCCTCGGCACGGGATAAAATTCTGTGTCGACACACGTTTCTGGCATGCCCGGTGGGACCCCACAATCGTTATGGCGGTTCACAACAACAACGACATCCCTTATGCTGCATTATGAAGATCTACCTAATGGGAATAAGGGTATCATCAGCAAAACTATAGAGGAGTTTCAGAACAAATGTTTGTTGTCCTACACCAAAATACGTGACAACATAATTGTTCAGAAATTTCCACTACCAAGAGTTCTGTTACACGGACAGACAGACACAACTGAAGCTGAAGACAGGCGTTTCTTTAAGGAAGTTGTAGACAAATCTATTCGTGATGCCATATCAAGCCATAATGAAGCTTTCGTGGACGTATTCCACAACGCCATGAAAGTGGCGATTCATGGATTTCCAGTTGGTCAAGGCGGACTAGCTTATTACAACATTCCAGATCCATCAACCCAAGGGACCGATCAAGTCGGTACCAGCCATCAAGAGGCAGCACTGGCTGGTAGTGGTGATGTCCAGACAGTTCAGGGTTCATCTGAACAAACTCAAGGAACTACTACAAATTAGACACAATACAATCCTGGACCATCAGTACAACATGTGCAATAGCCGGCGGGGCAAAGTCAGAACCAGGTGATCAATTTTGGCACATCAGGCCACATATCGTTGTCGGCTCAAAAAATAGCACCATCAATTCAAAGGATCCATAGAGATATAGATCCTTATGTCTATAATCAGAGACTTCAAGCAGCAAGCTAGCAAAGGATCAACAGATTGAGATTCCACAAGGGTATCACTATGGCACAGATTATAATACCCTCCACATGATGGCAAATCTAGGATATCAAGGCACACGAGATTTCAATCCATAGATGGGTCAGCAGGTGTAGAGAAATCCAAATCCGCATGCTGATGAATTATTGCTGAGGGTGATCGAGATGATGAAGAATCAGTTTGGTCTGAAGCCAAAAGGGCTGACCTTTTCGTACAAACGCCCATATCTAGAATGGTATGATTTGGTCGCTCTTCCCACAAATTATAGGCTCCCATAATTGTCAGTCAGTATCTTACACAATTGGCCAAGACAGTACAAGCACGATAGAACATGTCAGTCAGTATCTTACACAATTGGGCAAAGCGTCAATTGAGGATGCCCATCGAGTTCATTTCTTCTCTCTGTCCTTATCAGGGCCTGCCTTCACTTGGTTTTCATCATTATCAGTCAATTCCATCGCCAATTGGGCTGACCTAGAGAAGAAGTTTCATACATATTTTTACACTAGGACTAGAGAAAAGAAGATTACCGATCTGACAACTATAAGACAGAAGACTAATGAATCGGGCATTGAATTTCTTCAGAGGTTTCGAGAAACCAGGAACTTGTGCTTCTCCTTAAACTTGGCTGATGATCAACTAGCTGCTTTAGCTGTTCAAGGAATGCTGCCGATGTGGAAAGAAAAGCTGCTGGGACAAGAATTTGACAACTTGGGTCAATTGGCTCAACGAGTAGCAGCGCTCAATAGCCAATTCCAGAGTATGTGCAGAGATACCCGATTTCAGAAGAGTACCATAGTAGCCGAAGCTTATGATCCATACTCAGTCGATGACGACTATGAAGATGAAGAAGAAGAGGTTGCTGCGGCTGAATGGAATTGGGGCAAGAAGACAGAGATGGTGCCCAATCCTTGGGGAAGAGGAGTCGAGGAAAGCTATGACTTTGATGTCACCAAATCAGATAAGCTCTTTGATTTCTTGCTAGAGAAAGGGTAGATCAAGTTGCCCGATGGTCATGTCATGTTGCCCCTGATCAGTTGAAGAATAAGAAGTTTTGTAAGTTCCATAATGCTACTTCTTATTCCACTAATGAATGCAGAATCTTCAAGCAGCATATATAGAGAGCTATTCAGCAGGGGAGGCTCAAATTTGATACGCCTCGAAAAATGAAAGTTGATGATAATCCTTTCCTAGGATTTTAAAACATGGTTGATGCTGGGCTATTCAAAGAAAAAACTAAGGTCCTAACATCAACCAAATCAAAAGAAGCTAGAATAGTTGATCCCAAGATGCAAATATCGGCTGACGAGTATAGTGAGATTAGAAGATGTCGTGCCGAGCAAAAGAGCCGATACGAGCAGGGGAAGACATCAAAAGCAGAGATGATGAAGCCACGGGTCACATCTCAGATTATATTGAATAAATGACAGCGGCAGAAGGAAAAGAATTATCAGCATTGGTTGAAAAATCAAGCGAACCAGCATCAACTGAAACAAGAGAGGTATGAAAGGGAACAAGCCTAATTACATTGGAATTGTCCTTTTTTCAGACATTGCTTGAATGAAGGTTTGAAGTTGCCTACCAGACATGACTGTCCAGAATGCAGCAATCAATATCGGGAGTATAGGCAGTCTCAAACCAACCGCCGGTCTATCCATGCTCAAGATGCATATCATCATAATAACATGGATCGGTGCTTAAAAAATAAAAGTGTTCATGATTGGCTTGGAAAAAGAGTCATTGATCAGGACTGGGCTGATCATGAAGAGGAAGGCACTGAAAAAAGATATATGTGGTAGGAAGGCCAGTGGTGCCCAGGAGGTTTAACAAGAAGCCAGAAGAGAAGGGTGCAACGCCTAAGGAATAAAGAGATGGAACAGGCTCAGGCATCCGGTAAAACTTAAGTGTGGCGTACCAAGCAAATAGCCGATAGGAAGCAACCATCGGCTAATATCTAAATGGATTTTCTGTTGCCATCGAAATTTAGAGCTCCGGCAGATCAAGAAGTTTATTCGGATTTTAATGAATCAGAGTATGAGGAGATAGTTGCCAAGTTAACGGTTGTACAGCAAGCAATATTTGACAAACCAGACAAACATCGGCACTTAAAAGCTTTATATATGAAAATTCTTGTCGATGGGAAGCCGATGAACAAGATGTTGGTAGACAAAGGTGCTTCTGTCAATCTTATGCCTTACACTACTTTTCGTAAATTTGGCAAAGGACCAGAAGATCTGACGGAGACTGACATGATGCTCAAAGACTTCAGGGGCAATACGTCTAAGACCCGAGGGGCAATAAATGTCGAGCTAACAATCAGAAGCAAGACTCTGCTCACTACATTCTTCATCATCGATAGGAAAGGGTCTTATAGTTTGCTCCTCGGTCGTGATTGGATTCATGCGAATTACTACATACCTTCAACCATGCATCAGTGTTTGATTCAATGGCATGGAGATGACGTCGAACTAGTTCACATTGAAGAGTCCATGAGCATCGCAATAGCCGATCCAGCCTTTTGGGAACTAGGAGATTTCGAATGTTTTTCTGGCAAGTCATGGGAAGGAGGCTTCATTAAGATCAGCAATGGAAGCCAACAGCCGATGCAAGTGATTAGCTCTGAGAGTTTGTTTTAGTAGAAACAATCATGGCTTCACATCAGCGATTGGATTAAAGGAAAAATAAGCTTTGAGCCTTGAAGATGGGTTTAGGCCGAAGTATGTGAATGCTGAGTCAAAGTGTAAGTGCGATTCAGAGTTAGTGGATTTCTTAAAGAAGGTCTATTTTGTTTAATTGGATACTTGACCTAGGTTGATCGATCGTCTAACCTTTGGTATGAAAAATTCTGTGGCAAAATACTTAAAGGGACGTTATCCTAGCATCTAATCAATATTCGATAGCCGATTCATTCTCGGCTCTAATAGCTGGTACCAGGAAGGTATCGCCTCTAGTTAAAAAAACGAAAATCTTCAAGGATAATAAAAGCCGATACGATATGTATCGCCTATAGAGTAAAAACAAAAGATAAAAACAGTCATACACAAGAGCATTGTACTGAGGTACATTCACGGAAAGAACAGGAGTCTTTGTTCATCGGATGACCCTAGATACAATCTAATCAAAGATCTTGTTCACCACATCCTGAGCAGATGTGATGTCTACTATGGCCTCCGCTGCCATGACAAATTCTTTGAGTAGGTCCTCATGCTCCTCAGGGCCGTCACCCATTGGGAAACCAGTCTCCATGGCGTGGAGCTCGTACCCAGTCTGGACTTGTGCCACGGTCAGCGCCACCGCTACACCATGACGAACGCCGTGGAGGGCGATCTCCCAAATGCGGACCGGGACATCTTGGAGACGAGCGTCGATAGAGGAATCCTGGGCAATGACAGCGTCCACGGCCACGTTTGCCGCCAGTTGGAGAGACTCCAACTACACCATCAGGGCTGATAGTCACAGAAACAAAAGACTATCAAGATGAAGATAATGAAAATTGGAATGGGGCATTCCTAGAGTTTATCTTACCCGCTACCGTGGCGTCAGTCTCAACCAGCCGTGCTCAGACGGCGCTGGCCTCCTCCTCAGCCATGTGAAGGGCGGCCTGAGAGACCCCGAGGCAAATCTCCAGTTGGCCATTCTCCCAAGTCGCCTCAGAATAGCGATTCTGAGCCATCCTCCACTCATGAAGGTAGCGTCGGGCATCGTCGCCATTATAGTATAGGAGTCGGAAGAATCTGACGACGAGGCCGGCACAGAAGATGCGGCGTCAGAAGGCTCGCCGGTCCAGGGAAGAGGACGTAGACTGTCATTCACAACAAACCTATAGGCGAGTCAGAACTGTTCATCATCATAAATAAGAAATGTCAATCTCACCTCATGCGTCGGAGACGCTGGTTCATCGGCATATTCTCCTCCGGGATTTCCTCCGCAGAGCGCTTGCCTCAGTTGTCTTCGCCGGCCGTGAAGGATGATTAGATCTATGAAAGGGAGAAGGAAAATCGCTACAGGGTTTTGACAGGTGGAGAAGAGCAAAGGAACAGTTGTGAGTGGAGATGTGTTCGAGGCCGAAACCACCGGTTGGTATTTGAGGACCTAAAGCAAAGAGGCGGAAGCCTCGGGACGTGTAAAAGGCAATCGCAATTAATAGAAGGAGAAGCACCACTTCACTAATGCCGATGGGAGTGCGGCGTTGACCAACTGAAGGTAGGAAATCGAAGGGTTCTCTTAATAAAAGCCGTGTTTTCAGACTTGATTGGATTAGAAGTCTGGGATCGGCTGTATCAAATCGGCTCTTTAGCCGAAAAAAGAAGCGTAATTAAATAATGGAGAGTATGATCGATTCTACACAAGATACGCGTTGACATGCAGATTTCAAGTCTAGAACATCATGGATCGCTCTCAATATTTCTAGCCGAATAGCATCATCTCTCGCGGTCTATTTAACTTCTTCGGCTGATCTGGGGATGCTCTCAAAGACGTACTTATAATGGTCAATGGCAATGAGACTCCAGAGAAAGCTGGGGATGGATTACCCTTGATAGCCAAAAGCAAGATAGCCGGTATGGTCATATAATCAGGAGAAACCTTATCGGATCAAACGTTGTGCACCTGGTGATATTTACATTTTGGAAACACTGAGAGGAGAAGAGGATTCGGCAGAGCAATCAAATGGGGAATATTTGAAGGAATATTACCCTGACGTTTGGATTAACACTTGACAGCCAAGTTGCTCGGTTGTCAGCTCTAATAGCTGATACCAGAAGGGTATCACTTCCAGTGCGAAGATAAACCCAGATGGATAAAAGCCGGTACAATGTGTATTGCCTGCAGGAGCAGTGCAAACATGAACAAAGTGATGGATGAAGTAAAAATCATTGGAGACGAAGGAGTTGTTCACTGATATCACTTATTACAAGCTATAGATCAGAAAATACATTGTTTACTATATCATCGGCCTGGGAGGTCAGGGCTATAGAATTAGCGGCATCGAAGAAATCTTCAACCAGTCACTCGTAACCCTCGGGGTATCCGGTGACTAAAGCTCCACGAGGAAGAAGCCGAAGATCGTGACCGGGGTGAACTTGCGCAGCAGCCAACGCCATGGTCGCACCATGATGAACGCCGTGAAGAGCGACTTCTCTGACGCGGTTTGGGATGTCATGCAAGCGAGACACCGGAACGGCGCCCCTAGCATTGACGAATCCTGCTGCATGGTCCGTAGCCAAACAAAGGATTTCCAGTTGAGCCGATAGATCTAAAGGGTTTGAAGAAGAGGTGAGCAGGATCTTGGAAAATAAAAGTTGAAGAAGAAATAGAAAATTATGGTAAATGTCTCACCAGCAATTCTAGCTTTGGCCTTGGCCAGCCTCTCCCGCACTGGGTTGGCCTCAGGAGGTGATCGGCCTTGGACTATAGCCAGAGCCAACTCCGCAATAGAGAGGCAGTCGACAAGTTTCTCGCCGGTCTGGTCAATGGAAGCAATCAGGTCATCGTTATCTCTTGGCCTCCTTAGATAGCAAGGGAGCTGGCGACAAATTGGTGCTGAGGATGACCCCAAATGTAACAACCCAAAAATCCACACACCAAAAATCACAACTACAAATTTTTTGTTTAAACCCTATGTGATGTTGAGTGACACATGTAGATGTCAAACCTTAGTTTTGGATTAGATGTGACCTAACTAGGTTAAAGTCATAAGCATAGCTTGGTTTTATGCCACATGTGTAATTAAATTCCTAAATAAACAAATCATGCATGCATCCTTAATTCCACTTGAGATTGGGATTCTTTTGCCTTATGTGATGTTTAACTAACTTACTTAATATTTATGATAAACCCTAATATATGGGATGTATTTTGACCACCATATGAAACACCTTGTGGGACCCACTACAAAACTCGAAGCTCAAGTTTAAACTCTAACTAAATATGAATCGAAGCAAAGGAAATAAAAGAGAAAGGAAAGAAGAGGGAGCAGTAGCAGCCCATCCTACCTCGACCGGCCTAGCTAGCCCAGCCAAGCCTCGCCGCTCACGCGCGCAGCCGCTGACAAGCCGGACCCGCCCATCAGCCGTCACGCACCGCACGCCGCCGCATCAGGACAAACTGACAAACCGGACCCCACGCGTCAGCCACCCCAGCTACAGGATCATCTTCCTCCCCACGCCAACCTCTTCCACGACCAGGAGCCGACCACGGAGAAGACAAGGGCCCGGGGTCACGCACATCGCATGACCCTATTTCCCCTTGCGCCGCACCAATGCTACCTCACGCGGGCCGTCGGATGCGCCGTACGCATCACCACCGCCTGATCGTCGTCCGCCATTGGAGCCTTGGAGCTCGGCTATAAAAGCCAACGCCCGTGAGCCCTAACCCTCAGCCCGTTCGCCGCCGCTGCTGGTGGCACAGCACCACCCCACATCAAGCCAAGAGAGAGGGAGGAGGAAGAAGCAAGGAGGAGAAGGAAGCCGCTGCGGAACCAGACCCCGCCAGAGCTAGGAGCACCGCCCCGATCGGCTACAGCGACGTAGCTGCTCAGCACGGCACTGCATCGCCTCATCACAGCCTCGCCTCGCCACCGCACCACCATCCTACCACCACGAGCCCTACGGTGAGCCATGTCGTTCGCCGCTCACCGCGCTAGCCGTACTCGCCATGAACGCCACCATGTTCCCGCACCTGCGGAACGCAGATGCAGAGCATTCCCGCTCCTAGACACGCTGCACACGCACCGCACACGCACAAGCCCAAGGTCTGGCCTCACCGACCCCTAGCTGCTCAGGAACACCAGCATGACCATACCTAGCCTCTCGGATGCCATGAACGGACCACGTCGGAGCACGAGCTCTTGCTCCGGCTTAGCCAACCGGTAGCATAGAAGGACCACCACAACCCTCTTGTTGAGCCAAATGGAAACGCGAAGCAAAGGGAAGAAAGGGGGCGACACCGAGCCCTCTGCTCGGGAACGCCAGTGCCGAATGCTCTGCTCATGCCATGCATACACATCGCACGCACGCACACGCTCACCATGGTCAGAGCACAACCATGGCGAGACCACCGCGTCTTCTACGTCACGGTAAAGGCGACGTTGACTCCCTGACTGGCTCCGCTAGGATGAGAGACACACCGCGCTCACCTTAGCCGAGGATGAAGCCCACCGGAGCCCTGCGTTGCTGCATCGCACCTCGTCGGAGCGCCACCACCTCCGTTTTGCCCCAACCACCGTGGTCGGAGGCGTCGAGAGCTCCCGCAGCCCCTTCGACCTGCTCGCCATGGTCGTAGAAGCACCGTGGAGCTCACACGCTCCTCCAACTGGGCTCTCGCTACCACTGCAGCCTGTCCATGCACGCCAATGAACCCACGCTGCCGTTCACCGTGGCCAGCCAACTGGAGCCGCCCGACCACCACGTTAACTTCACCGGGACACCTGCTATGGCATGGCCAAGCTTTTTCCCACCTTAATTGCACACCCGCGCCATTGTAGGGGCTCGTCAATGAGCTCACCACCGGCGGGAGCACGACGGGGAAGAAGATTGTGGTTTTCCCCTCGCCGGCCACACGTCCGAGCACTTGGTGCACGTGAACCAAACACTGGGAAGGAGTAAGTGGACCAAGTAATTCATAGACCAGCTCTGCGGCCTATGGACCAACGCAGGCGGGTTCACCATGAACCGCGCCTCACCTGTCAGTCACCATTTGACCCCAGACCCACCTGTCAGTGACCAACCGGGATGATGATGACGTGCTAACGTCATTGAGACCACGCCAGCGTTGGGGACCCCAGCGACCTCACCGACCACATCGGTGAAGCTCTCCGACCACCTCGGCCAGCCTTTCGACCACCTTGGCGACCTTTCCGACCACTTCGGCGATCTCACCGACCACGTCAGTGAGCTCTCCGACTACTTCAGCGATCTCTCCGACCACCGCTGCAACCTTTCCGACCAGCTCTATGACCTCTCCGACCACCACACCAGCTGACACACCACTCCAAGACCATGAGAACCAGTCACAGTCTGACACGTGTCAACCCTGAATTAATCAACCTTAATTTAATCCTTGGAAATATATAACTAATTCATACGATCTCAGAAAAATACAAGACCAGGACCAAAATTCATCTAAAATCGAGCTCTACGCAATGAACCCATGTTTGAGTGCATTTGGCTCTTTTGAATCTCCATTGCTTCTTTGTGCTATTCTATAGGCATCGCTAACGCGATTATAATTCGATCGTATGCAGACTCGGAGGAGAACCAGACGGACGAGGACCGAGAGTAGCGTGAGGAGTACGGAGATGACTACACTGAAGGTGCCACATCCCACCCAATCTCGTAGCACCTATTATGCATGGCTAAAATAGAAATGCTAGTGCTTTACTTTATTGTTATGATCACACTATGATAGGACTTGCATGGTAGTATACTTTCTTGATGGCCTTTACCATGACGCAACCTTACCCCTGCTCACCCTGCTGTTAGGCTAGTCACACGCTCGCTACTATATTTCATTGCTTATTACTTCTACTACGCTTATACTACAATGATGCGTGGTGGAAAAATGGTGTTATCTGGGCTATGGGGAGAGTGCTGCGTGTGTGACTTGGGTGCGTGGAGGGTGAGGGTTGTGTCAACCAAGCTGGAGTATACGACGAGCCAGGGGCAAGTCTTGCCGTGGGGTGCTACCTGGGCACCCCTGGAATGGATACCTATGGTGGGTAAATGGTATATGAGGTGGCCCTGGGTGTGATCCTGTGATGGGAGGAGCCTAGGGTGGAGGTGCTGTGGTGGCACGGTAAATGGAAATCCTGATGAAGACATTCTGGCTTGGTCATCCCTAAGGACTTACTAGTACTCAGATTCACCAGGAAGCCTTACGTACCACTCGTCCTATATGGTGCGGGACGGCCGAACTACTTGGTAGGATATTGCCACTACTGCTAGGTTGATAGCGGACAGTGTGAGGGAGGTACGGGGCACGGAGGATTTCCCCCACACCCTTCCAATACTTCATGGAGACCTTGTGGACCCGGCTCATGACTCACAGTTTCAGCCACCCCAGACTAGACTTGGGGTGTACCAGGGCTGAATGGTAGAGTGGCATTATCCTAGGCTAGCAAGCGGCCGGAATCAGCCCAGTTGACGATGGTCAGCGAGGAAGGCGGATCTTGTGGTTATGTAAAACCTCTGCAGAGTGTATGGTTGATCGATCGATACATATGCCGACTTGTCGGCTATGGACCTTTCCTGGGTTTCGCTTAAACTAGATAGTGAGATGAGTCCTTCTCTTCTCCCCCTGGGAGTGAGTGTTCGGACGTAGCCAGGGGCTACGGGCCTTGAGACAGTGCCGAGAGGGAGTTGGCCTGTCGACTGAGCGATGGTATGGTTTTGTGGTGATGGTGTGGAGATCGTGGTATATCGATCCTAGGATCGAAACCTGGCTCTAGAATGGGAATGGGATAGAATGGGTATGGGAATGGTGTTAAAACTTGACCAATTGTTAATATATACTTGAAATGCTAATACATAGGAAACCCCAGCCTTATAGGTTCCTTTTGAATATATCCAACTTGCATCCAATTTCCACAAAGCAATGCTCATAGGGTGGGAGTGGCCAGTACAAATTGTACTGATAAATTTTGGCACACAGGTTCTGCTGAGGAGTATAGCTTCGAGGAGTTTGACGGTTGAGGGGTTCGTTCCAACACTCAAGTTTGGCGATCTTATCTTCAAGCTGTTCTGAATGAATGCTACTTTTGATTCCACCAATGCGGCGATGTAATAATTTATGTAATTCCGCACTATTTGTACTCTGATATTATCGTTGTATGGATGTGATATTCGACTGGAATTTGGGTAATATGATCTACAACGGTCTTATTACACTTCGACTCTGTGGATTTCCCTTCGTGGAAATCAGGTCGCTTCAGTTGGTATCAGAGCCATACTTGACCATAGGACGAAACCCTCAGAAATGGACGATAGAATAGGACGTGAACAGCCCTTCTTTCAGTTGTATACCGACCCTGCATTTACTTCTATGTAAGGCTTATCTATAATTGACCTGCTAACACATGATTCTTTAAAACATGCCGATGGCAACGAACATCGACTGGCCGCCTCTAGGACCGCTACCTCTGGACCACGCCAAGCTTACCTTCGACCTACGTGAGCTCGGAGGATTTGCACAGACCCTCTGTCGAGTTCTCGTCACATTAGGAGTCCCTGACGAGCTTGTCAAGGTCACCTGTACCGGGAAGTCAGCTCAGGAAGGAGGAATCAAAGGACCGGTTGTCACCTCAGTCGAGTTCCTAGCTAGCACTACCTTACCTTCTGTCCCAGCTTTCATTGAGTTGACTATAGAGGACACAGTTGAGGAGGGACTGCGAGCTGTCTCACACAAGGCACTTCACAGAGTGATGAGGGACCACTACGAGCACCTGAAGACGACAGAGTTCCGTCTACTTCCCCAGGCCCTTGACCTTAGCCTTTCCCCTAGTGAGCAGAGTTTCGCAGCCGGAAGAGTTATCTTTGCAGAGGAGGACAGATGCATTCGTGTCTCAGCTATCCAGCTACTAGAGCAGGATAGGTACGTGACCCAGCTTGAGCAGAAGAGACGTCAGGACCGGGCTCTTTTGTGGGAGTGTCAGGAGCGAGACTCGTAGGGAGCACAGGAGCGAGCTAGTCTGCTTGAGACAGTTGCCAAGCTACAGGACAAGCTCAACCATCGTGAAGAAGTCCACAGAGCCGAGGTCGCTGACTTACAGGACAAAGCAGCCGACCTAGGCAACAGGAACTGCTACCTCGACAGCAAGGTCTTAGAGTTGCAGAGAGAGTTGGACGACAAGAAGGCCGAGTTCAACTGTAGAGGAGACAGAGAGAGGTCCAAGGGGATTGACATGCTGAAAATCCAATCCCGGAACAAGACCATGACCAAGGAGCTAGAGGAGTTTAGGAAAAAGGCCGTTCGCAACCAGGGTCACCTGATCGAGGCACTCAGGCAGACCAAGTACCTACAGGACAAGTGTGAGAGGACTTGGCAGGCTTGGCAAAAGTCTGACAAGAAGTGCCTCACGGAGATGAAGGGTATGTGGGATCAGCTACCCAAGGAGATTCGCAGCAAGACGAAGCCTAGGATAGAGGAGTTTGAGTTAGCCCCGACTCGCCTCAACCTAGACGCCTGCCATACCCTACCTGGAGCCAAGCCTACTGAGGAGCTCGCCGAGGCCTTGAAGTACGTGTCCCGGCTGCACAAGTATGACAAGGAGATAGAGATCGAGAACAGTCGTATCCCAGCTGCGGTGTACGAGTTAGAGTAGATGATCCTGTGTGGTCATGAGTCATGTCAGTGGCTTCCATAAGTTGTGCCCCATGATGTACCCCTTATGAGATGTATTATGAGACATTATGCGTAGTACGATTCTCGCACGTCTTCAAGTGTAGCTACTGGAGATGATGCTATGTAATAAAACCCATGTAATGAATGTTTTGGATCTTATTGCATCTTATGGATCTATTTGCTTCTTTGTAATGAGTGTTGGATAGTATAAATGTTTTTCTTTAAATCATCAAAATCATGTAATCATATTGAATCATAAGCACTTATGGCACAAGCACTAAAAATTCCTATGATCCGTGTTGCAGATGCTGAACCGCCGATCTGCTCGCCTAATGAACCGTGGACGTGCGCCCATCCCCGAACCAGCCGAACCAAACGGGGGCCGTGGTGGCAACAACCGTGGCTGTGGCCGTGGCCGTGGACGTGGAGGGATACCCTTCAACCTGGAGAATACCCCGCCACCTGTTGAGGAGAACATTCCGCCCCACCACCACCGAACCTGGCAGAAGTGATGGCACAGCAGACCCAGCTTCTTGTAGCCCTTGTTGACGGAGCAAACCATCACCAGGGAGGTCAGCAGAATGACTTCCAAAGGAAGCTAGAAGGATTTCTGAAGCTAAGGCCACCCACCTATGATGGCACCGACCCTGACCTGCTTGTCGCCGATGACTGGCTCAAGGAAATGGAGAAGAAGCTTGACCTCACCACTTTCACCGACGATGAGTGTGTTGGAGCTGCCACACACCAGCTCACAGGTGCAGCACGCGCTTGGTGGGACAGTTTTAGTAATTCCCATGAGGACCCTGCCAACATCTCATGGGATGAGTTTACCGAAGCATTCACTGAGTATCACATTCCCAAGGGTATCATGGAGGCCAAAGCCGAGGAGTTCCGCAACATCAAGATGGGAAAGGACAAGGTGACCGAGTACACTACTCGTTTCACCAACCTTCTGCGCTATGCACCTTCCTATGTCGTGAACTCTGAGAAGGAGAAGCTATACTATTACCGCAAGGGACTTAACCCGCACATCAAGCTGAAGTTTGGTGGTATTAAGAGTAACACGTTGCGTGCTCTGGTGGATCGCTGCATCCAGATTGAGAAGGACCGTGCTGAAGCTGGAGAGGAGTATAGGGAGAGGAAGCGTAAGCCTGAGGAGTCTTTCCGTGGCCGTGATCGCAAAAGGTTCCACAGAGATGCACCATCTAGGGAGCGCTCTCGCCACAACAGGGATGACAACCCTGGATTGAGTAGGGGTAGTGGAGGCTACACCACCAAATACTCCCGCCCTGCTCAGGATCATTACACCCGGGACTGTTATGCTCAGGACCGCAACACTCAGGACCATTCCAACCGTTCCCGCTCTGTGAATGAACGCCCAGCACAGAACCACTCCGCACCAGGCACTGGAAACTGGAAGGCACCCGCGCCAACCCCTATAGGCGGTGCGCCTTTCACCTGCTTCGCTTGTGGCCAACCGAGTCACAAAGCCACTGAATGCCCTCAGAACTCAGCTGCTCAGAAGTCTCAGTTCAAGGGATCTGCTACCCATGGACGTCTCAACCATCTGGACACCGAAGAAGCACAAGCTGCCCCTAACGTTGTGTACGGTATATTTTTAGTTAATGGCATTACTGCATCAGTTCTATTTGACTCTGGAGCAACTTGTTCTTACATATCATCCAAGTTTGCACTAGAGCATGACCTGCCTATAACCCCACATGAAAAGCCTATCATCACCAGCTCACCTTTAGGAGACCTAAAATGCACCCACATCTGTAAGGGAGTGAGTCTTACCATTGAGGGTCTTATCTTTAAAGCCGACCTAACCCTATTACCTTCCACTAACCTAGATGTCATCTTAGGCATGGATTGGTTAACCATTCACCGAGGCATCATATCATGTTCACCTAGATACGTCCAAGTGACCCACCCATCAGGCCAAGTCATTAGATGTGAACCCCAGTCTAGAAAGTCCACCTCTATCCTATGTGCCCTTAAAGCAAGTTCTGAATCACAAAAAGAGGAGAAGACAGTTCATGATGTGCCTGTGGTCAGAGACTATCCTGATATATTCCCTAAAGAATTACCGGGTATGCCACCAGACCGTGATGTAGAGTTCATTATTGATCTTTTACCGGGAACAGGACCCATTGCCAAGAGACCCTATCGCATGTCAGTTGATGAACTGGCCGAGCTCAAGAAACAACTTGATGAGCTCATCTCCAAGGGATATATCAGACCCAGTGCTTCACCCTGGGGATCCCCTGTTCTGTTTGTTAAGAAGAAGGATGGCTCAATGAGAATGTGCATTGACTACCGGAACTTGAACGCAGTCACCATCAAGAACAAGTACCCCCTGCCAAGGATCGATGATTTACTTGATCAGCTTCAAGGTGGCAAGTATTTCTCCAAGATTGATCTCAGATCTGGCTATCATCAGATGAAGATTCGAGAGAGTGACATTCCGAAGACAGCTTTCGTGACTAGGTATGGGCAGTTCGAGTTCACTGTGGTATCCTTCGGACTCACGAATGCTCCCGCATACTTCATGAACATGATAATAAGGTTTTCATGGATGATTTGGATAAGTTCGTGGTAGTATTCATTGATGACATCCTAGTCTATTCACCCACCGCTGAAGAACACGAACATCATTTGAGAAATGTACTTGAGAAACTAGCCCAACATCAGCTCTACGCAAAGTTTAGCAAATGTGAGTTTTGGCTATAGGAAGTTGCTTTCCTAGGCCATGTACTATCAGCTGAAGGTGTTGCAGTTGACCCAGCTAAGATTGAGGCTATGAAAGAATGGGAACAACCCCGTATTGTGACAGAAGTTAGAAGTTTCTTGGGATTGGCTGGATATTATGGCCGATTCATCGAGAACTTCTCCAAGATAGCCCATCCAATGACCAACCTTCTGAAGAAGACTAAGGAGTTTGAATGGATGCCCGAGTGCGAGCGAAGCTTCGAAGAATTGAAACAAAAGCTTACCACAACTCCTATACTAGCATTGCCTGATATCAGCAAAGATTTCGTGGTCTATTGTGATGCATCCCGCCAAGGACTTGGCTGTGTATTGATGCAAGGTGGAAGAGTGATAGCTTATGCGTCTCGACAGTTGAAAGAACACAAGAACCGTTACCCTACTCATGATCTTGAGTTAGCAGCAGTTGTGCATGCCTTGAAGATCTAGAGGCACTACTTGATAGGCAACAAGTGTGATATCTACACCGATCACAAGAGCTTGAAGTACTTTTTCACTCAGGAAGATCTGAATATGAGGCAACACCGATGGCTAGAGTTGATCAAGGACTATGACCTAGAAATTCACTATCACCCGGGAAAAGCTAATGTAGTCGCAGATGCTCTCAGCCGCAAGAGTTACTATCACATTTTGATTACTGAATCCGTACCACCTGAGCTCAAGGAAGAGATTGATGATTTCCAGCTTGAGATACTACCGCATGGCTTGTTGAATGAGCTCCGCATACAGTATGATCTCACAGATCGCATTCGTCAAGCTCAGAAAAATTGTGAAGAGATCGAATATCTCCGTGGTCTGATGAAACTAGGCTACAAGACCAACCACCATGAAGATAAACAAGGGACCTTCTGGTTCAAGGATAGAATCTGTGTACCTTCTAATCCAGCCCTATGAGAGGAAATTCTATCAGAAGCCCATGACTCTAAGTATTGTAGTCACCCTGGAGGTTCAAAGATGTATCAAGACTTGAAGAAACACTTTTGGTGGAAAGGCATGAAGACAGACATTGCGGGACATGTGGCACGATGTGACACCTGTAATAGAGTCAAGGCTAAACATCAAAGACCTACAGGATTGCTAAAGCCTCTTGATGTTCCTGAGTGGAAATGGGAGAGCATATCCATGGATTTCATAGTTGGATTGCCCCGTTCACAGAAAGGCAATGATTCCATCTGGGTGATTGTTGATCGTTTGACCAAGATTGCTCACTTTGTACCAGTTAAGACCAAGACCAATGCCGAAAAATTAGCAGATCTATATATTGAGCATAATCTCAGACTGCATGGAGCTCCCACTAGTATTGTATCTGATCGTGGTCCTCAGTTTGTGTCCCGATTCTGGGAAGCCCTGCACAAGTCCATTGGAACCAAACTTGATTTCAGTACCGCTTACCACCCATAGACAGATGGACAAACAGAACGAGTAAATCAGATCTTAGAAGACATGCTTCGTGCTAGTGTACTGAATTATGGCACTGATTGGGAGAAATGCTTACCCTATGCAGAGTTCTCTTACAACAACAGCTACCAAGCCAGTATCAAGATGTCGCCGTTTGAAGCTTTGTATGGCAGACCTTGTAAGACACCTTTGATGTGGTCTCAACCGGGCAAAAGATCGTTCTTTGATTCCGCTAAGATCCAAGAAGCAGAAGGAGTTGCTCAAGTGAAGGAGAATTTGAGGATTGCTCAAAGTCAAAACAAGAGCTATGCTGACAAAAGGAGAAGAGAACTTGAGTTCAATGTGGGAGACTTCGTCTATCTCAAGGTATCCCCGCTACGTGGGACTGTCAGATTCCATGTGAAAGGAAAGCTTGCCCCTAGATTTGTTGGCCCATACAAGATTTGCAAGACAATTGGAAAGCTCGCCTACAAACTTGAGCTACCTGAGGAATTGGCGGGTGTACATCCCGTATTCCATGTCTCACGGCTATGTAAGTGTTTGAGAGAGCCCGATGAAGTAGTTCCAACTGATACACTTGACATTCAAGATACACTTGAGTATAAAGAACATCCTATCAGAATTCTAGGAAGAGATACCAAAGAGACCCAAAGCAAAACTATTCCTATGTGTAAGATCCAATGGAGTAATCACACTGAGAGAGAAGCAACATGGGAGAAAGAGTTTGACCTCTGGCTATGATATCCTTACCTCTTCGAAGAGTATGTTACGCTTTAATCTCGGGGACGAGATTCTGTTAAGGGGGTAGGACTGTAACAACCCAAAAATCCACACACCAAAAATCACAACTACAAAATTTTTGTTTAAATCCTATGTGATGTTGAGTGACACATGTAGAAGTCAAACCTTAGTTTTGGATTAGATGTGACCTAACTAGGTTAAAGTCATAAGCATAGCTTGGTTTTATGCCACATGTGTAATTAAATTCCTAAACAAACAAATCATGCATGCATCCTTAATTCCACTTGTGATTGGGATTCTTTTGCCTTATGTGATGTTTAACTAACTTACTTAATATTTATGATAAATCCTAATATATGGGATGTATTTTGACCACCATATGAAACACCTTATGGGACCCACTACATAACTCGAAGCTCAAGTTTAAACTCTAACTAAATATGAATCGAAGCAAAGGAAATAAAAGAGAAAGGAAAGAAGAGGGAGCAGTAGCAGCCCAGCCTGCCTCGACCGGCCCAGCTAGCCCAGCCAAGCCTTGCCACTCACGTGCACAGCCGATGACAAGCCAGACCCGCCCGTCAGCCGTCACGCACCGCACGCCGCCGCATCAGGACAAACTGACAAACGGACCCCACGCGTCAGCCACCCCAGCTACAGGATCATCTTCCTCCCCACACCAACCTCTTCCACTACCGGGAGCTGACCACGGAGCAGACGTGGGCCCAGGGTCACGCACATCACATGACCCTATTTCCCCTTGCGCCACGCCTACGCTACCGCTCGTGGGCCATCGGATGCGCCGCACGCATCACCACCGCCCGATCGCCGTCCACCATTGGAGCCCTTGGAGCTCGGCTATAAAAGCCAACGCCCGCGAGCCCTAACCCTCAGCCCGTTCGTCACCGCCGCTGGTGGAACAGCACCACCCCGCGTCAAGCCGAGAGAGAGGGAGGAGGAAGAAGCAAGGAGGAGAAAGAAGCCGCTGTGGAACCGGACCTCGCTAGAGCCAGGAGCACCGTCCCAATCGGCTACAGCGATGTAGCTGCTCGGCATGGCACTGCATCGCCTCATCACGGCCTCGCCTCGCCACCGCATCGCCATCCTACCGCCACGAGCCCTACGGTGAGCCACGTCGTTCACCGCTCACCGCGCTAGCCGTACTCGCCATGAACGCCACCGTGTTCCCGCACCTGGGGAATGCAGAGGCGGAGCATTCCCACTCCTAGACACGCTGCACACACACCGCACGCGCACAAGCCCAAGGCCTGGCCTCACCGACCCCTAGCTGCTCAGGAACACCGGCACGACCATACCTAGCCTCTCAGACGCCATGAACAGACCACGTCAGAGCACGAGCTCTTGCTCCAGCTTAGCCAACCGGTAGCATAGAAGGACCACCACAACCCTCTTGTTGAGCCAAAAAGAAACGCGAAGAAAAGGGAAGAAAGGGGGCGACGCCGAGCCCTCTGCTCGGGAACGCCAGTGCCGAGCGCTCTGCTCATGCCATGCATACACATCGCACACACGCACGCGCTCACCATGGTCAGAGCACAACCATGGCGAGACCACCACGTCTTCTACGTTGCGGTAAAGGCGACGTTGACACCCTGACTGGCTCCGCCAGGACGAGAGACACACCGCGCTCACCTTAGCCGAGGATGAAGCCCACCGGAGCCCTTCGTTGCTGCACCGCACCTCGTCGGAGTGCCACCGCCTCCGTTTTGCCCCAACCACCGTGGTCGGAGGCGTCGAGAGCTCCTAGAGGCCCTTCGACCTGCTCGCCATGGTCGTAGAAGCACCGTGGAGCTCACATGCTCCTCCAACTGGCCTCTCGCTACCACTGCAGCCTGTCCATGCATGCCAACGAACCCATGCCGCTGTTCACCGTGGCCAGCCAACTGGAGCCGCCCGACCACCATGTTAACTTCACCGGGACACCCGCTATGGCATGGCCAAGCTTTTTCCCACCTTAATTGCACACCCGCGCCATTGTAGGGGCTCGCCGATGAGCTCACCACCGGCGGGAGCACGACGGGGAAGAAGATTGTGGTTTTCCCCTTGCCGGCCACATGTCCGAGCACTTGGTGCACGTGAACCAAACACTGGGAAGGAGTAAGTGGACCAAGTCCTTCATAGACCGGCTCTGCGGTCTATGGACCAACACAGGTGGGTTCACCATGAACCGCGCCTCACCTGTCAGTCACCATTTGACCCCGGACCCACCTATCAGTGACCAACCAGGATGATGACGCCGTGCTGACATCATGGAGACCATGCCAGCGTTGGGGACCCCAGCGACCTCACCGACCACGTCGGTGAAGCTCTCTGACCACCTCGGCCAGCCTTCCGACCACCTCGGCGACCTTTCTGACCACTTCGGCGATCTCACCGACCACGTCGGCGAGCTCTCCGACCACTTTAGCGATCTCTCCGACCACCGTTGCAACCTTTCCGACCACCTCTGCGACCTCTCCGACCACCACACTAGCTGATACACCACTCCAAGACCACGAGAACCAGTCATAGTCTGACACGTGTCAACCCTGAATTAATTAGCCTTAATTTAATCCTCGGAAATATATAACTAATTCATACGATCTTAGAAAAATACAAGACCAGGACCAAAATTCATCTAAAATCGAGCTCTACGCAATGAACCCATGTTTGAGTGCATTTGGCTCTTTTGAATCTTCATTGCTTCTTTGTACTATTCTATAGGCGTCGCTAACGCGATTATAATATGCAGACTCGGAGGAGAACCAGACGGACGAGGACCGAGAGTAGCGTGAGGAGTACGGAGATGACTACACTGAAGGTGTCACATCCCACCCAATCTCGTAGCACCTATTATGCATGGCTAAAATAGAAATGCTAGTGCTTTACTTTATTGTTATGATCACACTATGATAGGACTTGCATGGTAGTATACTTTCTTGATGGCCTTTACCTTGACGCAACCTTACCCCTGCTTGTAACAGAACCGACCAAATCATAAGAACGTAAGTACAAAAACAATCACCGAAGCGATCAAATTCCTGTACTTAAGCTCCCATAATCCCGGTAGTCCAGAAATCATGAAGGATTTCAACCAACTCTCAACATACAAACCAAGACCGTAGTGATTCAACACAACACATCATTCGTTACAACATTTCACAAGTGGCATCCGGATTACATCCATCAGAGTGCGAATAAAATATTACAAACCAAGTTCAAATTTGCGGAAGCAACATAGTTTAGTACATAACTTCATAGTTTCAAATACATTGCCAGATCTTAGTCATGTCCCACAAAAGCATCATCAGGTACGAGAACTAGGAGAGACCGTGCCCAACGGTCTAGTCTTCATCCCCAGCCGAGAGAAGGCAATACTTGCAGCAACCAAAGTAGAACTGGTCACCTACAACAGGTGGGAGATAAACCCTGAGTACGAGAAGGTACTCGGCTAGACTTACCCGACAAAACCAGAAATAAAAGACACCAAGGATCATGCAAGGCTTATGAGGTGGGCTAGCTTGACACATTTGCATAAAAGAGCTTATGAATATAGTGACCAATTTAAACTTAGCATCAAGCTTATCATCATTTACCTGTCCACTAGATTAGCACCTGTATTAGAGCACTCACTTATTAGGAGCAATCAATATTAACCATAGCAGGTATAATAAGGCTGTCATCATCATATCATCATTTCTGAACCATTAGGTTATTTAGTGTATCTACTTTGGAGATAAGCCCGTCAAGTTCTCACTATCCGGGAGAGACGGCGACTCGAATTGAATTACAACTCAGTTGAGGGGGTATTCCTAACTCTCACCCTGGCATACTTAGCAAGGGTAGCCGTGGGTCACCTTTGGAACAACTCAGGAACCAAATTCGCGGGTTCAATCAGCGCCAGCACTCTCAGGGATTACCCTTCTGCCAGGACGATCAGGACTTTTAAATCACCTGCCCTTGGACTCACGCCTATGGCTCCCTTCCGAGGCGCACTTTATACTTATCGACTCCTGGCTTGAGGTGAGCTACTCGGCTTCGTGGTCGGTCTTCAGACACGGCCAACTAAGAGAGAGGCATGCGTTCAACATGAACAGGAAAGGCTCCAAGATTCAGTCCTTAATCAACACAGACAGAGTCACTGCAAACCGGCAAGCCTCCGTCCGGTCTTCATTTCAAATTAAGACTGGTTCTTTTCCACGATAGCAAATATAGCCAACCGTGCCATATGTATCTTCCTATATCTCGCAGGTGAGTGGAAACAACTGACTTCTACCGTGTTAAAGCAGGGCTAAGCACTACACGAGCCTGAGCTACATAGGACTCAGGGTATCAATATCTGGACAAGGATTGGATAACCAATGCAGCAAGTGTTTGCATCCAACACCTAAACTTAATGCAACAATATATATATGTAACAATAATACTATAACTGCATTTTGGAAATTAGTAGGCTTAATATGCTCCGGGGCTTGCCTTTCATAAAGTTGCACGGACGGTGATCCGGGCACTCAACGGCGACCTTGTCTGGCACTTCTCCTGAAAGCTGCTCCTCCTGAATCTCCGGTGTCGGCTGCTGCTGCTCGCTCGGTACCTCAAATTCCAATAGGGTCACTCCTTCCGGTACACCTAACTTGCATAACCTAAGATAAAGATGCTCATCCTCAGTTAAAGGCCTAACACCTAGGAACATTACCACAAACTTAGAAATAGTAAAGGCATACTTAAAACAACAGTTAAAGTTTCATATGCACACGGGTAGTTCCTTAATTCAATCATAACCAGAGTTATATAAATTCAAATGACTTGCAAGAGGACATTCTAGAAAGCTTATGAAATTATCTACATTTCATCTATAACTATCATAGCATGATTCACAAGTTACGTAGGTCGAAATTATACATTTACTGAAACTGGTCTAAACAAGACAGAGAGCAATCAATTGTATAACCCAACTTTAAACAAATGTAACTCTTAAACTACTTGGCCAAATGACACCAAATTTTAACAGCAGCTAGATACCTAAATTATCTACAACTTTTGTATAAATAAGTTTCACAACAAAGCACCTTATCATGAAGAAGTTTGCTAAGTTCCCAGATCTGTTCAAAAACCACATTTGCAAGAAAATAAATATTAACTTATATTGCAAACACATAATTAGGCAAAACCAACTTTACCAACATGTCACACATGACTAAAGAACACCAGAAAACCTAGTGTCTATGACCAAATAAATTCTTTTAATGCATTTCTTAATTTATTTTAGATAACAAGGTGACTTAATGAACATATACCAAAAGTATAGAATAAATTCTACAAAAATTACAGTGGCTCACATATCGTCTCAATAGTCTACTGTACAAATTTCACTCCATTTGAATATGTATAGCAAACTCTATGAAAAAGACAAGTTGCTAAAGCAAGAAATCATGTGAGAGCGAGATAAACCAATAACTCACTCATACTTCATCCAATACTCATGAAATTTTTACCACACATCAACTATCACATGAGTAGCATGCCACAAAAATTTCACTTCATTAGGAGCCCTAGATCTGCAGTTATCGAAAATAATAAATTCAACTAGCATTACAACCTTACTACACAAATCTATTTTTACCACAAAATATTGAAACTAAAACATGCCATATTATAGATCTAATGCATAGATAATTTCACAAGGATTCCAAAAAGTCCTCATTTGCTATTTTACGAATTTCCTATGAATTACTATGAATTTCCAAAGATTCAGCAAATTACTACAAATAGGTCCTTATTGGCACTATTCATCTGAGTCTATAGGTTCACAGAAAGGCCCCTCCCTAAACTCGAATTCGAAGCCAAGGTCCCTGCTCGCGATTTTTGAAGGAGTTGCGTAGGAGCCCGTCGTTTGTCGGCCGGTGGATGCTCGTCGGTGGCGGGGAAAGTGGCGGGGAGGGACCAAGGGTCCATGCGCACCCGCTGGGCTCCCCAACTCGGCCCAAGGCGGCCTGTGGCCTGTCGGCCGCGCGAGCAGGCGGAGCGCCGGTGGCTGCTCCCGCGGCGACGGCGCTACGGCGGCTACGGTGGCCGGAAAAATGGAGCAGAAGGGGCGGCGCACGACGGGGAAGGTGGTGGTGCACACGGTAAGACGCGAGGGAGCCTGGAGCGGTGGGGACGCGGTGGCGGCAAGCTTCACCGCCCGGCCATGGCGGCGGCGCATCTTTCTGCGCACACGGCGACGGCGAGCGCGAGCAGAGGAGCGAGAGGCGGCGAGCGCGAGTGAGGAAGGAAGTGGAGCGCTCGGCCGGGGCTCTCCTCATCCGCAATGGCGTAGGGGCACGCAGCATGGAGGTGGGGGCGCTGCTCGTGCATGGCCGCCACGCACGGGGCACGCGGCATCCGTTGGGGCATTTCCGTGAACACCTGGCGAGCGACGGAGTGAACATGGTGGAGCGCAGGTTTGGGACAGCTACGGGCCGATTTGGTCCATGGGCCCAAAACGAAGTTTGCTCACCTCGGTATGATCTACATTTCTTATTAAGGGTGCCAAGTCATTTGAGCAACATATCAGCGGTTAATTAAGCCTTAATATGATAGTGTCAACATGTTGATAACGGTCACGGGAATTCGCTTTAGGAGGTCAAAACTTGGTCAAACTCAGTGCAATTTTTTGCATGCTCTTCTCCATAATATAACCTTCAACTTTTATTTTTGGACCAACTCAAGTTGCTTAACAAAATTTGGAGAACGTGGGATATCAATGTCGATGTCAGTGAATTCCGGACTGCAAACACTGTCGGGCTGATTTCAGCTTTTCTATTAGACTTTGAGCTTGTTTTGATCCATTTTGAAACCGAATCATGACTTGGTCTTTTAACAAAGTTAGTTATAATCAAACTTTTATTCAACTTTCATTTTTCGTCAAACCTCATATCTGGTCCAGAAGTCAACTTTATTTCTCGGTCAACGCAAAGCCCTTTTTGCTATACAATCTAGGGTTTCCATGATTTTCGGATATTTTCTCCATCTTTGCTCAACACGAACCCTTCATAACTTTTGTTGTAGAGTTCAATTAGAGTTGTTGGAGCAAGGTTGCAAGGTTTGATTGATGACCTATATTTCCATTCACTTAATAGTGCAATTCATGCAAAGATATGACTTATCATTTCATGTGACTTTTTTATTCCAAACTTCATGAAACTTTTCCACGGGTCTAGATGGATGCATGGGGATGTAATGTACATGGAATAAGCATGTTTAACATAACTCTTGCATAATCTTAACAAGGGTCCATATGTAAGCAAATGTGCGTGGCCCAAGTTTAAGTTGGAGCTCCATCATGTAGATTTGATCTTGACACCTTCATTACCACTCGACATGTCATGTTTGAGCTCAAACCCATTGCTTAACTGGTGACAAACACCTAGGGTGTTACACTGCTCACCCTGCTGTTAGGCTAGTCACACGCTCGCTACTATATTTCGTTGCTTATTACTTCTACTACGCTTGTACTACAATGATGCGTGGTGGAAAACTGGTGTTATCTGGGCTATGGGGAGAGTGCTGCGTGTGTGACTTGGGTGCGTGGAGGGTGAGGGTTGTGTTGACCAAGCTGGAGTATACGACGAACCAGGGGCAAGTCTGGCCGTGGGGTGCTACCTGGGCACCCCTGGAATGGATACCTGTGGTGGGTAAATGGTATATGAGGTGGCCCTAGGTGTGATCCTGTGATGGGAGGAGCCCAGGGTGGAGGTGTTGTGGTGGCACGGTAAATGGAAACCCTGATGAAGACAATCTGGCTTGGTCATCCCTAAGGACTTACTAGTACTCAGATTCACCGGGAAGCCTTACGTACCACTCGCCCTATATGGTGCGGGACGGCCGAACTACTTGGTAGGATATTGCCACTACTGCTAGGTTGATAGCGGACAGTGTGAGGGAGGTACGGGGCACGAAGGATTTCCCCCACACCCTTCCGAGACTTCATGGAGACCTTGTGGACCCGGCTCATGACTCACAGTTTCAGCCACCCCATACTAGACTTGGGGTGTACCAGGGCTGAATGGTAGAGTGGCATTATCCTAGGCTAGCAAGCGGCCGGAATCAGCCCAGTTGACAACGGTCAGCGAGGAAGGCGGATCTTGTGGTTATGTAAAACCTCTGCAGAGTGTATGGTTGATCGATCGATACATATGCCGACTTGTCGGTTATGGACCTTTCCTGGGTTTTGCTTAAACTAGATAGTGAGATAAGTCCTTCTCTTCTCCCCCTGGGAGTGAGTGTTCGGACGTAGCCAGGGGCTACGGGCCTTGAGACAGTGCCGAGAGGGAGTTGGCCTGTCGACTGAGCGATGGTATGGTTTTGTGGTGATGGTGTGGAGATGGTGGTATATCGATCCCAGGATCAAAACCTGGCTCTAGAATGGGAATGGGGTGGAATGGGTATGGGAATGGTGTTAAAACTTGACCAACTGTTAATATATACTTGAAATGCTAATACATAGGAAACCCCAGCCTTATAGGTTCCTTTTGAATATATCCAACTTGCATCCAATTTCCACAAAGCAATGCTCATAGGGTGGGAGTGGCCAGTATAAATCGTACTGATAAATTTTGGCACACAGGTTCTGCTGAGGAGTATAGCTCCGAGGAGTTTGACGGTTGAGGGGTTCGTTCCTACGCTCAAGTTTGGCGATCTTATCTTCAAGCTGTTCTGAATGAATGCTACTTTTGATTCCGCCAATGCGGCGATGTAATAATTTATGTAATTCCGCACTATTTGTACTCTGATATTATCGTTGTATGGATGTGATATTCGACTAGAATTTGGGTAATATGATCTACAACGGTCTTATTACACTTCGACTCTGTGGATTTCACTTCGTGGAAATCAGGTCGCTTCGCCAAAGGCTGAGTAGGGTCGGCCCTCTGCTCTAGGACAACAGGAGCATCGCAAGTTGCACCCTCTTGATGGTGGATGCGTTGGCGCGATGATGTAGATCCATCGAGGGCCTCCTCAGCAGACCTCTTGCTATTCTCCATGATCTCAAACCTACGGAAAAGCAGAAGCTATACTAAGGATGCAGAAAATTTAAGACAAAGCGGGTTGTTGTTCGATCCACGGCCATGGCCCGTATATATATAGCCCAGGAAGGCGAGTAGATAGATTTCGCCGAGGATGTGAATTTGGAATCAGAAACGGAGGTGGAACGACACTCTGGGAATTCAAGGGACAGATAACGAAGAGATAACATATTCGAACTTATTGCTTCCCCAAATTATAAAATGCCGTGAAATGGATTCGAAGATTTTACATTGACCAGAGATCAACCTATCAAGGCTTCTTTGGATTGAAGGGAGTCCGAACCCCCCCCCCCACAAGGCTGAAGGTCATCGTGAAACGAATCGACATTGGCCCGTTGATAAAATTGTGCCCGAGAAGTGGAAAAATCGCCCACCTAACATGTGCTTAGCCGATCTCTCGGTAAATCAAGAAGCTATGGGAAAGAAGCCTATGGCTTTCCTGGTGGACGCTTAGTGGAACAAACAAGGAAAAGGTGTCCACACATTTTAGCCCTTGCAAACACTAGAATAGCTCTGTGAGCATGGTGAGAAGACACAAGTGATGTCACAAGACTTCTTCGGGCCGCAGTAGCTGATCCTCTTGCTCGACAAGGCGCTAGAATGAGCGACACAATCACCATATGCACAAGAATTCTTCTAACCACTCAAGATCTTCACGGCAAGAGAATGGACCATGGAGGGTTCGGTGGAACTAGAGGCGCTCGAGGGAGCAGATGGAAGTGTAACACCCTAAAACTTGCCTCTTTTGAAAGAGTTAAAATGATTTAAATTCGAATTTTTGTGCACATGACATATAGGAAAATAAAAAAATCATTAAATTAAAATTCATCATAAGGTAGCAACATGTTTGAGCATCCATGCCATTGCATTTGATTTATTCGGTTGTGTGGATTTGAGTGAAAATTCAAATTGGTTAAAATTGATGTTGCAAATGAAATTAAAAATGGCTTTGAAATAAAAGAAAAGAAATTAGAAAATGAAAGAACTTAAAAAGTTATTTCGGAAAACTTACCCAAAATTGGTTCATTTCTGTTTGAATTAAAAAGTGTATTTTAAATCATATTTATACTTGATTCAGTTCATATTTGAAATTGTTTTGAATTAAGAAAAGAAAAAGAATTTGGAAATAGAAAAGGATTTTGAAAAAAACCTTCCTTTCTTCCCTTCTAGCCCAACTCCTGGCCTCCTTCGCGCTCTTGGCCTGGCAACCGCCCTAGCCTGCTGGCCGGCCCAGCCGCCCCTCTCTTCCCCTCCTTCCCGCTTCTCCCGCACGCGGCCCACTCGCACTGGCCCAGCTTGCGGCTGCTTTAGCTTCCTCTGCTTCGCGTCGCCCGCGCGGCCTAGCTTCCCCGCGGCCTGCCTTGGCTTCACCTCCGCGCGCTCCCGCACGCACCCACCGCTCTCTCCCTTCCCTCACTATGTCGCTGGCCCCACCCGTCAGCCGGCCACGTTCTTTCCTTCTTCTTCCTTTCCATTCTTCCCCGCTCCTTTCCTTTCCAGCTGCCCGGCGATGGCGCAGCCATGCAAGGCAAGTCACCGGCGCCGCGCCCGTTTGGCAAGCGGCCAATCCTGCTCGAGCGCCTCGCTTCCTTTCCATCCACGCAATGCCTGCACACCTATAAAGCTCGAGCTGGACCACCTCCCTCTCCCTTTCCCATCCGCTCGAGCTCACTCTCACCGTCGCCGGCAAATCCCCCGTTCCCGAGCACTATCCTTGACGCCGACGCGACCCGGAGCTTCGCCGTGACCCGACGTAGCCATAGGTACCTCCCATTTCATGTTTCAGCTTTGTTTTGCCCGGATTCATCTTCACCCACTCATTCTCTCTCTCTCCAGTTCACCGCCGACGACGATCTGTGCCTCAGAGACCTTCTCGGATGCCGCGACCGTCACTGCTAACCTCGTGGTGAGGTTCTCCGCCTCCCCATGCCCTCCGTTCATCAAATAGCGCACTAGAATGCCGTATCGGCAAGCATCCGCGCCGCCGTTCATGGCGCCGCCATGGGGGCCGTCGCCCCGACGTGCTCCCCGCCTTTCTTTTTGTGCCTAGTCGAGCTCGCGATGTTACTCTCATTATCCCGGTGTTTTTCATTTCGAACGGCGTGACCGGAATCACCGTCACGGCATCCACCACTGAGCTCGGCATGCCGCCGTTCAGGGCGCCACCGCCGCTGCCATGTGTGCCAGTGGGGGAAAACACTCCCCTTCATTTCCCGCCATGTGATCTGCGTTGGACGGTCAGGATTAGATTTACCGGTTCACTGTGTAATCGGTCCACAGAGAGCCATGGACCCGGCGCGCCGTGCCTGCATCAGCGCACGCACACGTCGCGTGGTGCACCGCGCCAACTGGAGCGCGTCACGTGTCGACCTGGTCAGCAGCCGCAGTCAACATCCCGTCAACCTCGCGCATTTTTTAGAAAAGCCCTCCTATTTTCGTAGAATCAACCCGCAGTCCATATTAGTTCAAAATAAATACAAATCAGCCTGTTTTTATTCGTTTAGGTCCCTGTAGTTTCCATAAGTAGTACCCGTAGTCCTGTGTAATTTCATATTTTTAATCGTTTTAATTCAAAAATAAGTTCAGTTTATTTACAGAAATGCCATTACACCTTATTTCATGACTTTTGCGTTTTAAGTCCGATTTGACCCGTTCGAATTGCGTTAGGACCGTATTTACGTTTTCTACGTGTTTATACAACTGTTAGACATGTTTTCAATATTTAAAATTTATGGGTAGATTTAATCTATTATTTAACTATAGGAAAACTTGTTTAAATCATAACTTATTCATTTTAACTCCGAAGTAGTTCGTTCAAGTTGCGTTAGATTCATAGCGACGAGATCTATGCTTTAGTAACAGTGTTTACTATATTACTATTTCTAAAAAATCATAGTTTAAATCATATCTTGATTAATAATTATGCAACTAGATTTTATAAATAAAATATAATTTGTTTTACTTTAGTTTATAATTCAAATCTAAAAATTGACTTAATTCAATCTATATTATTTATAAAATATCTTATATATATGAATTTAAATAGTTAAAATAAATGAAGCCTATAGTTTTCTTTTCCATGTATTAAACAAATCTCTCGGTAGTTGTATCGTTTCAACCGTAGCTCCGATTAGCGTGCCTCTCGCGACTGTGTGTTCATAGCGATGCGTAGAATTGTATTCCAAACTCTTTACTTATTTTTCTATGATTGGTGTACTGTTCTAATATAGATGCAATTGTAAGCTATGCATGTATGTGTATGGATGTTTGTGTGGTGTTCTACGATTACGTCCAGTCGATGAGATATACGTGGTGATCCAGAAGGAGGAGAAGGACGTTGAAGAATAAAGCTTACCGAAGGATCGGTGTGTAAGGCAAGTATAGCATGGGACCATCCTTGTTACCTATTCACCTTTAATCACTTAATTCATATTGCATGTGTCTACCTTGTTGCCATTAAGGATATCCTAGATATTTGATATCTTGTACCTTGATACCTTTGGGATATTGCATTGGGTAGTTTTTGCTAGTGCTTAATCAAAACCATGATCTTGTAACTTGACTAATGGTATATGCGATAAACATTAAAACATGACTTTTTAGTAACATGGAAACAGGGGGCTGAAGTGTTTAGCTACTTTCTAAACGCTTCAGATTCCTCTCCCTAAGGACTTATCTGTAAGCGATCATTCGGGACTTACAGTACAGCTGTGAGGGCTATATGGCTCTGGCTTTAGCTCAGTATGAGGACCTTTTCTAGCTTGTTAGTGGTTACCTTTATGGCGTAAGAGGGTATGTTTCCTTTCCTGCTAGGATGTGTGTACCGTGCTGCGTGCCCACACGTGCCACTCCTGGAGAAGGGCCACATACGCCTAGCGGCCCTAACTTGTTAGACGAACCTTTGAAAGGCTTCATAGTAAACCCTGCCGACCTACCTTGGAAGTGGGTCAAGAGATTAGCTACCTTGGGCGAAAGGGTAAATCACGACTCACAGTGAAAGTGTACAACCTCTACAGAGTGTAAAACTGTTATAACAGCCGTGCTCACGGTCACGAGCGGCCTTGGACCCTTATGGAATAGATGATCATTAATGGCTAATGATGATGCTAATAATCAATTGTTATGCTATTCATTAATCATGTTTACCTGATCATGTGTTTATGGGAATGATAAATTCTTTGCCACTCAATTGCTTAAAAAGATGACCTATTAAAGCTAATCATAGTAAACCAGTGTCAGCCTTTTGAGCCTCATGAACCCCATGTTATGTTGCTGAGTACGACATGTACTTACGCTTGCTTTACTTTTCTATACTTTGGATAAAAATCCCGGGTGGGTATCAGATTGTTGGTTTGGAGGAGTTAGGCTTGTGGTCAACCAGTCAGTCGTCCCTGTGGATTTGGAGTCTTTGCCTGAAGATCGGAGTCGACTTTCCGTTGTCTATACTCTGAGGTTATATTCCTTTTACTAATACATTATGTAATAAGTATTGTCTCTTGATATTACCCTTATTTGTGGCTATATGTGAGATTTGACTTCCTGGGCTCACATATAGTGTGTATCTGGTTTTGTCTTTAAAACCGGGTGCTACAAAGTGGTATCAGAGCAATGCTGACTATAGGACGCAAACCTAGTTAGAACTAGACGTCTTAGCATGCTTTCATCTTTGCTTAGTTCTTGCTTTCTCTGTAACCTTGTTAATTATGAAAAGTTATGCTCACTTCCGCCTCTGTTCTGTTATGAAAACCTTGTCTCTATTCTGAATCTTCTCTCTTGGTCAATTAGATGGAACGTAATGAGATAACTGCCAACATCTGAGAATAGGAGGACCAAGCTGTGCCACCCTTGATTGCATTTAATAAGGAAAAGTTATTCGCTATGCAAAAGCAAATACTAGAAGGAATGAATCAGCCCAGAAGTTCTTAGCAGTGCTTGTCGCAAGATTAGAGCAACATACCAAAGGGGCCAGTGAAGAGACAAGTGGCAAAAGCTTGGAAGAAGATGAAGTCCAAGGAGGGTGTTCATAGCAAGACTCTTGGAAGTCAGGATCCATGTCAGTGCTGTAAACATTATGGTTTTCCCTATTTTCAAGACAAGTCTAATAAGAGGGAAGTTAAGGTGAACCCGAGTTGTGAAGCTAATGTGGATAAGAAGAGAAAGGAGGTCTCAACAGAGCAAGTATCGAGAAGCAATCAACATTTGGATTCGTCACATCTAGCTCTGATCCCTAGTCAGATGAATCTAAACTGTAAAGAGTTAGAAGCTTCTCAAGCTAAAACTACTTCACATGAGGTATGCATAGATGGGTGGACTGTCACCTACGAGGAGTTTCAACCTCGAAAGACCAAGCAAGCTAGAAAATAGATCAGTCAAACCAAGATGAATCTTCAGAGTCAGAAAGCTGATAAAACACCAAGCAACAATTCTATCAAGTATGACATCACAAAAGATCCAGCTAAGAAAAGGTGTCATCATTGCCAACAGGAAGGACATTATGTTAGATCTTACTCATAGAAGATTCAACAAGTACACCATGGAAGTAGCCAGAATCAGATCACTACCGGACTGCCACCAGGAAGTGTCAGTGATAACCAACCCGAAAGAAACATTTGGTGAAATTGACGAATGAAGAAGTCGTGCTAGACTACCCAAGATCCTTAGTTAAGGAATTAGGAATTTGTGCCCTTTATGTAATAAAAATGATAGTATCGCAAGTTGAGTCAATGATTGAGTTGTGCATCTTTAAGTGCTTTGTTGATTTGTCATTATGTTTATGCTTGTTTTGCATCTTTGTAATGATTGCAATGACCTTGTTGGGTGTTCCCACAATTTCATTTAGTTTATAGGCCTAAGGTATAAGGATTAATGAAATAAATAGTTGGGTTATCGTTTTCTTCTGTTTTTTCCTATCCTGTCTTCGGAGCAGCCTGTCTTTATCGGTTCATATCTCTGATTTTGGACGATCAAAAATCATGAGGAAATTCTGGATAACAGTAGACTTCAATCACAAGACGATGCAAGCTATACTTTGGTGTCCCCTACTTTACCTTATCTTAAGGGGGGTACCCAAGTTGAAGGGTTTACAAGATGAGGTTTTCTTGCATTCTAGTGATTCATGTGGAAGAACTAGATATCTCGATGGTTGGGGTTTTCTCTAGTCTTTCATACTACCAATCCTATCTTGTCATCTCTTGGAACTACAGTAAAGAATGCTATGAATGACTGAATCCTAATGCATATATGTTGGAAACAGATGGCCTCTACTAGGAGAAGTGCTTCACAAGATGTTGGAAGGAATATTCCCACTTCTAATCCATCGATATCAAGTCCCTCAACTAAAGAGCAGGCTTTGATGACACAGACTCAGCTGATGGAAGAGAAGAAGAGAAAACATGATCTTCAATGCCAGTTAAGAAACACTCATCCTTAGTTCGCTACGCAACCAGAATATTAGTCGCCTCCTATGAATCTACTTGTGAGTACAGATCAATATCAGCAACCCGATGATGAAGTGCAACAGGTCAGCTCTCAAGAGCCAGAACAGAATGTCCATGGGAAGCAGGTGCATGGAAATAAGTTAAAATAGAATTACATCCTTTGAAGATTGAACAGTGTGGATATGATTACCACTCATGGATCTAAGGAGATCGTTTATGGATTGATTGTAGTAGGCCCAGCCACTGCTATGGTGATGTTTGATCCCAGTGCGTCACATTCATTTATCTCTAGTGCATACGTAAAAGAACATAAGATAACTATGCTTCCAACGAGAAAATCAGTGATAGTTAAGTCCCCAGGAGGAGAAATGAAGCCAAACCGCATATGCCCAAGAGTTAGTCTTGAGATAAAGGGGGTAAAATTTGAAGCAAACCTTATTGTATTAGAGTTAGTGGACATTGATGTTATTCTTGGAATGGTATGGATGTCTGCATGTAAAGGAGTGATCAAGTATGCCCAGCGTTCGGTGCTTCTAACTACACCGTCAGGAGAAAGAATTGAGTATAAGGGTATTCAACTTGCACCTGAGGAATATGACAATGGGAATGATCTAATAGAAGGTGTGAACACTGAGGATAGTAAAGTGGACTGTGAGTTTCTAGATGATGGTGTAGAGGAACAAACACCCTTGGAGGAGCTCCATCCGATAGATGATGATTATCCAGTTAGGATCTTAGAAAGAGCTCAGGGAACTCTTAAGGGAAGAGTGCTTAATGTGTGTAAAGTTCAATGGAATAACCAATCAGAGGAAGATGCAACTTGGGAAAATGAGAATCAAATGAAGATAGATTTTCCTCATCTCTTTGAGGTGTAACACAATTATGTTACAAGTCAAGATGGGGGTGTCATATGAAGTTGGTTATGCCCTTGAGTCTAAGGTTTCTGTATTCAAGACAGTTGTATCCCTCAACTTAAGGGGGATAATACTGCAACCAAATGTTTTGATTCTTGAGCTTTGGAGATGAGACATGTGTAACTTGTTAAGCTGGTTTACAATGCAAGTTGAGATGTTGAAATGTTTCTCTAAGTTCTGTTCCTAGTTCTGTCTCCCTTCCTTGTCCCTAGCCTTTTTTGAATCTTGGGACAAGATTCATCTTAAGGGGCTAGAATTGTAACACCCTAAAAATTGCATCTTTTGAAAGAGTTAAAATGATTTAAATTGGAATTTTTGTGCACATGAAATATAGGAAAATTAAAAAAATTCATTAAATTAAAATTCATCATAAGGTAGCAACATGTTTGAGCATCCATGCCATTACATTTGATTTATTTGGTTGTCTGGATTTGAGTGAAAATTCAAATTGGTTAAAATTGTTGTTGCAAATGAAATTAAAAATGGCTTTGAAATAAAACAAAAGGAATTAGAAAATGAAAGAACTTAAAAAGTTATTTTTGGAAAACTTACCCAAAATTGGTTCATTTATGTTTGAATTAAAAAGTATATTTTAAATCATATTTATACTTGATTCGGTTCATATTTGAAATTGTTTTGAATTAAGAAAAGAAAAAGAATTTGGAAATAGAAAAGGATTTTAAAAAAAAACTTCCTTTCTTCCCTTCTAGCCCAACTCCCGGACTCCTTCACGCTCTTAGCCTGGCAACCGCCCTGGCCTGCTGGCCGGCCCAGCCAGCCCTCTCTTCCCCTCCGTCCTGCTTCTCCCACGCCCTCTTCACGCACTAGCTCCTTGCTTATACCGCTTCAACTTCCTCTCCTTTCACGTCGCCCAGCATGGCCCATCTTCCCCGTGGCCCGCCTCGGCTTCACCTCAACACAGCCAAAGACGCGCTACCGCTCTCTCCCTTCCCTCGCTATGCCGCTGGCCCCACCCATCAACCGGCCACGTTCTTTCCTTCTTCTTCCTTTCCATTCTTCCCCGCTCCTTTCCTTTCCAGCCGCCCGATGATGGCGCAGCCATGCAAGGCAAGTCACCGGCGCCGCGCCCGTTTGGCAAGCGGCCAATCCCGCCTGAGCGCCCCGCTTCCTTTCCATCCATGCAACGCGTACACGCCTATAAAACCCGAGCCGGACCCCCTCCATCTCCCTTTCCCATCTGCTCGAGCTCACTCTCACCGTCGTCGGCAAATCCCCCGTTCCTGAGCACTATCCTTGACGCCGACGTGACCCGACGCAGCCATAGGTACCTCCAATTTCACGTTTTAGCTTTGTTTTGCCCGGATTCATCTTCACCCGCGCATTCTCTCTCTCCAGCTCACCGCCGATGATGAACCGTGCCTCGGAGACCTTCCCGAACGCCGCGACCATCACTGCTAACCACGTGGTGAGCTTCTCCGCCTCCCCATGCCCTCCGTTCGTCAAATAGCGCACTAGAACGCCGTATCGGCAAGCATCTGAGCCGCCATTCATGGCGCCACCGTGGGGGCCATCGCCCTGACGTGCTCCCCGCCATTCTTTTTGTGCCTAGTCGAGCTCGCGATGTTACTCTCATTATCCCGGTGTTTTCCGTTTCGAACAGCGTGGTCGGAATCACCGTCACGGCATCCGCCGCCGAGCTCGGCACGCCACCGTTCAGGGCGCCACCGCCGCTACACTATGCGCCGGCGGGGGAAAACACTCCCCTTCATTTCCCGCCATGTGATTTGCGTTGGACGGTCAGGACTAGATCTACCGGTTCACTGTGTAATCGGTCCACAGAGAGCCATGGACCCGGCGCACCGTGCCTGCGTCAGCGCACGCCCACGCCGCGTGCTGCACCGCGCCAACCGGAGCGTGCCACGTGTCGGCCTGGTCAGCAGCCGCAGTCAACATCTCGTCAGCCGCGCGCATTTTTCAGAAAAGCCCTCCTGTTTTTGTAGAATCAACCCGCAATCCATATTAGTTCAAAATAAATACAAATCAGCCCTGTTTTTATTCGTTTCGGTCCCTGTAGTTTCCATAAGTAGTACCCGCAATCCAGCAGCCGTGTAATTTCATATTTTTAATCGTTTTAATTCAAAAATAAGTTCAGTTTATTTACAGAAATGCCATTACACCTTATTTCATGCGTAACTTTTGCGTTTTAAGTCCAATTTGACCCGTTCGAATTGCGTTAGGACCGTGTTTACGTTTTCTACGTGTTTATACAACTGTTAGACATGTTTTCAATATTTAAAATTCATGGGTAGATTTAATCTATTATTTAACTATAGGAAAACTTGTTTAAATCATAACTTATTCATTTTAACTCCGAAGTAGTCCGTTCAAGTTGCGTTAGATTCATAGCGACGAGATCTACGCTTTAGTAACAGTGTTTACTATATTACTATTTCTGAAAAATCATAGTTTAAATCATATCTTGATTAATAATTATGCAACTGGATTTTATAAATAAAATATGATTTGTTTTACTTTAGTTTATAATTCAAATCTAAAAATTGACTTAATTCAATCCATATTCTTTATAAAATATCTTATATATATGAATTTAAATAGTTAAAATAAATGAAGCCTATAGTTTTCTTTTCCATGTATTAAGCAAATCTCTCGGTAGTTGTATCGTTTCAACCGTAGCTCCGATTAGCGTGCCTCTCACGACTGTGTGTTCATAGCGATGCGTAGAATTGTATTCCAAACTCTTTACTTATTTTTCTATGATTGGTGTACTGTTCTGATATAGATGCAATTGTATGCTATGCATGTATGTGTATGGATGTTTGTTTGGTGTTCTACGATTACGTCCAGTCGGTGAGATATACGTGGTGATCCAGAAGGAGGAGAAGGATGTTGAAGAATAAAGCTTACCGAAGGATTGGTGTGTAAGGCAAGTATAGCATGGGACCATCCTTATTACCTATTCACCTTTAATCACTTAATTCATATTGCATGTGTCTACCTTGTTGCCATTAAGGATATCCTAGATATTTGATATCTTGTACCTTGATACCTTTGGGATATTGCATTGGGTAGTTTTTGCTAGTGCTTAATCAAAACTATGATCTTGTAACTTGACTAATGGTATATGCAATAAACATTAAAACATGACTTTTTAGTAACATGGAAACACAGGGCAGGAGTGTTTAGCTACTTTCTAAACGCTTCAGATTCCTCTCCCTAAGGACTTATCTATAAGCGATCATCCGGGACTTACAGTACAGCTATGACGGCTATATGGCTCTGGCTTTAGCTCGGTATGAGGACCTTTTCTAGCTTGTTAGTGGTTACCTTTATGGCGCAAGACGGTATGTTTCCTTTCCTGCTAGGATGTGTGTACCGTACTGCGTGCCCACGCGTGCCACTCCTAGAGAAGGGCCACATACGCCTAGCGGCCCTAACTTGTTAGACGAACCTTTGAAAGGCTTCATAGTGAACCCTACCGACCTTCCTTAGAAGTGGGTCAAGAGATTAGCTACCTCGGGCAAAAGGGTAAATCACGACTCACAGTGAAAGTGTACAACCTCTACATAGTGTAAAGCTGTTATAATAGCCATGCTCACGGTCACGAGCGGCCTTGGACCCTTACGGAATAGATGGTCATTAATGGCTATTGATGATGCTAATAAACAATTGTTTATGCTATTCATTAATCATGTTTACCTGATCATGTGTTTATGGGAATGATAAATTCTTTGCCACTCAATTGCTTAAAAAGATGACCTATTAAAGCTAATCATAGTAAACCAGTGTCAGCCTTTTGAGCCTCATGAACCCCATGTTATGTTGTTGAGTACGACATGTACTTACGCTTGCTTTACTTTTCTATACTTTGGATAAAAATCTCGGGTGGGTACCAGATTGTTGGTTTGGAGGAATTAGGCTAGTGGTCAACCAGTCAGTCGTCCCTGTGGATTTGGAGTCTTCGCCTGAAGATCGGAGTCGACTTTCCGCTGTCTATACTCTGAGGTTATATTCCTTTTACTAATACATTATGTAATAAGTATTTTCTCTTGATATTACCCTTATTTGGGGCTATATGTGAGATTTGACTTCCTGGGCTCACATATAGTGTGTATCTGGTTTTGTCTTTAAAACCGGGTGCTACAGGAAGCAAAACATGGCTGAATTGTTGAGTTGCTCTCGCCAGGGTCGGATAGGCATTTTATAGCCGGTTCCGGGAAGATGAATCCAAGTGCCCATGAGGCAGTGACACTCTTGTAAAAAGTTTTGAGGCATAGGCTCATGAGTGGATGCAAGCGACAACAAACAGCGGACCCTAGATCAAGGTTCTCTACCTGTGACTGTGGACCAATCAGGGATACAGACATGATAATTTTGGAATAAAATTACTTTTATCCCAAAATTGGGGGCATGTGTTTACACCAGAATTTGGAAGAAGAGTCGCAGGGACTCGAAAGCTCCCAAGATCATGTCATCAAGGAATCAATTGCGTGCAGATCGAAACCAGCTGATTCGGATGCAAAAACTGGAATCGACTTTCTTCAGATAGCGCCAGCGGATAACGACAAAGGCTACGTTCGGCGCCAGGACTAAACATGTTGCACTCTACAAAAAGGGAAAGATTAGAGTCCAAGTTATCTTAAATTAGGAATGTTTTCTTTAGGGTCAAAAATTGTGATGAGTCGTGCTTAGATAGGAGTCATGCGCAGGTCCTGGGTATAAATATCAAGCCCCGACTATTGTAAAAAGACAATAATCAATCCAATATACAAGTTATTTACTTTTTTGGCTCCGGCCACCCTTAGGAGTAGAAGTAGAGTAGATCTCAGCGAGTTCTTCAGCAAGTACGGCTGCATCGATCTAGTCGACCTCCACTGCTTGTTGTAAGTACCGTCATGGCTTATATCTCTTTTTGTACGATTGCATCGATCCGATCGACCTCCACCGTGACTCTGGTATAAGTTAGTTATCGACTCTTGCCTAGTTAAAGTATGGCTGCATCGATCCGATCGACCCCCACTGCATGAACTAGATCAAGGTCAAGTTATCGGCTCTACCTTAGGATGGCAGTCTTTGGTAGATTCATTAAGTTACCGATATTGCTTATTGCTTTCATTATTTATCTAATTACAGTAATATCACTCTGCCCGTTTGGGATTGATCTAGATCGGCATTATATCTTGTTTAGCCCATCGTTTGCTAATCTAAATTGATCTAATCTACACCTTAAACGATAAGTTATGTTTTATCGGCTGTTTTATGTCAATCATGATCGTGCATAGCGTGCGGTTAAGGCGTGTTGTGTCTTGAGTAGATTTATTGGCTAGCGAGAACCGTTCCATGGCCCGTTATCACAGCCTGTGTGATTCAGCCTCACACCCCACTGTTAGCACCATGGAGTGGGAATCGTTATTTGATAGATTTATTCCTGATAAGGCATGACTTTAGCTGTGCGCTATGCCTGAATCGGCTGTTTTAGCCGATATCGAGTGCTTTCATGAACAGTTCGCATCACGAGACCGTTGAAGTAAAGATAGGTTGAAAGATATGTTAGCCCTATGATCTTATTATTGTATTATGGCCTACATGATTCTGCCTCATGCCCCACTGATATTAGCAATGAGTTAGGGTCATCGAGTCTATCGTTATTTCTATGGCCTGCATGATTCTACCTCATGCCCCACTGGTCATAGTGATAGATGAGATCTAACATGTTCATTAGATTTATCTTTATTAAACGGTTAAATGGTGTTGAATTGTTTCTTTATATAAAAAGGGGTTTGGTTACTTGTAATCATTGGCTCAGCACAAACCGATCATTGTTGACATCTTATTGCCATTGATTAATATTTGTTTAAATAATGATATTTATCCTGAATGATAATCAATTCTTCTTATACAACCCAATGAACTTTAATCGATTTATTCTCATGAATATGCTGGAATCGACTATTTAGTCGATCTCCTTTCATATCGGCTCTCATAGCCGCACATTCGGGACTGTCTGGCAACACCAGCAAGTTCCGCCCTTAATTACTGATGAACTTTCTCTCCTTGTCAATTACAGGGTCAAATTGACTGGCATGTCTCAGGAGGAGTGCGCAGGATCGACCACCCCTGCGCTGAAGCTAGGCGGATCTACATCTCCATCGAGCAGACCCTTCCAGCTTGTTGCGTGTGTCCTTGACACGGGACGAAATTCTGTATCGACAACCAAAAAGGAAGTTGTTGTATCTAAGAAGGATGATGATCAAGTGATATTCAAAAGATTTAGATACAACAACATATATCTAGTGGACTTCACCTCCGAAGATGCTAACTTGAAGACATGCCTATTCACCAAAACAACACTTGGGTGGCTATGGCATAGAAGACTTGCTCATGTTGGGATGAGCTCACTCAAGAAGCTAATGAAGAATGATCTGGTGAGAGGGTTAAAGGATGTGAAGTTTGAGAAGGAAAAACCTTGTAGTGCATGTCAAGCTGGCAAGCAAGTTGCAAATACTCATCCAACAAAAGCTTTCATGTCAACCACAAGAGTGCTAGAACTTCTTCACATAGACTTATTTGGACCAACAACATACAAGAGTTTGGGAGGAAATCTTTATTGTCTTGTGATTGTTGATGACTATTCAAGATACACATGGGTATTCTTCCTTCATGACAAATCCAAAATTGCATCATGCTTCAAGAAGTTTGCCAAGAGGGCACAAAATGAGTTTGAAGTGAAGCTCAAGAAGATTAGAAGTGACAACGGCAAAGAATTTGACAACACAAACATAGAAGCCTATTGTGATGAAGTTGGGATCAAGCATGAGGTCTCCACAACATATACTCCTCAACAAAATAGTGTAGTTGAGAGAAAGAACCGAACATTGATCACTCTTGCAAGAACAATGCTAGATGAGTACAACACCCCCGAAGGTCTATGGGCGGAAGCTATCAACACCGCATGCTATGCATCCAACCACCTATTCCTTCAAAAGTTCCTTGGCAAGACACCTTATGAGTTGCTCAATGGGAAGAAGCCGGATGTCTCCTTCTTTAGGGTGTTTGGTTGCAAATGCTACATCTACAAGAAGCGGCAACATCTAGGGAAGTTCCAAAGACGTTGTGATATTGGTTTTCTTGTTGGTTACTCATCAAAGTCTAAAGCATATAGAGTATTTAATCATGCCACTGGCTTGGTTGAAGAAACATATGATGTGAAATTTGATGAATCTAACGGCTCCCAAGGAGCACATGAGAATCTTGATGATATAGGTGATGAACCATTGAGGGAGGCTGAAGCAACCTGATTTCAGTGAAGGGAAACCCACAGAGTCAAAGTGTAATAAGACCGTTGTAGATCATATTATCCAAATTCCAGTCGAATATCACATCCATACAACGATAATATCAGAGTACAAATAGTGCGGAATTACATAAATTATTACATCGCCGCATTGGCGGAATCAAAAGTAGCATTCATTCAGAACAGCTTGAAGATAAGATCGCCAAACTTGAGCGTAGGAACGAACCCCTCAACCGTCAAACTCCTCGGAGCTATACTCCTTAGCAGAACCTATGTGCCAAAATTTATCAGTACGATTTGTACTGGCCACTCCCACCCTATGAGCATTGCTTTGTGGAAATTGGATGCAAGTTGGATATAATCAAAAGAAACCTATAAGGCTGGGGTTTCCTATGTATTAGCATATCAAGTACATAATAATAGTTGGTCAAGTTTTAACACCATTCTCACACCCATTCCACCCCATTTCTGTTCCGGAGCTAGGTTTCGATCCTGGGATCGATATACCACCTTCTCCACACCATCACCATACCATCGCTCAGTCGACAGGCCAACTCCCTCTCGGCACTGTCTCAAGGCCCGTAGCCCCTAGCTACGTCCGAACACTCACTCCCAGGGGGAGAAGAGAAGGACTCATCTCACTATCTAGTTTAAGCGAAACCTAGGAAAGGTCCATAGCCGACAAGTCGGCATATGTATCGATCGATCAACCATACACTCTGTAGAGGTTTTACATAACCATAAGATCTGCCTTCCTCGCTGACCGTCATCAACTGGGCTGATTCCGGCCGCTTGCTAGCCTAGGATAACGCCACTCGACCATTCAGCCCTGGTACACCCCAAGTCTAGTCTAGGGTGGCTGAAACTGTGAGTCATGAGCCGGGTCCACAAGGTCTCCATGAAGTTTCGGAAGGGTGTGGGGAAAATCCTCTACGCCCCGTACCTCTCTCACACTATCCGCTATCAACCTAGCAGTAGTGGCAATATCCTACCAAGTAGTCCGACCGTCCCGCACCATATAGGGCGAGTGGTACGTAAGGCTTCCCGGTGACTTTGAGTACTAGTAAGTCCTTAGGGATGACCAAGCCAGAATGTCTTCATCAGTGTTTCCATTTACCGTGCCACCACAGCACCTCCACCCTGGGCTCCTCCCATCATAGGTTCACACCTAGGGCCACCTCATATACCATTTACCCACCACAGGTATCCATTCCAGGGGTGCCCAGGTAGCATCCCACGGTAAGACTTATCCCAGGCTCGTCGTATACTCCAACTTGGTCGACACAACCCTCACCCTCCACGCACCCAAGTCACACACGCAGCACTCTCCCCATAGTCCAGATAACACCAGTTTCCACCACGCATCAATGTAGTGCAAGCATAGTAGAAGTAATAAGCAATGAAATATAGTAGCAAGCATGTGACTAGCCTAACAGCAAGGTGAGCAGGGGTAAGGTTGCATCAAGGTAAAGGCCATCAAGAAAGCATACTACCATGCAAGTCCTATCATAGTGTGATCATAACAATAAAGTAAAGCACTAGCATTTCTATTTTAGCCATGCGTAATAGGTGCTACGAGATTGGGTGGGATGTGGCACCTTCAGTGTAGTCGTCTCCGTACTCCTCACGGTACTCACGATCCTCATCCATCTGGTTCTCCTCCGAGTCTGCAACGATCGCATTATAGTCGCGTTAGCGACGTTTATAGAATAGCACAAAGAAGCAATGAAAATTCAAAAGAGCCAAATGCACTCAAACATGGGTTCATTGCGTACAGCTTGATTTTAGATGAATTTTGGTCCTAGTTTCGTATTTTTCTGAGGTCATATGAATTAGTTATGAATTCCCAAAGTTTAAATCATTTCTGAAAATGGAAAAGGCTGAATTAATCCTGGGCTGACACGTGTCACGCTGTGTCTGGTCCACGTGGCTCCGAGCTGACAAGTGGGGTTCTGCTGACGTTATCTTGACGTCAGCTTGACGTCATCAACGTCATCGTTCCTGACAGGTGGGGCCAAAGGCTCTTGGGTCACTGACATGTGGGTCCGGTCAAAGTCAACGCCAAGTCAATAGGCGAGTCAACGGTCAACGGTTCGTAGTCACTGACGTGTGGGGCCAGGGCTGCTGACGTCAGCATGACGTCACCATGGCTGTGTTGTTACTGATAGGTGGGACCCGCGTGACGTCGTCATGACGTCAGTATGACGTCACTTACCGACATGTGGGTCCAGTGTCTCTGTGACACTGACATGTGGGGCTAGGTCAACCGTCAATGTTGACCGGTCAATGGTCAACACGGACCGGGTCCGAACTGGGCCGGTTGGGCCTGGATATGGGCTGGGCTTTGGGCCGGGCCGGCCCAGACACATGGCATGCTGTGGCGCTGCCACGTCGTAGCCGAGGGCCTCCAATGGGCTTTGTCCACCGTTCGGCCCACACCGTGTGGCTCACGATGGACTCATGTTCACGGTCCATGGACCGTTGGCTGGTCTTCGGTGGACCGAGTCCACCCTCCTTCCCTTTTGGCTTAGCCTACATGCACCGAGTGCAGGTGCGTGCAGCCGGTGAGGGAAGCCCTCTGTTTCCATCCTCGACGTGCTCCCGCCGGTGGTGTGCTCATCGGCGTGATCCTATGGCAGCGCTGGCGTTCAATTAAGGTGGGGTAAAGATTCCCCAGGCCATGGCGAACACGATGGTGGGGTCTAGGTGGCGGCCGGGGCTTTCTAGGGCGTTGGCCACGGCGGTCGACGGCTTGGTCATGGTGGTGCTCGCTGGCGGGGCAGCTAGGGCTGTTCCAAGGGTCCTGGTGCCCCGTTCCCATTCAGACTGCTAGCGGGCGACCGAGACAAGTGACGACGGCGACCAAAAGACGTGGCGGAGTCCGCGCGTGGTGATGGTGCACGGCGGAGCTCCGGCCAAGGTCCGATGCTCGTGGCTGGGGCGCTGTGGTCGGCTAACGGGGTCTCGGTCTATGCGGCTACCCTTCAGGCGTCATGGTGGTGCTACGGCTACGTCCTGGTCCGGCGAGGTGGACTGGTGCGCAAGTGGTGGCCGCGCCATGACGGCGGCGTCATGAGCGCGGCATGCGCGTGCTCTGCTATGACGTCCATGGGGCTAGGAGGAGTCTCAGCAGCGAGGGGCTCACTGTTGGTGTCGAAGGTGAAAGGATGGCGGTGCAGGGGAGGGTCGTGGCTGTGTAGACGGAAGCAGTGAAGTGTTGACCCACGACCGTGATGAAGACGACGACGTCGTCTTTGGCTTCGACGACTTCGGCAGCACGCGGGTGGCTCCGATCCTCCTCTCCCGAACTCCTTCTCGGCCCTCTTCTCTCGGTGCGGTGCGGGCTGCTGGGCCACCAAGTGGTGGCAGTGGCTGAGGGATCCCTAGGGCTCTGGGCATGGCTTTATAGCCCCCGGTGCCCGAGCTCCATCTATGGCGGACGGGGCGGACGGCTGGTGATGTGCCGTTGGCATCGAACGGCATCGCGGGTGTGGGTGGTTGGCGCGGAGGTTGCATGGGCGCGGTGCCAAGGGGACAGGGCCAGGCAATTCGCGTGACCCCGGGTCCGCGCCTGTCATTTTGGTCGAGTCACGGTCGGAGGCGGTGCTGGCATGGGGAGGAAGACAACATTGTGGTGGTGTGCGGCTGACGCGTGGGGTCCGGTGGCAGTGACACCAAGCGAAGCGGGGAGGCGCGCGGGCGTGAGCGTCGCGCAGGGCTGCTTGATGGGCTAGCCGCGCGAGTTGGGCCGGCCTGCTGCTGCGCGCGCAAGCTGGGCTGGCTGGCTACTGCGCGCCAGCGGGCCGAGCAGGTCGAGCCAGCTGCGGGCCTTCTTCCCTTTTTTTCCTTTTTCTATTTTATTTTTCTTCTCCTTTGTTTGAATTCCAATTTGGTTTGAAATTTGAATTCAAAATTGGTGTACCTTAGTCATTGTAGTTTTAGATATGAGGCCCACAACATTCTTTCATATATATATTAGGAATTTATTTAGTTATTTTGTATAACAAAAATAAGTGTAGTTTTGTTATACAAAAATGGAAATAGTTTTCTCTTTATACATTTATTCTTTGGTTTGAGTAATAACTACTTTATGGTTTATTTCTTTAAAGGTGTTGTTAGACATTGCATAAAACAAATGAAAATCCAAATCACCATTTGAGTTGACAATGTATGCTATGTTTCATTTGTCAGTATTTAAATAAACATGATAACAAATGACATGCCATGCTCATGAAATTGTCTAGTTGGGTTACTTCTAATGCAACACTTAGGGTTGGCTCCTACAGATGTCACTCAACATTGCATGGGGTAACAGCAAAAATTTTTGTAGTTGTGATTTTTAGTGTGTGGATTTTTGGGTTGTTACAAAGGCCATAAAGAATATTCCGGTTGGAGACATCAAGCCTAATGATGATAAAGATGATGTACAAGTGATCAATCTGCCTTCTTCATCAAATGTGCCACAAGATGGTGAAAAAGATGGGAGAGTAGAAAATGAAGATACTCATGTCTCCCACGAGCAAATGGTGACACAAGCATAAGATGTTCATGCTCCACAACCTCCTCCTCAAGTGGTCAATAGAAGAAACACACCTCTACTACAAGATCATCCTCAAGATCTCATCATAGGGAGTCCATCAAAGGGTGTAATGACTCGCTCACAAAAACTTGCTTCATTTATTGCACATCACTCTTTTGTCTCTTGCTTTGAGCCTACTAAGGTAGAAGAAGCTCTTCAAGATTCGGATTGGATAAATGCCATGCATGAAGAGTTGAACAACTTCACCCGAAATGAAGTTTGGACTCTTGAAGAGCGGCCAAAAGGTGCAAGAGTCATTGGAACAAAGTGGGTGTTCTGTAACAAGCAAGATGATCAAAGCGTAGTTGTGAGGAACAAGGCAAGACTAGTTGCAAAGGGGTTCTCTCAAGTTGAAGGTTTGGATTTTGGAGAGACCTTTGCACCGGTTGCAAGACTAGAAGCCATTCGCATCCTCCTTGCATATGCATCACATCATGAAATGAAACTATATCAAATGGATGTGAAAAGTGTATTTTTAAATGGCTTTATTAATGAACTAGTCTATGTTGATCAACCTCACGGGTTTGAAGACCCTAGATATCCTAATCATGTTTATAGGTTGTCCAAGGCGTTATATGGGCTTAAGCAAGCCCCAAGAGCTTGGTATGAGTGCCTTTAGGACTTCCTCATTGAGAAGGGCTTCACCATTGGGAAGGTCGACACCACACTATTCACCAAGAAGCTTGATGGACATATCTTCATTTGTCAAGTGTATGTTGATGATATCATCTTTGGATCATCAAATGAAGATTCTTGCAAAGAGTTTGGTGAATTGATGTCGAAGGAGTTCGAGATGTCAATAATTGGAGAGCTTACTTTCTTTCTTGGTTTTCAAATCAAGCAAATGAGAGAAGGGATTTTCATCCCTCAAGAGAAATATACAAATGATCTTCTCAAGAGATTCAAGATGAATGAATTTAAGCCAATCAAGACACCAATGTTAACTAATGGACATCTCGACCTAGATGAGGGAGGTAACACGGTTGATCAAACTCTCTACCGCTCTATGATTGGTAGCTTGTTATATTTAACCGCATCTAGGCCCGACATCATGTTTAGTGTGTGTATGTGTGATAGATTTCAAGCTAATCCTAAGGAAACTCATTTGATTGCCACTAAAAGAATCCTTAGGTATCTTAAGCACACACCAAGCATTGTCCTTTGGTATCCCAAAGGAGCTATATTTGAATTGGTTGGCTATTCCGATTCGGATTACTCCGGTTGCAAAGTTGATAGAAAGAGCACATCCAGAGGGTGCCATTTCCTTGGTAGATCACTTGTGTCTTGGTCCTCCAAGAAACAAAATAGTGTGGCTTTGTCCACCGTCGAAGTGGAATACATTGCCGCGGGTGCTTGTTGTGCACAAATACTTTATATGAAACAAACTTTGCTAGACTATGGTCTAGTTCTAGAAAAAGTACCTCTTTTGTGCGACAATGAAAGGGCAGTAAAACTTGCAAATAATCTGGTTCAACACTCTCGCACCAAGCACATAGATATCCGCCATCACTTTCTTAGAGATCATGTTGCAAAGAATGATATTTCATTAGAAGGTGTAAGGACCGAGGATCAATTGGCGGATATCTTTACTAAACTGCAAGATGAGGTGACTTTTTGTCGATTGCGGAATGAGCTCAATGTTCTTGATTTTAGCAACTTCTCTAGAAAATGAGCTTGTGTTGTCCCTTGCATTGCATTGTAATATACAACATGTTTACTTTATGGTAATGCACTTAGGGCTTGTCTAACATGGTTAAGATAACCGTCGTAAAGCAAGTGAAGAAGCTTAACCTTGGATCAAACTTGACAAACAACTAGATTTACTTTCAAGTATTGCATTGCATATGCATGAATGTTGCTTTCTCGTTTATCTTCAATTGCCCTCTTATTGCCTATTTTCTTAAAAAGAATTATAGCCTAAGGCAAAATATTTTGAAAATTTTGAGGGTTTGGGAAAGGTCACTCACATCAGTCCCAATAGGTGTTTATTTGGATCTTATTGAAGTTGGGACTTGATTGGGAACAGGCAGCACGAAGGACTTTGAAGATTTACTAGAAAAAGAGTGACCGGACACTGCACCGGACTCTGATGTCCAGCGTCCGGTCAGTTCACAGGAGGTGACCCTGCTGCGATGGAGTGATAGGACTCTGTTGTTCAGCGTCCGGTCAGATGACGTTCCTACGTCCGGTCGAGCGAAGACGATGGAGACAGGTTGGACCGGACTCTGGCTGCGTTCGGTCAGGTGTGATCGGACGCGTCCGGTCGTGATTCCAGGGGTTTTGGACCTCTCTGGAATCGACCGGACGCTGGGTGGCAGCGTCCGGTCGCTGCCACCGGAGCGTCCGATCAATAGGAAATGTGTGGTTTCAGGACTTCTTCTCCGTTTCCTTTTCTGTCATGGGTGGACCACCATATAACCGCCGTACAGCGCCGCGTTTGACCCAATCCTCATCTCAGCCACACCGACATCACCGCCCTGCTCCCGCGCCGGATTCGCCGCCGTGCTCCTATGCCCTAACTGCGCCGCCGCGCCATCTTCTCCAGTGCCGCCTCCCGCGCTACCGTGCTGCTCCGCTCGCACCCACGCCTTTGCTTAGTGCCACCGCACCACGTCTTCCCGAGCCCACGCGCCGCCGCACGCCCCGCGCGCCACCATGTCCGCGCTGCCCACAGCACATCAGCACCGCCGTGCCAACTCCCTGCGCCGTCACCTCGCACCAGCGCCTCCCCTGCCGCATTGATCCACGCGCCAATGCTTACATTGCGCCACTGATCCACGCCGCATTGCTTCGTCGAAACCCTAGCTTCAGTACCGACCCGGTGGTTCTCCGTGATCCGTTCCTTGTTCTTCGGTTTGCCTGTTCGTCAGGTAGCAAGCCCTCGATTCTAATTTCGTACCTATTGCTTGCTTCTTAGGATTTCGTATCTCTAGATATGTTGTAATTATTTATAAATCTGGTCTATTCTAACGTGCAGCGAGTCGGTGTTTCTGAGGTCTCAGTGGCAGTTTTCAGTCAACTCGGGGCCAAGCTTGCGAGTACGGATCGAGGCCAAGCCTCGGAAGTGATAGTTGGTAGTTGATCTTTGTCAGCAGCAGTTGTTCTTTTCAGCTCCATCAGATGGCTCATGTCAAGAATGTCGAAGGAGGTCCCGGTGATGAGGATCCAAGGCCCCTGTCTTGCCAGCCTACAGATACAAAAGGCAAGGCGACGAAGAAGCTAGCAACAAAGAAGCGCAAGTACCCTGATGCAGATACAGCGAGAGCAGCCGCAGTTGCAGAGGCCATAGAGCGCGTAGAGAGAGGAGGTGCTAGGAGTGGTGTTGTTATTGTAGATCAGCTTTCTCCATCTATGAGGGCTACACTTGAGTAGGTTGAGCGCCGTCATGGTGGTCTAGCTAGAACTGTCATGGTTGGAGGACGGCGTGTGGCTATTGATGAGAGTCAGCCTCAGGGGGAGTCACAGCAGCAGCCACAGCTAGCAGAGTAGACTCAGGAGGGAGAGCAGGCAAAGGAGACAGAGCAGGCACCTCAGCCACAGCTTCGCCGCTCTGGTTATACCCGTGCTCTAGTCACACCAAGGCCAGAGACACAGTGGAGGGGTTCTCGTCCACCACCTAGACCACAGGGTCCGCCTCTAGTGACTTACTTGGATTTGAGGGCCGCCACAGAGCATATTTGCCCTTACCTATCTTACTTGCCAGGGCTGATAGACTTACTCAGACGGATAGGCTTATATGTTCCATCTTGGGTCCATGAGTTCTATGCTACACTCTGGATTGACCCGCAGCATAGATTTATACACTTTGTATTCAGAGGCAGAGATTACAGGCTAATGAGCTCTAGGGTCAAAGAGATACTCAGGCTTCAGGAGCAGCCAGTCCGGCTACATGAGGTTTGCTATGGACAGACAGCGCCTCCCAGATGCCCTCATGGCGGTATGGTGCCTCCTATAGATTTGGTCCGCCATTGCTTCATAGAGCCTTTTGGCGAGGGGTCGAGTAGGACACCTAGTGATCTCACTCCTACTACTAGAGTGCTTGATGCTATTATGACGAGGACACTACTTCCGAGGATGGGGTATCGCGAGGGCTTGACTCGCATACAGCTATGGCTACTGAACTCTCTGATGCAGCAGACTATGTTTGACATTTGGGATCTCCTTCTATAAGAGATGGAGGATACTATTGCTGAGGGGTCCAGGGGTCACAGGCAGATGCCATATGCTCACTAGATTACATTCCTGATCCACAGGGCAGTTACTGTGAGGCCACCTAAGATGCTGGCAGAGTATAGTGGTGCTACTACAGAGTTCCCTGCATACAACATGACCCAGATGATTCACCATAGTGCAGTGAGGACACCTAGCCAGCCGCGACATCGTCCAGAGGTGCCAGAGACTATAGCCTAGTAGGATGAGACTATCAAGGGCATTGCAACTACAGAGGAGGAGCAGTTAGATGCTCAGCAGGAGGGGATGGTCGAGAGTGACCCCAGTGATAGCTCAGATGATGACTACTAGGATATTCCTTAGATGCCTTCTCAATGACATGACCATGAGCCCAGTAGCTCTAGTTCAGCTCCACCTGCACCATAGACAGACCCCGCTCTACTTGCCATACTTGAGCGGATGAGGCAGGATCAGGCTCGCCAGGCTTAGGAGACCGCTGCTACATTTGCACAGTTTCAGACTCGGCAGGATGAGTTCTAGCGACAGCAGCAGGTGATTCAGCAGCAGCAGGCTATACAGCAGTAGCAGCAGGCCATGCATCAGCAGCAGCTTCTCATGCAGCAGCAGCTACTTGGGTTTATGCAGCATGTTGTGATAGCTATTGGGGCTCCACCGCCACAGCCTTCGCCCCAGCTTGGTCAGCCTGCCACCACTTCTATGACTCCAGCTTTATAGCCTAGTGGGATTCAGAGTCAGGGACCGCCAGCGCCATAGTTTCCTACAACCTACAGAGCAGGTGTCCTAGTGGTTTGTTTTGTCAGTGCCAGCCCCGCAGCTCACACCTCTTCATACGGGCTTTACTCCACCTCAAAGTTCGTCAGTGCTCACCCCAGTTTCTAGGAGCCTTGGTGCTTCATTCAGTGAGTTGACAAGGCAGCCTACACCGCCAAAGCTACATGTCCCAGGTCCTTCCATAGTTGCACCTATTACTGGGACTACAGAGACGCCCCCATCTTCAGTTGCATCATCAGAGCAGGCAGCACCAGTTGTTGATCCGACCTAGACCGCTTTAGCATCTCTTCCAGCTACAGAGGGTCATACAGCTTAGAGCTCAGGGTCAAATGATGATGGCACACAGTTCTAGCTCACTCCTCGTACCTCAGCGCCCGACTCATCCACTGCAGCCCCGCCGACCGACCCGTAGGTTTTGGTGTTTGACGCCAAAGGGGGAGAGGGATCGAGTATGTTAGACTTAGGGGGAGCGATTTTTTAGGGGGAGTTTATCTATCATATTTGGTTTTTATGTGTGATACACTATTATGCATTCATGTGTTTACTTTCATGCATCGTACTATATTTATGTGATAGTGATACCTATGTGATCATGATAGTTATGTGATATGTGACATGTGTGCTCTCTACTTTGAATTATTTATATGTCATATCACTTGTGTTATGCTCATTTGCTTTGCTTCCGCATTTTACTCCGATGCAAATGAGCTTTATTACTTGTACTCGTGCTTATTTCACATCTTTAGAGTACATTATGTTGGCTTGGGTCATATAAGCTTGCCTAACTCTTTTGTTCTTATTGTCAAAAGCTTATATGATCCAAGCATGTTAAAAACCTCATCTCTTTCACATACTCGAGGTGGTATTGTCATCAATCACCAAAAAGGGGGAGATTGAAAGCATCTAGGCCCCTAGTTGAGTTTCGGTGATTAATGACAATACGTGATTACTGTGACTAACGTGTGTTCTGCAGAGGCAATTAAGTTAGGTCACGGTAATGGAGATCGTTTGGGCTATCATGGTGGTCATGCCCCTAAGATGGAAATCGCTTTGGTTTTCAAAGGATGGACGACAAGGTTAAGGATGGACTAGTTCTAAGTGTTGATTGGAGTTGAAGAGACACTTAGAGTAGTTTAGGACTTTGTTTTTCCTTTGGTCGTACTATTAAGGGGGGTATGGATGGGTAGCTTGACCTAGGTGAGTCTAGTGGGTTAGGTGTGGTGCACACTTGCTAAATCTAGCACTAGGTAGCTCCTAAAACGCCCTTAGATCCATTGGAGCAAACTTCATTCACATATGATCGAGAGTTGGAAGTGAATGGAGGGTCAAATACTGATCGGACGCTGGTTCCGGTGTCACTAGACGCTGGCGCAGAGTCCGGTCAGTTTATTTGATCAAGGTGATTTCGTCTAGTGCGATCGGACACTGAAGAGGTGAGTGATCGGACGCTGGGTCCCAGCGTCCGGTCGACTCCAGTAAGGTTCCAGAGAGGGAAAATCATGACCGGACACGTCCGGTCAGTGCTAACCGGACGTTGTCCTGCGTCCGGTCACAACTTAAACACTGGAGTTCGGGGAGAACTGACTGGAGCGTCCGGTCAACATGACCGGAGCGTCCGGTCACCTCGCAGAGGCACATAACGGTTTGTTTTTCAACCAAGGTTATAAATACTTCCTCCATTCGTGTGAGAGGGTACTTTTGCTCATTCCAACAACTAAGAAACACCTTTGAGAGTGTGTAACACCTCGGGTGTTTAAAATACTAAAACCTGACATGTCATCATATGCATTGCAAAGCATTTGGCATTTGGTGAAAACTTTGAGATGCATACACTAAAACAAGTTTATATTCATGTGGTATGTGTTGAATTGTATTGTTTGACTTAATTCAAAGTTTGTTTGGATTTTGAATTTTTCGAGAAAACCCCGCTTTTCAGCATTTAAATCCTACCCTGAAAATCCATTTCAAAGTCTAGACAGAATTAGGAGATGGTTATAGAAGCAAAGTTGTAGAACTTTCAATTTTGAACAACCTTTGTTTTTGGAGATTTTTGAGTTGTTATGAAAAATTTGAGAGTAAATTGTGAATTTTTGGCGTTTGGCAATTTTGTAATTTTTGTGAACAGTGTTCACCACCTAAGCTACATTGCCGTCGTTCCTTCTTCGGCGTTCCAGGCGTGTCGTGGCCGTCTTTGATGTCGCTACACTGCACGGAATAGCTCCGTCGTGGCTTCCTTGAGCTTCGCTGCCGCTATAAGTACCAAGACGTCGTCATCGCTGCGTTTTTTTCTTCCTTTGTTTTCACCACCGTCGTTGTCATCGCTCCAACAAGCTCGCATCGTCTCCCTAGCGCCTGCTGCCATCTCGGTAAAGGCCGTCCTAGTTCCGTCTTTTCCTTGCGAATCCAAATTACTAGCCTTGATCGCTTTGAATTGCCGAGAACTTCGCTGTCCACGTTTTTCTTCCTCGAGGTCAAGAACTTCACCGCTGCGGGCGTGTCATCGTGGCGAGCTTTTCGGTGAGCCGTTATCAGAATGTCGATGTACTTACGGTTTCGTTTTTGATGTCAGTAGTCTTTAGTCGGGTTGTTGTTTACTCATTTTGATCGCTGCGATCGCGGTTCTCCCTCACCGACGATCTTTGCTTCGGATAGCTCAAAGCATAGTGGTCGGATAGCTCAAAGATAGTGGTCGGATAGCTCAAGCATAGTGGTGGTGATAGCTCAAGCATAGTGGTCGGATAGCTCACCCTAGTGGTCGGATAGCTCACCCTAGTGGTCGGATAGCTCAGCATAGTGGTCGGATAGCTCACCCTAGTGGTCGGATAGCTCAAGCATAGTGGTCGGATAGCTCAGCATAGTGGTCGGATAGTTCACCATAGTGGTCGGAGAGTTCACCAAAGTGAGCGGTGCTAGCGTGGTCACATCAGTTACGAATATGGTTTGGTTAATTTGGTTTGTAATCAGATCTTTGAAGAAGAAAAATTGTATCCAATTTATTTATTTTTGTATCCATCATCGAGCATCATGTTTCATATTCCCCATCATGTAAACATGGCAATGTTACTACGTGTAGTAAACGAAGGTGAACGCGTGGTAGTTAATCAAGTTGCGGAGGAGGTTGATCTGTCTGTTGAAGTCGGATCGAAGACGTGTGAAACGTCGCAGGAGCCAGACTTTTCCGTCAACGAAGGCAAGCCCCGGATGCATATAACCCTACCTTGTATTTTACAAATTGATTTCGCTTTTGCTTTTCAATATTGCATTAAGTGATTAGAAGTCAAGTGGAAACCTAATTGTTGCATTATCAACCTTGTTGTTCCATATCTACTTTGTTACCCGTTTAAAAATCGTATATGCCTAGTTATGCTTAGCTCGCTTTGACCGATCGAGTTGGGTGATACACACACCTGCAAGTTTTAAATGGAACATTGGTTAATTATGTTAGCATGTGATATGGGAATGTGGAGTAATAAATCTAGACCGGGCGGACTCGGTGTGTGTGAGCCACAAGACATGGAGGTCTTGTGAGCGGGTTCTTCCGCCTTGTGTCGATTAAGGTCCGTACCGTTGTTGACCTGTGTGAGTTGAGAATTTGTAGTACTAACCACATACTCCGGTAAGCCTAAACTTGGCGATTCTATTACGAGAATGGCTACTCGCGCCTTTGGGAGTGGAGAGATGGCGGAGAAGGCGTGTACCCTCGTGGCTGGAATGTGGCGGATTTGAGGTGTCTTTGTGCTCTCGGGTGGCGCGGACCCGTTCTTGTTTCAGAGGATCCAAGGGTAGGTTGGTATATGTAGGTCGTGGACCTACATATGTCGTGGTGGTCTGGAATTCCCAAATTTGGGTTTATAATCGGTTCAATCAATCGTCGTTGCTCCTCGGTTATGGAGACTCAATTCTCCGATCATCATCGTAGATTAATAACTGGAACTCGAGAATGGTTCGAGAAAGTGTTGGATATGAAGTTTCATGATCTTAATACGGATCGTGTCAGCTTTGTATATGATCTGATGAGATTTTAAATATTGATACAAAGAATTTTGTTAAAATGCTTTTAAGCAAAAGAACTTTGATTATTGCTAAAGCCATACCTTGAATCCCTGAGCCTTGCATTCCTGAGTCTTATCGGTTTTATTTCGGTTAAGTCTTGTTGAGTACTTTCGTACTCAGGGTTCGTTGACCCTTGTTGCAGGTGAGGCTCATGAGCAGATCTGTTTTGGATCGTGCTGCATGACTGTTGTTCAGTGCGATGATGATAAGTAATGTGTGGCCCTTGGGCAGGGCAGCGATATTTGTGTGTTTTGTATATATTATAATGCCACTCCACTACTTTGGTTTGTATTAATAATCGAACTTAGTTTGTAAGGTTTGAAATCAATGTTTTGTAAACTAAGTTATTGTAAGACTTCCGCTGATTTACTCTGTGTTGATATTTGGATAAATGTTGTAATACTGCAATGACTCTGTAATGTGATCCTGCTCGGAAATCGTGGATGATTCGGGGTTCTCCGAGGACACCCGACAGTCTTCTTAAGTTATCGGTAACATATGCATAAATGTCAAAGGTCGTTGGACAGTGACAGGTGCATATGGGCCCTATAATTTAGGAGGTTCTGCCACAGAATGGTATCAGAGCGATCGTTACAAGGTTTTTGTGGTATTGTTTTACAAAAACTTCAAAATGATTTGGATGACTAAATTTAACTTGATAGTTTGGTCCAAATTGCTTCTGACTTATCTTATTTCTTTCTCACCATTCCTTATTTGATTAAAAGGGTCTTGTGTGGTGGAGTAGTAATCTTACTATGCCCTATATAAAAATAAATGTTGTTTATGTGCATTATAAACTTTGATGTTTTTTTTTTGTTCGTAAGAACGATTCATGCATCATGAATAATTCACTCGTTACTTCCTTCACCTCTTAGTCTGGAGTTGAGTAGTGAGTCTGATTTGAGGAATGTAATCCATCATAGCTGCTCTTTAGACTTTGATCAAGTGGTCTTACTTGGATTAAATTGGTTTCCTTCAGTATGACTCGTGCCAAGATGACGCCCGTAAGTCCACCGGACCCAAAGGAGTTCCTCGTCACCAACTTGCCCCTAGGAATGATGGTGCTAGCAATGAGTGACTTTAGGCCCTGATCCTCAAAGTGAGATACTGAGGATTTCTGCAGAGTTAGCCCAAGCTACTAGAGATAGGGCTATGGGCGCCATTCGGTGGGCGATTACAGAACAATTAAGGCGTCTTACCACAACTCACGAGAACTGCGAACGTATGTTAGTTCGTATGCAGTGGAAGGAAGGAATGAAGCTTGGCATAGGGAAAATGTAGCTAGAGTTAGAACTCATGAGTTAGAATTTTATGTAGAAGACTTAGAAGAGCATAATACATATCTCATGATGAGGAAGTTCATAGGCTAAGCAATCTCCTAGATCCAAATCATGAACCCCAAGTTGATGCATTGGATCCCGGTGTCATCCTTGCCGATGAAAGTGAATCGTAAGAAGAAGAAGATCCCAAGAATTAGTAATGATTGATGAAAGTGATAGTGAAGGCGGTAATAATTCCGGAATGGATACCGAGCCACAAGTTTGATGTAATCGCGAAAAGGAGTAGAGTTGTGAAATAATTACTTCTAGTTAAGTTAAGTAGTCTTGTTTAGATGTGGTCTTGTGTTTAAATAAGTGGCACCGATGTAATGCGTTGTAGTAAGCTTTAGGATCTTTGAATAAAGGCTTGTGAATAAAGTTTGGTTTGTTATGAGCGGATCACGTCAAATGCGAGGGATCGCAGATTCGGGTACTTCACAAGATGAGGATGATATCCCCAACCCGCCACCAATGCCGAATTAATTTGGCTGATGCTATCACGCATTAGTCAATGTGGTGTGGAAAATTCTCGTTTGCTTCATGAGATGGCTCAAAGTAATCAAAATCGGATGCATAGAAATCATGACGCAATCCTAACGGGCATGAGGCTACATATGTTGACTTCACGGATACAAAACCCCAAAGTTCACTAAGGTCGATGAACCATTGGAGGTCGATGGACCGGCTTAGGACCATGGAATGTAAATTTGATCTTATTCATTGCATGAAATTTGAAGCCGTTGTTTGCCGCCCAAAAACTTAGAGGTGCAAAACGGTGCTTGGTATGCAAACCTTATGGCCATATGCAACCTGCAGTGTTCCATTAACTTGGATAGAGTTTCAGACCGCTTTTAGAGCCTATTATATCCTCAAGGAGTGATGGCTATGAAGTTAGAAGAGTTCCTTGCCTTGAAGCAAGGAGATCAAACTGTGATGCAAGATGTAGGAAGATTCAATCACCGTCACAATATGCACCGTAACATGTCAATCTGGATGCCAAGAAAAAGAAATGGTTCATGAGAGGTCTAAATACCAAATCTGCAGACAATGATGACAAACTGTACCAATATCACTTATCATGAGGCGAAGAATATTGCACTTGCTTCAGAGGCAAAGTATCGGCAACATAAGGAGCTCAAGAAGAAAAAGAATGTGCCGTCTAGACCTTTTGGTGGAACCCAAAAGAGGCAGAGAGTGATTTATCATCCAAGAAACCATTATCGTCCTCCTTATCGTCCGCCGCAGCTTCCCAAAATGGCAATCAAATAAATGTCCGTCTCCTGCTATAACCTATCCGAACTCACAACAACCAATGTTCCTAGTGGTAATACTCCAACATCACGTGGTCACAACTTTCCATGTTACAATTGTGGAAGGATCGGTCATTTCTCTAAGGAATGTCCATATCCTAGGCGAGCTAATCAACATTATCGAAGGCCCCCGCCAATCAACAACAGGTCAAGCACCAAACAAGAACCACAAATGTAATGCTCGGAAGGGCAAAGATGAGAGGAAGACAGGAAGGGTTTTCTATATTCAAGCCGGGAAATTCCGAAGGAGAGCCGGTGATGATGGGTATGTTTCTGTTGCCAATCATCCTGCAGATTATACTTTTTGATTCTCGGCGCATCGCATTCCTTCATCAATAGAGCATTTGTTGTGAAGTATGAAATTTCAATTGGGACAACGAAGGAAAATTTCTTTATACAGTCGCCTGGGGACGCGTCGTGTACTAAGGAAATGGTATACCAGGTACCCATAAACCTGGTGGGCATATTTTTCCCACTACCATGATTATCCTAAAGGACCGTGATATAGATGTAATTTTGGGAATGAATTGGATGTATCAAAGATAAGGTCATTATAAATGCTTTGAATAGAACTATAAGGGTAAGTTTGCCGACTAGTGCTTCTCAACTTCTTATCCAACTTCCAACCTTAAGAAGATCAAGGGCAAAGTTTGTGCAATCACAACAAAGAGATTAGAGATATCCCGGTAGTATGTGAATTTCCCGATGTGTTTCACAAGAATTACCCGGTCTACCACCGGATAGGGATGTCCAGCTTAACATAGAATTGAAACTGGAACAGCTCCTATTTCTCGGAGAGCTTATAGGATGCCACCTAAGGAGTTAGCCGAGTTGAAGACTCGATTGCAAGAATTGATTGATAAGGGATTTATCCAACCTAGTTCATCACCTTGGGGATGTCCGCAATTTTGTGAAAAAGAAAGATGAGACCTTGAGGTTATGTGTCGACTCACCGTCCGTTGAATGAAGTGACCATCAAGAATAAGTATCCATTACCTCGGATAGATTTGCTTTTTGATCAATGGCCGGAGCCAAAGTTTTCTCAAGATAGATTTGAGGTCGGGATATCACCAAATCAAGATAAAGCCCGAGATATTCCCAAAACGGCATTTACCACAAGATATGGATTATATGAATATTTGGTCATGTCTTTTGGTTTGACCAATGCTCCACTCATTTCATGTATTTGATGAATTCAGTATTCATGCCTGAGCTAGACAAATTCGTAGTGGTGTTTATTGATGACATTCTAGTATATTCCAAGAGCAAGGAAGAACATGCGGAACATCTCAGAATTGTTCTGACTCGTTTGAGAGAACATCAACTATATGCAAAGTTCAAAGAAAGTGTGAGTTTTGGCTTAAGGAAGTACAATTTCTTGGACATGTCTTGTCGCGGAAGGAGTTTCAGTTGATCCAAGCAAAGTGAAGGATGTTCTTGATTGGAAACCGCCAACCACAGTTCATGAAGTTAGGAGTTTTCTGGGATTGGCGGGGTATTACCGTCGGTTTATTCCAGATTTCTCTAAAGTGTCAAAGTCCATTACTGAGTTGTTGAAGAACCAAGTCAAGTTTGTTTGGTCGTCTGACTGTGAAAAGGCTTTTCAGACTTTGAAGAGATTGTTGACCATCGCATCAAGATAGCCCAACTCGACATCGAGAAGTCATTTGACGTCTATTGTGATGCGTCGGGTATTGGTATTGGATGTGTGTTAATGCAAGAAGGCCGAGTCATTGCTTATACATCCAGACAACTTAAGCAACATGAAGAGCACTATCCGACTCATGATTTGGAGTTAGCAGCTGTGGTCCATTCTTTGAAGATTTGGCGGCATTACCTACTTGGTAATACATGCCATATATATACTGAACCATAAGAGCTTAAAGTATATCTTTACTCAATTCGTAATTGAATATGCGACAAAGAAGATGGTTAGAGCTGATTAAAGATTATAACTTAGAAGTGCATTATCATCCCGGAAAAGCAAATGTGGTTGCAGATGCTCTAAGTCGCAAAAGTTATTGCAATTGCACGAAAGTAAGAACAATGGGTTTGACCTTATGTCAAGAGATGGAGAAGTTGAATGTAGATGTAATTCAACAGGCAATTTGACCAACATAATTGTTGAAGCCACTATTCGAGATCAAGTTATTGCTACTCAAAAGGAAAATAAGGGTATAGCCCATATCAAGGAAAAAGTCAAGAATGGAAAAGCGGAATGCTTTAACATAGATGATGAAGATGTGTTATGGTTCAAGGATCGCTTTGGTGGTACCAAAAGTTCTGAGTTACTGGGCATCAATTCTAGATGAGGCACATGCTACTAGGTTATCTATCCATCCGGAAGCAACAAGATGTACCATGATTTGAAGCAAAGATTTTGGTGGACTAAAATGAAGATAGAAATTGCAAGATATATAGCAAAGTGTGATACTTGTCAGAAAGTAAAAGCTATACATTTGAGGTCTGCTGGAGAACTACAACCATTACCTATTCCAGCTTGGAAATGGGAGGACATTAGTATGGACTTTATTGTTGGTCTACCCAAGACATCAAAGGGATATGACTCAATATGGGTTATTGTAGATCGACTAACCAAGTCGGTAGCATTTTCTTCCGATTCGAATGCATGTCCCATCGTATGCGATATATGCCAAGTCAGTACTTAGAGCGGATTGTGAGTCTGCATGGAGTACCGAGGACCATAGTGTCGAGATAGGGGTACACAGCTTGTCTCCGACTTTTGGAAACAATTACATTCTTCGTTGGGAACCAAGCTTACATTTAGTACAAACCTATCACCCACGGTCGATGGATGAATCGAAAGAGTCAATCAAGTACTTGAAGATATGTTAAGGTGTTGTGTCCTTAACTATTCCAAGAAGTGGGATGAGTGTTTGCCTTTGGCTGAGTTCTCATATAACAATAGTTATCAGGAAAGCATTAGAATGGCTCCATTTGAAGCACTCTATGGTCGTAGATGCAGAACATCGTTGAGTTGGTCTGAGCCCGGAGAAAGAAGATTCTTTGGAGTTGATCTTGTGAAAGAAACAGAAGACAAGGTTAGGCAAATACAAAGTAATTTGAAGATAGCTCAGTCCCGACAAAAGAGTTATGCAGATAAACGGCGTCGACCATTGACGTTTAACAAAGGGGACTTTGTGTATCTTAAAGTATCACCAATGAAGGGAGTTACTCGTTTTGGTGTTAAAGGCAAGTTAGCACCTCGATATATTGGACCATTTCAAATTTTGGAGAGGTATGGAAAAGTGGCATATCGCTTGAAATTACCTGAACATCTCACAGCTGTGCATGATGTGTTCCATGTTTCTCAATTGAAGAAGTGTCTCCGAGTGCCTGAGCAGAATGTTGAGATTGAAGGGGTAGGACTTGAATCAGATTTGACTTATTCAGAATATCCTATCCGAGTGTTGGCTCAGAAAGATCGTGTTACTCGAAGGAGGACAATAAAGTTCTACAAGATACAATGGAATCAACATTCCGAAGAGGAAGCTACCTGGGAATCAGAAGATTACTTGTTAGAAAAATTTCCAGAGTTTCTAGCGTCAATATAGAATAGATAATGTTAGTTGAGCTCGGTTACTACAAATAGTGTTTTGTAAAGAAACCTCACTTGTTTTATGGAAGAGTTCGGGATGTTTTTGGATTAACACATTTCCTTTTCCATTACTTACTCTATGGCTTTGAATCTCGGGGCGAGATTTCTTTTAGGGGGAAGGATTGTAACACCTCGGGTGTTTAAAATACTAAAACCTGACATGTCATCATATGCATTGCAAAGCATTTGGCATTTGGTGAAAACTTTGAGATGCATACACTAAAACAAGTTTATATTCATGTGGTATGTGTTGAATTGTATTGTTTGACTTAATTCAAAGTTTGTTTGGATTTTGAATTTTTCGAGAAAACCCCGCTTTTCAGCATTTAAATCCTACCCTGAAAATCCATTTCAAAGTCTAGACAGAATTAGGAGATGGTTATAGAAGCAAAGTTGTAGAACTTTCAATTTTGAACAACCTTTGTTTTTGGAGATTTTTGAGTTGTTATGAAAAATTTGAGAGTAAATTGTGAATTTTTGGCGTTTGGCAATTTTGTAATTTTTGTGAATGAAGTTCACCGCCTAAGCTTACATTGCCGTCGTTCCTTCTTCGGCGTTCCAGCGTCGTGGGCCGTCTTTGATGTCGTCTTGTACACGGAATAGCTCCGTCGTGGCTTCCTTGAGCTTCTGCGCGCGCTATAAGTACCAAGACGTCGTCATCGTCGTTTTTCTTCCTTTGTTTTCACCACCGTCGTTGTCATCGCTCCAACAAGCTCGCATCGTCTCCCTAGCGCTGTTGCCATCTCGGTAAAGGCCGTGCTAGTTCCGTCTTTTCCTTGCGAATCCAAACCCATAGCCTTGATCGCTTTGAAATTGCCGAGAACTTCGTTGTCCACGTTTTTCTTCCTCGAGGTCAACAACTTCACCGCCGCAGGCGTGTCATCGTGGCGAGCTTTTCGGTGAGCCGTTGTGCATGTCGGTGTACTTACGGTTTCGTTTTGATGCTGTAGTCTTTAGTCAGTTGTTGTTTACTCATTTTGATCGCTGCAGTCGCCGGTTCTCCCTCACCGACGATCTTTGCTTCGGATAGCTCAGCATAGTGGTCGGATAGCTCAGCATAGTGGTCGGATAGCTCAAGCATAGTGGTCGGATAGCTCAAGCATAGTGGTCGGATAGCTCACCCTAGTGGTCGGATAGCTCACCCTAGTGGTCGGATAGCTCAGCATAGTGGTCGGATAGCTCACCCTAGTGGTCGGATAGCTCAAGCATAGTGGTCGGATAGCTCAGCATAGTGGTCGGATAGTTCACCATAGTGGTCGGAGAGTTCACCAAAGTGAGCGGTGCTAGCGTGGTCACATCAGTTACGAATATGGTTTGGTTAATTTGGTTTGTAACTGTACTGCGAAGAAAAATTGTATCCAATTTATTTATTTTTGTATCCATCATCGAGCATCATGTTTCATATTCCCCATCATGTAAACATGGCAATGTTACTACGTAGTAAACGAAGGTGAACGCGTGGTAGTTAATCAAGTTGCGGAGGAGGTTGATCATCTGCATGTGAAGTCGGATCGAAGACGTGTGAAACGTCGCGCAGAGCCGACTTTTCCAATCAACGAAAGGCAAGCCCGGATGCATATAACCCTACCTTGTATTTTACAAATTGATTTCGCTTTTGCTTTTCAATATTGCATTAAGTGATTAGAAGTCAAGTGGAAACCTAATTGTTGCATTATCAACCTTGTTGTTCCATATCTACTTTGTTACCCGTTTAAAAAATCGTATATGCCTAGTTATGCTTAGCTCTTTCTGCTTAGACCGATCGTGAGTTGGGTGATACATCACACCGCAAGTTTTAAATGGAACATTGGTTAATTATGTTAGCATGTGATATGGGAATGTGGAGTAATAAATCTAGACCGGGCGGACTCGGTGTGTGTGAGCCACAAGACATGGAGGTCTTGTGAGCGGGTTCTTTCCGCCTGTGTCGATTAAGGTCCGTACCGTTGTTGACCTGTGTGTGAGTTGAGAATTTGTAGTACTAACCACATACTCCGGTAAGCCTAAACTTGGCGATTCTATTACGAGAATGGCTACTCACAAGACCGGAGTGAGAGATGGCGGGAGTAGCGTGTACCCTCGTGGGCTGGAATGTGGCCGGATTTGAGGTGTGTTGTGTGCTCTCGGTGGCGCGGACCCGTTCTTGTTTCAGAGGATCCAAGGGTAGGTTGGTATATGTAGGTCAGGGACCTACATATGTCGTGTGGTCTGGAATTCCCCAGCTGGGTTTATAATCGGTTCGAATCGTCGTTGCTCCTCGGTTATGGAGACTCAATTCTCTGATCATCATCGTAGATTAATAACTGGAACTCGAGAATGGTTCGAGAAAGTGTTGGATATGAAGTTTCATGATCTTAATACGGATCGTGTCAGCTTTGTATATGATCTGATGAGATTTTAAATATTGATACAAAGAATTTTGTTAAAATGCTTTTAAGCAAAAGAACTTTGATTATTGCTAAAGCCATACCTTGAATCCCTGAGCCTGCATTCCTGAGTCTTATCAGTTTTTATTTCGGTTAAGTCTTGTTGAGTACTTTCGTACTCAGGGTTCGTTGACCCTTGTTGCAGGTGAGGCTCATGAGCAGATCTGTTTTGGATCGTGCTGCATGACTGTTGTTCAGTGCGATGATGATAAGTAATGTGTGGCCCTTGGGCAGGGCAGCGATATTTGTGTGTTTTGTATATATTATAATGCCACTCCACTACTTTGGTTTGTATTAATAATCGAACTTAGTTTGTAAGGTTTGAAATCAATGTTTTGTAAACTAAGTTATTGTAAGACTTCCGCTGATTTACTCTGTGTTGATATTTGGATAAATGTTGTAATACTGCAATGACTCTGTAATGTGATCCTGCTCGGAAATCGTGGATGATTCGGGGTTCTCCGAGGACACCCGACAGTCTTCTTAAGTTATCGGTAACATATGCATAAATGTCAAAGGTCGTTGGACAGTGACAGGTGCATATGGGCCCTATAATTTAGGAGGTTCTGCCACAGAGTGCCAAGAAGAGCAAGGTCCTAGTGAGGTGATTGAGATTTGAGAATCCCAAAGAGAGCCCTCATTAGTGAGATCAAGAGTAGCATAGTGTGCATCCACCCTTCTCATTAGGCTTGTCGTGGTCAAGTGAGAGTTCATGCTTGTTACTCTTGGTGATCGCCATCACCTAGATGGCTTGGTGGTGATTGGGAGCTTAGTGATCATCCGGTGGAGCTTGTGGATGACCCAACTCAAGTTGTGAGCGGTTGTGGGTGATTCACCGCAACGGAGTGTCAAAGAATCAACCCATAGAGAGCATTTGATCCTTACGCGGATCAAGAGGGAGCTACACCCTTGCGCGGGTGCTCTAACGAGGACTAGTGGGGAGTGGCGACTCTCCGATACCTCGGCAAAACATCACCGCGTTCCTCCTTCTCTCTTTACTTTGAGCATTTACTTTGAGCAATTCAATTCTTATCATTTACATTCATAGAATTGTCATGCTAGAGTAGGATTGGAACATAGGTTGCTAAACTTTTGTGTGATAGATCAATAGAAACACTTTCTAAGCACAAGGGCCTAATTGGGCTAACCATAGGACTTAATTATTGCAAAAAAAATTAGAATTAGCCCAATTCACCCCCCCCCCTCTTGGGCATCTTGATCCTTTCAACTTTAAAGCTGACTCCACAAAAGAATTGGCTCAAGAAATCAAAGTACACCTTTGACTTTACTTTTTGTGATCATGTCTTTGATATCCTACTTAAGAATAATTTTATTAGAATCATTGATCACAATGCTTTGCCATCTATTCAAAACTTAAAAGAGCTTACATATTGCAAATGGCATAATTCATCTGATCATAATACTTCTGATTGCAATGTGTTTCGTCGAGTGATCCAATCGACCATTGATAAAGGACAATTGAAATTTTCTGAAGCTCAACACATAGACTAATTGGATTTAATTAGTCTTGATGGCAAACAAGTTTCGAATCGGCTTGCATTAGCCGATTCACTCAAAGCTTGAACGCCCAAGAGAGAGACGTGGAGCCCTCAAGTGAAGACAAGGTTGTTGTTGATGAATTACAAATAGAAGATATTCTAGAGGACAGCAAAGTTATCACAGTTCCAAAAGACACTGGGGGCAGCTGAAATCTCTCCAACTAAAGCAAAAGTCGATTGATCTCGTTGAGCAAGGGGAATCGGCTAAGGATCCTCCTTTGGAGCATGTCTGTCAAGATGGGGAGAAGGAGGATGCTCGTAAAGCTAATGGAGGTAAAGGCCATGACAAACAAAGAAGTAGAAGGCCGAAGCTCAGCTTCGAGGAACTTCTAGCTAAATATGAGAAGATAGGAGAAGCAAATGTCACCAATCGGCCAAGGAAAGTCCAATCATCAAAATTGTATCCAAAGTGCAAGTCTCAAGAGTGGAATCAGCAAGAAGATAGATCTCACGCAGTAGCAACATATTCTCCTTTTGAGCAGTCAATTCCCATGTAGTATGGACCATAACCCACATATTTTTATCCTTATTCATCTTGGGGCTGGTTTTATGAAGAGGCACATGTTCCACCATATTTTAGACCAGAATATGTAGAGTATGCAGCTCCTAGACATTCAGAGGGATCATCATCTTGTAAAGATTGTTTTGATCAAAATCGGTCTGGAGCTCAACCGAAGAAGAAAGTGGTAAAGCAAGTTTACCGCATAAAGTATGATGGCCGGAAGAAGAAAAGTTTAGATCTAAATTCAACTATTGAAAAGCCAATTACATTGCTGAAAAATCCGACTATTGATGACAAAGAAGTGGGGAAATCATCTATTGACATTCTAGGTGCCAAATCTGAACAAAAGAAGGTGAGAGTGCCAAAAATCAAGAAAGATTTGCTGCTGTCCAAAACAGAAATAAAACCGATATGCTCAATCGGTTTACCAAAGTGGCAAAAGAAGAAGTTACAGAAGCTTAGTGAAGAGAAGCTAAAAGGAAAAGGCTTGGCATGGGTTCCTAAAGGAAGTATTCAAGCCCAGAAGGATGATGTTCAAGCAAGTGGTGCAACAAAAGCAAAGGAAAGGACATTCAAGAAATAATTGCCAAGTTGGAGGTTTGCACCAAATCATCAAAATCATTGGTCATGGCATCATTCATACTCTCTGCCTATGCCTATGTGGAATTCATCCCTTGGTATGCATGGTTATCCCTCAGCTCCTTATTTTGATCCCTGGTATGGATCTTTATGTTATAGAGGGTTGCCAAATTATTTTGATTATTGATGATCAAGAGCCAAAATATTTATACATGCTCGTGTGGATGAATTCATATGGCCGATATTTTGATATCGCCCTTAGCATAGAAATATAGCCGATGAATGCTTGCGACCATCGTGCTATTAGAAAACCCCCATGGAATTTACTTTGATGGCTTTAAGGACTGGGGGCATGATATATGCATTTTGATTTACTTCATGGATGTGACAATATGATTAATCGGCTTGCAAATAAGGCCAAGGTGTTGGCATAATCATTATTTCTCACGATGGTGCTATTGGAGATATCAAGCTAATTAAAATTATATATGTACCAACATTTGAGCCGAATGTGAAGTTTTCTTATTCGGCTTGGCCATATTGCAATCCATGGGGTATAACATGTTGAAGCCTATGGTGATTCCTTGCTGGTGGTACAGCAAGTTGCAGGTGAATTTCAATGTTTAGAAGGGTCACTAAGAACTTGTCTTGATGCTTGCCTTGATATTATTGACTATTTTGTCGAATTCCGAATTCGACATATTCCGAGGCATGAAAATCAAAAGGCCAACATGTTAGCTCAACAGACATCTGGCTATGATGCCGGTGGGCGTAATTTTCATATTTAAGAACAACTGATGCATGAAAATCTAAATTTTTCCCATGCAGATACACCCAAGTCGGCTAAGCCGACTACCCTAGTTGGCTCAGCCGACTACCCTAGTCGACTTAGCCGATTCCCTCTCTGCTGCAGCCCAGTTGGCTAGGCCGACTGCTCTAGTCGGCCAAGCCGACTCCACCAAGTTGCCTAAGCCGACTCTCCTGTGACCAGCCTGGTCAATTCGCTCGAGAAGCTTCCAAATCGGCCCAATGTAACTTCCAGTGATATTGGTGCCGATTCAGAAGATTGGAGGACTACCTTGTTGAGATATCTACATGATCCAAGTGCTAGGGTTGATAAAGGTGTTTGGTGGAGCGCTTTCAAATATGTGTTGCATAATGATGAGCTCTATCGGAGAACCACCAAAGATTTGTTGCTTAAGTGCTTAGGATCTAATCAAGCAAGAGTGGCTATAGGAGAAGTCCATGAATGCATCTGTGGTACGCATCAATCGCCCCGAAAATGAAGTGGTTATTGCGTAGAGCCGGTTTCTATTAGCCTACTATGATGGCCGATTGTTTTCGTTACTACAAAGGTTGCGAAGAGTGCCAGAAGTTTGGAAATATTCAACTTGTGCCTGCTGCTATGCTTCATCCTATCATCAAACCATGGCCTTTTAGTGGTTGGGACTAGACTTCATTGGCCAAATTCATCCCCCATCTTCAAAGGGATACCGATTTGTGTTTGTTGCTACGGATTACTTCACTAAGACGACCGAGACAGTTTCTTTGAAGAATATGATACACAAGGAGGTAATTGAGTTTATCACTGAGCATGTCATCCATAGATTTGGCATCCCTCAAACATCAACTACAGATCAAGGGATATCATTTGTGTCTAAGGAGGTGAGGGAGTTTGCCGAATTATATAAGATTAAGTTGCTCAATTCATCTCCATACTATGCTCAAGCTAATGGACAGGCTGAGTCTAGTAATAAGACTTTGATCAAGCTTATCATAAAGAAGATTGAGGAAAATCCAAGGAGGTGCATGAAGTTTTGTCTGAAGCTCTATGGGCACATAGCATTTCAAGGCATGGTGCCACAAAAGTTACTCCTTTTGAGATATGGTCAAGAGGCCGTGTTGCCCGTCGAAGTAAATTTGGATGCATACAACCTTGCTAAACAAAATGATTTATCTGATGTTATGTATCATGATTTGATGATGGATAATATCAATGAGGTGACTGATGTAAGATTAAAAGCTCTCAAGGAAATAGAGAAAGACAAAGCTCGAGTTGCCAAGGCATACAACAAGAAAGTCAAGAGTAAATCCTTCCAAATGGGAGAATTAGTGTGTAAAACCATACTACCAATTGGATCAAAGAGCAGTCAATTTGGCAAGTGATCACCAAATTGGGAGGGTTCTTACAAAGTGATCAAAATCATATTCAAAAAATTCTTATATGCTAGAGACATTGCAAGGTGAACGTCTCACAAGAGCAATCAACGAGAGGTATTTGAAAAAATACTTTCCAAGTGTTTGGCAAGAAGCATAAGTGCTCTCCAAACAATGGCCGATACATGTATCGCCCTTAGAACAAAAATGGCTTATGTATACATCGCCCTTAGCCACTGAGCAGCCGATGAGATGGGTATCGTCGCTGTTTGGTTTTGTTTTGACAAGTGTTTTCAGGTTCATGCATCATTCACCTGAGGAACAGGGGGCATATGTTGACAATCAAAATTGTTCATTTTGTGAAGTTATCAAAATGTGGAACGGACTTTACCATTGCGTTCGTCTCGTCGAGACGTTCAAAAAACATATATGGAATGTCTAATTCGGAGTCCGGATGAAGGAGTTACGCCCCCGGAAAGATACTCCGTTGTCGGGAGTTCCGACCCGAGTTGGGACTTCCGACTGTAGGAACTTCCGACAGGTGTCGGGACTTTTGGGAAGCCTGAAGAAACCTGCTCGGGAGTCTAGGATTATCCCCACGTCGGGAGTTCTAACAAAGGTCGGGAGTTCCGATCCAAGTCGGGACTTCCGACAGACCTAACAAAAAAAACCCTGTTCGGATCTGGCCTTTTGGATTCCGATCCGAACTGTTCTAAACTCGTGGAAAACTTGGAAAATAAGGCTTGAAGAGGTTTCCTACTGGGATAAGACCACCCCCTCTATATATATATGAGAGGATCATGGTTGATTGAGTTCCCATCTATCCAATCGTCAAACAAATCAATCTACTACCTCTACTCCAACCCTTTTACCCTCTTCTCCAACCCCATGTTGTTCATCCCTTGATTCGACGACCAAGGATGGCGCCCTAGGTTTGCCGGCAGACCTAGGGCAATACGGCGACGTCCTTGCCCTGACGGGTTCCCTCCCGGGCGAGAGTTTCGACGGTTTCTTTGCTAGTTTGTCTGAAAACTAGCCGGTTCTTCGTCACGTAAGCACGTTGATTATCCTTTGGTGGTTTGCTTGTAAACCTCTCCGTTCTTTACCGCGAAAGAGTGATATCCTAGCTGCGTTCTTCGATCCGTAGCGGCCCGGGCGTCAAGGCCCTACTGGTATGTGATTCGGATCTCTTCCGACGTCAACAATAAGATACAAGGCTGAAGAGAATTTCACCAAACAGAATTACATGATCAAATGAGAACGTGTTAAGATAGTGCAAGGTTTTTGTGCGAACTAAATGGTTTGAAGTATCACCATTTTTCTTAATCTGAATTAAATAGATCACGAATACAGTACAAGTCCATTGCTCACTCATTCATAATATGCATATAAGCATATTTCCCTTTACTTATTCATGCCCGGAAAAAGGGCATTGTAATAACTTGCTTACAAAAGAATCAATGCTCCACTAATGACAGTATATGGAAATACCTACCATAACGATTTCTACATTACTTACACGCGTGAAAACCGAGCAACATGCCCAGTAACAGAATGTTCTTCCATCATATACAGCAACTGCATGCTGCGAAGCCGAGAAGAAGAAACAGAAATTACAAAACTTACAACAACACGGCCTTGCTGTGTACCATACGCTTGTGTTCTTGCCTAGGTCGTACAGGCTCGGCACCTCCCTCGGCCACGCCGGAAGAAAATTTATATTTCATTGCCCCTGGATAGGATACCTATTACCATAGGTCTGCTTCGTTCATGTTTCAGTGCTTCGCGCTGCCTCGAACAAAAAACGGTCTGAAGGTGAAGATGAGACCGGTGAGCGTGAAGATGTTCAGTATGAAGAACACCAAGTGGTCGCCTGCAAGATTCAGACCAGATGTTTAACAGAGGTGTGCAATAATAGCCAGTAGAGGATAAAGTAAAGAAAGATTTTCTGGTGTGATACCTGGAAGAAATGAAGCTATTTGACGCCTTTGGGCCCATGAAAATCTACAGAGGAAGAAATAATGATAACCACGATAAGGGGATAGTTCAGCAAAGAAACAACAGTAAATAGTAATAAGAAATGCACCATTATTAGGCTTGGAAACTGAAATAACATCATCAATTTGTGAAAGACATGGGGTTTTGCACATCGATTGGACTTCTGATGTGCAACTTCGACTACTACTTTTCATTTGAAAATAATATTAAAAGATTGTGAAGTAACTATATTACATAGTAATTTTCACTACAAACCACATATGAACAATCTGAATAGCAATTTTCAAGTATAAGCTCTAGATGTTTTACCGCATGCTCCCTGAATTTCTAAAACAAAGTTGGGAGTAATTTCAAGTTGGATACTAGGTGCCTTTTGCCATGAAATAGGCAGCCCCAAAAGCTGTTCTGGCTAATCAGATTTAGATATCATTTCTTTTACAATAAAGCCGCTAACCTTCTCGAAACTATTGCAATGCATGGTTTGGAAAATACTGAGACGTGAATGGTGAATACTCACATAATTCCTGCAACAGCTGGAGCAACAGCTTTAGAAATGGACATTAGTGTTACAGCTATACCATTGGCTGCAGCTCTTACATCCTGAGTCTGTTTATGTCATATGGCATACTGATGTTAGGAAAGAAATCTAACCAATTTCATAGAAGAAACCAAATTACCCATCACTAAGAACTTACCACAGCTTCATTCATCAAAATGTTGAACACGGTAATGGTAGTTACCTGAAAACAGTTTAGAAGAACATAACTAAGTTTTTGAACTAACAATGCCAGCAGTAAGTTGAAATATGTCCATGACACGTTCAATGATCATTGACATAAATAGTGCCATGCATGAAGCATTAGTCATTGGCACCAAACTTCTCTGTTCAGTTCTTGGGCACACCAAGAAAAAATTGTTTGAAAAAACATGTTTCTGTATTGGAAGCCTGACTTGCTTAGGCATCACAAAGTGAAACAATGTTGTGTTTGAAATATACATATTTGTTCTAAACAGAAAAACTACGAAAGAAAGTTTGCACTCACCGAGAAAGTATTCTTCAGAAAAGAAGCACAATTTACTACCAACATAAGCATGAACCCTTTCAATGAAGGAAAGAATGGATAGCTAGCAAGAAGTGGTAGAGTCAATATCTGCACATCAGAGTGTTTAGTTAATTGAAGTGTCAGAATATGGTTAAACAGAACAGGTAATCTATTGCCTTACCGCCACTGCACGAACTAATGTGATGTGGTCCACCATTTTTGCAAGCAATGGATAAATCAACATTTGATATAGAAAAAGGAAGAGACCTGACAAAAAATATATATATAAGTACATAGAGCTTTCTCTGCAATACAATAGAGCATCAAAGCTTGAAATACAAATAACTGAGTTCCAAGTTTTCCATTCACATGCTTCAGATATAGTTCTTGAAAGACTCAATTCTTCGTTTTAGCATATATTACTAATTACAACAAACTAGGCATATGTGCACTATTAGTCATGTGCAGCAGTTTACTGCGAGTTGCTTAAGTCCTTTGGATCTCCAACCTAAAGCAATTATCCTCTATATGAAGAGCTTTTAAGTCCCATGGAAAATCTGTAAGCCATTGCCCATAAATTCGGAACTCCGAGCTTTCTCAAACCTAAACAAAGGGTACTAAGGTAATAGGTAATACCATACTCACTTTTAACTAGGCTCCTAAAGTAGCAGGGCTTTGAAGCACCCGTTTCCCTCACTCCTCAGACAGAGATGTTAAAACTTAAAACCTCTCTCTGAGACCACTTGCTCAATCATAATAGGCTATTTCCACACCAAATTCTAGCAATCAAGGTAAAGTGTAAAGGGCTATGTGGGCCTAATTCAACACCAATTTCGGTGGATTTTGTTTTTGTGCTTATTTTCACATACCTGACATTGCAAGGACATTGCCCACATCTGTGGTAGTAAAGCTTAATCCACCATACGATCTGTCACTGACAGCCCAAAGAGAGAACGTCTGCAAGTTTTTCCTGATTCAGATACAGTAATAACAAGTGCACTGGATGCTCTTTTACAGGAGAAAGCATGAGACGTAACAACAACAGAAAAGCAACTAAGCAAACAAGTTGCAATTTTTACCTCTGCATAAGCCACATCCTGAAGAGAGAAGATACAATATAAAGTAATAGATGACATCAACGGCCAGTTTGTAAATAATTTTAGACATCCACCACCTCCATTTTCTTCAGTGTCTGTACCAGCAAGAGATTCTTCTACAGTTTCAACTGAATTATCAACGGTATCCTCATTGTGTTTATGCAAAGTTTCCTGTAAAAATGCGCAAGCAATTTCGATCTCAGTTTGTATATTAAACGACAGATGACCTGCTGACGATACTGTTGCACTGCAATTACATTTAGTGCTAAACAACGACAGAAAGATGTAAAATTTGATATACATGTTTCAGTAAACATGGTGTTATTTGTAATCTATCTATCCTGCCAACTCTTAAATCAAAGCAAGAATGAATGTTCCCGCACATCAAAAAATTGTACTGGTACCCTACAGGTGCCACTTAGAGGTAGCAACTTTCGTCATATATAGGAAGCGTGCAGGCGTGCAGCTACATTTGTTTGAGAGGTGCTCTCCGCGCTTGCCACGCGGTGTGCAGCTACAATGCTCAGAACAACAGAAAGTCCCTGAGTTTGCTAAGTGTATTGTGATAGATTATATGATTTAAGGTTCAGTTACACATTAGTGTGGATCTACAATGCTCAGAACAACAGAAAGTCCCTGAGTTTGCTAAGTGTATTGCGATAGATTATATGATTTAAGGTTCAGTTACACATTAGTGTGGATCTACAATAGGGTTCTCTGCTTATTTGACTCTTGGTGCACAACAGGAATAAAAGGCCTAACTGATGTTTTCTCCAATATAAATTGAGCATGGTAGGCATATAGGAATGGCAAACTCACCGGAAACCAGATGCAGGCAATTAGAGCAACAACTGCAAGGATCGATATACACAGGCAGGGAAGAAAATATGGAAACCTAAAACATTGCATGTTATAACATAATTAGAATATAATAGAAGCAATGAACATAAAAACATAAAAAACAAGATGCACAAGCAGATGCATACCTCCCAAATATGGACGTCTGAGAGAATATGCTTGGATATTTATCTGCAGGCTGTTATAAAAGCAATCAACAAGCAGATAAGTTTACTAGGGTTGTAGTGTTTTTTCTTCTTCTCTAAATTGCATGTCAATCCAATAATCTAACAGATAGATAATTTTTTTGTGCATGGCTGCCAAAAACATTACAATACAACATTGAACAGAATCAGCCTGTGGGCTGTGGAAGCACCGATATGTATCAATGTGGTTTGAGATAATATGTATTAGTGGAGGAACATCTTGCTTTCTCAGATCATGATGAATAATCATTGATGTACACCAGACTAATCAAGCACTCAAAGTTTATAAAGGATCATTGGAAAAAGAAAAGGGCAAACAAGAAAGACTTTGAAAAGCAACATAATTTCAGATTTTTTATTTATAAAGCCATGGTCACAAAAAAGAAAGAATGGTCAAATTATACAGATTAAGTTGGTATACATAGTTTAATTTTCACTATAGATTGAATATTACCTGCGCAAGATAACCACCAATAGCTGGTCCAATAATGAGACCAATGCCTCGTGAAGAAGAAACCTGGTGGATCAGCAGTAGCAACTCATGAACATTGGGGTTTCAGAATGAAGAATAAAAAAAAAGTAATATTATTGAGCATCTTACAACTGCCAAAGCCAGATGATTGTATTCTTTTTCGCACACTTCTGTAGCATAAGCCTGAATACACAAAAGGAATAGCATAAAGTTATTGCAGTGAAACCAACCAAGCTTCAATTTCAGGATAATATTCAAGGCATTCTAACAACAACATGGCAGTGCAAATTTGTAAGAAATAAACTGAATTTATGGAGTATTGTTCTCTTGCGAAAAGGTTTCAGAAAACAGTAGATACAATTAGAAACAAGTTACTGTGGAATGTAAACAGAAGATTATGGAACTTATTATCTGAGCAGTTAGTGAACGGAGATGATGGTCGGTCCCAGTAACCATATGCTTAAGTACCTTAATTGGCCTGAGATAACCACACATGACCCCAAGCAGGCATCGTGTGATTAATGCCATCCAATAGTTTGAGCTTAGTCCAAAGAGAGTATTGAAGATAACTCTGAAATAGAGAAGAAAAAAGCCCAAAATTTGGGTGCATCAGCAAAACTAAAACCAAAATAAAAGCCCATATTACAGTTTACTATTGAATAGGTGACTGTGTTTTGTCAAAAAAAAAAAGATCCTTACATTGCAACAAGGGTCAGTACGATAACCGGTTTCCTTCCATGCTTATCAGCCACGATTCCCCATACTGTTGAGGAGATTGCTCTCCCACACATATATGAAGCGCCTTCATTGATAGAAAATGCACCATAAGTTTATACTGATAGATAAAGCTTATGCATATATAGTTCAAAGTAAACATCCATACACTGCTATGTTCAGATTCTTTTGGGCAGATAGACACAGAAGTGGAACAGTGTTTATCAGACAACTCACCAACAAAACCAGCATAAAATCCAATGTCTTGTGTTTGTTTAGCAATATTCAGATCCCTTATCTGCAAGCAAAATGTCAAGGGTTAACAGACGATAGTATATTTATGAACCTTACAGAAAAGAGAATAAGTTTATGAAAACCTGATAGCGATTCACTTAGAAGAGGGCTATAGATCCAAAGGTATTCATTCCAAAACTTAAAGGATCTAACTTCCTGTCCAAAGGGGGGAAAGGCTATCGTCATCTATGTTCCCCCATAAACTGTCCCAAGTCACGATGGCAGGAATTTGTCATCCTGTCCTATCGGTAGCATGTGTACTCTTAGTCCAAAAATGGGCTAGCATTGAAGACGATATGGAAGAGTGCAAGTGCAACAAGGTTTCCAGCAAAAAACAGAAGAGGAATGCATAAAGGCTGACTTTACTGTTGATAGCATCACGGCACAGAAGACCGTAGGAGCCAACTTATCCTCTGTTTTCTTTTTGCCAATTCTGACTCTAATCATACCTTTTCTTTATGGCTTTAGTTATACTTTTGGAGCCATACAAACAACAACATCGTGCATCCCTGAACTTAGTTACATCAACAAGAAAAGGTAAGTGGGTCCTAACACAGAAAACCCACATCAAATTGGTTCGAGTTCTCTGAGCAGGACTTTTTAGGGGGGGTGGGGGTACTCTTGCACAGCAGGTTAACCCTCGTTTGTAATTATTTGTCCACTTAAACTGTTTAATTGTGTGACTGGGTAGTTACATTTTAAGTCCTACCCAAACATGCCACGTAGGACTCCAGCTCTCGGGTCCATGTCAATTCTGGAATTTTACTGCCTGAAAAAAGTGTCTGAAGTCTAATTTTAGCATAAAATGGGAACAAGGTGGCTCACTCAAAGAGGAACCCCAGTTGAGAATATCTTGGAGCTATTTCTTTAGAGGGAAAGCAGGTGCTCTACCCTGGCCCCAATTAGTATTGAAATCCAGCTACTCAAATACCGGCAGGATCGACTGTAATAGTACCATCTTAACTATACTAGTCTACACACACACACACACACATAGAGAGAGAAAGAGAGAGAGTCGTCTTGGAAACAGATGTTGAAAACGGAAAACACTGATGCTACTTGTAGCAATTCCCATTTTTCGATAAAACCAAAGAGAGAGAAAGAGAATCTTATTACTCACCATAAAATACAAGAAGGGAAACAGAGACTGGATCGGCAGGGCTGCAGATAGAAAAACACAGCAGAGTTATGTGAATTTCTAATTGATAACCAAGAGAGATTGTATAAGTCAAACGGTATGAAAACAGTAATTCAGAGGCATGCATGTGCTTAGTTCCAGCATAACTAGTTTTATAATGACTAAAAACAAGTGGGGGGAAAGTCCTTGAGAGTACAATAATTCATTATCAACAGTGACAGCACCACCAATTATTGAGAAGCAACAATCACATTTCCTGCTCTCCGCGCGCTGGAAAACGTCGAATCAACCAGGTGACTGTTGACGTCGAGAATAATTTACCGCTTTCATCAGCTGTCAGATTTATTTATTTTTTTTGGAAAATTGCTGGCAGGACTTCTGCCAGGCAAATATATTAATAGAGGCGAGAAAAGAGATAAAGTACAAACAAAAAAGGCGTATAACTACACCAAAGGCCCAAATGAGGATTTTAGGGCCTCCGCTGCGGATTTATGGATCCTGGGTTTTCGGGTTTGGGGAGGCGCACCAGGCTATGGCCACGCTTGTTTTAGCTTAGAAATTGTGGATTTTTCAGCTCGAGGGAAGCAAATTGTTGGAAAGGGCCTCTGAACAGTCAGCACCCAATCTGTAAGCTGAAACAAGCAAGGCCTCGGGAGGCAGCAGGCCTAGCGGAGGAAGTGGGCAGTAGCTGACCGGGCGGTGGCAGGGGAGCGTCGTCTATAGTGTAAGTGTTCATTAGCCGCGGTGGGGAAGACGAAGAACAGTTTCGCCTGATAGATAGATAGATAGATAGATAGATAGAGAGGATCAGAGGAAGAAAAGAAGAGCAGGACCTATGGATCACGAGCTCAGAGTGTCACGCGAGTAGTAACGATACGATACGATACTCTACTGATCTACAGCAAAAAGTCAGATAAGCCAATCATCGCATGCGTTTGTGTATATGTATGTAGTAAAAAGTATGGCGACTTTTTTTCTTTTTGTAAAGTAAAAATGTAAAAGTATGGCGACTTGACGAGATAAGAGTACGTCAACGCCAGACAGCCAATTGTAGCCAAACAAGTTGTTGGTTGGTGTATGATAAGCTGCCCTGCCAATTGGAGTAGAGTATTATAAGTCAGCGTGCTGATTAAATTAGTGGTGGCACTAGCACTGAATCTCAATTAGTAAATAGTAGCACTGAATCTCAAATAAATAGTACTACTAGCACTGATCGCTAAGCATCTTGACAGCGATCCAGGGCCTACCGATCTATTGGATTCACTGCGAATATTGCTCCGATTCCTGGACTAGAACGATGGTGGGATCACGTAATAGCAAGCGCCTGCCTGCCTGGCCAGACTGAATCTGGAAGGAACAAAGAGCTGAATCGTCGTTAACCGCTTATCGCCAGCTAGCCATGGCGACGAAGATCCTGAATCGAGCAGTATGCAAATCGTCGTTCAGCAACCTGGATGCGCGTAGCAAACAGTATATCCCAGGTATATTTTAGTGTCTAGCATCGTAGTTCGCACGGTCGCACCCAAAACCAAAACCCCACCCAGAGAACAGCACACCATTAATTAATTAGCTGCAGCCTGCAGACAACAACAAAAATGCTCGCTAGTGGCCGTGCGATTTGCAGCCGGGGGAAGACGATGGCCGGAAATGCTACAGTGCTCCACAAGAGCAAAAAACAACGAGCACGAGAAGAAAGTGCAGGAACAGGTGGGGAGGAGCGATGGATTGGGTAGGCAGTGGACAGTGGCGGGCCGGTAGCTTACTGCAGGTGATGGTGACGAGCCAGATGAGGAAGAGGTCCTTGAGAGGGAAGACCCCCTCCCGCTCCGCGTTCAGGCGGTCGACCCGGCAGCCGGGGCACCTCGGCCGGTACGCCCTCGCCTTCTTCGCCAGCAGCGGCTCCCCCAGCGGGGTGGTTCCATCACCGTTGCCGCCGCCCATCTCGCTCGCTCGCTCGCTCCGAGAGATCCAACTCAGACCAACTCCGGCCGGCGGGACGTACGACGGCACTCGGCAGCTCCGCGCGGTGGAATGGGAGGCGGCGGCAGCGCAGCGCACGCAGGGGGACGGGAGCGGAGCTGTGGTTGCGGGCCTGCGGGGCTTGCTGGCTCGTCCGTTCACTCCGGACCGCGGAGTCGCCTCCTGTTATATGGTGCCTGCCGTCCTCTACGTACGCTCATAAAAAAAAACAAATGGCGTGCGCGTCCGCGGCTGCGTGGGGTGGGACAGTGCTGTGGGCCCCGTCCTCGTGGCTCTCATTCAATATTGGCTGCGCCTGCGCCCTGCGCTTCGTGGAAACACGGGGGAACCATCAACCGTGGAATGCCACTGTCCTCTCGTCTGACTGCGCTCACGGCGTCGCGCCGCCGGGGTCGGGGGCTTGGGGTTCCACCGGACTCCACCGATCCGAACACGATACAAGGCTCCCCCAGCGAAGAGCGTAGCTGGCTCGCTGTCGCCGCCGTCGTCCCGTTAGCGATTTGGCGTTACCGCGCGCGTGCCTGTCCTGCGTTTTGGGCGCTGGCGGCTGGATCGGCGAGCTGCAGCTTGGTCCTGCCGCAGGGCCGCCGCCGTTCGGGTCCCTCGCTGCCCGGGAGCAGCCGGCTCCGGCTGCATCTGGACAGAAAAAAAAGAGCTCGCGGACACAAGACCTCCCTTGGGTCCCTAGTTCCCCAGTCCAACCAACGGTTCATCGTACAACGTTAAGGGCCTCTTGGTATTAAGAGATGATTGTTAGCTAGCTAAAATAATTACTTAAAATAAGTCTTCATCAATCTAAGCAAGAGGGCTAATAGATGGACTACTCTCAGCTATTTTTTTTATCCACAGCTAGTAACTAGCTCTGTCTCATCCAAATAGCCCTAAGGTATGTGCATATGAAATATATAAGATAATACAATGCTAAATGGTTTGTGTGGGCTTTGGTAAATTTGTTAGATTTCTATTGAGTAATGTCCGATTTAACCCCTAAAACTTTTATCGCTAGATTTAAAAAGCATCCTCAAACTCACTTATAGGATAAATTACCTCTTCAACTTTCAAAATTAGATAAAATATCCCTTTGACCATTTCAAAAGTGATTTCCTGGGTGGTTTTGCTAACATCACGGTAGGTGCCACATGTCAGGTGGTCTCTCTTTCTTTTATATTATATTAAAAATTCTTAATTTTTCATATTAAGTTGGGTGAGTACAAATTTTATACAAAAATTGGAGAGCTCGATCACTCTATAACTTTATAATTGACAACTTTTTTATTTAAGCTCTTTTAGAAGCTCAAATACGTGTTTTAAGATATTAGATTTTGAAATTTAATTTTTTGAATTTTTCAAAATGACCTAGGATTTTGACAAATTTATAGTTGGGTTTTTCAAAATGACAAATTTATAGTTAAATTTTTGAATTTTTGTATATCTCAATGTGATATACAACTTGTTTTGCTAATTTTTTATCTAGCGAGCCCAAATATTTATTTTTTAATTTCTCATATTTCGATATTTATTTTTCCAAGCGACCTTAGATGCTAACATGGTTTATACCAAAGTTGTAGCTCTAAATGTGATCAATAAGTTTATATTTGAAATATTTTTGTATGATATTATTTAGAGACGTAAATGTTGGTTTTAATTTCTCACATGTTAAAATCCAATTTTTTGACTTTTTCAAATGACCTCTTCATTTTTTGATTTTTTTTCCAAATGGCCTTCTTCTTCTCTGTGGTATGCAACTGCAAGTCCACCATGGTGGTCACGGCAACCCGCTCTGCCCTACATCTACCAATCTTTGGTGGCAACTAAATTAACCATTGTCATCTAACTTGGCTCTGCTTGACTCTCACCATGATGCCCCCCTCCTTCCACACTAACACTCGAACGTGAGGTCCTTCGCCCTTCGCGGTCATCAATGTCATCGCCGTGTTGATGCCCTACCCTCACAGCCGTCCTCAATCCTTATTACTGAGTTGCCCTAACATTACAACCTCTTATAAGCTTGCATTCTCGGATACAAAATAGTTCCATCCCAAAATTGCAAAATTTAGCTCTAAGTAAACCCCAAATGCTTAAACATCTAGCACAGTTGAACCATTGGCGGAGCTAAGGAAGGTGACAACAGCTTGAGTCATGGTCTAAATTGGATTATCTGAGTTTGAATTGGGCGATATCCGATGGACAGGAACTTTCATGCTCGGATGCGTTGAAAAACCCTAGCACCGGATAGTTAAAATATATATGAAGGGCTCGTTCGGTTAGGGCTTATTCTTGATAGGAATAGTTTCTGGTGATGGCTAACTATGCAAATTACACAAGTATTCCTGGTATGAATGGTTTCAGGACTTGATTCCGTGTGAACCGAACAAGGCCTAAAAGATCTACAACTAGGAAGTACATATTTCTAAAGTATATAGAACACAATGACTCGCTTAAATACTCTCAGAGCACCTCCAACTCTTACCTAAAAACTGCGCTAAAGTTATACGCGCGTTGATGGAGCTAGTTACAGGAGATGGAAGAATACGGAGTAAGTGTGATGCGTCTGTTCTTTTTATAAATAAAATGAAAACGTGTCAAGCATTTTTCAGACGTGCGGTGACTTGTTCTCAATCTCCTTATCTTTTCCTTTGTCCCGTAAAACCACTCGTATAGCCAGCATGCAAGACCACCTAGAAGGGCCAAATAACCTCCTCAGTCCCTGTAGTGTACGTAGGATGTGCATGTGCAGCATTTGCCTGCCCCTGCCCATGCCCATGCCCGTGCGTCAACGTCGTGGCATAGAAAAAGAATGTCACCGATTAATTTAGAAAATTTAAGTGATGGACCACGTACGTAGCGTGCAACCATGCTACACAATCGAAAAGATTCGTTGAACGTGGCCAGCCACATGTGTTTTTATCGTCGCCGTCGCAGCCCTGCGGTCCCTCTCCGCAAACGGAGCAATGGAGGCATGGCTGCTCGCCTGCTGGCCGGGCCCTGCCTGCCTGTACCATGCCGCGCTGGACCGACCTGTCTAGCTCACCTGTACTGTACCATGGTTTCCATTCCTGATCGTTCAACCACTGGCTGCGCTAGCTAGCTTTGTGATACGTGCCCGTTCTTCTCGTTTCCCTGTCAGGGTTCCAACGAAGCTCTACTAGTAGTGCGTATTCGATGGGAACCGGCCGGAGGCGGGAAGTCGACTCAGCTCTCAGCTCTCATAGCCCGTTTGTCCTCTACGTACTCGACTATTCCCTGTCTCCCTCTCACCTCTCAATCCTTATCCCCTTCTCTCGTCCGTCTCTCAGCTTCAATGTCTTCACCCCGGCAATATCTCCGGCGAGGCTGTGACGGGCACTGGTACGTGCCAGGCGGGGAGCGAGCGGCGGAGCTGAAAGTCCATGTACAGCCGTACAGGTCATGTAATCTTGACTGGAAACAAAATAGGGAATACGTATTCTCAAAGCTAGTTCTGTCGATCGAATATTAATCACTCATGCATGCCTTGGAAACTTTTTTTTCCCCTTGGAAACATGCCTTGACTCTAGCGCATAGACCTCCTACAGTCAGTTCGTTTGGCTGTGGCTTGTCGTAAACGATCGTAAATTTTCAGCCGGAACAGTATTTTTCTCTCACACAAACCAACCAGCAATACTTCTTCACGAACCAGCAACGAAACGAATCAACCAACCGAACAGGCTGCTAGATGATGAGGTCAATATTAATCACTAGGCATGTAGTGACCATCTTCCCAGCGTCTAGGATAACATAACACTACGCGTGAGTATGTGCTAGCTTGTGCAATGTTTCCAAGGGGGGAAATAAAAATGCTGCTCCACTGATAGGTACCGATAGTCCGATAGATATGTAGTAAGTGGCGCACATTTTATATATTTCCGTTTTTTGAAAGAATTAAAATGCTATGTGGATTATCACCGCATGAGTCTCGTGTCGTCTTCTCTGTATTTGTTCGTTGTCAGAAAAAGATTTCCTGTCATTTGGATAAAAGAGAAAATGATGATTCCTCTGTTGGTATATTCACATTAGAGTTCAACGCAGTGTCCATAAAAGATTTGGTTACTGGTGTGTAGCTGGTTTGTTTACCTGGGCTGTGTTCGCTGCAGATTTTTTTTCAGCTGCAGCTATGGCTGCAAACAGCAAATAAATTTCTACTGCTTCTAGAACAGCTACCATGCAGCTACAGCCTACAGCCACAGCCTAAAAATGACAGCCAATCAGAGCAAAGCTCATTATTTGAAGCTGCGCTTGATAGTCCTCCTAACAGTATAATTGGTTTTTGTTCGTTGATCACATATATGTCTTCCCCAACGATGACAAAGTAGGGATGAAGCACATCAAGAAGTATGTTGAAATGATGACGCACGAGAATGTCTCCAGAGATATGTTAGTACTTCAACAGAACCTAACTCCATTTGCAAAGTCGTTTCTCATATAATTGGAGCCAAAGATCCATTTGGAAGTTTTCCAGGTTAGTCTGCACACCCTGAAGCTACTCCAATTTGACTCATTGCTTGGCCCGCATGCTATTGTGCAATAATCAATGATCTTCTATGTCATGATTTCTGATAGCTGAAGTAATGAACAGGAGACCGAGTTGCTTACAAACATCAAGGAGCATGTTCTTGTTCCTAAGCATCATGTGTTCACACATGAGGACAAGAAGACACTATTGGAGCAGTACACCTTAAAGGAAACTCAGGTATTGCCACTTATTGACACTTGCAGATTTATGCTATCCAAGTTTGTTATATGTTCTCAGCAGTTTGATTGCACTTGTCTTCGTGCTAATTTGAAGGGCGGTCATGTGTATAGGTCCTGCATAACGTTTTTGCTATTTTTCCCTCTCTTTGCTTCAATGTATATTGTCTGCGACACTGTCCTGTTTGGAGATGCTATTTGTTCCATATTCATACAATGGAGGAATTTAATTAAAGAGATTACCATGGTGCTGCAGCAACAGAGGTCGCCGACAAACTAAACTTCTAATGAAATTGTCTATCTACCCACAGCGACAACAGCAATAAGGATAGGAAAATGAATATTTAATATTCCTTTCTTTGATTAGTTTATGACCATCACAATGTTCTTCCTACCTATATTCTACTATACAAGTTCAGATCTCCCTATTAGTTACATGATTTTAACTACATATGAACATACAAACTGTGTTTATTTGCCCTTGTTCCTTTCACATTCCTGAGCAATCTCTATTCTTCATTACATCAGCCATAGTTTCACATTCATGTGCACACTATGCAACAGTACATTTGATTATTGTTGCCACTTGATTCTTCTTACTGGCATTGCCTCATGCCTGCCTGGTCACCTATTCATGTATGCTAATTACCAAATTATTCTTCTGCACGTATTCAGATGCCGCGTGATTTTCCTTCCAATGGAACAATAGCCAGCAAGGCAAACTACAAATTGTCTCCATGTCTCAACAACATGGGAAATGGGGATACCACCCACCCGATGGCGGTTTGAGAGAACATATAGATCTTGTTTTGACCGTTGCAAAGGTACATGCCAATTTTCTTCTGTACTTTCCCTTTGTCGATATATGTAAACTAACTATCAATGTATATTCTTATATATGTATATTCAATAGTATTCAATGGTCTCAAACCGCTCAATTTTATGCCAAAATATTTCATAGATTCTATTGTTGTTTAATATGCCTGCCTCTCAAGTTGACATAACTAGATTGAAGCTATATGAAACCTCAACAACTAGATAATAGATTATACTTTTACAATTCTAACATTTCCCTACTAGAGAGATGCACTTTTAGATTTGCGATTGCATAGTTACTTACTTTTAGAGGTTTGCTTCACCGCTTTTATTTCTAGATATATGAGTTCACATATACAGAACTAGCAATGTCCATTTGGCAGCTTGCAGCTCCAGTTGCTATTCCTTAAAAAAGGTCGGGCATGACTGATTGCTGCAGTACTCATGGTTAATCATAACTTTCGAGCTCCGCTCTTAATTTGTCTTCAATATATAATAATGAATGGGAATGCTGCATAGTTCCTTAATTGCTGCTCTATTTTCGTAGTTTTCTTTCTGCTTCCGTTTCTCACGTATAACTTTTTCTTAGATAAATGCATACATAAAACTTACGGTGCCATTTTATAGCTTGCAACTTCAATCGTCGTTGCTATAAAAAAACCAGCAGCTTTGTGTTCCAACCTCTGAAGTGCAGGGTGCAGTACCAACATAGCAAGCAAAGCAGCTTCCCCAATTATCCAAGGATGTACAGGAAAGCAGCATCCCGATTACGTACAGCACACTGCATTGGTGTACAGCTTTTATCGAACATGCTTTGTTGGCAGGTCCATCAAATTTTTACTTTCCAAGACATGTACAAATATTGGCTAACATTTCTAAGGCCCTGTTGTCCACAAAAAATGACCAAACCCTGTGGATTTGTCGTTCCTGCTATATGAATATCACATATTTTATTAAATCTTATTATTTCATATATGCACAAACCGCAAAGATGTGCCAGCATCAAACCTTTGCTGTCGCGCATGAGGGCGCGTGCCCTCCACTAGTATCAAAACATTCACCATGTTCGTTTGATCATATCAGCTATGCTTATCAGCCATAATATAGTATTTTTTTCTCACAACAAAACAGCATCAGCCGACTTATAAGCTACGTAAACGATCGAATAGGGTGATCGTCGGTCGCTATGGTTGTTATCATTATATATATATATATATATATATATATATATATATATATATATATATATATATATATATATGCATATAAATAATGATAAGGCAACATCGCCAGCCGGTAACCGGGGACGGCCGGACGGGGAGGACCCTGACTGGCTTAGCCCTGCTGATAAGGTGTGGCCATGCACATCAACACCCCTTTTCAGTTTTCACAAAAAGACGAGACAAAGATGACCGGCCCCGGCATTGGTGGACGAATGATTTGTACGACGGATCGCGACACGGCAGCTGCGCAGGATGTCACAAACTCATCACAATTGAGAAGAGCCGGCTGATTGATGATGGTAATGGTATTGTACGATTTTATTTTCTACGGAGTAGGAGTACTAGCTGAGTGCACAAAAGGCAAAATTAAATTAAAGGCCACGCAAGGCACGGGGGCATTAATTAGAATGCCACCTGGTGGAGTATATATGTAGTACACATTAGGCACGTCACATGCAGCATTGGGCCCTACGTGTCAGCGTGGAGAGAAATTCGGGGTGTAGACGTTAGTTGTGTTGTGGACTGCCTGGTCGACCTGGTGCTATGCAAGAACACACACACCTGTGCGACTGTACTCGACCCGCTGAACCAGCCAAGTAGCATTCCCTGCCTGCCAAGTGCCAAGAGCCAATCAGTCGCGACCTGGTTCCGATGGGTTCCGGCCGAGTGTGGTTGCTACTGGTTCAGGGCTGGTGGCTTCGAGTGAGTGTGGCTGTCACCGAATCGCGCGGGGCACGTGCGTGCGGTTAGGATGAACGCTTTCTGTACGGAATGCAGCTGCGGCTGGACGTATTTTAGCCTCTCCACATGCGGCGGCGCCCCGCGTGCTGCCGCTAGCTGGCCGCCCGGCGCCCGTGCTAGCCTTGGTGCGTGCCGTGCCTCTGTGTTTAGGGCACGGGGCATCATGGGCCGCATGTCTGCGCTGGTCCATGCCCGCCCAAACGTCGTCTCCCACGAAACACACAGTTCCTGTTCCTCCACTGTACAACACTATAGTGATACTGTAGCACAAAGCCGGTGAAGCTATAAATCGTGGCTTCTCCTCTTTCTAGTTCATTTTTCTTCTCAGAAAACGAAATGGCTCTTCGCTTCCGTGGCAAACAGTGATGCTACAGAAACCAAGAGGAGGAGCCGGAGCTGCAACAAAGGGGGCCTTACCCCGTTGGGCGTTGCAGCAGCCAGCAGGTAGCGCGTGGCGCTACCATCCACAACTCCATGCCTCCTCCATTCCCATCATCAGCAAGCACGAAAAAGCGCCAACGCAGGGACGTACAGTACGACCCCCCGTAAGTGGCTCCATTGGTACGTAGAAAACGGGGATCGATCAGCTGATGACCTAACCCGGCCTAGCCCTGATTGGATCAGACGTAAGCCGATACGCAGGAGGAGCATCACGCCTGTTTGTTTGGGTTTGTTTAGCTTATAAGCCGTATTTTTTTAAGTTAATGAATAGTATTTTTTTACATCAAATCAGTCAACAGTACTTTCAGTCATGGCTTATCAGTCAAACAAGCCCAAACTAACAGGGCATTGCAACAGCTTTGGATCATACTGGCCCGTTAAACTTCTCTTATAATCCGTCTTTTCAAACTTATTTTTTCGATTAGAACGGTGTTTTTTTTCTCACAACAAATCGATCAAAATAGTATTTCGACTTATTTTTCAAATAAACGAGCAGGCATGTGTTAATCATCTGATCTGCAGGAACAGGGAGAGGCAACGGTACCTACTCGTACAGTATAACCGCGTGCGCACACGTACGCATGCAGCGCGTCAATTCTGCTCCCTGTCCCCGTCGATCGCCGGCCAATTTTCTACATGATGTCGCCGTCCCGAGAGGTTCGGTGTTGATTAATTCCCGTCGCCATTGGACATTGAAACCTTGATGGAAGCGTACGTGTTGTGCATTTAATGGTCGATCGGTGTGTGGTTTACGTTACACCAAAGTACATACGACTACAGTATCATCATGGACACAATAGAAACCACGTTCAACGCGCCCTACAAAAAAAAACTAACAGCTTAAGATGGATTTCATCACGCGCAAACGCATGCATGGCGCTTGAATTCTTCTAACTTAACCTCTCTGTTTTTTTTCTTTAAGTCTCTAATTGAAGATTCTTGCTACAATGAGAGGCAGCCAGCGATGGGGGCTAGCCTTCGTGGCAACAACATTTTCCGGTGGTTCTTGTGAGAGGGGAAGTTGTTAGCGGGAAAAAAATCTTCGTTTTACTAGAGGTTTCAAATTAATTCATGAATTTTAGAAGGGGGCACTCTGGAGTCCAGGATATACTATTATATCCTAGTCTCTCTCTTTTCAAAAAAAAATGTTCTTTAAAACTGTTCTGAATTTTCACGGGTAACTTCTTTGTGGTGTCGTCCATATGTACAGAAACTTGCTAAAACCCTTTTTCGGATGAAGAAAACCCAGATTGACTAAAACAATTGGCTCATCAACACGTACGTACGTGTGGCACACGGACACGGTGGAAATTGTGGAAAGTGAAGACGAAATGCATGGCCCAACACAACTCGCCTTGCATATCTCGCTAATTAAATTATCGATAATGATATAGCTCGGTGCTTTTGAGCTGCAGCAATAAAACGCCAGGCTTATGCTTTTGAGCTGCGCTTTGGTCTCGGAATGAGCTCCCAAGCACATGACGGCACAAAGCCGATGCAACATGCATGCAGACCTGCAAAAGCAACGCAGGAAGCAGAGCGCCGGCAGCTTTTGCATGGATTTCTCCGGCCCGGCCATGCAACGCAGTAACCACGGCTCCGAACTCGACCTCAACATCTACGGCGCTGAGCTGCTGTTAAATCAGCGTCATCAACATCAAGCGCAAGAGCTCAGCGTCGGCGACGATGGCATCGAGCAGTGTAATCTCAGCGCCAAGAACAATGGCGCCGAGAGCTAAGGGTCCAGATTTTGAAATCTTACCTTTAGGGGTATATTTGTGAAAAAATTTCAAAAAAAAGCTAAAAAATCAGGTGCGGGGGCGGTGTGGCGCGGTAGTCCGCCCGTCGCGGCGGAGAAAATGAAGGGATTGGTTGATTAGCGTGACATGGCGTGGCGTGATGTGACGCCGATCGCTATACAACTGTTTTTTATTAATCTGGAAGAACAATAATTGACATGTAGTCGTGCTTATTGTCTTCTTCTTTCTGACCTGTCGCAAATTAAACGTGATAGGAACCACGACGTATCTCTACTCTCGGGGCCTCATATCATACCAGTAATTTGCGCGCGCCCATGCGCGCTCTAATAACACCTTTGCGATTTCATCACATGAAATTACAGACAAAGAGATATATGGGATTAGAACCATTAGACGTTAGTAGCATAACTTCTAACATAGCTAAGGTAAATGTTCAAAAGCACAAGCTTAGTACACACTGATACATTGATCCTAAGGTAGTACATTGGACGTACGGGATCACGATAGCCATCACATGCGGGAGAGAAATAACAGTTCCTAGGGGATGCTACCGAGCCATGACGGCGTGGTGCTTTTTTAGTTCCGGTTGGATATGTCAGCACCGTCAGACTCACAGGTTGGAGTGGGCGAGAAGGCTGCTTAAATCAACACAACAGATGTTACTTTTTTAGCTACACAAGAATCTGATATGTACTACTGTAAATGAAAAATGCATTAGGATCTATATAGCTTGGTTCGGAGCTGTACCTTTGGTTTCAAAGCAAGGACTAAAGCTTGTAATTTCGTTGTCAGTGTTTGAACGGTGGTGGATCAAACTGACGCCATAATAGCTTGGCCACTGGCATGCCTGATGAGTTGTATATTAGAGAGAATAGTGTCTAGGCATGTGACGAGGCCACAGCCGATAGTATATGCAGGCTAAGTGGCTAACTAAAAGGATAGAGCAACACTCTAAGGTACGGTGTATAGGGTCTAAGTGACATCACCTTCGTGCCATTGTCTGTAAGATTCGTCAAGAGCCTCTCTATCCACGTTGAATTCATCCGCTGTTAGAAATTCAAGGAAAAGCATGCATTGGATCAACGTCAAAAAAACATGCATTGGAGCTAAGTATTAGGAACTATGGTATGCATCATCTACATGAATATTGTTGATGTTACATGTGTCCAAAAACACATACAACCGTAATTATCGGATGTTTCGTCGCCATCCTTAAAGTCTAGTGGTACTTCATAAAGGTGCGTGGAGCATGATAATTGACATCCTAGGCATCACAAGATGTCTAATTAAACCACTAAAAGAATAGTATACCGTAAAGGCAAGCAGAAATCAAAACATCATAAAATTGGCATCCTAGGCATCATATAATGAAATATATTGTCAGTAAAGGGAACAAATGGCTCACATATGCTGCAAACATAATAAGTTTGACTTTAAAACATTTTTTAAAGAGAAAACACAGTTTTAATCTACACAGTAGAGAGGTATATAAAAATTTGAAAATTAGGCTACAAAATGTATGCAAGGACATCAAACAGAAGATAAAGCAATAATTTGTACAATAAACTGAGAGCGTAACACTAAAGACTTTACAACCAGGAAGATAAATAAGAGATAGAAGAGTTGATATTAACCCAAAAGGCAGCTATAATTACCCAATGGAAGAATAGTTAGGTAAGATATCTTATATTACGATCAGTCTACGTCTGCTGCCATTTGAAATCTCTGAATCACTTAGTAGAAGCACTGAATCACCGATACTAATTAGATATCTAGAAAGGCACGAGGCGATGCATTAACATTACTGATACTCTATAAGTGCATAGTTAATTGTCCACTCTAGAATAAGGCAAATCAGAATACTCTTGAGCAACACTGTTTTAGTTTGCTGCCATACAAGCATAGATACATGAAACTTTTTCCACAATTATTAGGAGACATGTATCTTACCAGGAACTATCAAAGCAATAAATATACATGTATCTCCATTGTAGTGGCCAAATATAATTGGAAATATAAAGCAGAGAATAGAGGACGAAAGAACACTACTCTATCTGGTTAGCTTACTGAAGAGGCAGACAGCATAATTTTCCCTCTTAGCCTTAGGGAAAAAATCACTTGCTATCACAACCCTAAATCAGGGAAGAACAGCATTCCATTTCATGCAGACTTACCAAGGGTTCTTGTTTTTGAGATGCAAACCATCTTATTCTCGAGCGTGCGGATCTCTAAACTCTAGACCTGAATAGTTACCTACAACAAAGTATGAGTCTCAGGTTTTATTATCATATAAATCTACCTTACTTGGATTTAACAAAGGAACTCATTTTAAATCTATGGTTACACAATTCATTACAAATATGTATCCCTATAAAGAGTAGTAAAACAATCCTTTGCTGGCTGAATTTTAAAATAATATCATAGCACAAATATCTGAGCAACTTCCACATGTCATGAAACATTAAGGCCCCGTTCGCTTGTCTTAAATTTGGCTTATTCGGGTTTGTTTTTTCAAAATTTAATAAAGATTTTTTCTCTCAACAATTCAGCGAACAAGCAGTGTTTTTCAAACCAGTTTAGCCAAAGTTCAAACCAATGAACAGGGCCTAAATGGCAATTTCAAGGGTAGTATTACATTAAAATTCCTACAATATGCACAAAAACATATTGATTGAACCATTTTATTCCATACTTGAAATAAAAAAGAGATGTCATCCGGGCATTATATTTGCTAAACCAATCGATAATCATCTCGTGCATGACACAACAATGTATTTATAGGTAGCAACCAAAAATATACACTTATCGAAAGCGATTAGTAGAACACCAACCAAGTAGAAAATTATCAACCACAACCCGACTATTCAGGCTTAGACTTATAAAGGAATTCGCTCGAGATAAGTGAACATATAATTTTTAATTAGATATAGCACAAAACGCTCATTGGTTGCCTTGATCATTATAATCTGAATCGAGATAATACCTTAAGGGTATATTATCAATTAACATTAAAAAGATACAATTGGAATAACCTCATCTTTTCGTCTACTCAAACCAACTGCTCGGAAAAGAAGACTTTCTTATGGCTACAAAACGAAGATGTTACAGTCCAGGGCATCCGGTAACTACATATGTGGTCAAATGTATGATCATGATCCATCAAGATTAGCATGCATACAGAATTTTTGACTTGTGATTTGGACCATAAATGAATGACAAATATTGGTTGAATTAAAGGAATCAAAGGGACAACTGAAATAATTTAAAATACAAGTTTGATTGTTCTAAACCGATTTATGAAAAGTTAGAAACACTCACACCAAATAAGTTTTTCAAGTTAGAAAACAAATTGCAGGGAATAATTAAAGTTTCCAAGGTAACTAATTTTTAGGTCATCTAGAAATCACATAATAGAAACCTGAGAGTAACTTGGCCAATTCAGATTGGAAAACACCACAACCAAGTGGTAATGTATTCGGAAGGTTTTCTATGCAACCGAATATACATCGGTTCCCATCTAGGACTAAGAACTTAAAACTAAAATATACATCAGGCAAAAAAAGGAGAGTATTTTCCTTGCAGCTGGTAATTTACAAAAGCAAACAGTAAGAGCAAAAAAAGACAGCCTCATTTTAGAAAGAAAAATAACTTAGTACTATAGTTGTTGTAGACTAACAGTAAAGAGTAATAAGAATAAGTGCCAAGCTTAGGTGAGGAATACAAAGATTATGGCACAAGAAGCATAATGTGTTCAGGGTACTCCCAAGGGTAACATAATAGAAATTCACAGAAATATTATAGGGGTACGGCACGAATCTTACCAGGACAAACGAAACTTGCATAGATTGGCGCATCAGGAGCTCCTTGCCGCAGCAGTGCTAATCGTGCTAATCTTGCACACCAACATAATGGTAAGTCTAAATTAATAATCTAGCAATAGCCATTGTGGCCATGAAAAAAATCAATCATGAGACCTACAAAGTACCCAAAAGAAATTCCAGAATACACAGGCCATCATTTTCACTCCATATGAACTATGCACTTTGAAGCTGTTTAACACACTGCCTCTTTTTTGTTTCAGTAGTCGCAAGTAACGTTGCACACCTCACTACAATAAAAATCATGTTTCAAATCACATGGACCTGGAGACCATTCCTTGGTTCATTACATTTACTACTTTTAAAGTAAACAACCATGCTTGGACGATGCAAGATAAAACAACTTACATTGGCAACATGCTACCGCTTGCATATGCACAGAAGAGAGGGCAAGAATAGCTACAAAATCCAAAGAAGCAAAACTAATAACCCCTTCCGCACACAAGGACCTAAAAATCGATAATAAAGGGGCTCCTAAGGACTTACATAAATTCGGTAAATGCAATCGCAGTTTATAAACACCATGTACCAAGCACACAGCCAGTAACGCCCCCCCATGCCACATCCCTTGACACTTGGACGCCGTGAGAGGACGCCTTCGCACCCGTATCCCATAGGGGAAATCGAACGGATCCGTCCATGGAGGTCTGGATCCGGCCGTGGAGGCCTGGATTGACCCCAAAGAAGGCCGACACCCGTCTACCCCGGGGAGCACCCTCGCACCACGCCCGGAGCAACGAGAGAGGAGGGAGGTGGGAGAGGCAGGCGCGCTCGTCTTGCGTCAACGGCCGCCGCTGGAGCGTGCCCGCGCTGGGGCACTACGCCGCCACCGCGTCGAGGCCTACCCATGTCGGCCTGCCACCGGGGGCGTCTTGAGCCACCACGTCGAGAGCCTTCCTTGCGAGGGCTGCTATGCATCACACAGAATGGCCGGCAAGGGCGGGACACGTGCGACAGGGCCCGCCCTAGCCAAGAGAAAGGGAGAGGGAGGACTGGACGAGAGGCGGGCACGAGAGAGAGGGGAGTGTGTGCTGTGAATCAAAAGCCGGATATATATTTTGTGTTGAGTAGAAGCGGAAGCAACAGAAGTTACAAGAAGATGCTCCGGACAGAAGCGGATTCAAGCAACATCTGCCGAAGGATCAAAGATCGAACGGCCATAATTAATCGGAGGGACGTGTACATTCTCATTAAGGTTGAGCTCCTGCGGTTCTCTTGTGTTTAAATCGTGTCAACACACATCTAAGCGAATTGAAGCATGACAGAGTGTGCTGCCCACTGTACAGTATGTGCATAAGGCTACACTGACAGCAACATCGAACTACTCCTAACTCCGGTCCTGATTGGACTGATTGCATCTCATGTCGTCTGAAGCCTGCCCAACATCTGCAATACGTACTACTCCGTGAACGATGGTTTGGACCAATAATTGTAACGTAAATAGTGGGCCCCACGCGCGCGCGGTAAAACATTCCCTTTGCTTCGTCGATGGTCCATGCATGCATTGGTTGGGCGTACATACGTACGTACGTTTCCTAGCTTGAGCTTGCGCAAGCCACGTTTTCTACGGTCCACGCACGCCTCCTGTATCTGTAGCCTGTAGGTAGCCCACGCCACCCAGACCCAGTTGATGATGTGTGCCTGTGGAGGCAGAGGCCGGGCCGCCGGAGCACGTTCCGTGTCTATGGCTCTGCGCAGGCACGCCGAGCACGTAGTACTATGGCTCTTCGACACACCGGGGCTGGCTGGTTGTGCTTGCTGTTGTTGACACGGTCGTCGTGCTAGCCTGCTAGGTTGCTATTCCTAGGTTGCATAGGAATGAAAATGAATGGTCGTGGTGGGACCTGACCGCATGCGCCATGCTGGATCTGTCACATGCATGATCAATGATCCCATCTGCAGACTGTTCGGTTGGCTGGTTTGTTTCGTTGCTGGTTCGTAGAGAAGTACGGCTGGCTGGTTTATGTGAGAGAAAAATATTGTTTCGGCTGGAAATTTATGATCGTTTACAACAAGCCATGGCCAAATGAATAGGCTGCTGATCTGCTCGCGTCCTTCTCTGGACCCAATTTTTTTTTGTTTTTAGCCCTTTTTTACAAAATTTTCACAAATATATCCCTGGAGGTTTGATTTCAAAATCTGGACCCTTAGCTCGGCGCCATTGTTGGTGGCGCCGAGCTTACACGTCTCGGCGTCATAGATTCTGGCGCCCAGGTCTTGGGCTCGACGCAGACGTGATGGTGACTTGGCAGACAGCTTGGCGCCGACCTCAGTGCCGTAGATCTTGGCACCAAGCTTGGCGCTGTAGATCTTGGCGCCGAGATTGGCGCCATGGTTATTGGTGCCAAGCCCTGTCTTACGTATGGGCCCTCCCTTCCTTTCTCTCTTCCTCTCCCTCTCTAACGCTCCCTGAACCAACGCTGCCGCACCGCCGCCGCCGCGCGTAGCCCCGGCCGCCCGCGCCCTCGCCCGCGGCGGCCACCGCGCCCGCCAGCGCCCGCGCCCGCGACATGGCCCCTGCTCCCAGCGCGCCGCGACCTCACCGTTGATCCCGTCCTCCATGTCTGTGTCGCATCGTTGCATTGACTTGGACATGTAAAATTTTTGAATATGCAATGTAGGTACTTAGTTAGCTTGAATTATAGTGCTACTTAAATTATTTGGTAGTTTCTAGTAAATGACATGATGTAGGTAGTTGATTTAGTTATCGAGATAGATATAGTTAGATAAATATAGTTAGATAACTAGTGACATAGGTATATAGATATAGTTATTAGATAGCTAGTTGATTTAGTTAGTGAGATAAATATAGTTAGATAGCTAGTGACATAGTTATTTATGGTGTAGTTGGTTAGTATCTATTAGAGAGGTACTATATAACAGCTACTTGGGACTAAACGAACTGTATTTTAATTTTTGTTTGAACTACTAGATGGACAATCTAGTGAGCATATATCATGGAGGCACCGTGGAAAGAGATCGCTATGTATGTGTTGAGTTTATTGAGATGCAAAGCGTGCCTATGTTATTTAATAAGAAGCCATCGTTTAGTGAGTTGGTTGCAAGAGCTCGGGAGGAGCTACATTGCCATAGAGTTGATGATGATGATGGCATCGCAGTGAAGGGTGTACTTCACCTAGGTTCCCCTCCCAACATCCTTAGGAAGATGATCCTAATTGGGTGTGTAGACCAGTGAGAGAACTATGTTAGACCGGCTATGAAGTGCCAGTTTCAAAGTTTGGACGTGGTTGTGCGTCGGGTGTTAGTTGATCCCATCCCTCATGGGTTTTCCCCACCAATGAATCAGCAAGCACACTTCGACCCTCCCATCCTGGAACTCGATATGGATGTGGTGGTTGCACCTACAGCTCTCGATGCTCAATCTGCCCTAATATGCTTGTTGGAGATGCTTGTCGACTCATGATGTTGTGGCGATCCTCCTCATGAGATCCCTTGACACGAGAATCATCCGAGTAAGTGTCTTATCCGTATGGTTATTGGGAGCTTACCCATTCCTTACATCCAATTTTTATTCTTTCCTCATTTTCTACTTATGTTGCAATGAGACATTCTTCGACAATGTGGATGTGCCTTGCTTGTTCTTTGCAAGCAAGTGCTATGTGGAGATGGATTACTGTGGCTCCAATAGTGTTGAAATTATGAATGATTGAGCCATATAAGATGGCAAGGGCTCTTGATTCTCGATGATGATCGTCCCCGTTGGAGAGCCGACAGAGAGTGATGTTGAGATGCTGAGGCGTATCTTTCCCGGCCACCGTGATTCAAGAGTTCATGAGTTCAGCGATCTTGCTCATTTCGATCAGGCGTGTGTAGAAGGACGTGATGATGAGCTCCTAGAAACTCCTAAGGCCGGCCCTAACATGGTAATTGAGAATGGGAGGGTATTCAAGGACCTCCCTACATTGAAGAGGTGGTTGCAAAGGCGTTTGCGGTGATAATGAAAAGAGACCTTACAAGGTCTTGCATTCATATCTTGAGCGCCGTTACACGCTTGTGTGTGACAAGAACGCGCCCATGGAGGGTTTGTGCAAGGAAGCAAAAGGTCACCGGAAATTGAAGATTACAAAAGTTATCGAACCACACGATTGTCTTGACCATGTCTTTGACACTAAAGCATCGACAATTGACATCTACCCTCATTGCCAAGAGGTTGATGGGAATATTGCAGGGAGAACCCAACATGAAGTTTAGGACAATTATCAGGACTGTTGAGGCGTTGTATGGAGGTTATATGATAACTTATGGTAAAGCTTGTAGGGCTAAGTAGCAAGTGTGGAAGATGATATATGCGGATTGGGAGGATGGGTATAGACCTTTTTTATTTCTTATACCTTCTCGCGTACCTAAAGCCCACTTTCTTGCATCTATTAGAACAAAGCGCAAAATAATGTTGTGGACACCGACAAAGCTGCACCCAATGCCCCAAAGATATGATGAGCGACCTATCTATGAGGAGCAAGCACTAAAGGACCAGGCTTACTCGGGAGCGGTTCGATAATGAGTTAGAAAATGATCTAGAAGTGATACTTACTCGGGAGCGATGTGACGAGGAGAAAGGGGGAGCGAAGGATGAATAGGAGAGGTCATGGGCGAAGAAGAAGAGGATGATGATGAGGACTCAAAAGAGGGATATGTAAGTCCCGAGAATTCTTTCCCACGTGAAGCCGTAAGGAGGCCAATGGAGGAAGATTTGGACAAGGATTTTAACCTGAACGAGGAGGTAGGGATAAAGCCTTAGCTTGTAAATTTTGCTAAAGCTTTGGCTGTGTTACCTCTGCTAACACTTTGACTGGCGACGTATATATAGGTCCCTCCCGAAACTCGAAAAAGATGACGTCGACGTCCGCGACATCTCGCCAGACAAGACGGAGTAGAGGAAAGGAGACTAGAGGCAACAGCCAAAGAGACAGACATTGAGGCCTCTGCTCCACAACCTCAAGACACAACCACAAACACGACTACCAAGCCAAAGAGGAAACGAGGGGATAGAAAAGCAAACCAATATCCAGATAAGGCATGCTATGTGATAACGGAGGTCGGGCCAAGCGGGGAGATCCTTGAGCCAAAGGATTTATAGGATGATTTCATAATGCGATCGGGGCTTTAGTAAGAGATAAATTGAACCCAAAGAATCCCTAAGTGGAAAGAGGTACTAGAGAAGAAAAGGATAAACTATGGGATAAGCGGTTGAAGCTCAATTTTAGATTTTCGGGGGGTAAGCAAGAACTGGTAAAAAATGCTTTCAAGATCATTGGAGAGTCATTCCAACATTGGAGGTCGGAGCTCAACAAGAAGTATATCTAAAAGAGGTTAACTCCCTTCAACGAGTTCAACAACATAACTCCTAGTCAATGGGAGGAGCTCGTGGCTCGTAAGACTTCACCGGAGGCATTGGAGCTTAGTGTCCAGTAATACCGAAATGGCGAAGAGGAACAAAAACCACCATCATCTAGGCCCCAGTGGCTACTATGCCAAGGAAGAGCAGTTTAGTAAGATGGGCAAAGAGTCCGCAGCTTCTAGGAATATCGATGTGAAGAATTTGAAGGTACGCTCAAGTAATTGGATATATGCGAGGAGTACAGAATCATCCGGCGGTAATCTTAAGTTTGATAAGCCGGAGACCCAAGAGGCAGTATCAAGGATACTGAAATATGCTGAAGACAAGGAGAAGGGCTCATTCAATCCTTCCAGAGAGAGGGACGAGCTTAGTCTTGGCTTGGGAAACAATGAGCACACAGGCCGCACTAGGGGGCTAGGAAAAAGGATGACCTGAAAGCACGGATTCGAAGAGGACAGGCACATGTATAAGAAATATGGCAGAGACCGGGAGGCTAATTTTGAGCTCTAAGTGAAGGCTCTAGTTGCAAAGGCGTTGGAGGAGCAAGGACCGTCTACGGAGCCACGCACATTAATGGCGCCGCTGAGAGAACTGGCATTAGTTGGCAGCCCTCCGGAAGTTCCTAGCAGCCAAGGTTCCACTACAGCCATAACCCCGTCGATCGCATATGGGAACAAACTAGTTGCACCTTGGTGTTTCTCAGCAATTGGCAGAACATTATGATGGAGGTGGCAACGGGTGTGGCACATCATCCCGGTGGTTTACACCACAATAATAAGATACCGCCGGACTACACTAGGGTCGAGGTGCATACCGTGAAGCCCGAGTTCATGCATTGGAGGATAGACTATGCAACTCCCGAGGGGCTAGTGTTACTCGGAGACGTAATGTGGTAGTTCATCCTCTGACACAAATATGACATTATATTGACTGCTTCTTCGCTACCTCCCCCTCTATCAAATTTGGAGTGAGTTGTTGAGGATGGGGAGATATTTTCACTGTCTCGTGACCACCACATTCTTGAGATGCCATATTCTTCCCCGCCTCCTAGCGATCATGTGTCTGATAAGCCACAACCTTCGCCAGCTCGTACCGAGCAAGTTTGTGATGAGATGCCACAGTCTTCTCAACAAGCGCAGCCGATACATGAACAACGAGTGCCTCCTGAAGAAGGTGATGCACAAGAAGATGAGGACGTGCCTAAATGGGAACTTCGAAAGAAGCATCTAATAACCATAAGGCCAATTTATGTTCCGATGAAAGATGTCTCGTCGGTACACAAGTGGTATGCCCATGACCAGTTCAAGCCCAAGAACCAAGTTAAAAAAGTCCTATCACGGGCTTCTGAGGAGGCCGTCGCTAGCAAACTCCACCAAACAGCAAAGCAGTATCCAAATGTTGATGCCATCAAATGGTCAAAGGATTGCCTAAAAACATATGAAAGAGGCAAGCTATTTCTACCAAACCGGGACATCCAGCGCCTACCGCTTGGAATGAGAAGGTTCCATGATTGGTACTTGCGTGTTCTCCTAACAAGCATAGACCTCGTACAAGCATGCTTACCCACCGCACATTTGGAAGCCCAAAATGAAAAATTGTATTTGACTTCAATGACATGCGGACATGCTTTCACCTCCGAACAATGAAAATGAATCTAATTCGCACATGGTGCCTGTAAGTCGTTATCCTCTAGATATGATATGAATGTAATCTTTGGATTTTGTTGTAACTAACCCACGCCGTGATTTATAGAATGCAAGTGCATATTATAAAACAAATGCCAAGTGTGAAAGTCAGGTATATAGACCCTCAAGCTATAGCACAAACAAATTTTAATTACCCTAGACAGTGGAAACTGGATGCCAAAGAGCTAGCTGCTAGAAAGACCCTTCGAGAGAAAGTGGGCATCCGTGCGAAGAAACTAAGGCAAGAGTTCCTTAAGGTTTCAGTCATACATTGCCCTGGCTTTTAAAAATCTCTAACAAAGACTCTACTATATGGCTACCATACAACTTCGAGTAAGTTCAACTCTATACTTAAAGCTTTGTTCGATATATTTTATTCGATGCAAAAGAGCTTATCTAGTTCTATGATTAAATCCATGCAAAGAACCACTGGATTTGTATAGGCGTCGATGTCGGGAGGAGCATGGCATGGGTCTTTGATTCAATAGATAAGGACCCGTGACATACAAAGACTTTATATCGATTCTCAAGATGTATACATATCGACAATCCTCATTAGCTTATATGTTTGTATACATACTTGTAACGTTCACTTTTGGATATTAACAAGTTGTATTTGCTAAAATAATTGAACAGGCATTTAGGTTCTATGTCAATCAACATCATAGAAGGCATGATCCAAAGAAGGAAGGAAAAGGTCATATAAAAACACTATGTGCGGTAAGTATAACTTAGTTTAGTACTCCATTACATGGCTATCAAAGGCATTACTTAATATTTCCATATGCAAAACACACGTGTCCCAAGCGAGAAGCCTAGGAGTGTACATTGTGGATACTATGTATGTTCTATGATGAGTAACACGGTACCTACAGGAGACATCCCTTAAAGGTAAGTTTGAACCTCCTCACCCGTAGTATAAAAACTTCAATTATGATATGAAATACTAAACCTAAAACTTGTTCTCTTGTAGTGGAAAGAAGAGAAAGAAAGAAATAAAAGAGACCCATACAAGGATGACCAACTCTTAGAGCTCGCTCAAATGGCGACCTTTGCAACTTCATATTAGACCAGATTATACACATCAAAGACACCTACCATGACCGAGATTCTGACTTAGGTAGAAATCCTTAGTACCAACACCTTCGTGAGACTAAAAGGCTAGCTCTAGGCCGTTGATAGCAATGTGTATGGCATTTGATATTGTTCTTACCTTGTGGGACGGTTTGGACTTGTGGAATGAATTAGACTTATGAATTATGTCTATTTAATGATAGATTGTATATATTCTTATGAATTGGGTTTGTAATGATAGTTTATATAATACTCTTGTGCTTGTAATGGTAGTATATATATATGTTATGGTCGAATTTGAATTGTAAATTTAAATTTTTTTTGACGAAAAAATGTACTATAGGTGTGGTTCTAGACTAAACCGACCCTACAAACAGGTATTATAGGGGCGGCTGGTACTACAACCGCCCCTACAAATCTATTTGTAGGGGGTGGCTGGTGTAGATTTATAGGGGCGGCTCGTAACACCAACCGCATCTACAAATTGATTTGTCGGAGCGGTCTGAAACCGCCCCTACAAATACATGATTTGTAGAGACGATATGGTAGGGGCGGCTGGTCGAGCCGCCTCTACAAACCATCGCCGGTCGTCACTACAAATGCTTAGGCCCCGTTTAGATTCCAAAAAATTTTGCGCAGTACCCGTCACATCGAATCTTGCGGCACATGCATGGAGTACTAAATATAGACGAAAAAAAACTAAATGCACAGTTGGGTGAGAAATCGCAAGACGAAACTTTTAAACCTAATTAGTTCATAATTAGACACTAAATGCCAAATACAAACGAAAATGCTACAAAGATCAAAATTCAAAAAATTTTGGATCTAAACGGGCCTTATTGTAGTAGTGGTCCATTGGACCCTATGTGTAAGCGTGGTAAGAAATTCATTAGTGTTGCTGGGTATAGCCCTTAGGCGTTGATCACTGGAGGCGGTAGATATCTAACGCAATTTATCTTGCCATGCAAAGTGTTCACATCAAGATCCACTAGAACATCCCACTAGCACATTTAAACTATCTCGCCATACAAAATGTCCACATCAAAGATCCACTAACACATCCAACTAACACATGACATTATGTCTTCATTCAAGCTATTCAACATTACCAAACCACATCATTTACTAACATATATTTAATGGTCCACATCAAAATACTAAAATCATCCACTAACATGTATTATGATATTTATTCAATCATATTAGTAAATATAAGTGTATAATTTCACCAGCGATTCTCGCAGCAACGCGCGGGGTGTTCTTCTAGTTTATGTATATGTATATCCTCTTTCGTTTTTTTTACATATCATATTAGCTCTATCCTAAATCAAAATTTTTTACCTTTGACTAGTGATTTTTTAAATGGTATAGGTTAACAATATAAGATTTATGTTTTAGATTCACTATGAGAATACTTTCATAATAATATAGTTCACATGTTGTGAAATTACATAGAGTTTTTGAAATTGATGGTCAAACATAAAATATTTGATTTAAGACAAACCTAACACAACACGTAAAAAGAAGAGATTATACTCTTTTTTCAGATATATAGCCCCTATTCGACCCGAACGTACCAGCCTAGTAGCATTCCCTCTACTAATTAGTCGCGGCATAGTTTCAACTGTATGTAAATATGACTAGTTCAGTTCTAATGGGTTTTAATGGAGTGTGGTTGCAACTAGTTCAATCAGAACCGCGTTCCGAATAAGTGTGGTTGGCACTGATTCAATCAGGACTGGTTCTGAGTGTAGTTGCAATTGGTTCAATCCAGACTGATTTTGACTAAGTGTGGTTGTGACAAGTAGTTGCAATAAGATCTTACCTTAGCAAGGTGTGAGCGTTAGGTGACTCGTTTCAAGCTTCGACTAAGTGTGGTAATGACTGGTTCTGAGTGCGGGTCCTACGAGACACGTGGGAACATCATCACTTTGTTCGCTTTCGTTGGTTTCAAACCCAAACCAAACCAAATGTACAACAAGTGTTTTCTCTCACAATAAATCAAGACCAACCAGGTCAAACCAAATCAGAACCAACCAAATGAACAAGCCGCATATTATAAAGGCCACGCATGGGACGGGGCCATGGGCATTTAATTAATCACGGACCAAGAATTGGACGCTAGAGCTACATTGAGCTGCCTGGCCGGCACACAAACATACCCTAAAACGACACTTGGACCCGTTCGTTTCGTTAAAAAAACAAGCCACTGTTTCGGCTGATTTGTTGTGAGAGAAAAACACTGTTCCGGCTAAAAAACAAGCTAAAAAACGGATTATAAGATAAACGAACATATGCACATCACATGCAGCACCATTGGTTTAATTGAACATGCATATCATGCGCATTGGGCCCTATGTGTCAGTGTAGTAATGTAGGATCGATTCACACTAGAATAGGCAATCGCTGAGCAGCCTGTTCGCTTGCTCGTCAGAAACGATCGTAAATTTCCAAATAGAACAATGTTTTTCTCTTACACCAAACCAGCAATAAAATAATCCATGATAATGACACGGCCTCCCGAACAGTGCACGAGAGGGGGTCGAATGATTCGCGGAAGACAAAACTAATTTTGAAACTCTCCTGTAAACACAACCAAAATCCAGATTCTGAACATAATGTTACGCCTCCACTAGACATAATCTCGACAAAAATTTGTAGTTCCGATTGACCTCAAAATCATGGTGACCTCTGGATCCGCATCCTTAGCATCACTTTAATTTGGTCACCCCGCCCGTATTGTGCTCTGACCGATCGAGCTTCTTCCCCGCTCAATCCTCTAATCATTAATCGCCACCACCACTACCTATTCCTTCCCTCCTTCCTCACGCTCACGCTCTTTGGCTAGCAGTCAATAGGTGGTTGTGTGAACTTTAATTTGGACGCTGGGGACGAACTATTAGCCTGTTCGTTTCGGCTGAATTGGCTTATAAGCCATGGCTGAAAGTACCGCTGGCTGGTTTGATGTAAGAGAAAAATACTGTTCGTTGACTTATAAGTCGAATACAGGCTACCGAACCGGCTGTATAAAGGCAATCAACAGTTGCGGTTGGCTGGCGTGCGCGTGGGTGCCTCTTATTACATATACCCATGCCCTTTTTCCTTGGATCGGAGTCTGATATGATCATGTTCATAAATATAAATATATCGACGTATCGATCTCTCCTCGCTTAGTCGCTCTCTTCTCATATCATATCAAACACAGCATAACCATTATGTGCAAGCTAAGTGCAGCAAGGCTTCCTGACTCCAGCACTGATTGGGTCGATTCCATCGAACTGAGCTGACACGCACAGTAGGAGTATGTGTCATGTGTGCACATCTGGATTCGTACATATATTTGCAGTAAAAAACGGAGAGACGACACCGATCGATGGCTGGCTGGCTGGGCTGAGCCCGGCTGGCCAACTTTTACTCATAAAATACTATTCACGCTCAAATAGTAATGTGATTTTTCTTTCACAAAATTAATCTAACAAAGATTTTTCAGTCATGTCGAACACTGATTAATTGTAAGGACGACGGACCGCGACACGGACGGTCGGACGTCGTTTTTCTCAAGACTCCAAGGGTGCGCAGCTGCCACGTTTGTTTAATAACGGGCCACGCACTTCACGGGAGCCAAAGTTTAGAATCTTTTGCTGTTTCCGGCTCACAAGTCGCCATAGTACTCATTGTTATTTCTTTTGGGTTCCCGTCGCCATATGCATGCATGAATTATTGCTACGTACTTATTTATTCTCCCGTACCCATTACAAAAACCCGGTTTAAGACAAGCTAAGGGTCCATTAAAATTCCCATCGACATTATTGGTATGATTAAATGTTGGACCCAAGGTTTGGATTCCAACTTGCCTACATGCAGTTGGATTTAATTTGGAAAGATGCTGGTAGCGCTAGTACTCCAGCCTTGGAATATTTATCGTAGTAATAATGCCTTTACGAGAATAGAAATATATAAGAGATTATAAGCTTACCACATACCGTATAAGTTAAGCTCCTTTATTTTAATTTTGATCAAGTTTTTAGAGGCAAATGTTAGCGTCTACCGCATCAAAGAAGCAAACTATGAAAAAAATATTTTACAGTGAATTTAGCAGTGCTCACTTGATATCGGAAATATATATTATTGTCCTTTCCCATAAATTTAATCAAACTTAGAAAAGTTTTGCTTAGGATAAACTTATTAATATATACATCAGCTTGCTAGAGCTCCCTGGATACTAATACAAACCAAACCCCAGGGTACGAGAGAAAATATATATTATTGTCCTTTAATTTCCTCCAATAAAATTTCACACTAATCGTTCCTTGTAACATATACAAATAGAGATTTGTGCCTTATGATGATGAGTATATATATAATAACAATGTAAGTAAAATCTAAGTGTTTTATAGCCACCCAGCACATTTTATTTTTGTACACTTTAGTTACAACTACTTTACACATTACTTATAACCAGTTTTTGCTATAACTTTTATGTCATGATGATAGTGTTACCGAAATCGGGGCATTAGGGTCCTTGAAGACATTAGAATTTGACTCGTCAACTAATCTGAGACCTTAAAACTCATGTGTTGGATTTGGGTATAGCTTGACAAAAAAAAAACCCTCTGTACATGCGGCGCTACGAATCGTCCTTAATTCTGGCAAAATATATAGGCACACCTTGCCCAGTCTCTCTTCTATTTCTTCTCCGAAGGTGAGTGGGCACGGATATTATGAAAATTATGAAGTGGCGTGGTCGTCACACTACCAACAATACCATCAACATGGATCAGAAATGGCAGTCATATATTTGACGTAGAAAAAATGGTGTTTGCTACCCAGAAGAAAGACGGTTGATATATTATGGGCTTAGCCTGTATAATATTTAATAAATCAAATAAAAATCTATGGTGCGTAACATTAAGTATTGTATGGTTTAATACCGTATGTGATTTTGATCGAACATTTACTCAGCTTATTTGGTTGGAAATTATTCATCTTAATTAAGAAGTGAGAAAAGGACAAAGGAGTGCCACACGCCTTGCCATTACCGCCGACGGCGGCCGGGCCGTGGCCCCGACCGGGGCGGCGAGCGGGCGGGGCCAGGTTTAGTCACTTAATCCACATAATCACAGGAGTTTATCTCCTTTATGGTGGAGGCGAACCGATTGCGCCAGCCATCCGCCTCTTCGTGTCTCGCCTCCTAGGTTCCTCCGCCTTTTCTCCTCTCCCCGCCGCAACCCATAAACCTCAAGTCCTCCGTCAGTCCGGATCTTCCTTTCGCTCGAGAGACCACATCTCAGCGTCCCCTGGGTTTCTCCGTCCCGTTCTCTCTGGCAAGACGAGTAGCGGGAGAGCAAGTGCCTCTAGAACCTCGTCTGCTTCACGAACCTTGCACGGGTGTGCGGCGATTAGGTTTTTGGGAAGCGATTCTATGATTGCTCGTCCGGCGCTTTTTACCGGTGATCGCTGCGTGGAACTTGTCTTCTTTCTAATGATCGTCATGAACCCGCCTCTTCTTCCGGTGACCGCTTCGTGGACCGCATCTGCGAACACCTTTCTGCATCGACTGTGGTCCACGACTTCGAATAACGCACTATGTCGACTAGTGCGAATGGAGCCTCTGATGCCCTCGGCATGGGACCCTCCGCTGGGTACAATCTTAACTGTGTGATTACCGCACTTTGCGTTCTTAATGTATCAATCTGTATGTCATACTTGCATGCTATAGCGTTTGTTAGTGATATACATATGCGCATATTTGTCGTCACAAACCTACTGATATTTTATTTTTGGATTAAATTGACTATGAAAATGCCTAATTATCTAACAATCCAAAAACCTAATGTTAGGCAATTTTCTATCAGTGATTTTGCTGCTGCTTTGAAGCTGAATAATTTTGATGGCAAGAATTTCATGATATGGCATGCCAAGATGGTATTGTGATTGACTGTTATGAACTGCTATCACGCCGCACAGGGGAAGCCTAAACAATTTACTCCTGAGGAGGAGCAAAAGTTCTTGGCCGCCGATAACCTGTTTCGAGGCGCCGTGATTAGTGCACTTCATAGTAAGTATAAGAAAAACTACATATCTTGCACATCAGGCAAAGAGTTATGGGATGCTCTTGAGGCAAAGTTTGGAGTTTCTGATGCTGGTAGTGAGTTGTACCTTATGGACCAGCTGTATGATTACAAAATGGTTGAAAACCGTTCTATAGTGGAACAGGCTCATGAGATACAGGCGCTAGCAAAGGAATTAGAACATTTTTCATGTTTGTAGCCCGACAAGTTTGTGGCCGACGATATAATCACTAAGCTGTCACTTTCTTGGAGGGATCTTACTATTTCTCTAAAACACAAGAGACAAGAGTTTAGCGTGGCTGAGCTTATTGGATCTCTTGATGTTGAGGAGAGAGCGACAGCAAAAGACAACCGTGGAAAAGGAGCTGAGTCTTCCGCTGCCAATATAGTGCAGAAGAAAAACTCATTTGCATCACATAATAAAAAGAAGAAGAATATGCAAGAGAACAACAATACAAAGCCTAAGCAAACTGCACAGTTTAAGAAGAAAAACAACAAGAAAGGTGGAGGTTGCTTTGTTTGCAGGAGTGATGAGCATTAGGCAAGTGCGTGTCTAGACCACAAATATAAGCAATAAAAGAAATCAGCAAACATAGTGATTAGCGAGACTGGAGGAGAACATCTGGATATGGTAATTCTTTACCTTTTGTTCTTTCAGTTTGTCTTTTACCTGAGTGGTGGATGGACAGCAGTGCTAATATTCATGTGTGTGCTGATGTTTCTTTGTTTACTTCCTATCAGGCCGACGGGACTGGAGCCTTGCTGATGGGAAATGGTTCGCATGCGCATGTTCTTGGTGCTGGTACGGTCGTTCTGAAGTTTAGTTCGGGAAAGACGGTGCTATTAAAGAACGTGCAGCATGTCCCCTCCATCAAGAAGAATCTTGTTAGTGGTTCTCAAATGTGTCGCGATGGCTTTAAAATTGTGCTTGAGTCCAATAAGTGTGTTGTGTCGAGACATAGAACATTTGTTGGAAAAGGTTATGATTGTGGAGGCTTGTTCCGCATATCTTTGCTTGATAATGTGTGTAATAAAGTAGTGAACAATATTAATGTTTCGGATGAGTCGAATATATGGCATTCACGACTTTGTCACATTAATTTTGGCTGTCTCACGTGACTTGCAAATCTGAATTTAATCCTAGAATTTAACTTAGTCAAAGATTCTAAGTGTCAGGTGTGTGTACAATCGAAGCAACCGTGTAAGCCTTATAAGGCTGCTGAGGCGAGGAACTTGGCACCATTAGAACTCGTTCATTCTGATATATGCGAAATGAATGGCGAATTGACTAAAGTGATGTGAACGTATACATCATGACATTTATAAATGATTGTACTAGATTTTGCTATGTGTATTTATTGAAAACTAAAGATGAAGCGTTGCATTATTTTAAAGTCTATAAAGCTGAGGTAGAAAATTAACTTGAGAAGAAAATCAAGCGTTTATGCGGTCCGATCATGGGGAGAATATTTCTCAAATAAATTTTTCGAGTTTTACATGCAGTGCATGGAATTATTCATGAGAGGACGCCACCATACTCACCACAGTCCAATGGGATTGCAGAGAAAGAACCGTACTCTAACCGATTTGGTTAATGCCATGTTAGAGACTACTGGGACTATCTAAGGAATGGTGGGGTGAGGCTATTTTGACAAATGTAGATCATGTCCTGAATAGGGTGCCCACAAAGAACAAAGAAATTACACCATTCGAGAAATGGGAGAAGAAGAGATTAAATCTCTCTTACACGTGAACTTGAGGTTGTTTGGCAAAGGTGAATGTGCCAATGAACAAAAAGTGAAAGCTTGGACCAAAGACCGTTGATTGTGTTTTTCTTGGTTATGCTATTCACGTGGGTTATAGATTTTTAATTATAAATTATAGTGTTCCCGAGATGGCCGTTGATACAATCATAGAATCTAGAGACGCTTTACATTTTTTAGAATGAATTTCCCATGAAAAAATGCACCTAGCAACTTAATCGGGTCATGAATTTATAATTCTCCATGAGCATGAAAATTTTACTCCGATAGAACAAATTGAGGAACCCTATATGTAAAATCCTGAGGAGGATGACACTATAGTCACTAGAAAAGTAAGAGATAGAGGGGCGCAAAGTCTTTTGGTGATAACTATATTGTGTACCTTGTGGATGACACATCACTTGACCATTGAAGATGCATATTCTCTCCCGATCTTGACTTGTGGAAGGAAGCAAAGACGCAGGAGATGGATTCTATTATGTCTAATGAAACTTAGGAAATAGTTGATCGTCCCCTATGGGTTTGCAAGCTATATAGGGTGCAAATAGAGTGTTTGAGGAAAAAGCTTAGGCGATGGTACTATCGAGAAGATACAAAGGCAAGACTTGTGGCCAGGGTTATACTCAAAAGAAAGGTGAGGATTTCTTTGATACTTATTCACCGGTTGTCCGATTGACTACAATTCAAGTTTTGCTTTCCACGACTGACCTCTTATGGTCTTATTGTTCATCAAATGGGCGTTAAGACAGCTTTTTTCAATCGAGAGAGTTAGAGAGGAGGAGATCTATATGGATCAACGAGATGGGTTTGTAAGCAAATGGTCAAGAAGAGGCGAGGTGTGTAAATTATTAAAGTCATTATATGGCCTAAAACAAGCTCCTAAGCAATGGCATGAGAAGTTCGACGAGAACTTTAACATCCTATTTGGCAGCTTGTTGTAAATAAAGTACAAATATGTGTACTATCGGTATGGTGGGGGTGGAGTTATTTTATGCTTATATGTTGATGACATCTTGATCTTTGGATCCAACCTCAAAAAGTGATTGAGGAGGTGAATGGATTTTTTATCTAATAATTTTGAAATGAAAGATTTGGGAGAGGCGATGTTATTCTTAATATCAAGCTTACGAGAGAAAGAAGCGATGGTGGGGTAGCTCTTCGTTACAATCCCACTATGTGAAAAGTCTTGAGTCGCTTTGGGTTTAGTATTTGTGAACTGCTCCTACACCTTATGATTCGAAAGTGTGCTATTGATGAAAAATCAAGAATAGCATGAGGATCGGTTGAGAGATATTCCTAGATCATTGGTTAGCTCATGTATCTTGCTAGTGCAATAAGGCGACATCTCATTTGTTGTGTGGTAGCCGGTAGCCGATTTGTGTCAAACTGGTGATGATCATTTGGCGTGCTCTTGAGAGAAGTGAAAGCAGCTATCTAAAAGGTACTATAAGCTATGGTATTCGTTATACCGAACACCCGAAGTGTCTTTGGAAGGCTATTGTGATGCCAACTGGATCTCACGATCTTGATAGAGCTTTATGCCCACAGTGGATATGTGTTTTTAAACTTGGAGGTGGTGTTGTTTCCTAAAAGTTTTGAAAGCGCACTATCTTACTTAAAGTCTACAATGGAAGGCAGAACTCCACGACAGATTAGACACCAATCGCTCTAAGGCGGAAGGCTGTGATCTCCTTATGGATTTCTTGGTTGTTGAAAAACCCATATCGGCTATTTCTATGAACTACGATAACCATACTGTGATTACGAAGGTTAATGTACTCTAAGGATAACATGAAGTCTACCGCATGTTAAGAGACGATTAAAAATCAGTCGAGAAAATTGAGAATCTACGAAGTAATAGCGTTGGACTATGTTCATAACGTCTAACAATCTGGCCGGTCGATTCCACTAAGAATTACGTCACGCAATGTGATAGAAAGTGCATCGAGAGAGAGATGGGTTTGAGACCCACATGAATTTTACTATAGTGGTAACATGTTGTTCTATGTGATCGGAAGATCAAGTAAAAGTAGAATGGTGAAACAAGCTAGTAGTAAATTATAAGAAAAGATCATAGGGTAAGACTCATTGATGCATATCTTTCCGCTTTACGTAAAGCGGATTAGTTTTACCTTAATATGTTCCAAGTGGCCACTAAAGCAAAGATGTTGTCTATAGAACATCTTTTAAGAAACCGACTATATGAGTCGATGGCATTGGTCACGATCTATGAGATTTAGGTGATCTCTAAATACTCATGAAGACCTTTGGAGTATGACTTATATGCTTCAAATAGAGGGGATGCCTTTTGCGGCCTAGTATCGCCTAAGGACTTTAGTGATGTCTACCTCTTACAAAAGCATCACAATTCAAGGCTTAGTCCATTGTTGATTGATTTGGTGAGTGAAACTATTGCTCTAGATGGATGTTCAACTTAATAATCTCCATCAAAAACTTTCTTTGGTATATAAAAGAAATGTGGTTACGAGACTACTTTGTTACAAACCCTAGAGTTTGGTGGGGATTGTTGGATATATTATGGGCTTGGCTCAGTATAATATTTAATAAATCAAATAAAACTCTATAGTGCACGTAACATTAGCGTTGTATGGTTTAATACCGTATGAGATTTTGGTGAATATTTACTCGGCTTATTTGGTTGGAAATTATCCATCTTAATTGAGAACATGAGAAAAAAGGACAAAAGGAGTGACACTGCAGCGCCCGTGCTTGCTGTTTGCCCATTGGCATTGGGAAAACCATGGGCGTGGGCAGAGGCGTAGGCGGCGGCTGGCGGTGACGCATAGCATGATTTTGCCACTTAATCCACATAATCACGGGAGTTTCTCTTCTTTATGGTGGAGTAGACCCAGTTACACAAATTCTAGTCTCCACGGGTTCCTCGTTTGCCTTTCTCCTCACATGCATAACCATAAAGCTGAAGTCCTCCATCAATCCGGATCTTAGCCTAAACTTCCAGAGACCACGTCTCAAGTAGATCCTTTGGGTTTCCCAGTCCCATACCTCTGCTTGGCGCCTGAGTGGCGGGAGGCAGGGTGCCTCCGGAACCCTCATCCAAGCTCGCGAACCTTGCTGACGGGTGTGCGGCGATTAGGTTTTGGAAGCGATCTGCGAAGTGACTTCTCGTCCGACGTCTTCTTCTTGTGATCTTTCATGGAACATGTCTTCTTCGGTGATCGCTTCACGGAACCGTCTCTTTTTTCTAATGGATTGTGGTTGCGGGATTTGCTTGTGCTTTAACACCTTCTCTCATCGTTTGTGGTCCATGACTTTGCTGAACGCACCATATCGTCGTAGTCGCGAATGGGCGCCTCCGATGTCCTCGACATGGGACCACCGATTGGTACAATCTTAACTTCTGTGATTACCGCACTGCGTTATTCATTTCGGCGATCATATGTTATACTTGCATCTTTGTAGCGTTTGTTAGTGATATACATGCACACATATATAGTCGCCTAATCTGCGATGTTTTATTTTGGATTAAATTGACCATGAAAATGGCTAATTATCTAACAAAAAGACGTTTTCCCAATTGTAATTAAGCATACAGCGACGAAATGTGAATTAGTATTAGCATTATGCAAATAAAGCCAATGATAACCGCGGCGCCATATATCATTTATCACTAACCTCTTGACCTGAGGAGGAGCTTGACCTTCCACGCCGGCGTACGTGGCGCGCCGGATCCCTGTTCCTCGATCTTGGGCGTGGTTTGGGCGCCGCAAAGGTGCAGCAGGGCAGGACGTACGTGGCGCGATGGTCTATCGTCCGTGCGGTGGGGAAGGAAGGGTGCTGGTGATTGGGCCGTTGGGCGTGACGTGACCT